>CM052704.1:108729098-108767928 GCA_028551405.1 Uromys caudimaculatus
CCGGGGCCCCAGAATGGCGCTGCTATATAGCCCTGAGGCAGCGTGTCCTCCACTGATTGGCGCGCCCCGGGAGTGGGCGGTGATTAGTCATGTACACCCATAATGCGCTTCGGGGGTTTTCCCGCGCTATCCGTAAGTTTCCTTAGAGCGACAGCGGAGGTCAGCGCCATCTTGTAATGGCGAATACTCTAGCCGCTCCTTACACATCTTTCTATATTCAGTGGGGTCAGGAAGTACTATTTAGTGCCAGAGTACATGCTTGGTATGTGTGAAGCCCTTACTTAGTTCAATCTCCAGGACCAATAAGAATAAAGACAAGAAAATGGAAGGAAGGAATATGTGGGCTGCTCTTTTGAGAAGAGATAAGGAGGTGAAGCACATTAGCTATGGTGAAGTATGAGTTATTTGAACAAAGGCAATTCCAAAAAAGTAAAATAAGGTTTGCCTCAGTGCTGATAGCAGATACATGAGATCCCACACATCCTTTAGACATTATCCTTCCCCTACTTGAGTTGACAGGAACATGGCATCTTGTAGTTTCCATGGCAAGTGTGAGGTGAACCCTCAACTGCACACTTCATCTCTGCCCACATTCCATCAAACTTAATCATCTAGCCACACCTTCTTGAGTAGAGTGTTGGTAGCTGACATATGGAGGAGGGGCATGACTTCTATAGTTAACAAACATTTAGCTATTCTATTTATGAATGGAGATCAGAAGTAGAAAGTTGGCTATTGTATGTCAAGAAATACATATCATTCATTTAAAAGAGCTACATTAATTAATGGATTCATAACTTGTTTGATAAATACTGACTTATAAAAGCCTAGTTTGTTCCCTCTTGCTTTTTTAAAAAATCATTATCAACAGTTTTCTGATTGCTATTGTTGGACATTGTCTTTGGGTGTCTGAGAAAGAAAGGTTAATATAACAGGCTCAAATTGTTGTTCTTAAAAAGGCCTGCTTGTGAGCAGGGCTTGGTGGTGTGTACCTGTGATCCCAACACTCTGGAATCCGAGATGAGAGGAATATAAGATTCAGACCAGCCTGGGATACACAGTGAGTATCCAAAATTGTTTCATTAAAGCCTGTGCATTATTTTTTCAAAGGTATCATAGAATTTAGATTTTGAGTGGGTCCTAGTCAATAACAGAGGCTCATTGAGCCTAGAAAGTTTGTAGAAATTATATAGTGTTATAGCTCAACACAGGATATATGTTTCTGTCTGCTTTCAACATAAATCTACTACCAGAAAAATTGTCATTTTTAACTTTTCTTGTTGTAAATTTCTCACCAATCTATTGATGAAATTTGATAGGTCTTGTTTTGATTCTAATTTTTATTTCTATTCAAAACCTCTTATATTTTGAACATCTTTATTTCTTAGCAAAGAAACACACTTTATTTTATATTCAGTTTGGAAGTTTAGTTGGTTGTGTGTGTGTGTGTGTGTGTGTGTGTGTGTGTGTGTGTGTGTGTGTAAGTGAATGTATGAGTTCATGTTGTTCACAGACTGATGCACATGTGTGTACCCAGGTGTCACATGTTTGTGGAGGTCAGAGGTCATTGTTAGGTGACCTCTCAGTTTTCCCCTACCTTATTTTCTCACTCACTGAACTGTCGGACTTGCATCCTCTTACCTCTGTCTCCCCAGTTCTGGCATTACATGTGTCTGCCATCCAGTCTGGCTTTTTTTGTGAGGGTTTTGGGGACTGATTTTCAACCTTCATTGCTTATGCTACGTACATTTTGATGACTGAGCCTCCTTCCCAGACCACATTTAAATGCCCCCCAAAGCTGTTTAAGGTTTGGGAACAAAGTCAGAAGCTATTGGATGCCTTTAGATGTGACTTTGCCCTCCTTGCTCCCACTTCTCATTATCAAAGACCTAATTGATAGAGGTTCAAGAGGAGACATTTTAAATCTCCCAGTTGTTAACTCTAGCTCTAGAAGGACATGCTACCTGTGGAACACATGCTTGAAAAGGATCTTCAGGAGTTCTAAGTAAAGGAGCCGATGAAAATGCTTTATTGTTTGATCCTAAAAGTTTGTTGCTTCAGTAGTGGCGAAATGGGAATTAAAATATTGAGATTTTAAGTCTCAGTGCAAGGTTCTAAGGTCTGCTCATGATGAGTGTCAGGCTTCTCATCTGACACATTGGGCATCCTCAGCTCTCCAGCACGTTCCCCCTTCCATCACTCCCCAAAATAACCACTATGATTAAGCTGTGATACTTGATACTAGATTTTGGTTTCATCACAGAAAACAAGAAGGTCATTGGGCTCAAGTCCTTTCATGGGGATCACCCACAGAGCTTCTCTTCATGATCTGGCTTGCTCTACTGTGGCAGACCTTTGTTCTCTGTCCAGCTTGTCTGCTACTGTGTTTCAGAGGCCATTTGCTTCTCTTAATAACCTGTTGCCCTCTCGAAGCCCAGGCCCCTATGATCTTTTGGCTCTAAAAGCAATTTTTTTTTCTTTTCTTTTTTTTTTTCTTTTACGCATTCTAAGATCCACCCTTTAAGCCCTCTCTTCATTAGGCACCAGGGGCTGTTCCTAGGAAAACGAATACCAGGAACAAGGGCACATCAGGACAGCCTGCCCTCTGACAGGTGGTCTCACCCTCTGGTCTCTCCAAATGTGAGTGCTCTGTGGTGCAGTAAAGGCTGTATAATTCACAGATCTGACTTGCTCAGTCTTGAAGAATGTCTGAGCTGTGACCACAGTGTTATATGACATAGAGGCCAGGCCCAACCTAGTGCCTTATAGTTTTACACTCAATAACCTGCCATGCCTTTAGATAATTCCTTGTATATTCATGAGTTGAGAGGACTGTCTGTGATTTTCTGAGCCTGGAACTTGACACCCTTTTACATATACTCAGAAGTACTTCCATGGGGTTTTTAATATGTTTGGAATTTTTTCAGGAATGCAAATACTGGGCATATTTTTTGGAAAACTCTAGAATTTTTCCTTTTAAAATGTACCAAGAGTAATTTCTCATTGTAGAAAATTATGCCAATGACATTCAACACCATTCATGACATTTAAGTTTAGTATAATTTTGATCAGTTTGCATTTTGTTGTTCTTTTCATAATGATTTCAAATGTCAACCAAACAGAAAAGTATCAAAAATATTTAGCTGATTTGCCTAGGGCTAGCCCTGGCAGATCTTTCCTATTCTTTATTCCTCTTGAGGCAGCTGAGGGGGAAGAGCATGGGAAGAAAACTTTGTCTTATAAGATATGGGGGTCAGACTTTGTCTTACGAGATATTTAGGGTTGCTGTATAATAATAAAAAGTTTACTTATCTAAATCTAAGTTACTTTGCTACTGTAGCTGATTTGTCTTCTGTGTTCCTCTGAGGCTAGAAACTACAGTCTCTGGCATTTAGCACCTCATCCTAAAACAATAGGAGATTAAGTAATGTAGCTTTTATTCTATTTCCACAGGAATTGTGCTGCTTTAATTTCAGCCTATGCAAGAAGAAAAAGGGACACTTTGAAAAGTGAATGTTGGGTTTATTTCTAAGTTGTAAAAAGTTTCCTATGAAAGTACTCTAAGCAAAAGGGGAAGAGTGAAATGATCCTTCTATTTGTCTTCAGCACTTATACACCTTTCAGAATACATGATCACATGGTAAAAAGTTCAGCACAAGTTTACACATAAATTCAAATCATAAATTGGAGTAGAAATTTTCAACAGAGAATGTTTGCATGCATATCCATTAAGAGTGATTATCTGGCAAAATATTCACCACCTGTCACAGCTCCACAGGTTCATAGAGAGTTAAAAAACATAACTAAGTTATTAGTGAAGTTTTGTATAGATAAACCCAGTTAATATTTTATCTTCTGTCCTAGCACCTATGGTAAATAGTTAGCTTCCTTTTTATGCTCCTTGGTTAATGGTTTTACAGCCTCTTGGAATGTGCTCTGAGTAGTAGAATGCCTGCTTACTATCAGAAGCAATTAACTCCAGACACTAAAGACTGGTAGAATTCTCATTGCAGTTTTGACTATCAGAAAGGACTTAATAGCAATGTTATTAAAAGTGCTTAAAAATTACTATAAATTTAGGAATTCTTATATGATCATCATCAAGAATTAAGAAGTCATCTATTTGTCTATATAGCATGACTACAAGGCAGTGCATCTTTGTAGTTCTGCAGAGATCTGCTCAAAAGAGTCAGCTGATATCTAGTGATTGTTATGTATGTTTACTAATAACAAGAAAAGCATATTAATCGCAGGAATCTTTCCTAGAATGTATTTCTCCTGGACCTTGCTTATGCGAGCAAATCTTTCGTGGATTATTAATCCAAGACAGACTTATCTCAGGAAGATCACCTGCTAGTTATTAGCTTGTTGGCTCTTGACACTAAATATTTTCTTGTGTTTTTTAATTGTAACCTATTCTTTTGTAAGCATATGCAAGCACCTACTGACTTGATATGCCTTCTTGTTAGTTGTGCTAATACATTCACAAAAGTTTTACTACACACACACATACATGAACATACACAAATACACACACACAGTTTTATTTTAAACTATATTCCTTGTATTTCTCTCATGTGCTATGTTTCCTTTAGGGAGAAACTATATATTTATGGTCAAGTCAGGACTGAGTTGTGTTCTAAGATAACACAAAAGTGCCTTAATTCAAAATATCTCTTGTACTTCAAAATAAAGGGTATTGGATTTTATAAATGTGATGACTATCCATGGAAAGGACTGTTTATCACTGTTGTGAGCTACTTAGGACTTCCTCCAGTTTTCTTTCTTCTTTATAAAAATTACTTTGTGTGGATGACTATGCAACATTAAAAAAAAAGTCTTGAGAACCAAGACTTCAGAAGTAAGCACACTGGATTTGTGAAAAGTAAATTTGACACATAGTTAATAATAATATATAATTGTTATTACCCTGGAGTGATAATTAGGAATTTATGGTAAGCAATTTTAATGACTGTAATTATACTACTGTTGCAGAGTCAACCCTTTTTCCTTTTATTTAATGATGGTACAAAAGTATTTTAAAAGTGACACATATATAGAGGAAAACATAATTTATCATCTATCCTATAAAACTAGAGTAGTCAAAAGTCAATATGGAATTATGAGTTTCTTTTTAAATCAAGTATACACATTGAAATTGAACTATTATGCTTTTTCTTTCTTCCTAGAAATGTGACATATGTATCTACTTTTTTTTTTTCTGGACAGTAATGGCCTACCAAAGATCAAAGTAACCCTCAGGAGACTTGACTAACAAAGCTATTCACTACCTCCCACGCCTGCCATGCTTGTATGCCAGAGGAGCACTGGCTAGGCAGGAACAATCTTGATAGAAGAAAGGAACCTCAGAGTCTCATGTATCCCAGCAGAAAATCCAGAAAACTAGTTTATATAGAAAGGGTGTTAAGCAAATGTGCCCAAACACATTTAACTTGCTAAGAACAGAATAGGCTTTAGTCTATCTGTAGCATCTAAAATCATACATTCCTGTATACCCAGTACAAGAGAAGCTAACTTGAAAGCATTTTCACATTCAGAGCACTAACAGTGAAAACACTGAACATATATGACTTTGAACATTGAGTAGCATGTTTAAAAGCTTTCTGTTAATATAACAATTATCTTAGGCAACCAGCTCCTAGAGATAACAGGGTTATTTGGGCTCGTGGTTTTGGTAGATTCAGTCTGTGATTAATCTGGTCTGGATATCAAGAACTGCAGAAGATACAGTGATATAGAGACCATGGGTATAAGACTAAGGGGATTTTTAAATGTAGCTCTTGGGTAAAAACGTCTCTTTTAGTTGATTCCTAATCCAATATAGGACATGCTCAAAGGAGATTCATAATCATAGGCCAGGCCTCTGCCTCAAGCAATTTTGTAGACAATTACTTCCAACAAAAACCTCACAGAAGCTGAAAGTCTGAGGTTCTGATTCAGATATAAAAAGAGCTTGTTGGGTGTGGTGGCTCATGACTATAAACCCAGCACTTGGGAGGCTGAGGCAGGAGGACAGCTGTAAATTCAAAGCTAGCCAGAATAAGACTCTATCTCAATAAAATCCAAACTAATTAACAATAAATCTTAAAGTACAAGGGTTCAGAATAGTGGGTTGGTCTACACTGTGGATACACTGACACCAACACATTTGGTAGAGGAATAATTCTCCGAGAGATCACTTGATGAGAAGTTTGCCCCTAATGAGAATGGTTCAGAAGTACATGGAAGAGACATCCACTTGGATAGAAGAAGAAGAGCCAGCAAATTCAAAAGAGTTTTGTGATGGTTAGTGTTGCCAATAGGCCACAATGGAGAATCACCAGGAAAGGAGTCTCAGTGAGGAATTATCTAGGTTAGGTTGGTCTACGGGTCTATTTATGGGGAATTGTTTTGATTGCTTTAACTGAGATGGGAAGAACCACCCCATCTCCCCACTGGGCACTGTGGGTAGCACCACTCCATGCATTTGGGTCCTAGACTATAGGAATAGAGAAAGTGAGTTAAGTGGTGGTGAACATGAATTCACTCTCTCTCTGCTGACTGTGAATGTGACTGGCTGATTCAGGTTCCTGCATCCTTGACTTCTCCACAGTGATGGACTATAACCTGGAATCATGAACTAAAGCAAACCCTTTCTCCCCTAAGTTGCTCTTGTCAGGGTGTTTGAGCATAGAAATTAGAAATAAAACTAGCACAGTGTTTTTTGGAGGGATTAGAACAATAATTCACACAAATGGCTGTAGATGTAACTCAGTAGTCGAACACTTGCCTAGCATATTCAAGGTCCCATGTACAATCCCTATCAGTGTAAAAAGAAAAAGAAAACAACTTAACATGAATGAAGAGCTATGTACTGAGTCAGATTTTCCAAGAAATGTTCTGTCATTAGAGGAAACATCTAAGAGCATCTTGACATAACATCTAGTGTAACCCACCCATTATATGGGTGTGGAATCTTGTGGTATGGGTTCTTCTGGGAGTCCTGTAGAAGGTGATTTGCACAAAACCAACACTAAATCACCAAGGACATTCCTCTCTATCCATTTTCCTTTTTCTTCTTTGTATTCAAAAACATCTTAAAGCCAACAAATATATATATATATATATAAATGTGAGCAACACATGAAATATGTCACCACTTACACCATCTTTCTGGTTCAGTAATGAGAAAGCAACCATGGTAGATCCAGCAATTCACCCCAGCTTGCATTCGTCAGTATAATTTTCTACCACAGAAATGTGCTCATTAAATGGCTCAAAAGGAAGCTCTTACACACATGCATGAGAACCTGAGTTTGAGACACCAGCTCTCAAGTAGACAGCTAGCTGCAGTCACAGGTGTCTGTAACCCTGGCATTGCTGGTAGAAAACTGGAGGATTTCTGAGGCTTCTGGCTGCCCATGTAGCTCCAGATTTGGTGAGAGAACAGGCAATAAGTTTGAGGGTGAGAGTACGACACCCCAAACCATCCTCTGGCCTCTGAACATCCACATACATGTATGCTTACACACTCCAAATAAAGAAGTGAAGATGTGAGCGGAGGGCCAGGGTACATTTCAGACATGGTATGTAGTCTAACCACAGGTGAGCTCCTGGGTTTCATCCCCAGCCTGGGAGGAAGAAAAAAATAAATAAATAAAAATTAATGCATGTACATGAGTTTCTTTCTTTTGCGTCTTCACATTCCTCATTGTCCTGGCCTGTAAGATTTTCTCTTCTTACCTGGAACTCACCATTTGTGACACAGTGGTTCTAGATATCCAACCAAATTAAAAGGCAGAGGAGAATGACCTCAGGAAGCGCCATTCATTTCAAGCCCATCACAGCTGTCTTCTCGCAGCCTGATGGCAATATTTCTTCTGTTATTTCCACAGCCTAGCTCAGTTGTCAACCTGGTCCTAGGAAAGTCCATGCACATACAGGGCATGTTCTGGAAGACAGGTCTCACTCACTGCTCAGGTTTCAGTCCAGCCAATGTCTGCTGCTGTCAGCGCATGCATGACTTGTGGGACCTCCTAGTTCAATGTTCTGTCTGTCAAGCCGATAACACCATGGCCCTTCCTTAGGTGACGACATTTACTGTTTCTCTCGCTTTTCAAGCCAATTTTCCTGAAAAGAAAGAAAATTGTGGTGAGATCTTGGAATGTAGTTGGTTTTGTTATGTTTAGTTGGTGTGATGGAACACTGTGACTGAAAGCAATTTCTGGAATAAAGGGTTTATTTGTGTTTATGCTGCTAGAGTGATGAGGGTCTACCATAGTTAGGAGGTATGGCAGAAATAATGGTAGGAGATGGTCGCTGAGGGACCTTAATTTCCACTGGAAACACAGGGCAGACAGAGGACAAGAAGAGACTCAAGACTTGATAACCCCCCAAAGCCCACTTCAGTGAGGTACTGCCTCCAGCAAGTCTCTACCAACCGCACCAGCAACCACAGACAAAGTGTTGAAATATACAAGCCAGTGGGGGATACTTCTCACTCAGACCTCCACAGGAGTCCAGCCTGGTGCTGAGGTTGAGACTTGGTACCCCTCATCACACTACTGTTGCTTTTCTTTTTAAAACAAAAGTACTAAATAATAAAAGTTTACCATAGTAGGTGTGGAGGCACACACCCTTAATGAAGTACCTGGGGTGTAGAGGCAGATGAATTCATGGATAGCCTGGGCTACATGGTAAGCTTCAGCCCAGCAAGGACTATATAGTGAGAGTATGCCTCACTGAACCAAACCAGATTTTCATCTATTTGTTCATTCACAAGTGTTCGTGTGCCCTTCTTAGCGTGTATGTTCTAACACCTCAGAGTCTTCCCTTCCTCAAGGACTTGTCTGAGAGCAGCAGCCCAGATGGGGCTCTGAGACTGTGATACATGCCAAGAGCTGGATAAACTCCTACTCAGCTTTTCACATAATGAAGTGCTGTTGTTTTTAGTTGCCAGGTACTTTGGTCAGACTATCAGCTGACTCCCATTCTTTCTGCAGACAAGATCTGGGGCTCTGACCAGATCCATGAGGACACTTTTCTCTAGGTAATGTAGGCCCTATGACCCTCCTTGGACCACCTTACCAGGATTGTGGCAGAAGGAGACAGCAAGGGAGATCCTGCTTTTGAGTAATAGAGTTAGAAGTCTGGGGAAATTGATGCTAGTAGTCCTGTCTTCTATGCTTGCTTTCAGTAGGACGCTAATAACACAACTCAAGGTAACAGGAAGATGGAGGTCAGGGAGAAAAGGAGGAGAGACGGGGGAGGGGGGAAGAAGGGAGAGAAGGAGGGAGGGAGAAAGAGAGGGAGAGAAAGAAAGGGAAAGGGAGAGAGAGGAAGAGAAAGGAAGGGGATGGTGAGTGCTGCTTCTAGTTCTGCGGTTCAAACACTGACAACCCTCAGGGTGGCAGCTGATGAAAGATTCTGGGCAGAGGAGACTGCTTCCTCAATGCCTTGTGACACTTTACCATCTGGAGCTCAGCGCTGCACTGCTCCTGCCCAGGGCTTAGAATGTGCCTTATGTAAACAATTCTTCAACCTCTGGCCCCAGGTCCTTATCTTCTTTCAGCAATGCCCTCAACTATTCTCCTGAGAAAAGTAACAGAACCAGGATGCAGAGGAATCCATATCTCTAGGGACACACTTCCGCCAGGGAGAAAGTCTTGTGTGTAGAATTCCTGTCTACCAAGTGAGTAAGCCATCCATCTTGATATAATTAAACAAACCCTTTCTTTTGTTAATTGTACATTCAGTCTTTGCTGTATATTTACATAACAAAATTTCAAGAACAAAGGATTCATTTGTCACAAATCTATTTCCATATCTTTCTAGAAGAAGAAAAAAAGCAAATTTGAAATGTCAGCACCCTCCACCTCTTCACCCCATAGCTTCCAGCTTTTACTGTTCATAAATCAGGTGTCAACAGCCATCCAAGCTCAAGGGGGCTGGCATCTTCCTGTACAAGTCCTTTGAGGCGTATGCCATATAAACCGGAACTAGACCGTAAGGATGGGAGAGCGCTTGACCTTGTACTCCAGTTTATCCAGCTATGGCTGCACTGTGCCTGTGAAGAACGTACATATCTAGTGGGGTTATTCTGTAAGTTGCAAATTTAAGATTGAAACATGGAAAAATGCCAAGGAGAGAGAAAGAAGTTTACTGAACACTGGCAGAAGTGAGGGTTGATTTATCCTGTTATGTAGCAGTTTCTGAACATCGTGATTTTAAGTATAGTCCTGGGCTCATTCTTAAGGAATGGGCCAGAGGCCTCCAAGGGAGGCCAGGTTAGACCAGAGAGTAATCTGTAGGACTCTGGTGGTGCTAATCTAGTTCTCTTCCCATCATCCCTAAAAAGCAGCTCCAGTCTCTCTTGGCCAACTTTCAACTTCAGTCCTCATAGTAGCTCTCTCCTTAGTCTTACTTTATCATTTCCTCTCCTCCTCCTCCTCCTCCTCCTCCTCCTCCTCCTCCTCCTCCTCCTCCTCCTCCTTCTTTCTCCTTCTCCTTCTCCTTCTCCTCCTCGTCCTCCTCCCCCCTCCTCTTCCTCCTCCTTCTTTTTCTTCTTTCTCCTCCTCCTCTCCTCATTATTATTATTATTATTATTAAAGTATTATTATTATTATTGTTTTTTTCAAGACAGGGTTTCACTGTGTAGCCTTGGCTGTCCTGGAACTTGCTCTGTAGACCAGGCTGGCCTAGAACTCATAGAGATCCATCTGGCTTTGCCTCTCTGTGATGGTTTATATATGCTCAGCCCAGGGAGTGGCACTATTAGAAGGTGTGACCCTGTTAGGGTAGGTGTGTCACTGTGGGTGTGGACTTTAAGACCCTCATCCCAACTGCCTGGAAGTGAGTCTTCCACTAACAGCCTTCAGATGAAGATGTAGAACTCTCAGCTCTGCCTACACCATGCCTGCCTAGATGTTGCCAAGGTCCCACCATGACGAAAATGGACTGAACTTCTGAACTGGTAAGCCATCCCCAATTAAATGTTGTCCTTTATAAGACTTGCTCATGGTGTCTGTTCATAGCAGTAAAACCCTAAGACTTGCATTTGGCCTGGCTGCAGAACCAGCCCTTCCAATGTACCTATTTTTTGATTTGATATTAATAGTATAAATGGGATTTGAATTACTATGTGACGTGCTATATGTCCCATGACAGTTTAAATAATAGTTTGTTCCTATGGTGAAAAGAAATGGGTATTTAAAAGGAAGATCTATAATAACTGCAATTAAGATTATGTTAGAGAGCTGGGGAGCTGGTTCCATTAGTAAGGTGCCTGCTGTGCAAGTGTGAATACTGGAATTTAGATCTTTAGGACCACATGAAAAGTCAGCCATGAACAAGTAAAACCTCCAGGGCCAGGAATGGGTTGCATCTTGTCACATCATTGTCCAAAGAGGTCCCATGGACACCGCTGCCCCCACCAGAAAAAAAACAAAACAAAACACAGGGTATTGTTGCCAGGACTGTTGGATGCTCTCCACAACCTGAATAAGAGACTTTGTTTACAGCACTCAGTCCCTATGGGATTTCTTCATCAAATCCCTCTCCTCAAGGTACAGAGATCTATGCAGAAGAGAGATGGAAAGATTATAAGAGCCAGGGGATGACTCCAAGGGAACCGCAGTTCCGGGCACAACAGAACAGACACACATGTGAACTCACAGAGACCATGGTAGTATTCATAGGAGCTGTACAGATGCAAGCCATGGGTTCAAGCCAGAGGATGTTCTAGCACCGAGAGGGAGAGGTGATCACAAGGTCTGGTCCTTAACCAAGAAGCTATGTGCAACTGATACCCGCTGGCAGAGGAACATTAGCTTTCTCTAATGGGATGTTGTTGGACACCAATCCAAAACAAATTGACTGTTTTATGTTTTTTGTTTTTGTTTTGTTTTTGGTTGGCTTTTTGTTTTTGTTTTTTTTTTGGTATTTTTGTCTTATTGTTTTGATTTTTTATGTTATTTTTTGGTTTGTGTGTGTGTGTGTGTGTGTGTATGTACGTGTGTATGAGAGAGGGGGGGTAAAATCCAGGGAGGGCTTGAGGGAGGGATAATATGATGAAAATGTATTGTATGAAAAAAAACTTATAAAAGAACAAAACAAACAAACAAACAAACAAACAAAAAGCCAGGCAAGGCAGAATGCACCACCGACCCCAGAACATCCTGCAGATGGGCAGAAGAGTTAGCACCTGGGTGAATGATGACAAGCCAGCCAACTAAATCAGTGATTCTTCTAGTTCAGCGAGAAACCTAGTCTAAAAAAAAAAGAGTAGAGAGCAATTTAGAAGAAGATACCTAGCACTGACTTCTGGCGTCCATGTGTGCATGTGCACACACATGAATTCCTATATACATAGACACACAAAGACTATGCCAGGAGGGAAGGCTTATCTACAGGAAGGCTCAGGGTCAGATTTCAGTCAAGGAGTGAGAATTTTAGTGGATTTGAGCTTAGTTTCTCTCTGGCATCACCCTGTGTTTGTAAAGAGGCAGAAAAACCCTAGGAAGGAGCCAGGGTTGGGCGTATGTCATATGTGCAGGGCAGGCTTAGGAGAGTCTGGGATGATGCAGCACCAGCTGTGTCATGGCCTAGGGAAGTGTACAGAACAGTGTGCCGCTGTAGGCGCAGACAGTGCAGAAGGAAGAGGCTTCTATTTGGTGAGACTAGGATACTATGATGAAGAAGAAGGGACTGAGACTGAGGAGATAAAATCCAAAGGCTACACTGGAAGGGAGGGCTCTGGCTGTACAGTGTGCAGTAACATTGGGAATCAAGACATCTGCTTCCAAGGACTGGGCCACATCTTCTTACCTTCTTTGACCATGTACCACTAACTCTTCTCATGTTTCTCTTCAAATGGCTAATTTAGGTCAGATTGCAGCACCACAAATAAACCAAATAGATGAGTATATTTCTCTGCATTATCTTTTCTGTTTAGGAGTGAGTTAATATCAATTAAAAATAATTATTACCTTAATTATAGTAGAGATACATTATATACTATAAACATTATTATATGATACACATACAATATAGGTATCAAGGAAAAATAATGGAGTAGTAGTGGGTAGGCTGATTTAAAATGGGGTCAGAAGGCTGTTGTTGGTCAGAGCTCAGATACACATGCCCTGCAGACGGCGCTGCCTTCAGACTGGACTCTGCTGACCACCTAGATCAGTGGTCCTCAACCTTCCTAATGCTGCAACCTTTAATTCGATTCCTCATGTTATGGTGACCCTCAACCATAACATTATTACTGTTGCTATTTCATAAGTATAACTTTGCTACTGTTATGAGTCTTGATATAAATATTTGATATGCGGATATCTAATATGCAACCTCAAAGGGTTCGTGACGCACAGATTGAGAATCACCGATCTAGATGTACAACAGAACGCTACCTCCCATGCTGCCCAAAGACTGAGACCACATTCGTTCTCTTTTTTATAAGCCAACTTACTCTTTACCAATGCCAATCATAATTCTTGACCCATAACTAATGTAATTTCTGATTCCTCTTACAATTCAATCTGCTATGGCCACCATTTTCAATTGTATACACATATAAAGAATCTTGGTTATAGATGCCCCTATGTCTCTCTTACTCCCTTTTGCCCCCACCCCTCCACCTTTTTCCCAGTAAGGGGCTCTTTGTATTTTACATTTCTTTGTTTTTCTTTCTTGTAAGCCATTGTGTTTAATTATGGTCACATATACGGACATGGATATGTCATTATTTACTTGTCCTAAGCAAAAGCAATTTACCATTGAGGCCAAGCCACTGAAGAGTATAACTCTACACTCTCAGCAACCCTCCAACCCCCGACCCTACTTCCACTCCCAGCAACCATTAAGTGCATGTAGCTCTCCATGGAGGGGAAGGCCTCATAAGCTCCTCCCCAATCCATCAGTGACAGACCAGTGTTGTGCTGGTCCAGTGTAGGAAACCAGTCATTTGGAAAGGTATTTTTCAAGACTGTTTAGATCTGTACTTTCCCAGATTTCAGTCTAACGAGTTCCAAGTTATATTAGTTTTTTTCTATTGCTGTGGTAAAACACTGTGAACAAAAGCATCTTGAGGCTGAAAGGGCTTATTTGGCTTGCGGGTTATAGGCCATCATCAGGGGAAGTCAAGGCAGGAATTCAAGGTGGGAAAATAGAGGCAGGAACTGAAGTAGAGATTATGGAGGAGTGCTGTTACCAACTCACTCCCTGTGGCTTGCTTAGTTTGCTTTCTTACACAACCCAGAACCACCTGCCCAGGAATGGTATCACCCACAGTGAACTGGGCCCTCCCACACTAATAATTAGCCACAAAAATGCCCCAAATACTTGCCTATGTGCTAATATAATAGAGGCACTTTCTCAGTTAAAGTTCCATCTTTCCAGATGATCCTGGCTTGGGAAGAAGACATCTAACCAAGACACAACTGAATATAATTTTCTTTGTTCTCTATTTGGTTGGCTTATTGAAGAATATAGAATATAGATTATCATAGATATTATGGATAATTTTACCATTGAGTACATAATAGATATTGCGTAGTGTTCAAAATCAATACATGTGTTAACTATGCATTAACTATATAATCCTCATCAAAACTTGGTCAAATTTGAGTGTGTGATTTGGTGTGGTAAAGACAAATGTACTGGACAGCTGAGATGATTTTATTTGTGTAAATTGCAATAAGTAAAACATTTGTTAATGAGGAATGTCAGGCACCTCGAAGAACAGAGAGAAGTCTAGGATTTTGTAGTGGCAGATTAATAAAAGAGTAATAGGAAGGATGGAGATGCCTCATGATATGGGAAAAGTGGGGTCCATGAGATCAATGGTGGGCTTCTCATCTGTGGTGATTTGAATGAAAATGTCCCCCATATACTCATGTATTTAAAAGCTTGTTCAGTTGGTAGCATTGTTTGAGGAAGTTTATGCTATATGGCCATGTTGGAGTTAAGGATGACACTGGAGGTGGGACTTCAGAAGTGTGGTGGTATGAATTTGCTTGGTCCATGGGAAGTGGCACTATTAGGAGATGTGGCCCTGTTGGAGGAAGTGTGTCACTATAAGGGTGGGCTTTGAGGGCTCACGCTCAAGCCATACCTAGTGTGGGAGAGACCCTCCTCCTGGCTGCCTGTGGAAGACAGTCTCTTCCTGGGTGCCTTAAGGTCGACATGTAGAGCTCTCAGCTCCTCCTCCAGTACTAAGTCTGCCTGGATGAGGCCATGATCCTGACCATGATGATACTAGACTGAATCTCTGAAACTGTAAACCAGCCCTAATTAAACGTTGTCCTTTATAAGAGTTGCCTTAGTCATGGTGTCTGTTCATAGCAATGGGAACCCTAACTAAGACAAGAGGTTAAAGGTTTGTGCTATTCCTAATTTGTTCATTCTGCTTCATGCTTTTAAGGTAAACAATGAGAATGTGGGCCTCAGCTTCCTGTTCCTGCTGCTATGCCTACTGTGTGCTTCCATATTTCCCTACCATGACAGACTCTTAGCTCTCAGGAACCTTAAGCCCAAATAAACTCTTTCTTCTATAAGTTGCCTTGATCATGGTGTTTTATTAATCAATAGAGAAGTAACCAACACACTACCTCATGTATGTAAGCTATGAGAGCCAAGACCAAGGTGGACAACCATTAATGTTCATTGAGGTGTTGTCCAAGCCAGTGATGTCTAGTTCCCTTGTCTCACAAACTCAAAGGAGGAAATTCATGTAGAATGAGTTTAGATAGGAATTTTATAGGATTATAAGTAAAAGGTAAGAAGACAAAACAACAAATGTTTTTAACTGCTGAGGCGTCTCCCCAGACCCAACTTAAAGGTTTTTAAGAGACCTTCCAGTGATATATTTTTGATCATCAAGATCAAAACAATAATAAAATTCAGGTCCTTCTGAGAAATCTACTCCAAATGGCTTAAAACAAAACAAAACAAAACAAAACAAAACAAAACAAAAGCTCTAAATCCAAACTAAC
Source organism: Uromys caudimaculatus (assembly GCA_028551405.1). NCBI lineage: Eukaryota > Metazoa > Chordata > Mammalia > Rodentia > Muridae > Uromys > Uromys caudimaculatus. The sequence goes on from CM052704.1 coordinate 108,745,097, forward strand.
TACCCAAACAAATACCATAGGAAATGTGTCTACCTAGGTTATAGTTATTCTCAGAGCATCAACTAGGACTTTGTGGAAAGGTGAAACTTGGCTATTTGCTTATTGTTGACTTTGTGAAAACAAACTTGGGGTGTCATAGAAGGGCAGACCTGAAGAATTTCTGAGCACCCTAAACTCCAGTCAGACTAACCTGTGTGCAATCTCATGAGGCTGGTCTGGAGTGTGTTGTTCAATAACTAAACTCTAAGCAGCTGCATTATACTTTATTTAGAGAGATTATATTAATGAAAAAGTCAGTTCTATTTGGAGTGGAGAAAATGGAAAGCCCAAATGAAAGGTTGCTAATATTCATCAAGGCATTGTCAGGCCAGGAATGTTCAGTCTGATAAAAATGGCCTGGGAAGGCAGGAGCTCCCAGCCTCAGCCTGAGGCCATTAACTGTGCCGAATTGTATAACCAATGTTCCTATTCTAATTCCAAGCTTATTAAGCAATACTGTAATTCTAATTTGGCTTCCTGTGGCTGTCAGGGAAACAAATCTTGGTTGTCTTGAGAATGGATTGTCTGTACTAACCATGACAAAACTGAGCTGCCACCATGCAGTTAGCTATTTCTCCTCAGATATTAACTATTCTACCTTGGAAACCAAGAGACTGAAGAATAAAAGCAGTAATGTGGCAAAATTATATTCCAGAAATACATCTCAGAATCTAGTGAGGAGACAGGAGTTATGGAATACATGACTGAGTTCAGGCAAACGATGAATAAGGTGAGATTTTCTAGGCTGGAGGACATGAATCAGGAGTGTGCAGGACTTGAACAGGGGATATGTCTCTTCATTCTTGTTAGTATTAAGTATTGTTTTAAAAACCTGCTAATTTGATAGCAATGAGCAATGTTATTTCCTCACTTAGGACTTAATGTGTTCTATTACTAACAAAGATGGGAAATTATTTGGCTAATTCTTTTGTTTAATCATTCACATTTTATTTTATTTTTATAGTGCTGGGGGTGAACCACAAAATGGTGCACATGGAAGCTTGTTTAATGTTTTTGAATCGATTTTTTTTTAATAGATGTTTTTTAGCGCTTAAATTTCAGGCCCTTAAAAAAATTCAAAATACTGGCAATAAAAGCATTTAAACATTGCAAAGCCAAATAGATCCAATTGAAATGCAAAGCAATCCTATTTTACTCTAATGTAATGCATTAACATTACTCTGACCTTCAGTTCTGATTTACACAAACCTGCCTGGGAGACAGAATTTACTGATTCAACATAGAACAAAGGGCTTACTTGTGCATCAGATTAAAAAAAAATTAAAAATGTAAAAAAAGCTAAGAAATAAACAAAATTCTCTCAAATTGAATCACTTTTAAGATTTTGTTATAGTTTGTTTTTAAAAGGCTGCTAAATCCACTGCAATATTTTTCTTTTTGGTGTTTATTTATTGCATAATAAGCAAAGATAACAGCAATAAAGGACTCTTAAGAAAGTTAAAATGCCCGCAATTCCATCACTTTAACACATATCTTATTTTAATTTCTTAAATCTTGAGTCTTTGTGCTTGTGCAGTTGGTGTGCCTGATAACTTGCATAACATTTGGAAATCTATGCAAATGGATCTCTCTCTCAAGTGCCTACTTCTTCAAAGCTGTGGGATTTTCTGAAGCTGTAATAGCTGCTATTTCATTATCACTGAAGTGGTATGATGAACAATTTCTTTCCATGGACCAAAGATTTTTATAACCCAAATTTAAATTTGAAAGATGCACACATAACCTCTTTTAATCAAATTACAAATCATTTTGACCTTAGCAATTTCTTTTCTTTCATTGCTTCCAAATACATGCTCACTTGAAAGTGATGCATACAGTGGGCCTCCCCCTAACATTCTGGAAGCATCTAGAATCAGAGCTGGACTTTTATCTTGGTCACATAACTTTTAAGTCCCACGTTTACAGCAATCCTGTTGAACTTTGAATTTATCTTCTTTTTGATTTTCTATTTCCAGAGACAGGGTTTTTCTGTGTGGCCCTGGCTGTTTTAGAACTCATTCCTAGACCAGGTTGGCGTTGAACTCAGATCTGCCTGCCTTTGACTCCAAAGTGCTGGGATTAAATGTGTGGGCCACCACCACCTGGCTAGTTGTTTTTTCTATAAATACAGAAGTTATATGTTTCTTCTAAGGACTAGACAGTCCCAAATCATAATTTATGAATTTAGAAAATGTTAATTTTTCATCTATGAGTTGTTTTTTAATATATTGTTTCTTAGTCTTAACCTATGAATTGAATTTGGGTGTCAAAAGATTAATATCAAAAAAATTCATGCACATTTTAGCTTTCCTGAGTACTTATGAAATGGATATTGTCAATATCCAAAATGTTTTTCCCTTTTTATTTTTCTTATACTTCCTCCATCTCCTAGGATTGTGTGACTAACTGCTGAGGACTGGATATAGCTTGAAGAAGTCTGGAGATACAGTCATTGTTTCCCATCTCATAGAGGGGTTGGCACAAAAACCACAGCTTTCATCCTGTAGGAGATAGGAGAGAGTTTATTCTGAAGCCATTTTGAGATACCATGGCCCAGGAACACCCCAGGTTTAGGTTATCCCCAATTCCACGTTCCAACATGGAAGCAGTTTCATGAAAAAACAACAAATCATAAGTCATTCTTGGCTCTTGGACTGGTGGAGGCTAACATTCTGCTAAGTGAACAGATTTTAAGGGTTTTTTATTTGTTATCATGAGGTGTTAGTTCAGATACAGAATGAGTCAAGGAATGGCTGTTCAGGTTAAAATCATCACAAGATAAAGTAATTAGCCTCTGAACCTACAAAATCCCAATCTTTCCACAGTACTGAAATTCCAATTGGCCCTTCAGTCTCTGGAGACACAGAAATTCCTTCCAGGAGTTTTTTGCTTGCAACCAGACAACAGCTTCTCAGAAATTCTTGTTCGTAGCAGCAAATGGGAAAGAAAACCCAATATTATTTGCAAACACAATTCCAGAAATCCATGGACTTGGATTCTCATTGCTGCTAGTGAAGCAGGTCTTTAGAAGCTGCTTTTGCTAAGTGTTGGCTCTTCACCTGGTCCCAGAAAGAAACTGTCTTCATCAAGGTTAACTATTGCTGTTATGAAATACCATGACCAAAGCAATTTGAGGAAGAAGGGGTTTATTAGGCTTATGCTTCCTCATGACTGAAGGAAGTCAGGACAGGAACTAAAACTGGGCAGGAACCTGGAGGCAGGAGCTCATGCAGAGGCCATAGAGGAATACTGCTTACTGACTTGCTCCTTTAGGTTGCTTGGCCTGCTTCCTTACAGAACCCAGGATCACCAGCCCAGGGATGGCATCATCCACAATGTAGTGGGCCTTCCCACATCAATTAATAATTAATAAAATGCCCCACAGACTTGCCTACAACCCAATCTTATAGCAGCATTTTCTTAATTGAGGCTCCTTCCTCTTAGATGATTTTAGCATGTGTCAAGTTGGCAGACAACTAAGCCACAACAGGAACTAAATGCAAAATGAGAACTTGGCATCTCTGCTTTTACTTTTCAGTCTGTCTCTTCTACTCTGGTTGAAGGAACAGGGATAAGTTGTTATCCTAACCCTGCAGTCACCTTGGGTTACTGTCATCTCAGTTTGGACTCTCCTCAACTCTCTGATCCTCCTGAACTCTGTCAAGAAGTTAGAGGAGACACATAGAATGTATGGTAGATTATAAAGCTTATTATAAAGTGGGCTACTCTCAGGGAGCAGAGTGGGTTGATAGGACAACAGAAGTTTAAATAAGTTACATCAACAATAAGCATCAAGTTAAGCTGAAGCCCCTTTAGCAGTTGAGAGGTCTCAGTCTGTCTGCCCCTTGGCTTGCATACCAGGTATATGGCAAGTCAGTGGAGCCACTGCCATTATATTATTTGGTGTTTTCATTTTTAGGGGTTCTGGGTGAGAGTGCTGCCCTGGCTTTGCTGTGTTTGATAAGTTCTCTCACCATGGTTTTCCTGATATGATTTTAAATATGCTCATATGGTCCCGATTACTTTGACAAATCTGTATGGTGGCATCCTTTTTTCTTTTAGGAATATGTTGTTTATTGGTCTGCATCTTATGGGTGGTACAGATGGTACACTAGGGTGCAAAGTCATCCTGTTTTGCATTTTCACTGAAAATGGAGTGACTTGTTTCTTGTTAGATGGATTCTACAGGGCAAGGCACAGCCTAGAAAAAGAGGACTTTGCATGCTCTAGAGGAATGGAAAGCAGGGCACAGCTTGCTTTTCACAGCTTCTTCTCGTTAATATCCTATGGTCTATAATAGCAGCAGGTTCTTTCAGGTTTGAAATGTTGGTTTCCTTGAGTCCCCACTGGAATTCTCAGTTTTACATTACAGCCTTCCTGAAGAACTCAGCTCAGCTGTCTATCAGAAGCAGGTGAGTCATGAGTCCAAGAAAGTCTGTGACTACTGAGAATTTGAGACATCCTTCTACAATGAAAAATTTAAAAATCTATTAGCAGTTATTGATTTAATCAGCTAGGAGACAAAGCTATTCTACTGATAAAGAACAGAGTAACTTTACCATGAAGAAACCTGACAGGCAGTACTTTCATTGAACGATAAAAGCTTATCACTAGAAATAAAGCAATTAGATATCAGGCCCTCCCATCTAGGCACACTAATAATACAAGAACACTTTACACATCATTTCTGCCTCAAATGCATGAGCTGTATTAGATCATGAAGAACATCAGATGAGTCTAACATGAGAAATATAATACAAACTGCTATGGCCGTACTTTAAAAATTGTCAGTGTTATGAAGGGAGAATGTATTGTTCCAGGTCAAAAAAGAAATAGTAGATATGAAAACTGAACATGAAGAGCAACCCTAGACTGGAGATGTAGCTCAGTGCTAAAAGATGTTCCTAGCATATGGAAGGCCTTCAACTGAAGCTCTAGCACTGTAGAGTGATTGATCCTTAGAGAATGAAATGAGGATATGACAGCTCCTGGGTAAGGTTGAGGAGAAGGTATTCATTGTAGATGAAGGATGGAACAGACAGAGGCATCTTGAAGAGTCCAGAGCAAGGAGAGAAAGAAGTAGACTGAACATTACCCGCAGACTAGACTGGGACATGAAAGGAGAGAGACAGAGTAAGAGAGGAAGAGAAGAGAAGAGAAGAGAAGAGAAGAGAAGAGAAGAGAAGAGAAGAGAAGAGAAGAGAAGGAGAGAGAGAGAGAGAGAGAGAGAGAGAGAGAGAGAGAGAGAGAGAGAGAAAAGGAGACCAGGAGAGAGAGAAGAACCAAGAGAATGAGGACCAAGAGAGCACATGGTCAAAATGGATGGGTTATATAAGAATCATATGTTCATATATACATGTATGAAATGTGTGTGTGTTATAGTCACACATACACATGTGAGAATTGGGAAAAGTGTATTAAATTACTGGATATTAAGTAATAATGTTCAGAGTTAAACTTCCTGATTTTTGGCATTTTACTTTGGTTTCATAAGTTCATTCATATGCTAAGAAATATATCATATTAAGGAGGTAAAAGCTGGAGTCTCAGGTATTCAAGGTATATATTGAGTATACAATGAATTCAAGGTCATGTTGGGCTGCACAACACCCTATCTCAAAACAAACATGAACAAACACAACAAAACCAAACCAACAAAACCTGAATCACCATTACCATCATCACCATCAACACCAACACCCAACCCAAAACAGAGCAAAACAACAATCCCTACCTACCTACCTACCTACCTACCTACCTACCTACCTACCTACCTACCTACACACAATGAAAAGTATATCAAAGTACTGAAGGATAAAAGGCTGAAGGAGGCGGAATGAGATCTTGGGTTTGATCCAGGGGAATGATGTCTGCCTGAACCATTCTCTCAAATGGTTGGTTGGCCAATTAATACCTTCATTTTTTTTTCTCAATTTTTAACATGTTTTTTATTCATGAAAACAATTTATTTGGCCATTCACAAGGCATAGGTAGAGGGATCTTTGGGTGGTCAAGGCCAACCTTGTCTTCACAATACATTTTAGGTTATCCAGTGCTACACAGTGACAGCCTATCTCAAAAACAGAGCCCAATACCAACAAAAGCAAAAACTTCATCTTTTTGTCATCAACTATGTAAATCTATTCAGTAAGGTAGAATGAAAGCCTCCTGAACTGACAGAAATGCTGTTATTCATGTAACTTTATTTATAAATGGATCCTGTAAAAAAAACACAGTTTAACTTTTGTGGGAGGTAATCTTACTTATCCAACATTTAAACTTTTATGAGATTGATAAATCAGCCTGCCTCAATTTTAGACTTAAAAGCCATCTATGGTAAAAACAAATTAGATTCATTGTTGTTTCTTAAGGATTGAGCTATACCCCACCTATAACCTTAAGTACAAATGGTTCTGTACTGCTTGTTCCAGGAAATGACAACCACGCCTTTGATTCAAAAGGTTATTATGATCACATTGTTATGACCATGTTTTTATGATCACCTTGTTAAAACTGCCTTGTTATGACCACCTTGCAAACATGCAGCCCCCAGCCCCGCACCCAAGGTTTTGTGATTAACTTGTTATGCTTATATTTTGTGACTATCTTAGTTAGGGTTTTACTGCTGTGAACAGACACCATGATGAAGGCAACTCTTATAAGGACAACATTGAATTGGGGCTGGCTTTCAGGTTCAGAGGTTCAGTCCACTATCATCAAGGCAGGAACAGGGCAGCATCCAGGCAGGCATGGTGCAGGAGGAGCTGAGAGTTCTATATCTTCATCTGAAGGCTGCTAGCAGAATACTCACTTCCAGGTAGCTAGAATCTTAAAGGATCTTAAAGTCCACACCCACAGTGACATACCTACTCCAAGACCACACCTTCTAATAGTGCCACTCCCTGAGCTAAGCATCTACCCTGCCTACTTGCCTGGCAAATACAGCATTTGGAAACCCCTACTTTTGAACTATTGAAAACTCTTATTTTCCCCATGTCTAATGCTGATCTCTTGAACCTTGCCTTAGGGAGAGACAACTTGAGTACACAAGCAAAAAAACAAACAAACAAAAAAACAAAAAACAAACAAACAAAAACAAACAAACAAGCAATTTTCTTTAATTTGGCCATTATGATTTGGGTCAGTGGTCTTTCTCCTTGAATCTGTAGGATTAACAAGATCACAAACTAACTAGAGCATTCTGCACCGACAAGTGTATAAATTGCTGTTTTACTTAGAGCTGCTTTTGAGGTCTGTGTATCTGCCACTTCCTGAACACACAGCTATTCAGATTCTGTAACACTGTGTTTTAGAAGAATCTCTTTGGCATTGTTCTTCCCTGTAATCACTTCTCTTGAGTGTAGGCACCCTGCTGTTGTATTGTTCCCCTGTGCCTACATTTGCAAATCTCCTTTGTGAAAAACATCAGCACTTATTCTAACTTCCTCCCGCCTGTCTCAGAAGATGGAAGTATCCCTCCTACTGTTCAAACCTCTATAGCTTGGCTTCTGCTAGTCCTACCCTCTTCTCCAGACTGAAATGATCTTTCCTGGGATAAAACAATATATTAAATCCTTCAATGGCACTGGGCTTATCTTTCCACTCACTAAAGAAGCGCTTCTCAACATTCCATTCTTACATTTCTTAGTTGAGTTAGTTTAACTCTAATCCCATATGCCCACATGCCTAACTAATTTTATTATTTTCTTCACAGGCTCCTACAGATCCACCTGAAGATTTTTAATCTTGATGTGTTTTTGTCTGTAAGCACATCTACTCACTCATTTTGAGTGACCACTAACACGACTTTAATGTATGTCTTGATGGTTACTTCTAAATCTGTACTACAACATGGATTGTTACTTGTATTCCAATTTATAGGACTGTCTACAAAATTCCCAAATTCCAAAAACATTTGGCAACACTTTAAGGATTCAGGTATAAAAACAAAACATTGCCTTTGTTGAATGAACTTTAAGTTTCCAATTATGTGTACTGTAGAAGAATTTTAATCTAGCCATATGACTGCTTTGTCAAGGGATCATAGCCAAAGGCCTAGGTTTATGTGATCCAGCTGAAATGCAGACATGCTCTAGATTACAGTATGATCTGGCTGGAATATGGACATACCCTTAGTACATACCTTTAATCCCTAACAATAAAGGTACAATTAGTTTGTAGAAGGAAGCCCCCATGTTTGAAAGTCTAGTTGAGGGGCAGACAAAGTGATGAATCAGAGAAAGATTTGACAGAATGACTCAGAGGATATGCCTAACTCTCAGAACAGCACAGGAAAAGGAGGCTATTTCTGAGCAGTGAATGGAGAGAAAAGGTGGTGGTGGTGGTAGTGGTGGTGGTGGTGGTGGTGGTGGTGGTGGTGGTGTGTGTGTCTCAGTTTTACTGGGACAATTTTACAAAGACTGGCTAGACACAAGTGAAGACAGAACAAGCCAGAGGATGAGAAGGAGCTAGAAGATTAGAACATATTGCCAAAATTCGTATGAAGCCAAGCAAAGCAATTCAGTCAGAAACTGAGAGAAGGCGGACTGAATCAGTCAGTTTGGAAGATTAGATTGTATGGAGGCTAGAAGTTTCCAGGCCTAGGCTTAGGGATAGTTAGAGCAGAGAAAGAAACACTCTGGGCTCAGCCCAAGCCATCTCTTCACACAGCTTGGATATAGGTCTCATCTCATCCCTTTGTCTGAAGAAATAAAAGTGCCATTTACTGTGCACTAATACTAAGTAGAAATTCTGCATATTATCACAGAGATTTCATTTATATAATCTTTGATTTTTTTCAATTCAACTAGATATTATTATTTTAAAAGGAAGGAAAGTATTTTCTTTTTCCTTTTATTGAAAATAGTTTTTCTCACAAAGCATATCCAAATTATAGTTTCTCCTCCCTCTACTCCTCCCAGTTTCTCCCTTCCTTTCTTCCTGTCAGATCTTCCCACTTTCTGACTATCATTTAAACATAAACAGGCTTTTAAGGGATAAAATGACATAATATAATAAAAATATGATGAAACAAAACTAACTCTTCAGAATAGGCCTTATGTATACTAACATATCATTTGCAAGTAAAGATACATTGACTTCTCCTTTCCAATTTGTATCCCCTTGGTCTCCTTCAGTGGTCTAATTGCTCTAGTTAAGATTTCAAGTACTATACTGAACAGGTATGGAGAGTGAAAAGCCTTGTCTTATTCCTGGTTTTCTAGTGGAATTGGTTTGAATTTCTTTTCATTAAAGGTGATATTGACTTTGGGCTTTCCGTAAACTGCCTTTATTGTGTTGAGATATGTGCCTGTATCCCTAATTCCCCAGACCAGAACAAGTATTCTTCTACAGAACTGGGGATGAGAATGGGGGACTGGATTTGGAGGAGAGGGGGGAGAGTGAAGATCTGAAGCTTGCATGCTTTGAGGGCCTATTTGCAACTCTGTTCTGGTTAGCTAGTGAGTTCCCCAGGAATGCCTGCTGGAGTTGGGGCCTGGCATAGCAGGACAAGTGGGGAGAGGGTGGAAGGGGAAGCTCCGTGTGATCCATTGGAGATGGGTTCAGAGAGGCCTGGAGCCACAGCTGATACTCTGCCCAAGAGTTGGGGTGAGGCTGGGAGACTGGATTTGGAGGAGCTGAGGAAAAGATCTGCAGTTAGCCTGCCTGTTTCCCAGGTTGGCAGGGCCTGTGCGTTTCCAGGGAGTGCCTGCTACTTGGGGTGGGGGGTGGGGTGGGATAGGACGGTTGGAGAAGATCTGTGTGATATACTGGAGCTGCAGGGATAGGGTAGGGTGGGTGCAGCAGGTGATTTACCACAGAGCTGGTGGGGATTGAACTTTGAGGAGAGGGGGGGAGAGATTGAGACCAGCAGTGATGCTACCTGCTTCCCTGGCCAACAGAAAACTATTTTCTTAAATATTGAGAAATTTAATGTGCAACTACAGCTAGATATATTTATATTAAAATAAGCTCCCTGTGGCAAAGTAAATAATAGTTTAATTCAAACGAATTTTAAAAACATTAATTTGGTACTATACCACACATGAAAATACAATAGATGAATTATACATGCTAACATTATGATTAACACAAAAGTAGCTCTTTCATATTTATTAAGTATAAGAAATAGAATAAATTTTTATTTCATATTTTAAGTTGAAACTTCCCATGAAGGCAGAGAATGTGTCTTAGTATTATGGATGGAATTGCATCCTCTCCAAGTTTGTTCAGATGTTGAACTCCTAACTGCTATTACAAATCAGTGATAGTTTGGTGAGAGGTCATGGCAGAGGTAAATTTTTAAATAAGGACTCTACCTTATGAGTGAATTAGATATAAGAAAAGAAAACTTAGAAAGAGATACACAGAGAAGGAAGAAAATGTGAAGAAACTTAGGGAGGAGATGTCATTCCACAAGCCAGGAGAAAGGCAGCTCCTTCCCTCAAACCTCAGAAAGAGCTCATGCTGCTATCTTTATTATGGACAATTAGAACTGTGACACCCAACATTTCTGCTGCTTAAGACATCCAGTTCATGGTACTGGGTGACAGCATCCTTAGAAAATCAATATAGAGCTATGGGGTGGTCCATGCCTGTAATCCTCACAGGGGCAGGAGGACTCCCCAAACCAGCCCGGGCTACATAGCAAGATGTAAACAAAGACACCCAAACAGAAGAAATGAAAAAAAAAAAGGCAGAGATAGCCAGGTAGGCATATAATAGGGCTGGTTCTTTTGAAATATAACAACTGCTTCATAATTAGCTACTGTTAAGTTGACATCTTTTTAATCACAAAACAACCAGTAAATTCTTTAAAAATTAAGTAAGCAGTTAATAGTGTTAAGAGTCACCTGATTCCATTTTTCCTTCCATTTCCTAGTTAAACACAATGTTAGAATTTGATTTATTTCTATATTGTTCCCTACGGTGTTTTTTTTTTTTCTAACCATGTTCCAAGCTGAAGGTCAACTTGTTTTATTTTTTATTTTATTTGTTCATCCTCTATAATTTTGTCATTTACAAATCCTAAATTGTTTCCATTGCTTCATGGTATATGCCGAGAACTGGCTGACCATAAAATGTTTCGTGGTATGTTCCAAGAAGCTAACTAAATTACTAACTGCAGAATTCCACCTCTGTAATCACTTGCTATATACCCCAGGCTTGAGCTTGCCTGTATAAAGGCTCCCCTGCATTGAGTCTTGGCTGCTTGTCTCTCCTACTTCAGAGGAGACTACAAGGTTGGCATAATTTATCTATTTCCCCTCACAAGGCTTAAGTCAAAGTGTGGGCTGGGCTGGCTTGGACTTCAACCTGGGAGACAGAGGAAAAACCTGATTTCTATTTCAGCCAAGGGTTGGTAACTCCTCGCTCCCTACCTCCTCACCTCTCGCCCCATCTTCCTCCACCTCCTCTTCCCCGTGTAGACCGATGTCCCTGACTGACTACTGTCAACTGTGAGTTACTGAAGACAGCACCAGTGGGTGCTTATGTTAGTCAGCCGTTGCTTGCTTTGAATCTTTCTTCTTCAAGTGTCTTGCCTCAGCTAAAGAGTCCTTTACTCCTCCAGCTTTGTGGGATGGGATTTGTCTCAGCCAGCTATTCTACTCTAAGGCTAACTGTACCTTATAACTGATCCCAGCCATTGCATTCATAGCTTTTGGGGATTAGAATGAGCATCTTTGGGGTGGTGGATATTTTAGGCAGGCCAAACACAGCTGCAGTTGCCTTCTGCTGAACAAGTCATCCCTGGCAAAGGAGATGGATTATTGTAATTTGCTCAGCTAGTCTCCAGGAATGAAATGGAAACACTGGGGAGTAAGACACACTGTTCATTATGTGCCTACGTTATAATGCTTCCTTTAAAGAATGCCGTCTTCTGAAGAGTACTCTATGTTCTTTCTTATTCTCCACAATGCCTTGTACATGTTGTCTAGGATATTGGTTAAACATTATTTCGCAAGAGGAAAAAAGAGACCTGAATTGGGTAAAGGATCTTAACAAGAAAACTGGCTACCACGTTGAGTTGATAAATAAGAGCAGCATTACCACTGCTCTTATATCACAGGTGTTTATGTAAGAATTAGGAGGATTCTGGCAGGTCCAGAGAGAATTTTGGTGCAGCCGTTATAGGTGAGCTCTCTTAGGTGTTTGGGAATAACTTGCTATCGGAACCGATCCACTTAGCATGGCTACTGAGCAGCCACTCATAGAGTCAGCAACTTTCAGTGCTCTCTAACCCTGCTGTAGAGTTCTTCTGTAGGCTTCCATTTTCTTCTCTTCCCCTCTTCATGCTTTGTGTAGTGGGCTGAGATGGAAGGACAATCTGTCTTTTTATTATTATCTAGTGTGGTTTGAAAAATTCTAGCTCATAACGCACTGTAATTGTCCCCATTCCCCTCTTCATAGGTGACCTTTCAGAATTGGTATCCTTTGTGCTAGGTAAGGACTTTTCTCAGAACAGGAGAACTTTTCATGAGGCAAGAGTATCTATCTAAGTTGGAACTTGGCCTCTAAGAGCCTTATTATCAGCAAGGACCTAGCCGTGTTGACTGCCCCAGCTGACAGTTCACCAGTAGCCATTAGGAAGGATCAGGTCAGGAGCTGGAGGCAGGTCAGAATTCGGTCCAGGTGAGGTATCTTCCTTCTTATTTGGTCTATATTGCTTTATGTGCCAAAATGAAGCTCAAGAGCAATTAAACTTTCTGGACTATAAATACTTCCAAGAAATGAAGTGATAGTGGACACATTACACAAATCTGGGACTTTTGCTACAAACATGATACTTATAACAAATTAAAGATCAAATGGATATGAAATCTGGTCAACCGCTATCATTTTCCATTATCTATGCACTATTTCATTTTAATTTTTAAATGTGAGAAAATTTAGGTCACATTTGGGTATAGCCATCTTAAGCAGTAAGGCAAAAACAATTCAGACTTCTAGACTTTTACTCCTAACACCTCATTTTAAGCATTTGCCAATGGCATCACCATTCCACATGATTGCATTATAGTCTCTGTGATATGTCAATATTATTAAAATGTATATTTGATACAAATTAACAGTTAATAAACTCTTATGGATTCTAAAGAAATGTCTTGGTTTTTTATTATTTCAATTATTCATCTGGTTTTAGAATTGCCACTTTTATATTCAAGAATAAGCATATCAAACATGGAGTATTTGAAAAACATTGTCAATAACTTTAAAAAATTAAACTTACTCCATTATTTTTATTTATAGATTTATTTTACTTGTGTGTCTATGACTGCCTTGCCTGCATACCTCTCTATATATCATATGCATGCATGGTGCCAGAGAGTGGACAGGCGAGGGGTAAATGGAATCATGGATGGTTGTGATCTGCCACATGGGTTCCAGAAATGGAACCTGGGTTCTCGGCAAGAACAGCAAGTGCTTTTAACCATCGAACCATCTCTTCATCCCCTAGGTTTTTAAAAATTGTGTTAAAAACAATATGGCAGTACTCACTGTTACCTGATAAGCACAAGGGCCATGTAAAGAAGAACCATATTTTCTGTACTGCGTTTTCAACTTCTCAATCCTTTGATTAGTTCTGGTTGGAAACTCTTTATAGCAAAGAAATACAATCTTAGCACGATCCAGTGTAGTTGCTTTTTTGTCCTTGTTTTAGATTGAATCTCTTCTGCATCATTTAAGTGAGGTTAATGCACTTATCAAAACTAATGGTTTGACCATCGACACATTCCCTTGTTCATAAAGCCACAACCACATCTAAGAGTTTGCAAGTATCTGAAAATGCACTTGGTGGATGCCATCTTCACCTTCTGTACCTTCTTGGCCTGGCCATGGTAAGCCAGTGTGGAAATCACATAGGCCACAAGAATGGGCATGCTGCTTCAGAAAACTGTTGTTGTTCTTTGTGAGACAGGGTCTTTATGTATCATTGACATCTTGCAAAATTGGTATATAAATTTCAATTGCTTAGATGGAATTATAAAATCTAAGTTATTTTATATAAACTTAATAAGAGAATGAAAATTTATTAGCCTAAGTTGGTGAAATTGTGCCATCTAGTGATCTTTACTTAAAAAAAAAAGTCTTCTGTGTTTTAAAGAGTGTTTAGGTTGTAGAATATTAAATGTTTACAACAAATCCAGAAATGTCTGTGTATAGTGTAAACTTAGGGCATGGTGAGTTTGGTGGGTGATGTTTTTCTTTATTTGCAAGTTTTTTTATGATAAAGCTTATAAAACTATAGAAAGAAAAAAATACAAGCACAAAAATGAAAACAGAATTAGGAGATATTTCTGCAAGAGTATAATCCAATCCCCAGAAATAGTGTGCACAAGTAGTTCCAAGATGTACTTTATTGAGTGTGACCTATTCTGCGGATTATATTCATGTAAAGTAATACAAGATTGTGCGTGATGAGTTGAACTAATGAGATTCTTGGTGGTTGGTGGTGGACAGGAAAGAAGACAGCTGGGAGGTTGAGGTCTTTGACTTCCTTATCTTGACCAGGCTACTACATGACCACCACAGGCCATTTCCTGAGGCCACTAGAATCTGTTTTGTTTGTGTTTTATAGGAGGAGAAAAATTGTTACTTGGTTACATTAGAAGAAACAGGGAGAGGGGGAGATAGTGGGGAAACTTTTATTTTTCTAGCAGCTAAAATTGATTGACATAAAGTTCAATCCTTTGTCTAGGCTTGGGTTTGTTTAAATTTGGACTTGTTTGATTACTTTTGAAAACATGGTTTTCATGTTTTAAAAAAGAAAACATAGGCAGCCAGGTGTGGTGTCTCATGCCTTTAATCCTGGTACACCAGAGAAAGGTACATCTCTGAGTTTTAGGCCAACCTGGTCTACATATTAAGTTCCAGGCTAGCCAGATCTACAATGAGAGACTGTCTTAAGACACATCTGTTCATCTAAACCCAAACAAACTAACAAACAAAAAGAAAAACCATATAGGTTGAAGCAAAACTAGGTAAATTTGGGTACCTAAAAAACAAAAACAAAACCAACCAACCAACCAACCAACCAACCAAACAACCAAACAACCAAACAACCAAACAACCAAACAAACATCCAGCCAGACAAACAAACAAACAAAACCCCAGCTGTGAAAGAGCATCACAATCCTTGTAAAATGTTAAATTGTTTTTCTAAAAGAATTAACTTTATAAAATAAAAAATGTGCAGCTACCCAGTTATATGCATAAGACACATGGACACCATTTGTGCTCATTACTAGACCTATTTGGGCTTAATTTCCACTTAAGTAGTCATCAATGCCATTCTATGGCTTTTATTAGTTTCTCAACATTGACTTGCTTATGCCTTTAGAATTAGCACCAACAACTGTCTATTAATGTCTATGGATCTATGAAATATTTTGCATCCTTTTAAGGTTTTTGATAGTAGATAATCAACAGACACCTGTTATTCTTGGAATTCAGTTGAATTTTTCTATACCCAAGTAAAAAGATACTTTATCAACATACTCTTCATATTACAGATGTGGGAGTTCACAAATCATGTATACAGCATAAGGTAGTTATTTCTATTTGCAGTAAAGTTAATTACATGACAGACACTTAAGTGCATGGGTCAGCATGTTCAGTATGTTCAAATTCTTTTTGTTGTTGTTGTTTTTGTTTGTTTGTTTGTTTATTTTCGAGACAGGGTTTCTCTGTGTAGCCCTGGTTGTCCTGGAACTCACTCTGTAGACCAGGCTGGCCTTGAACTCAGAAATCCACCTGCCTCTGCCTCCCGAGTGCTGGGATTAAAGGCATGCGCCACCACTGCCCGGCTATGTTCAAATTCTTGTACAGTGGTCTCCAGAAGATTTTCTCCTTACACACTGAAACGTCTTAACCCTTAAATAATTCTCAGGTTGACCCTCTCTGAACCCAGGCAACCATCCCCACACTTTTCTGTTCCCATGGACTTGAGTAGTATTCACGCCTCATGTAAGCAGTACCATATATACATATACATATACATATACATATACATATACATATACATATACATATACATATACATATACATATACATATACATATACATATACATATACATATACATATACATATACATATACATATATTTGAGAATGACTTACTTGCACAACATTTTCAAGATTCAACCAAGATTTCTTTCCTAACAGTGTCTAACTTGACTTTAAAAAATTAGATTATAATTGGATGACTTATTAAATCAGTGAGAATCATAAACAGATTTAATATGCTGTTCTTATATTAGGTTCTTATATTTAGTAAAAAAATACAGTACAGTGCTGAGCTAGACTGCCAACCATTGCCTATCTTCTGAAGCTATAATAAGTTCCCATGGGACCATTATGCAAGAGAGTAGTTTTTAAAAATACCATGAGTAGACCAAATTTTTGGTTCAAAATTTTTTAAGTTGAGCCACACGAGATTTGAACTCAAAACTCAAAGTGTCTGTTTAATATACCAAATTTCAGTAAGTGTCAAATTTGCCAATTTATAATTTTTTAAAACTATGCACCATCCTTTTAAAAGATGCTTTGTTCAGTCTTTATTTCTCTAGGAGGAAAGTAGCATGTGATAACATCCTTTTCCTACTTCTAAAAACAGCTATCACTGTCTTTTCCCAACCCATTACATCTGGTGATGTCACATAACACCAGTGCACTTGTAATGCTTTCCTTACATGCAGGCTATTGAAGATAAATTCCCGGTGAACGGAATTGGAGCTCACATCCCAGAAAGACCCAGTCCTTAGGAAGCTAGTGATGAGGTGGTTGCATTTGCTTTGATTGCTTTGATTTCAAACCCAATTTCCAGGGGGCACTAGAAGGGACAGCAGCTGCTGTTTCTCCCAGGAGATGACTTACTATAAATATTGATCTTGGCTAAAGTTAGTAAGAGAAATATTGCATTTGCATTTCCAAGGTACTTCTGGAAATTCACTTAACTAATTTCTTCACAACTTGGGTATCCCCCACGATCCTAAGTTTTGTGGTAAAACCTTTCTATCTGCCTTGCTACATCTTTCCTTTTGGGACACATGTGGCTGTGCCTCCAATTTGTGTTAACTTCACTTGGCTTTTAGTTTTTCACTCAGGTCTCACATGACTAGGGTGGAATGTGACTATTTCCCCAGCACTGCAGACCATGTGTCTGCATGCACAACGTTACTGCTCCTCACGAAACCCACCTCTCCTGACTCTGGCTGTGTCCTTGCTTCATGACATTTATTCCAACAAGATAATGACATCATCTCACAACTCCAATGGCTCTCTTTCCCCATTATGTCACATCATTTTCCCTTACAGCAAAAATTTACACATTACATTTTATTGAATAACATGTAAACATTTCCTTATTTAACAAATAAAGTAAAAATGTGACATATATATTATATACATTTACAGATTCTCTTCTATGCATCACCTCTCTGTTTTAGCAAATTTATACTAATAGCCTAGCATGCACCCATCCATATTCTCCACATGCTTATGTATACAATTGATATTTATAGGTTTTTTAGATTTCTTAGTTTGAAAAATGGTATCATCTATTTTTGAATCTTTTTCCTCAACAATATCTCATGGCAATTAAGATTATTAACTGGACTACTAAATCTTTAAAATATCTATACAGTGCTCTGTCTTGCTTCCTTCACTGTATTAAGAGGTATCTTTCTTATTCATTTGTATTATTTTGGATGAACAGAAATAAAACTTATGCTTATGTATTTGTGTATGTATGTATATTATTATGGGCTATAGCATTAAAATTTTAAATTGCATTTTGTTTAATGTGTGTGTGTGTGTGTGTGTATACACATGCATATGTGCTATGACATCATGTGGAGGTCAAAAACTTTGTGCGTCTTGGTTTTTTACTTCTTTTGTCATGATCGTTTCTGTGTTTCAAATGTCTATTAGTTGGATGTAGTGTGTAGTTTCTATACTCCTCTTTAAGCTCTGAGAAAATTGCACTACCAGTCCCCATCCAGGTTCCCTTGGATCTGCAGATGAAACATACATACACACACACACACACACACACACACACACACACACACACACACACACAAACACACAAACACACAAACACACACACACATTAGCTTGCTTTTTTTTTTTTTTTAATAAGGACAACATTTCATTGGGGCTAGCTTACAAGTTCATTATCATCAAGGCGGAGCATGACAGCATCTAGGCAGGCATGGTACAGGATGAGCTGAGAGTTCATTAGCTTATTTTAAATATGTGTTTTAGCTCAAAGGCCAGGCACTTCTAAGCCGCCTATGGCTAATGTGACCTTACCTTCACTTCCAGCTCAACACTTTTAATTCTGCCCTCAGCTTAGTTGCCCAGTTACCTTTAGTCCTAGCTCAACACCTCTAAATCTGCCCTCAACTTAGTTGCCTGGTTTCCTTCCCTTAGCTCAGTACCCTAAATCTGTCCTCAGCTTAGTTACATTTCTAATCTCCCACCTGCTACCCCAGGCCCAGGCGGAAACGTGGCCAATGGACACTTCACTTGAGATCTCACAGGTGGCTTACTCTCCCTCTGAAGCAAGGTGAATCTCCTTTCCCCTTCTGTGTCTCCTAGCCTGCCTGTAGGAACCTGGAAGTCCCACCTCTTCCCCCAAGCCATTAGCTGCTGGCATCTTTATTAATCAATCAAGAACCAACTAGGGAACAGGACCTTCAGTGTTCACATGCAGATTCCAGATTAAAGCATCAGAACCACCCCCTACAGTTGGATATTAGTTATTTTGGACTCATCTTTTAAGTTTATGATTTCTTCCTTATAGATTTGATATTTTTATATTTTTTGCTCTACATGTTGACATACTCCCAGTCTTTTAAGCTAACTTGAGTATCAGCAATAAATAGCTAGCTGCTCCTTCAATTAATCTACACAATTGTGCGACTGGAGACTCATCTTTAGCTTCAAAATTTATTGTGCTGCACTTAAAACTCCCCAAATCTGCTTTGTAAATGTAGTTTATTTCCTAAGATGAAATTGTTGTCTTGCAGTCCTACTGCCTCTGTCTGCTAACCAGGCCTAGTCTTGGAATCTTCTAGCCTCTGTACAATCTTATCTAGGCCTCGAATAATTTCAGCCTCTGAAATTCACTGTTCAATAAGCTCACCCTTTCTTGCTCTTTCTGATCTCTGGCTGGCTGGTTCAATTTAGCTCTTCTGATTCAATCTCTTCTCTAAGTTGACTGATTTAATCTGGCTTCTCTTTTGGCCTCTCCAGAATTGCTCTGCTTGATCTCAAGCTAACGCTAGCCATCTGTTCTAATCTTCTGACTCTTTTTCATTCTTTGGCTTGCTCTGTCTAGCTTGTTCTCTGTCTGCAACCTGTCTCTGTACAACTATCCTGGTAAAACTGTCTTCTTTCCCCCCTTCACTGCTTCTTAAATAGTTTCTTTCTCCTCTCTTCTCATCAGAGTTGGGTATTTCCTATTCTGTCACATCTCTGATTCATCACTGTATATGCCTCTTAATTAAACATCACTTTCAAACTTGGATACTTTCTTCTACAAACTAACTTCACCCTCTTTGTCTGGGATTAAAGATATGTACTAAGGGCATGTTTGTATTCCAGCCAGAGGGATAAAAGGTATATGCTAAGGGCTGAGCCATACCACAACTAGAAATAGTCTTTTTTTCTTCAGTAAATCCACAATATTGGGGCTCACATATATTTTGACCACATTCTCCTCCCTTTGGAAATGTCATATATATGCCAAAACCCTGTCTTAAAAACAAAACAAAACACCAATCGACTAACCAACCAACCAAATCAAATCAAAAGAAATAATTGTGGTTCATTCTTTTCTTGGAAAAAAATGATTAGCAATGTTTGGATGGTCTGTCATATTTTAAAGTCTTAGCTACTCCTCATCAAATTTAATATATATTAAGCTGGTATCAAAAGTAGTATTGCTTGGTTTTATTCCACTATGTATTTTATTTTGCTTCTGAACATGAATTCAGTAAACATTAAAATTTACTCTTTAAAATGTAGTATGTTAAGCACTATGGGAATAGAAAGTGATGCTTTCTAGAACTTCACATTAATAGATGAACAGTAGCAGGAGAGCATTTCCAATCTTTGAACAAATGCAGAGGTCTATGACCAATATATAACTTGTGTGGGTTGGGAATAGTAGAATACAGTAAGAGAAAGGTAAATAGGATTGTTGGAATAGTCAAGTGACACTTTTATTCAAGGTAAGTTTTCACAGGAAAGTTTCAAGCAGGGGAGATGTGTTCAGAAAACTGTACTTGGTTAGGTTAACCTAGCTGCACTGTGTGGGATAAGCTGCGACAGAGAGTCTGGAGGGAGGCATTCCATTTGAGATATTAGAAAAACCCAACAGCGCTCAGAGCTCCACAAAATGACAGGGAGAATGGGGCGAGGAGGTGGATTTCAGCAAGATTGCAGAGGTGGAAGTAATAGAACTTGGCAGTTGTTTGCACGTGGGAGGAGAAGCCATGTAAGAGTTTCGCAGTGTTATCTATGGGATGAGGTTTGTTCTTTAGAACAGAAATAGGAAGAGAGAGAGGGAGGATCAGACTTCCTAGAGAGGAAAAGAGTTTAGGATGTACGTCTTGGCATAGTCCATATGAAGTGGTCATGGGACACTTCTATTAGGTATTAAACAAACTCCTGGATACGCATGTATCTCAAGTATACATGAGTTGTGAGAAAAAATATAATATAATGGAAGAAGAAGAAAAAGGGAGTAAAGAAGAAGAAAAAGACACAGAGACACCAACTCTTCTTGAGAGGGAGAGGACTGCATCTTTGTTTTTCCTGCCTGCGACTAATAGCAGCTGGGGCTACAGCAGGTCATTCTTGGTCCATGAAATGATGTTAAGAATGAGAGGCACCATCAAGGTATGGAGAGCACTGTGATTGGGCATCATGCTACTCTGCTATAATGAAGCCACCATTCCATCCTCCAAAAACCATCTCTAGTAATTTTTTAAAGAGGAATAATCAAACATGAAGAAAAGTCCAAAACAAAACAAAACAAAAACAAAAAAATCCAACCAACCTACCAACCAACCATCCAACCAAAAAAACACCAAAACAAACAAACAAACAAAAAAACCAACTGGGGAAGGCATGATTTGCTGTTAGAGTAGAGCATGTGTGGACCATGTACCTTTGAATGCCCATGAAACCAGGCTACAAACTCATACTGGTTTTAAATCCACCTCCACCACTCAGTAATACATGACATACTGGCCAATACATGTAATGGCCTTATGCTTCAGTGGAGAAATTGATAGAATTTGCTGCATCAGTGTGGCAGAAATTAGTTCTTCCTGTCAAGTGCTCACACACTGCTAGGTAAGAACAGTGAAAAAAGAAAGGCAAGTAATTTCCAAATGTATTCTTGAAATGTAAAGTAATAAAATGTTATATTCAACAAAATATGTAAAACACATTTTGCAATCTTCGAAACACACAGTATGACCTCCAGCAACATTGGTATGCTTTATTTAGCTCTCTTTGATAAATGTAAAATATTTCATTCCATTTTATAAAATAGGCAAAACAATGGAAAACTAAAGTCACAAAGAGTTAAGGAATTTAGCTTTAAACTGGATGTGGTAGGATATATCTGTTATCACTGTAGTGGGGAAGCAGAAGGTGAAATTTTTATTTATTTATTTTTTATTTTATTTATTCATTTATTTTTATTTTTTGATAATTTATTTACATTTCCAATGTTTCCCCCTTTCCAGGTCTCCTCTTTGGAAATCCCCTATCCCCTCCCTCTTCCCCCGCCTCTATGAGGGTATTCCCCCTCCCACCCACCCGCCCACCCACTCCTGTACTCCCACCATGACATTCCCCTTTACTGGGGCCTCTAACACCCTCAGGCCCAAGGGCCTCTCCTCCCCCTGATGGCCAATAAGGCCCTCCTCTGCCACATATGTGGTCTGAGCCATGGGTCCCTCCATGTGTATTCTTTGGTTGGTGATCCAGCCTCTATGAAGACGGGGAGGGGGGTGTCAGGGGTCAGGCCAGTTGACACTGGGGCTGCAGACTCCCTCAGCTCCTTCAGTCCCTTCTCCAACTAACCATCTGGGACCTCACTCTCAGTCCAGAGGTTACTGTAAAGTGAAACTTGGGCGTTCTGAACTTTTGGGCTAATATCCACTTATCAGTGAGTACATACCATGTTCGTTCTTTTGTGACTGAGTTACCTCACTAAGGATGATATTTTCAAGTTCCATCCATTTGCCTGTGAATTTCATGAAGTCATTGTTTTTAATAGCTGAGTAGTATTCCATTGTGTAAACGTACCACATTTTCTGTATCCATTCCTCTGATGAGGACATCTGGGTTGTTTCCAGCTTCTGGCTATTATAAATATGGCTGCTATGAACATAGTGGAGCATGTGTCTTTAATACATGTTGGAGCATCTTCTGGGTATATGCCAGGGAGTGGTATAGCTGGGTCCTCAGGTAGTATTATGTCCATTTTTCTGAGGGTCTGCCAAACTGATTTCCAGAGTGGTTGTACCAGCTTGCAATCCCACCAACAATGGAGGAGTGTTCCTCTTTCTCCAGATCCTCGCCAGCAACTGCTGTCACCTGAGATTTTGATCTTAGCCATTCTGACTGGTGTGAGGTGGAATCTCAGACTTGTTTTGATTTGCATTTCCCTGATGACTAAGGATGTTGAGCATTTCTTTAGGTGCTTCTCAGCCCTACGAATTTCCTCAGTTGAGAATACTCTGATGAATTTGATGTGTTCTT
>CM052704.1:108768428-108786456 GCA_028551405.1 Uromys caudimaculatus
TCCCGGCGCTGATCAGCTGTGGGGCCCTGTGGCCCAAGCTGAGGTCTCCGGCCGTCGCCGGAAGCTGCTGGCGGTCAGTCTCTGTGGTCTGGTGAGCTGTGGGGCGTGTCTTTGGCCCTCCGCTGGGTCTTGCAATCTCCGGCGAGGGATCTTTGTCCCGGAGCTGATCAGCTGTGGGGCCCTGTGGCCCAAGCTGAGGCTTCCGGCCGTCGCCGGAAGCTGCTGGCGGTCAGTCTCTGTGGCCTGCAGAAAGCGGGTTGAGCTTTTCTGCGTTCCTGGTGAGCTGTGGGGTGTGTCCTTGCCCCTCTGCTGGGTCTTGTGATCTCCGGCGAGGGATCTTTGTCCTGGCGCTGATCAGGTGTAGGGCCCTGTGCCCATTTCTTTTATATACAGAGTTTAAAACCGTACATATTTGTCTTACACTCTGACATCAATAATATGAAGAATGGGTATATTATGGTGGCCTTTTTCACCTTCTTAAAATAAATTAGGAGGCCACCCAAATTTGTCTAGTACAGCGATTGCTTTTTCCAGTGAAGTTTATATCATAGATTTGTAAACTTTTGTCTAGAATTAGGCACTCAAGAAATATTTACTGAGCACCAATTATGTGCCAAAGCATCATCAATAACTTGTTGTCAATATGGTTTAAATTCTCTCTATCTCAGTTCTGTCTGTCTCTGTCTCTGTGTCTCTGTCTCTGTCTCTCTCTCTCTGCATCGTAGGTATGTGCTCCATCATTGAAATACATCTTTAGCAGTGTTTATAACTTTATTTACATTGTATATATATGTGTATATATACATTATATATATCATATATATTTATTTACATTATACATATATGATATATATAATATATATATTTGCTATTTAAAATCACAAAACAGTGGCCTTTGGTAGATAAAGTGTTTTATCAGCTAAATATAACTGTCACATATGATTAGAAGAGGAAAAAGGCCAGAGAAGCAGCTCAGTGGCTAAGGTGCTTGCTGCATAGGCATCAGCATCTGAGTTTGTATCCCAGCAACCACTTATAGTCAACCACAGTTGTGTGGTTCTGTAATCTCAATGCAGGGGTAGGCCAGGGTCAGGGAGTGGAGTAGGGGATACACTGGCAAGCTAGTCTAATCACCGTTTGAAAAGTTCTCTGGCTTCCATACACTTATCTACAAGTCACATGGATAACAAATTCTCACACACACACACACACACACACACACACACACACACACACACACACAGAGAGAGAGAGAGAGAGAGAGAGAGAGAGGGAATTATATTTTTGTTGTTTAGTAAGGTCACTCCTATGGGGTCTCATATTTAATAGATAATAATAATAATTGTCATTTTACGTGAGAATTTTAAGTGTTATAACTTATATGAATAGATCTTAGTTCTGAAAATAAATATAGTCTTAATTCTGAGGGTACTAAACGATTATATATGTTCTTAGAATATTTTCTCAGAAATCTCTCTGATCTAATGTTATGTGTCAATGGAATGGTTTTTTATTTTTTATAGGTTGCTATGCACCATTTCTTTCTTTGAGTTCCAAAACAAGTGCTTATGTTGTCTCCTCTGACCCTGGAAAAGCTGTTCCAGGTCCTGCAGACTACAATGTATCACAAGCACAGGTGTGTTTACAATGTTATAAGTGGCTGAGTTCATGACAATCATGTTTTCTTAGCAGTTACAATGGCACACATTTATAACCCCAGTATTCCAAGTTCAAGACTAATCTTAGGCTAAAATACCAATAAAAATCAGACAAAGAATGCATATTTCTTGTCTCAATAATAAATAACTTTCCACTTCCTGTATTTTATTTCCCTCCCCCATATCTTTCTCTTTTAAATTTGTATTTTCATAATTCAAATAATAGAATGTAAATGCACTTGCTATTGATTTCCTGTGTGCTTTTCATTATTTGTGATGGTTGGGCCAGGAGGGGCACTATTAGGATGTGTGGCCTTGTTGGAGTAGGTGTGTCACTGTGGGTGTCGGCTTTAATACCCTAGTTCTAGCTGCCTAGAAGTCAGTCTTCTCTTAGAGGCTTGCAGATGAAGATATAGAACTCTCAGCTTCTCCTGCACCATGCCTGCCTGGATGCTGCCATGTTCCCACCTTGATGATACTGGACTGAATCTCTGAACCTGTAAGCCAACCCCAATGTTGTCCTTATAAGAGTTGCTTTGGTCATGGTGTCTTTTACAGCAGTAAAACCCTAACTAAGACATTATTCTATATCTGCTATATGGTATAAAACATGGTTGTATGTTTCAGTGGTCTACCAGAGTAGCAGAACGGGACTCTTGAATGAATTTTGATGTCTGAAAATTGTACAAATGGTCATGATATGTAGGCAGCAGTGGAGTGAGTTCTTCTGTGCTGTAATTTAAAGTCACAATGTTGTTGTGTCTCATTTGCTTTCTGTTTTTGCATAACCTCATGGGCCTGTGACCAAAATAAAATAACCCTATTCATGATCAGAAATATGTATATTCTGAAGACACTGCAGTATTTTCATTAAATGAATATAATTTTATAACTTTTGGGATTTTATTGGAACAAACTCACCATTATCTGTTGGCAATTTTCTGGAAAATCCATGTTTGTAGTGTGATGAGCTGTGAAGATTCCTTCTAGTGTGCTCCATGAATAAACAGTTCTTAAGGCTAAGATGAGCAGAAAGCTAAGTTATCCAATAAGCCTGTATAACATTCTCTGTAAGTGATCAACATGTGCATTATAAAAAATGCCTAATCATGAGTAAGCTTGGAAGGTGTCTTAGGTAGGATTATTATAGCTGTGAAAAACACCATGACCCAAAACAACATGGGGAGAAGAGGGTTTATTTGGCTTACAGGTACACATCACTGTTGATTATTGAAGGAAGTCAGGGCTGGAATCAGGACATAGGAGCAGATGCCTGGAGGATGCTGTTGCCTGGCTTGCTCCCAGTTGCTTGTTTTGCCACTGCCTAGGGGTGTGCCCCTCCCAACATACACACAAAATGGGCTGGGCCCTCCCACATCAATCCCTAATTAAGGAAATGCCCAACAGAGTTGCCTACAGCCAGGTCATATGAGGCCTCTTCTCCACTAAATTTCCCTCTTCTCAGTGACTGTAGCTTTTGTCAAGTTAACATAAAACTAGCCAGCACAACGGACTCTTTGAAGATTTGGCACACAAACATCACTGTTAAGCCACAAACTTTCCTTTCTTGTGCTCTCCCATGGTCGTGCATTAATATCAACATCACAATATAAGATGTTTTGTAAACTTCCTAAGTTTTATGGTCTTTACAAATTCAAACACTTTAAAATTATTCTCTTTAAAAATCCAAAGTCTCTGTAAAACCCTCAACTCTCTTTAAAAGTCTCTCAACTTTGGTCTCCTGTAAAATAAGAGTCAGTTAAATAATTTTTATTCCAAAAGGGCAGAACAAGGGCACAGTCACAATATGAATAAGGCAATACCAAAGTCCAGCAGTGTAAATCTCAGCAGCAGACTTCTGGAATTCACTCACAATATTTTGGACTCCTCCTAAGGGCCTGAGTTACTTCTCTGGTTCCACCCTTTACAGACTACACAGCTTGTCTCTGAGACTCATAACTAGCTTTACACCATGGCTGTGGCTGTCCTTGGTGTTCATCCCATGAGTTCAAAGTCTCCAAAATGTTGGGGTCTTCTGCTGCAAATGGGCTGTACTTTTACCAATACTGTATCCGAGGATTTCTTCAAGGTGCCAAGCCTCAACTCTCTGCATGCTCCCTTTTGATGCTGGAGCTTTAGTTGCTAGTGAGACTGTACCTTCAATGGCTTCTGGCCTCTCAGAGTGTCAAGCCTCAGCTACTCTCATGACTCTTTTATGACTTCAAATCCAGTACAACTTGGGAGACTTACACTTGTTTGACTGCCAGCAAGAGGTACAACTTTGGAGGTCCTAGAACACAGCTTCTGTGTGTTGACCCTGAGTTCACCTCAGTGTTGCTGGTCTCTTAATCACCACTCATTTCTCAGCTCCAACTAACCAACATCAGTTCTCATAGTAAAGCAAGAGGTTCACTTTAGTGGTGCTGGCCTCTTGTTAATCACAGCCTCAGCTGACAAGAACCACAGATTGTTAACAAAAATGGCAAATGGCCCCAATAGAATCTTTAAGGCACTCTCAAATTTCCTGCTGAAACTTCACAAGCCAGGCCTCCATCATCTGCATTACTCTCAACATTATCCATCCAAATTCAGGCACAACAGTTCACCAAACTTTGAAGATGCAATGAATTTTGTAGTTTAAAGTTCTAAAGTCCTTCCACAGTCCTCCCCAAAACAATATGACCATGTCTGTCACAGCAGTTATCCCAGTATCTTGGTACTAATGTGTGTCTTAGGGTTACTGTTGCTGTGATCAAACACCATGACCCAAAGCAACGTAGGGAAGAAAGGGTTTATTTGACTTACATTTACACATCACTGTTCATCTTGGAAGGACAGGAGCTTGGAAGTGGGAGCTGATGCTGAGGTCATTGAGGAGCACTGCTTACTGGCTGCTTCTTGTGACTTGCTCATCCTGCTTTCTTATAGAATACAGACAGGATCACCAGCCCAGAGATGTTTCTCTACCCAGAATGGGCTGGGCCCTCCCCAATCAATCAGTGATTAAGAGAATGTCCAGCAGGTTTGCCTACTGCCATTTAGGTGAGGTTCTCTCTTTTCAGTGACTATAGCTTTTGTCAAGTTCAGGTAAAACTAGCCAGCACAGAAGGCCAGACTTATTACTAAAATAGTCTGAAAATTCAGTTTGTTAGTATCCATTTTGCCAATGATGTGTAACATAGTCTATTTAACTCTACTTTCGAGGTTTGGAAAATCCTGACTTTGATCTCCCCCCTCTTTTTTTTGTACTCTTTTAGAATACTCTAAACTACAGTAAGAAGAACTTGGGGTTTTAACTTTCTCTGATTCCACTTTAAAACTATTTGTTGATTTATAAAATAGGAACCATGAAGTACTTTTGAATTACTAAATAACTTTTACCTCCAATTTAGTATAAAATAAAAGGAGGCCGTAGTCTGCAAAACCGAGAGAAACGATTTAAGAAACTTATTTCAGATGGCCCAGGACCTGCAAGCTACAATTGGCCTTATCTTGGGACGTTATGCGTCACAATCAGACAGGTACTATAAGCTAAAGAATATCTGTAGTATGTCACTTTTTAAGTAGCTTCTTTTTTTTTTCCAGACAGGGTTTCTCTGTGTAGCTTTAAGTAGCTTCTAATAACAGTTCTTTTAGATAAAATAAAAAAGAAATCCTAAGCAGTGTGTTTGATGTTGAAAATGTTAAAAAATCCTTACTACAAAGCTTGGTGTATTCTTATTATTCATATTGTAGTTATTTTATAATTAGATGAATATTAAATACTTCAATAAACTTGTTTTTAACTATATAAACACCACACTTCATTTTTATTCTTGTTTATTTTTATGGTCCAGGGCATTGGACTTGTGTGTGCGGTGTAAGCAGTGAGTAGGAAGCAGCAACATTTAAAAACCTGCTGATCTATGTACTGACTTTTAGTGATTCTGTGTAGATACTGTTAACAACAGTGATGTCAGCATGCTTCCTGGGCTGCAGATGTAGTCTGGTGTTGGCAAACATTTGCTGAGCCTGTGTGAGGTCCTGAGTTCTAGCTCTAGAACCACACAGAACAAAACATGATGCCTGAAGGAAGAAAGCCAACAGTTTCTGTGGGTGACACAGGTTGTTGCTGTTTAAAGACAACATTTATTTGTAAAGTGGTAGATGAATGATCATGAATCGAGATGCTTAAAGGACTGCTGCACTACAGAAGACCTAAAGGATTAATGGAGGAGGCTGATTTGGAGATGGGCCTTGAAGTGTAGGATTGGAATATGGATTCTAGTTATGGAGTGAAGTTATTTTTACACCAAAGCCCTACACTACTGAAATAAATAACATTATTTAATATGGATCTGCTCATGTTTTATAGACCAAACATTTGGTCATGTTTTATTAGAGTGGATCTCTCTCTCTCTCTCTCCCTCCCTCCTTCCCTCCCTCCCTCCATCCATCTATCTATACACACACACATACACACACACACACACACACATACATATATAGTTGTTGTTATTGACATTTTGTTTTTTGAAACAGGGTTTCTCTGTGTAGCCTTACTGTCCTGGAACTTGCTCTATAAAGCAGGCAAGCCTTGAATTCACAGAGATCTGCCTGGTCCTGCCTCTGCCTCTGTAAGATTAAAGGCATGTACCATCAGTTCTTGGAAAAGCACAGTTTTCGTAGACTGATTATATTTCTTATCTCAAGCATTTCACAGAGCTCAAATTAATCCTATTTTAAACAGTTACCTGCAAAAGAGCATTTATATTTTAGAATTAAGGTCTTAGTTGAATTTGGTAGTACAAAGAAAAGGTTGAGTTTTATGTCATGTATTTAGATATTAGATGTATGTCATGTGTAGGGACAAAATAAATGTTCATTTACTCATTGCCAAACATTATTGAATGATCATGTGTGTCAATTAACACAATGTTAGACATTCTTTATACATAGAGGCAAATCACCTTTGCCCAAGAGTGACAATTTTAACAGGGAGCCAAAAATAGGACAATATAGTTGATGAAATGCTATCTTAGAGCCACAATGACACATTGACCATGACCCCAAAATGAAAGAGTCTTTGGAGGGGATAGGAGAAACGATAGCCTTGGTCTTAAAGAATTCACGCTTCCAGTTTCCATCTGTGGCTGGGGACCTCAGCCTGTGCCACAAGGCTCCATAGCCAAATAGCACCAAGAGAAAGCTAGCCTCCCAGGAGTGTTGATGAGCTTGTGAGTGGAGGAAAGACAGCACCATCGCTCAGCAGGACCCGCCTGAAACCATCAGGACTCAGAGACCTAGGAGAAGCCATGAACTGGAGCCTTCCAGTTTGCATCTGTATCTGGGGACCTCAGCCTGTGCCACAAGGCTCCATAGCCAAATAGCACCAGGAGAAAGCTAGCCTCCCAGAAGTGTGAACAAGCCTGTGAGCAGGTGTAAGACCAGCACTTCTACTCAGAGGGACCCACCCGGAACCCTCAGGACACAGGGACTAAGGAGTGGTCTTCCGGTTTCCTTCTGTGGCCGGGGAACTGATCCTGTGACACAGGGCTCCATACTCAAATAGTGCCAAGAGAGAGCTGGTCTCCCAGGAGTGCTGATACAACTTCGAGCACAGGCAAGACCACCACTTCTGTTTAAATTCCTGGATCAAGAGGTACCCTTGCAGAGCCATCAGGACACAGGAACCAAGGAACAGCTAGGGACAGGATCCTTCTAGTTTCTGTCTGCACCCCAGAGCTGACTCTGTACCACAGCTCTCCAAACCCAAATTCCTCTCAGAGAGAGCTGGTCTCCAAGGAGTATTGACACAGAGGCTTGCAGGAGGGACAAGCCACAGTCAGAGAAAGCAAGACCAGCTAACACCAGAGATAACTAGATGGTGAAAGGCAAGGGCAAGAACATAAGGGACAGAAACAAAGGCAACTTGGCATCATCAGAACCCAGTTCTCCCACCACAGTGGGCCCTAACACACCAGAAAAGCAAGACTCAGATTTAAAATCACATCTCATGATAATGATGGAAGATTTTAAGAAGGAAATAAATAACTCCCTTAAAGAAATACAAGAGAACACAGGTAAACAGCTAGAAGCCCTTACAGAGGAAACACAAAAATCCCTTTAAAAATTATAGGAAAACACAATTAAACAGGCAAAGGAAATGAACAAAACCACCCAGGAAGTAAAAATGGAAATAGAAACAATAAAGAAATCACAAAGGGAGACAACCCTGGAGTTAGAAAACCTAGGAAAGAGATCAGGAGTCATAGATGCAAGCATCACCAACAGAATACAAGAGATAGAAGAGAGAATCTCAGGTGCGGAAGATACCATAGAAAACATTGACACAACAGTCAAAGAAAATGCAAAATGCAAAAATCTCCTAATCCAAAACATCTAGGAAATCCAGGACACAATGAGAAGACCAAACCTAAGGATAATAGGTATAGAAGAGAGTGAAGATTCCCAACTTAAAGGGCCAGTATATAT
Source organism: Uromys caudimaculatus (assembly GCA_028551405.1). Lineage (NCBI taxonomy): Eukaryota > Metazoa > Chordata > Mammalia > Rodentia > Muridae > Uromys > Uromys caudimaculatus. Next base: position 108,776,561 of record CM052704.1, read on the forward strand.
CCTCAACAAAATTATAGAAGAAACCTTCCCTAACCTAAAGAAAGAGATGAACATACACATTCAAGAAGCCTACAGAACTCCAAATAGCTTGAACCAGGAAAGAAATTCCTCCTGTCACATTATAGTCAAAACACCAAATGCACAAAACAAAGAAAGAATATTAAGAGCTGTAAGGGAAAAAGGACAAGTAACATATAAAGGCAGACCTATCAGAATTACACCAGACTTCTCACAAGAGACTATGAAAGCTAGAAGATCCTGGGCAGATCTCATACAGACCCTAAGAGAACACAACTGCCATCCCAGGCCGCTATACCCAGCAAAACTCTCAATTACCATAGATGGTGAAACTAAGATATTCTATGACAAAACCAAATTTACACAATATCTTTCCACAAACCCAGCCCTACAAAGGATAATAAATGGAAAATGCCAAAATAAGGAGGGAGACTACCCCCTAGAAAAAGCAAGAAAGTAATCTTTCAACAAACTCAAAAGATGATAGCCACACAAACAAAATAACATCAAAAATAATAGGAAGCAACAATCACTATTCCTTAATATCTCTTAACATCAATGGACTCAATTCCCCAATAAAACGACATAGACTAACAGACTGGATACATAAACAGGACCCAGCATATTGCTGCATACAGGAAACATACCTCAGAGTTAAAGACAAACACTACCTCCAGAGTAAAGGGCTGGAAAACAATTTTCCAGGCAAATGGTCCCAAGAAACAGGCTGGAGTAGCCATTCTAATATCGGATAAAATTGACTTTCAACCAAAAGTCATCAAAAAAGGTAAGGAAGAACACTTCATACTCATCAAGGGAAAAATCTACCAAGAAGAACTCTCAATTCTGAACATCTATGCCCCGAATGCAAGGGCACGCACATTCATAAAAGAAACTTCACTAAAGCTCAAAGTACACATTGCACCTTACACAATAACAGTGGGAGACTTCAACACCCCACTCTCATCAATGGACAGATCTTGGAAACACAAACTAAACAGAGACACAGTGAAACTAACAGATGTTATGGACCAAATGGATTTAAAAGATATCTATAGAACATTTCATCCTAAATCAAAATAATATAACTTCTCAGCACCTCATGGTACCTCCTCCAAAATTGACCATATTATTGGTCACAAAACAAACTTCAACAGATATAAGAAGATTGAAATAATCCCATGCTTCCTATCAAATCACTATGGATTAAGGCTGTTCTTCAATGGCAACAAAACAATAGAAAGCCCACATACACATGGAAGCTGAACAATGCTCTACTCAATGATAACTTGGTCAAGGAAGAAATAAAGAAAGAAATTAAAGACTTCCTAGAATTTCATGAAAATGAAAGTACAACATACCCAAACTTATGGGACACAATGAAAGCAGTGTTAAGAGGAAAACTCAGCTTTGAGGGCCTCCAAAAAGAAACTGGAGAGAGCATACACTAGCAACTTAACAGCACACCTGAAAGCTCTAGAACAAAAAGAAGCTAATAAACCCAAGAGGAGTAGAAAGCAGGAAATAATCAAACTCAGGGCTGAAATCAACCAAGTAGAAACAAAAAGAACTATACAAAGAATCAACAAAATCAGGAGCTGGTTCTTTGCGTAAATCAACAAGATAGATAAACCCTTAGCCAGACTAACCAGAGGGCACAGAGACAGTATCCAAATTAATAAAATCAGAAATGAAAAGGAAGATATAACAACAGAATCTGAGGAAATTAAAAAAAATCATCAGATCCTACTACAAAAGCCTATACTCAACAAAATTGGAAAATCTCGATGAAATGGACAATGTTCTGTACAGATACCAAATACTAAAATTATGTCAGGATCAGATAAACCATCTAAACAGTCCCGTAACCGCTAAAGAAATAGAAGCAGTCTTTAAAAGTCTCCCAACCAAAAAAGTTCAGTACCAGATGGGTTTAGTGCAGAATTCTATCAGACCTTCAAAGAAGAACTAATACCAATACTCTTCAATCTATTCCACAAAATAGAAACAGAAGGAACACTACCCAATTCATTTTATGAGACCACAGTTACACTGATACCAAAACCTCACAAAGACCCAACAGAGAAAGAAAACTTCAGACCAATTTCCCTTATGAATATTGATGCAAAAGTACTCAATAAAATTCTTGCATACCGAATCCAAGAACACACCAAAATGATCAAGTAGGCTTCATCCCAGGGATGCAGGGATGGTTCAATACCTGGAAATCCATCAATGTAATCCACTACATAAACAAACTCAAAGAAAGAAACCACATGGTCATTTCATTTGATGCTGAAAAAGCATTCGACAAAATTCACCATCCCTTCATGGTAAGTCTTGGGAAGATCAGGAATTCAAGGCCCATACCTAACATAGTAAAAGCAGTATTCAGCAAATCAGTAACCAACATCAAACTAAATGGAGAGAAGCTTGAACTAAAATCAGGGACTAGATAAGGCTGCCCTTTCTCTCCCTATAGTACTTGAAGTTCTAGCTAGAGCAATTAGACAACAAAAGGAGGTCAAAGGGATACAAATTGGAAAGGAAGAAATCAAAATACCACTATTTGCAGGTGATGTGAAAGTGTCCCAAAAAATCCATCAGAGAACTGCTACAGCTGATAAACAACTTCAGCAAAGTGGCCGGATATAAAATTAACTCAAACAAATCATTAGCCTTCCTATACTCGAAGGATAAACAGGCTGAGAAAGAAATTAGGGAAATGACACTCTTCACAATTGTCACAAACAATATAAAGTATCTTGGTGTGACTCTAACCCAACCAGTGGCGATCTGTAGCACAAGCACTTCAAGTCTCTGAAGAAAGAAATCAAAGAAGACCTCAGAAGATGGAAAGATCTTTCATGCTCATGGATTGGCAGGATTAATATAGTAAAAATGGCCATCCTGCCAAAAGCAATCTACAGATTCAATGCAATCCCCATCAAAATTCCAAGTCAATTCTTCATATACTTAGAAAGAGCAATTCTCAAATTAATTTGGAATAAGAAAAAACCCAGGATAGTGTAGTGGGAAATATTAAAAATGTGCCCGGCACATTCCTGTTCTCGGGCTGCAGCAGATCTCCAGCCGGGCTATCTCACTTTCTCAGCCCGCCAACTCTTCGGAGCTGAGTCCCTTGTGGGGTCTCTGCCTCCAGCCTCACACAGTAATTGCCTGCCCCATGGTCAGCCATCCCAACATCCAATTACCCAGTAGAATTAAACTCTTAAGCCATCAGGGGGAGGAGAGGCCCTAGTAAAGGGGAATGTCAAGGTGGGAATATGGGAGTGGGTGGGCAGGTGGGTGGGAGGTGGAATTCCTTCATAGAGGTGGGGGAGGGGGGATAGGTGGCTTCCAAAGAGGAGATCTAGAAAGGGGGAAACATTGGAAATGTAAATAAAGTATCAAAAAAAAAAAAAAAAGGATGTTCATTGTAGGTCACTTATAAACATTTTATTTAATAAAGTTCTTTTTATATGTAAAAAAAAAAGCATGAGTGTATCCAATTTTGTAGAATAAATACTATACCTGGATGATCAGAAAAAAACAAACTCTTAAGCATATAGTTAACCAATCAGATTTATGTATCAATAAAAACACAATTTACAAGATGCCAATACAATAATTTCAGAGCCAATTGATAATGGTAAAAGCTGTCCACCTAGATCAGACAACTTATCCCAAACTTCTAACATTTATGATAGCATAACAATTGGTGTCGCTACGCCAGTTCATGTCCACTGCCAACATTGGGAAAAGATCTTTACCAATCCTACATCTGATAGAGGGCTAATATCCAATATATACAAAGAATTCAAGAAGGTAGACTCCAGAAAACCAAATAACCCCATCAAAAAATGGGGAACAGAGCTAAATAGAGAATTCTCAACTGAGGAAACTCGAAGGGCTGAGAAGCACCTAAAGAAATGTTCAATATCCTTAGTCATCACGGAAATGCAAATTAAAACAATCCTGAGATTCCACCTCACACCAGTCAGAACAGCTAAGATCAAAAGCTCAGGTGACAGTAGATGCTGGCGAGGATGTGGAGAAAGAGGAACACTCCTCCATTGCTGGTGATTGCAAGCTTGGATAACCACTTTTGAAATAAGTTTGACGGACCCTCAGAAAAATACATAATACTACCTGAGGACCCAGTTATACCACTTTTGGGCATATACCCAGAAGATGCTCCACTATGTAATAAGGACACATGCTCCACTATGTTCATAGCAGCCATATTTATAATAGCCAGAAGTTGGAAACAATCCAGATGTCCCTCATCAGAGGATTGGATACAGAAATTGTGGTACATTTACACAATGGATTACTACTCAGCTATTAAAAACAACGAGTTCATGAAATTCGCAGGTAAATCGATGGAACTTGAAAAAATCAACCTGAGTGAGGTAACTCAGTCACAAAAGAATGAACACGGTATGTACTCACTAATAAGTGGATATTAGCCTAAAATTTCGTAATACCCAAGATTCAATTTACAACAACTATTGGACTGAGCGTGGGGTCCTAGATGGAAGAGTTGGAGAAGGGACTGAAGGAGCTGAGGGAGTTTGCAGCCCCATGGATGGAGTAACAGTGCCAACTGGCCTGACCCCCCATGCTCCCTGAGACTGGACCACCAACCAAAGAATACACATGGAGGGACCCATGGTGCTGGCCACATATGTGGCATAGTAGGGCCTTGTTGGCCATCAGTGGGAGGAGAGGCACTTGGGCCTGAGGATGTTAGATGTGCCAGTGTAGGGGAATGCCAGGGAGGGAAGATGGTAGTGGGTGGGTGGGTGTGGGAATACCCTCATAGGGGCAGGGTGAGGAGGGATGGCATAGGGGGTTTCCAAATGGGAGACCTGGAAAGGTGAAAACATTTGAAATGTAAATAAAGTATATATATAAATAAAAGAATATTCTCTATAGGCTCATGTATTTGAATGCTTAGTCATCAGGGACTGGAACTCTTTATAGGCTTAGAAGCATTAGGAGGTGTGGCCTTGTTGGAGGAAATGTCTCACTGGGGGTAGGCTCTGCAGTTTTTTAGAAGCCCATGGCAGCCTCAGTCTCCCTCCCTCACCCCATGCCCTCTCCCCTCTCTCTGCTTACAAATCAAGATATAACTCTCAGCTACTGTTCTAGTGTCATGTTTGCTGTTCAGGGACATGATGATAATTGACTGACCCTCTGAAACTGTAAGCAAGCCTCCAATTCAATGCCTTCTTTTATAAGAAAAAAAAAAGATTTCACATGGTGGTCAAATGCACTGTAGTTGTAGAAACCCCCCTGAGTAACAGCCACTGCAGTGTGAAGTGGCACGGTGTGCTCAGGGAGGATCTACGGGACAGCCACATGGGTGGAAGCCTGAGGAAGGGAAGGCCAGGTTTTCCAAACCTTCCATGTGTCCTTTGTGAAAGTACTGAACAGAAGGAAAGCTGTTCAATGTATTGTTTTAATTTTGTAACTATTTTCATAAGTGCCACTGAAGCTACTTAATCCACGTATCAATCCATGTATCAGCAGAGAAAAGTCCTTCTAGCAGTGGCAGCTTTTCAGTAGCATAGCTGTGTATGAGCATGTGTGTATTCACCATTGCATTTATTTGTCTGGAAAATGCTGGGACAAATATAATCCTACACTATTTTTCTACACAACTAAATCCTTTAAATGTCAATGTTTTGTTTGATATATACTTATTTTGTCTAATACATGGTATTGCCTGTTTTATTTAAATTATAAAATATTTTTCCATAGAAGTAAAACCTTTTTAAAAAGGCTAATCAATGCTTCTGCCCTAATATTGTCAATTTTTCCGGAATTAAAGCATACATTTTCTTACTGCACTTACATTTAACACATGCCATATTTATAAATGCGTGTGATACATTTCCATTTGTTTTAGCATTATCTCAGACATTTTCCTGCTCTTTAGTCTGTGCAGTTAGCACTTGTATACAAGTCACAGGTAATATACAGACAAGTTACGAGTTTCAGAGAATGAAGGCTGGAAGTGTTACTAAATGGACTACAGTAAAGGACTAAAGATTGTTCTGTATAGTACACACTTTCATAATGTCTAATGTTGCTGCACGGATGCCTTGTTTTTATTATTTATTTATTTATTTATTTATTTATTTATTTATTTATTTATTTATTTATAAAATCTGTATTCTTTGCTTTACTAAGCAAAATGAATGGCTGACCAAGTTAAGAGTAAATTCTTAGTTCTTGCAGTGGCCTTAAATAGTATCTATATTTTATTCTGCAAGATGTGCTAAAGCTTGAGTGCATTCCTTCAGCTCAGTTTTATAAGACCTTTCTTTGGGTTATATTATGTATCATTATGTCGATATTTAATGATTGCCTTTAGTAAATTAAAATACTTTGTTCTTCTCTTTCTTTGTGTCTTTTAATAACATAAAATGTCTTCCTCACAAACATTTTATGCTTTAAGAAAACCTCTAGAACACCTGCAGTTTCCAGAAGCATTCATATTCCTTCAATTCCCTCTTCCGGAAAGTCGCATGGGTATCATCTCAATGACGATGACACTATTATGAGACGCACCCCACCTTCTAGTGACAACACAATAGGTCCAGCGTTCTACAAACCTCAGTTTGTAAGTATGACATATTTGATGATGGCAGCTGGAAGAAGACTGCTTATTGTTGTATATGCGTCATTCATGCATCAGTAACTATAAGTAACAATAAGAACACCGATTTTCACTGGCTGCATACTGAAGAATTTTCCCTCATGTATGTATGCCTGCTATCTAGCTGACAGAAGAGAACAGAGGAAATGAATGAAAAACTATAGGCTTGGAAGCTAGCGCTCAGCCCCATGGACAGTCTTCGCTACCTAGAAGGCTGTGGGATATAATCTGACTCTGCATGCAAGAGGAAGGAATGGTGGCAATTACTAGAAGTTTCCACCACAGTGTACAGATGGAACATGCAGACTCTCCCCTGCTTTCTAAGGAGGATCATGGGCATTTTATTTATAAAAGTATTTGACTTGAGAATTATCAATTATTCCACAAATTAGTGTGAAAAAAAAGGAGCTTCTCTGTTTAAAATAGCAAACAGTCTATCAGGTTCATTCATGGAGATCGTAACTTTTAAAAGTAGTCAAAGTTTCATTCATCCAGTTAAAGTATATGATTTATTTATAAAACCGTGTAATGTATGCAAAAGTGTGGCTTTACTCAATTCCAAGGCAGAACTACATAGTACTCTGTGACTTCTGTATTTTTATACTTTTATTAGATCTAGAATCGGATCACAGTGAGGAAAATGCCAGAAATGAAGGCTAGATTTAGGGAAAGCCCAAAGGGATGACACAGGCAGAGTCACGTTCTCAGGGTTTCACTGCTTTTACTCCCAATCCACTATTCATTTATATATGCCTTTGTATTTAAGATCCATTACATTAAAAACCCATCTGGTTTGTAGACATCTGCATATTGGTGAGTTTGGGGGGTATTAGATACTTTGACTTGTTAACAATTTAAAAAGTATTGTAATATATAAACCTGCTGTTTTATAAAGCTGTTGTTAGCCACGGTACACTGATAAGGATGGGCATTAATGTGGCCATCATCTAGATATAACACATGCTACAGTTCTGGCGGAGGGTCTCAGTGGGTTACATAAAGAGAAATTAGCATGTCTATTTATCATACACACAGTTGGTGGGTGGAGCAAAGCTCCAACAGCCTTTATTGCCTTTCTCAGTATTTATACTGTCTACAAAAATTACCTCATACAACTCTCAGGTAGAACCATTACAACAGGATAATTGATTACATCGCTTTCTAAATATGTTTACATTCCAAGAAGTTCATAGTAAGTTTAGGGCAATAATTCATGTCATAAATCGATGAGACTTAAGAAATAACAGAAAAGTTGTTTACAGGTCTTTCCATTAAGACTAATATCTGACTAAACATTCATTATCTGTTACTACCCCCATAACTTCTTTATAAGTTTAAAGCAATAATTTTATGTTACAAGTTGGCACAGTTTTGTTGAGAGACAAATCATCTGCCTTGTGTCTTATTATTTAAGTTTGTATAGATAAACTAGTGAATATTTTATTTTTTGTCCTTGCACCTACAATAAATTGTCCATTCCCAGGTTATGACCTTTAGTTACTAGATAATGGTCTCACATCTACCTAGAAGGAATGTTCTTCTTGATTGGAAATTTGTTCCAAGCTTGTTTTCTTTTTCTAGTGCAATTAACCCATTACACATGAAGGTTTACAAACCTCTATTTGTAGCTTTTATTCTATAGAGGGCTTGAAATTACTCATATAAATTTAGGAATTCTATGAAATCATTATTAGAAATTATGAAATCATCAATTTGTCTACATAGTATTGCTACATGAGATTATATCTTCATGCTGATCTGCAGAAAATCTGCCCAATAGGGTGAACTAATGCCCAGGAATCATTAGGCTATGCAATAGTGACAGGAAAGGTATATCAGTAGCAAGAGCAATCCTGGGGTGAAACCTCCAAGGACCATGCAGTCTTAGAGTTCACCCATCGTAGGCCATGTGAAATGGTGGGCCATCTTCAGAAAAGTCACAAGTGTGCCTTTCGCCTTTCCTAGATGGCTTCTGACAGGAAAGTAATGGTGCTACCTTGTAATCTTATTTTCCATAAAATCAAAGTTTTGGAGAGGTGCTTCAAAACTAAGTAGTTGCTGTAGTTCTTGTCAGACTCTCACTAGGAGCTCTTTCTTCAGCTGCCTGTTTTATCACCTACTAATGATACTTGGATGTTTTAGTGTTACATTCATTACATGTTGGTTTTCTGACTTCATCATCTCAATGATGCCTGTTTTTATTGGCACTTTAAAAATATTTTAAAAGAGAATTGTAGCTGCATTCTCATCTATGTATTTATGTCAGATTCATGCATTTCCGTTTTTCTTAAAATATTATATTACTTTCATTACTTATTTTTAAAGCTGAACGTATTCCCAGATTTTAGGTTTTGGAGTCCATGTAGCTGCTACTTGTGCCTTCTGACACGCCACATCGTCTTGCTCCCCACTCCCATCCCGGGAGGCATTTCTCTATGATACCCCATTTTCTGCAAGCAGAGAGTTGATAGTATTATTTTTAGGGCATCTCAAAACAGAGTTAGAAATGAATAGTTATGATTTACTACCACAAACTTTGAGTTTTAGCTTGGGTATATCTACCTAAATATACCTTCAAAAACCAGCATAGCCTTTTTAGCCTTTCCTTTTTTGCATTTGGACTCCCTCATAACAAGGAAGCTGGCTCTCGTTACCCCAATATCTTTACTTATCCTAATCCTGTGATATAGTGAAAGTATTAATGGATTTAGAATGGCTAACTAAGCATTACAAAGAAAAATCTTGAGATTATTATTCTTTTTCAAGACAGGGTTTCTTTGTGTAGCCCTGGCTGTCTTAAAACTCACTTGGTAGACCTGGCTGGCTTTGAACTCAGAGATCCATCTGCCTCTGCCTCCTGAGTGCTAGGATTAAATGCATTAGCCATCACTGCCAGGCATAATCTTGAGAATATTTAAGATTTTGCCTATAGGTCTTGAAGTGCTATTCTAGCAGGAAGCAAAAGGGACTATAGGCTTCATTCTGGACGTCAGGTCTGATGTCTGCATTGCTACTAGTGAAGCATTAATTCACTTCTTAAGAGAAGTTTGTTTCCAGGTAAGCTGCACCTCAAAGGTGTGGTAACCTGTAGCACCTTTCCATGGGGTAAGCCACACCTCACAGGTGTAGTAACCTGTAGCACCTTTCCATGGGGTAAGCTGCACCTCACAGGTGTGGTAACCTGTAGCACCTTTCCATGGGGTAAGCC
>CM052704.1:108786556-108808727 GCA_028551405.1 Uromys caudimaculatus
TTCCATGGTATGTTTTTGAATAACTAGTGGGTCACTGAGAAAATAGGCAGATAAAAAGTTTCTAGAGTCAAACTAAAACACAACTTACCAGAATACAACTTAGAGCTTTGGGGTAACCTAAAGCAGATCTAAAAACAAAGTTTATAGCTTTGATTGTTCATAGTAAAAAAAAAATCTGGGGCCTAGTGAAATGCCTTAGGAGACATAGGTGCTTGACACTAAGGATGTAATTGAGTTTAATCCATGGATCCCACATGTTGGAAGGAAAGAACCAATTTCTGAATATTTTTATTTTATTTCAACATGGACCACAGCATACACACAGACACACACACAACACACACACACACACACACACACACACACACACACACACACACACACACACATAGGTGTACATACACATGCTTTTGCATGCACACATATACATAAAAATCAAGATTAGAGATGAAAAGAATGTTTTCATAGTTTCTTATGGAGTCAGGAGAATCATTTGAGAGTACTTAGAAAACTTATAAATGAAAACTTGAGGGGATGGAGAGATGGGTCAATGATTAAGAGCACTGACTGCTCTTCCAGAGATCCTGAGTTCAATTCTCAGCAACCACATGGTGGCTCACAACCATCTGTAATGGGATCTGATGCCCTCTTCTGGTATGTACATGAAACAAACAATTTTGAGAGAGAGAGAGTGAGAGAGAAAGAGAGAGAGAGAGAGAGAGAGAGAGAGAGAGAGAATATTTAGAAAACACAAATGAAGTCCTAGATATAAGAGCTATCAAAATTAAATCAAGAAGATACTGAAAAGCTTGAAGGCCTGTGGCAGTGAATAAGATTTAAAACAGCAGCAGCAGCAAAGACAAACGCCCTATGCCTCCCCAGCCTCTCAGCACAGGAGAGTCAGGGCCTGGGTCAGCTCCCTACTGAGTCTTGCCAACTCTTCATACAAGACCTGCTCACAATATTTCTCCAAGTGCTCCATAAAATAAAGGCAAAGGAACATGACTAAATAAAGGCTATCTATGACAAACCTATATCTAACATCATACTAAATGGTGACAGATTGAGAATCTTTCCTTTCGACCATGGAATAAGACAAGTATGTCCACTCTCTCCACTTTTATTCAATATAGTGTTCAATGTCTTAGTAAAACGAGACAAGGAAAGAAATAAAAGGAAATACAGGATCTGTAATGGGATCTGATGCCCTCTGCTGGTGTGTCTGAGAACAGTGACAGCATACTCATGCATAAAATAAATAAATAAGTCTAAAAAAATATTAGGATTTTACAGTTTTATCCCTGTTAAATTTCTGCTTAAAATTTATAGGCCATCTCTTTGCTCATCCCCCAATGGTCTTACAGATCCTGAGAGAAAGAAAGTTTACAAGTTAGTGGTCAATCACTTTATAAATGATCGAATTCTTTAGTGTGCTCAGAACTGTTTGTAGTCATGCTGTTGGGGTAATATTTTTGTATATTGCCTGAAGGTTGTCTTTGTGTTATTGAGTTTTTGATTGCTGTACTGGTAGAGAGCTGAGCACTGACTTTATTTTGGGATTACTATTCTTAGGACCCATCACCTGCCTCAGGATTTTGTAAACATACACCTCACTCATTTGCTTCTTGGCTTAATTAAATCTGTTGTCCAATTGCTAACTAGAAAAGGGAAGGTGGGACTTCTGGGCTGAGAGAGAATCTCTGAGAGAAGAAGCAGAGGCAGGCATTTTGTACCTCACTGTTATATCCAGGCTGTTCTCATCCAAGAGGAGACCAGGATGAACTCTTTCTAAATGTGGAGGGGTTTTTTGTTTTGTTTTTTTTTTTTTTGTTTGTTTTTCGAGACAGGGTTTCTCTGTGTAGCCCTGACTGTCCTGGAACTTACTCTGTAGACCAGGCTGGCCTCAAACTCAGAAATCCACCTGCCTCTGCCTCCCAAGTGCTGGGACTAAAGGCGTGCGCCACCACTGTCCGGCAAATGTGGAGTTTTTATTGAGCCTCACAGACCTGGCTGGGGGCACTCCTGTGACTACCAAGTCTAAAGTGGCCCAAGCTGAGTGAGCAGAGGGGTGATAAAGGTAAAGACCAAGAATATAGCACATCCCATTGTCATGTCCATGTGGCTGTTAGCAAGCATGATAGGATATAAGATTTTAATAAGAATAGGACACACTTGTGTCACCACAACATTTCTATTTTATAGGAGAACAGTAAGCCCGCAGCTACAGAGTAGAGCAATGCAGGGTAGCAAGGATTCCTGTAAGTACTGTACATGCCTGAGGACCACCCTGACCTCAGTTTGAACCTGAGGTTGGGTCAGGAGTTAGCAAATATGTTTTTCTCTCTAAGGGAAGATACACACACACCAAGATTAAAAAGCAAAACAAGCCAGATGGTGGCACGTGCCTTTAATCCCAGCACTTGGGAGACATTGGCAGGTGTATCTCTGAGTTTGAGGCTGGTGTGGTCTACAGAGTGAGTTCCAGGACAGTGGAAAAACTAAAAAACAAAACAAAACCAAAAAGCTAAAGATATATAACTGAGCTATACTATTCCCTAGCATGTGCCCAAAGGATTTGACATCTTTCTCCACAGAGACTTGCTCAACCATGTTTATTTGGTAATATTTTTAAGAGTTTCATTCAATGTATTTTTAATTTTTAATTAAAATATAATTGAAACATTCCCACTCTTCTCCCTTCTACCTATGCCCCCCCCCCCCAGTTCCAAGTCTGCTCTTCTTCAACCATTGATACATATACCTGTAAGTGGGTAAACATAAATACAACCTGCCGGTTCCACTCAGCGTTACCTGCGTGTGTGGTTGTAGGGATGACCACTTTGTACTGGAGAACCAATCTGAGTTCTTCTCTGGGGAAGACCAATTCTCTCTCTCTCTCTCTCTCTCTCTCTCTCTCTCTCTCTCTCTTTCTCTCTCTCTCTCTCTCAGCAGTTGATTGCCTGTGCCAGTTCATCTGGGGTTGGGGCCCTGTGAGATTTCCCTCCCTCATCTATGCTGGGATGTCAACTGGAGTTGCAATTGTTCAGTTCTCGTTTAGGAAGCTGTGCTGTCAAGGCTTTGTGGGTACAGCTTTCCTGTCGTAGGAGAAGGCACAATCTCACAGTGATTTACTTGTTCTCTGGGCTCTGCCATCTTCCATCTCTCTTCCGTGATTCCCTGAGCTTTGGATGAAAGATTTTTGTGGTAAATACATCAATTGAGGCTGGGCTATTTTTTTAGTTTTTTGTTTTTGTTTGTTTTTGTTTTTTGTTTTCCATTTGGAGCGGCTGTAGTTTTCTGTAATGATTTTCTTCTGCTCTATGAAGAAGCTTGTTAAATGAGCAGTGAGATCTACCCTTACCTGTGGGTGCTAGGATATGTATGGAGAATGAGAGTTAAGAATTTCACTAGTTTAGGAACGTGGTGGTAGATGGATGGCCTCCCTAGCCATATGTGGTTGACTCAGTTTCCAGTACCAGGCCTAATTTCACTCCTAGTAAGTGGCCAGTGTCATCCAGTCTACCATGATGTGGGGGTGGGGATCAGAGTTTTTGTTACTGGTCCATTGGACTATTTGGATTTGGATGGGGGTCAGTGCAGTAGTTTCTCAGAAAAACAAAAGTGGGAAGTGGAGTGTCCATCTTCAGAGTGGGAAGGCCTGGGCCTTTCGGGCTAGTACCAGGGATTAGTCACGGGTTTTTCCTAATCTGGAGTTCTGTGCAGGTCTGAGTGAGCTACTAGCTGCGGTGTGCATCAGCTGGGTATGCCCCAGTTTGTGGTGCCAGATGTGGTTCTGAGTTCCATCTCCCCGCCACCGCGTGAGAACTCCTGCACAGACCAAATGCTGGGTGCTAGACTGCAGTTTACCCTATGCCGCTGTCAGGTGTTGGACCAGCAGGAAGCACCGATACGCCACACAGGGAGTGGGAGAAGACAGCCTAAGATGGGGACATGGGTTTACACATAAATTAAAGGCCTCTTTCTCAATATTCAGGAACATTTAGAGAATATTGAGTCGTGAAATTCAGTTGCAATTGAATTGTGATCGTGCGTAAAATTTGCACCTTGAGTTTGAGACTGGATACAAAGCTTGTTAGCAGAAGGTACCATTTCTTCTTGCTTCTTCAGGAAACAGATTCTGACCCTGCTGTGTAAACGATACTGTAGCAATGCTCAATCAAATCATATCCAAGTTTATGAGTATTCTTTGTAGCACCTTCTCTGCCTTTTGGGGATAACATCGTGTTTGAAATCAGTGCCCAGGTGGGAATATAATAAAGCATTAGCATAGTGATATAAGAGATGGTAATTATTACGGATTTCCTAATGAATGGGTCATGTCTACTGAAGGTATATCATAAAGCTTAAATACAGAATTGTTTTATAACGTTAGCTAACAAATGATATATTTCAGCTAAGTTCATCTGCAGAGAAATTCTGAATATAATTTATTTAGAATAACATTTTGAAAGATCAAATACAGCCACTCTCCTTTTTAATAATAGCTAGAAATGTGTTTCTAGATTGTGATTTGACAAGGAGGTTGGAACTGAAATCATGATGCTGACCTGTGAGCTGCTGCAGAACAGCCCATTAGTGCTTAAACTGATGTGCCTCGAGACTTCTAATTCCTCACAAGTCTATTTCCATATTTAATTATGAAAAGATGAGGGGTAAAAGTTACACAGTCCCCTCTCCATTCATTTAATTGTCAGTCAGAATGGCAGTTAGCAATTCTTTTTCAAATTTTATTACAGCATTCGCTTAAAGTGTTACAGCTCCCTACTGAGTTTGCTTCAATTAAGTCATATTTTATTTGTTAATAACTTTCCATAGTGACAGTGACCTTGAAGTTGGCCTTGGGAACAATTCAACATAAAAGCTCATGTGATTGAGAATTAAATGTGCATCAATTTATCCTTTGTTTTCTGTTTTTTAAGCCTGTGAAATTAAATTTGAGATTGAACATTTATCTGAGTATTCTAGAAGTTAATAAGCCAAGTAGTTGCAAGTTCATGTGGTTTAAATAAAGTAACTTTTATTGTTCTTACAGTAAAATGATTTTACTAATGTCTTCAATTTTGTGTGTATCTGTGTGTTTATTCCCATCCATATGTGTTTATGCATATATAAAGGATTTTGAATTGGTCAGTGGTTGAACCATAAAAATTTGAGACTGGGTGTTACTATAAGCCTTGGTTGGCTTGTTACTTAGCTATGTAGATCAGGTTAACTTCAAATTCATAGAGACCTGCCTATCTTTGCATCTCACGTGCTGGGGTTAATGGTGTGGGCTACTATATGTAACTTACGTTCTTTTTAAGGTTAAAGAATATGATGTAAAAGCTTTATTTTCACAAATCTATAGGCTAGAGTAAATATAATAGATACATTACTTTGTGTAATACATAGACTATCTAAGATATTCAACATGGCTATATGGTTGGATTATTACTAGAACATGTCTATACAGTTGTGAAATTCTGCTTTACTTTTAATTAAAAACAAAACACATTGTAAGTAGGAAATGCTGATTTTTCTACTCTCAGAACTGCCCCTGTATCTCAGCCTTGGATGCAAATTATCATATGCCCAGCATCTCCAAATCTAGGTTTCTCAGGAGCCGTGTTAGCCTTCAGAATAACTGTCATCGTATTAGATGCTTGTATTTAAGTAATCCTTTTTAATAACCACCAAAGGAGGATGCTGAGGAGAGATGCCATCAAGTTATGTCCTCAAGGTGAAAGTTACCCTCACATGTATGGAGTTTGCCATTATCCACAAAGGTTATTGAAACATCTTCCTTAATAGGCTAGGATTAATGTACTTTCAAATAAAAGCTCCAATATTTAGTTAAACAGTAGACATTAGTTTGTGAAAATACAGCCACCAGTAAGTCATTTTGAAGAATTTGGAAAGTGATCCAAGTGATCTTGTTTATTTTAAAGCCTTTAGATACCTTTTCTTATTTCCTTTTATGTTAGGGTTTCTTATTTTCTCTTTTCATATACTTAGGAGAGCAACAGAATGGACACACACACACACACACACACACACACACACACACACACACACACCCTTGCACACCCCTCTCCCCCTACACATATCCCAGCTTGTGTAGACAGCTCGTTCACATTTTATTCATAGGCTTTTCCTTCAAAGATCTGATCAGAAGCTGGGATTCACCACCATCTATCAATTGGAACCCCTACGTGTAATGACGACAATGACAATCTGTCTTCCTTTGATGTATGCCTTATGGGACTGCTGTACTCATTCCTCATGGTGTCAGGGCTGAACGCCGTGGTGAGGAGGAGCACACTGAGACCATGCAACAACCTGACACATTCCGGAAGAGACGGACGGATCACTTTTATTTCTATAACATCACATTCTTCTCAGCTTTGCCAAGTGGCAGGAACAAAAACGAGCAACAGTAGACAGTACTGTTTGTCCTTCTGCCATCAGGACTCTGTCTGTCTGTATCTTGGTAGATGACCCCAAGCCTTCTGTGGAATTCCCTTTCCCAGGTGTTTCTTGGGGCTCTCTTGTGTGCTTCCTGAATGAGCCAGTTTGCACTGACTATAGCTGCTGCTCCCACAGGCCCTGCAGTCCTTGCCGAAGGACTCGGTGCTCTGCTGACCGTTGTAGCCAGTGTGATCTACATCACAGCTAGAACAATACCAATACCTTTTTTTTTTTTTTTTTTTTTTTTTTTGGTATTATGCTTTATTAGAAGGGACTAAAATAACACTGATTTTTTTTTTTTTTTTTAAATCAGTGCTTCTTTATTTTAAGATGGGGTCTCAGTATGTTGTTCTGATTGGCTCGGAACTCTCTGTGTAGTCTTAGTTGGTATTTAACTCATAAAAATTCACTTACCTCTGGCTCCTGAATGCTGGGATTAAAGGTGTACCCCATCACGTTTGAACATTTTTTTGTTAGAAAAAAAGTTCTTTTATTCTAATTTTTGAGTATTTAATGCACTAATATTGTAGTCACATTCACCCTTCGCTCCCCATCTTCTAACTTCTGCTGTGTCTGCTCCACTCACTCCCTCTCACATTCATGACATGTTCTTTGTCATTGACACACACACACACACACACACACACACACACACGCACACGCACGCACGTGCACACAGACCCTCCCTTATGAATCGATTTAGTGTTGCTCATGACTAAGCATATTTAGATTGCTTGGGATTGGATACCTATCAGGAAGCTTGTCCCTGGAGAAAACAGGTTCCCCGTCTGTCAGCAGGCTTTGATTGCCTGCAGTTCTTCATCCAGAGGTGGGACCTTGTAAACTTTCCTTGTTCACAGTGGCATGTCACGTGTTGTCATTAAGCAGATCTTGTGTGGGTAGCTAGGTTGTTCAGATTTCCTTGTCATGTCTAGAAGGCACTGTTTGGGACCACGGATTCTGGTTCCCGACACTTACCATCTTTCTGTCCCCTCTTCCTGGATTTTCCTTGAGCCTTAGCTATAGGGGTGTGTTATAAATGTATCTGTTGGAGCCACACTCCCCACCATCATTTATTCTCTGCTTATACAATTGAGGATCTCTGTATTCTCTACTATTTGCTGCAAAACAATGTTTGATAAGGGGCAAAAGCTCTACTTTCTTGTGGATAGAAGGGAAAGCATTTGTAATATAGTTAGCAGTAATGATGATGATGATGACGGTGATGACGATGATGAGGATTATGATTTTGGAAAATGGCACTAGAAAGGCCTCTTCTAAAGTCTGTGACTTCTCCAGCCAAGGGTATTAGACTACATACAGTACCAGGCATGGATTAATTCTCTCCTATTGATTGGGCCTTAAGGCCCACTAGATGGATGTTGGTCACTCCCAAGACAAAAGCGCACTGTTGCACCATTGGAGATACCTCTCTGGGCTGGCCACTGCTGTGGTTTTGTCTTAGGCTTTAGGACTCATAGGACTTTTCTCCATTAGCTTCTTGCACAGCACATTCTGAGTGCTAGCCCTCAAGGAGTAGGCTTTCAGGCCACTTTTACCTGGATAACAAAATCATTGGTTTTTCCTGCTACAAGATATGGACATGAGTGCACCAAAGAATGCAAATCCAGTCAACAGAAAATAGTATTTGGCATTGCTGTTGCTTTGATTTTAAGATTTTCTTCGTCACTGGGTCATCATGATTAGCTGATTCTCAGAGTTAGTTTTGATTTTCACCTTCCAAGTGGTTTGCTCCTTTAGATGAGAAATATCCCCAAACATAACTGAATCTTTTTGATAACACTGAAGTCTAACATCGTGGACCAATGGGATCACTCGCAGGAGAAAAAACAAAACAAAACAAAAAACAACGGTTCAAAGACAGTTGCAGCACCAAAGGCTTGCCCCTACATGGTTGACAGCTCACCTGGAAACCTGGAGTGCATTGCAAGTCTGGAGGCAGTTTACCAGGTTGGAGCGTATCTCAGGCAGCTCAGCTGACACCCTCTTCCAGGTGACTCTGCCAGTATCTGCTCTTCTCCAGTCAGCACTACAACCCTGTTTCTTCTAAGTGGGTTGTCTCATCTCTGCCTTTTCTAGACAGCATGGCTTGTTTGAGAGTGCTTCGCAGCGATCCTTTCTGCTGATATTCACCTGGGGAAGGAGGGACCCCGTGGGGTGGGTCTGTTCAGTTTCAGTGACTTCCCAAAGCTATTGAGTTGTTTACTTCTTGAGCTTAAACGAGCTTCCCTGCAGAATGGGATGTTAGACCATCCTGTGATTTTCGTGCCTCTTCACATCCTGTGCTTTTACTAGTTTCTTCCTGCTGTTTTATCTCCTTTAACATACTGTGTCTTAACGCATTTTTTTCTCCAAGATGAAAGGTTTTAATCTCAGAGGAAAGTGCCACAGCGCAGCTGGTAACTCCATTTTCCAACACTCAGCTCTTGTGTCCAGATGCAGGGGCTGGCTTCTCTCTGGATTTTGTTACAGCATCCCAAAGCCTTTGAATGTTGCCCCTCTCATGGGAAATCACTAACTATTCATTACCAGAGACATGCCATCATCTCCAGCTTCTGTCTTTCTAAAATGTTAACAGAATTCAGCTGCAGGTCTTTTTACCTGCAGTGGGTGCCTGTTCCAGAAATCCTTTGAAATGTCTGACCTATGTCTACTTTATACAACTCTTGGAGTCTAGGTGTAGCACAATAGATGGGAGTTTGAACTGAAATTGTGCTTTTATGTACTAACACTTCTATTTGTTTCACTGATGTTGCTTGGAATGATAATTGAGAATTTATTACATTTGTGTTTAAGTAGAGGGTCATCTAGAACATTTGATACACTCTTTTATGTAGTTAAACTATATGTTATAGTGATTTTACTTAATATGTAGTAATGGCTTTAGTAGTTCAAGATTATGTAAACATTTCAGGGACTGGAGCAGTGGATCAGTGGTTAAGAGTGCTGATTGTTCTTCCAGGGGACCCACATTGAATTCCTAGTAACCACATGGCAGCGCTCAATCATCTGCAAATCCAGTTCTAGCTCCAGGAGATCCAGTGTCTCTTCTGGCTCCTTAGACATGGTACACAGACATGCATGCAGGCAAAACACCAGAAACATATAACAACCCCTGCATAGCCTACAAAGCTAGCTTTTCTGATGAGCTAACAATAAGTAACCTAGAGTTTATATGCTAACCTCAGTTAAAACAGGTTTGCTAAAAAATCTTCAGTGATTTATTTTCTATAGGAGTTATTTATAGATATCTTAAATAAAAATTTGCTATTTTATATATTTGTTGCGATCATTGAACAAATAATTAGGAAAGGACCACTGAAGTCAGAGATAAACCAAAAGCAACTTTATTCAGTGCAGGGGAAAATGCCTCTAACTGGCTAGGGTCACAGTCAAGCTCGGGGTTGACGCAGTGACCTCGAAAGTCCCCTCTGGAAGTATAAACCCATGAGCAGGTGTTCAGGGGCTAATAAGAAGGAAGGAGGAGAAATGACCAAATAAAGGAACAGACTTTGGGGCTGACTCCCAAGGTCCAGCTATCAAAAGCCTTTGGAGCTCACCTAATTAACATGCCCAGTTAGAATTAAACATCTCATCCCACAGCAGGGGCAGGGTTTTCCTTGGGATCTTTATAAAATGCTATTTTTCCATCTGCCACATCTGTCTTCTCTATCCAGAGCCAGTCCTTTGTTCCTCCCTCTCCTGGGACAAATGATCCTACCTCTTTTCTCCCTTGTTCCTTTCCCCTTCTCCTTCACCCTCTGTCACCTGTGTTTGTCTCCTATTCCCTGCCTTCTGACCTTCTGGGGCAAACAAACCTCCTTTGTGCTGAGAACTTGGTCTTAGGTATTCTGAGCCTATAATGATCCTTACATTTTCTTCATATATTAGCAATAGCATGAACTGGATAATATTTAATTTGCTTTTAACCACTTGTTGCTCTTAGAAAAGTTTCTGTGAATATGTTTTTAAATATCATGTAATTATTGCCTGAGATCTGTTGGCATTGTTTGTATTATTTCAGTCTGTTTAAAGAATATCTTTTAAATAGATTTTTTTTTTTTTTGTTAATAATACATTTAGCCTGTTTCTAGGTGGAGCTGCTCTTTATTGCCCTAGAAGCATTAAGTTACCTAGTGTAGTGCCAAGAAGAAAGTGCTCACACTGGTTCAGTATAGTCTAAATTTAGAGGCAATTCTCTGAGAGCCCTGGCTGATGTGAGAGAAGCCAGGGCAGCACCCAGCTTAAAGAGCCCCCCTGAGTTCACTGTGCAGCTCTGTTGACTGCGGGTTCTTGTATTTAGACCTCGGCCAAATGTAAGGTTCCCCGTCTGCCTCACGTCCTTTCTCTCATCCTCTCCTTCTTTCTTTTCAGGATTATCCGAAAGCAACTTTGAAATATAAAGGTGTAAATTTTGGTAATACTACAGGAAGACAAGAATTTCTCAAATATTCAGGTCCTGGTCCTGGACAGTATGATATCATCCAGTAAGTAAAGACAAACCCCAGCTGGGAACGGTGGTACACACTCTATTTCCTGCACTTGGGAGGCAGGAGGATTGCTGCAAGTTCAAAACCAATCTGGTTCTGCATAATGGTTCTCAGGTCCTCCAGGATTACGTAGTGAAGCCCTGGGACAGAGTGGGTGCAAAGGCTTCTGAAGCACCCTCAGCACAGTGGTGCCCTCGTTCACACGACGCTATCCTGTCAAAGGAAAGTTAGTGTGGAAAACTCCAACTAGTATTATACTTTGTAATAATCCGTAAGAAACTTATTGCTTCTCGTGAGTCAGATTCTGTCTCTTGCTGTATCTATATTACTTCATTTAGTCTTCACAAGTCTCTTTGTAGTGACTATTGTTTACCTATGTTATTAGTGAAAAGTTCAGGAATCAGAGAAGATAAATAACATGTTTAAGATCATGTGACCTTTTAAATGCCAGAACTAGACTTTTACTAAGACCTGTTTGAGTACAGAACCCATGTACCTAATCACTGAGATGTGCTATGCTTAATTAAAAAATAGACAAAAGATTCTAGAGTATCTTAAAGAAGGTGGGTCAGAATTTGTATCTTCCCCTTGGCTAACGTCTCCATTCTTCTGACTAGATAGCTATATGAGAAGACATTCAGCATTAGTGAGGCAGCCATGATATTCTTAGGTAGAAGAATGGCAATCGTTGGTTTGGAAAAAGAGCTAACACATAATTACCACCCAGAATTAGCTTTGTTAGGAGAAAGGAATATAGGGCCGAGATCAGGCCTGAGATGAGAAAGCACTTGGAAGATGATAGTACATTATGTTAAATCTATTGTTAACAGGGCATTCAAGAAGAGATGCTTTCTTTTAAAACCTGTCAGAGCTTCATCTGAAGGAGTAGCTTACAGTCAGAGTTAAAGAGATAGCTGCCATAGACGGGCTGGTACAGGGTGGCCGGGGAGTTGTCAGAGAAACTCCCAGAACAAAGAAAATGCCCGACTTTTAAGCCCTTCCGGGGGTGGCAGGAAGTCTCACGTCTTGTGATTTAGTTCCACAGCACACATGACAAAGAGCATGGGTCAGTTAGGAACATAAGTTAGGGGCTGTGGTTAGACTCAGCCCAGCAAGGCTAATTAACATTAACTCCGACCCAGGGGAGCTGCGGGTACACCTGTTAATGACCCATATGGTTAGCACTGACCATTTTGTTGTTTTAAGTGTGTGTGTGAGCCTCTCCTCATCCCTTATAACTCAGAGGAGGATGCTCTGTTCAGTGCAGACCGTGTGCCCTATGGTCCTGTGGCAAAGGCTTTTACCAACCCCGAAGCGTGGTTTGCTCTTCCTGGTTGACTGGACACTAGCTTCTCTGCTGGCTCATTCCTCACAGCATTACTTTTCTTCCTTTTGGGAAGTCTCCAGTGATTCTTTACTCTGTAGCCAGGCACAGACACACCTGATGATAGCAGTAAGTGTAGTGGGAAGCTCAGACTCCCAACTATAGCTCATCCACTGAACAAGTATTGAGCCATTTCTATATGCTAGTATTGAACTTAGTAGCAGAGTAAGAATAAAGCTTGATATTTTTACTTTTGAAGAACTTATATCTAGGTTATTGTTCTTATTGTGTTACTCTCCTAATCTGAAAAGTATACCTTTATATTTTATTATTATTTTTTAACTGTGTTAGTCTGGACGTACCTTTCTTCCTAACAGGATAAGCACTGTAGACTCTTGAAACCTTCATCTTCCTCCTTTGGCATGCTCTTTTGCTGTTTAGCATATAAAAGAGTAATATTTTATGTTCATCTGTTTGGAAAGCTTTTTATTACTTTTGCTATTTGACAGTTTCATGCATGCGTATGGTATGTTCTGATCACTCTTCTCATGTCCACCTTACCCCTGCCAGTGCCCCTTCATCACTACTGACCCTTTCCCCGAGTAATGACGTTGATTTTGTTTTATGACTCATTTATTTTACCCAGGGTGGTCCCTGTGGCCGCTGGACACATAAACTCCCTTCTTCCAGTTTGCTGGTTTGCTGTGCTCCCTATTGCTTCAGCGTAACTAGCAAGAATAGCACTTGGACTGTGAGCACTGCCCATGGTTTTGCTTTCTCATCCATTCCATTCCTCCTAATGTTGACTTGCTTCCATTGTCTCCGTCTCTATGCTATTTGTAAAACCTTGTTTTTCCCCAGGCTCACTTCTTTTTCTGTTCACTTTTTCCACATTAGCTGCAGGACGCAGTCCTGCATTGTGTTCTTGGCTGCTTCATCCCTGCAGCTGCTCTTGCTCTCTGCTCTGACTAGGTCGCCTGCGTCACTAGCTATTTTACTTGGAGTTGTCTTGCCATCCTGCAGTGGACATTGTCTAGTATATATTTCCTTCTGCTTTGAATGTTAATGAGTTAGAATTCTTCTGAGAGATTTTACATGTAACAGAGGGAGGGTTGAACATTCCAAATGGGGAGATGTATTTATAATCTTGTTTTAGGGAAAGAAGTGAACATAAATATCACATAACAATTCTAGTATCATAAATATACATTTATTTCATGGTTGAAAACCCATTTGAAGTTATGAAAAACAGGCTTATTTGTAAAATTTTGTACAAATAAAATTAGTGGAAAAGTGAGCCAGGATGGTGAAAGCACAGAATTCTGAAATTAGTGACAAGTATTAAATAACCTAAAATCTGCTCTTTTGTTACCCAGGTTATTTTCATCTTTGTGTAGTTAGTATAGTTTTTAAAATGTTGAATGTTGAATGTCTTTGCAGTTATGTTTAATAAATAGGAAAACCAGCAAGTATGATTTACTTAAATACAATTCTAGCAATGATTAATGCTATAAGTTATAGTGGGTTTATTGGGCCCTGAATGACACTAAATACCCTACATCTGTTTTTGGCTCTTTTCATTGTGTTATAGAGAGCTAATTATTAATATGTCCACGTATAGATGATGAATACGAAGCTAAGCAAGATTGGGTGGTTTATATTAGACCATAAAGCTCCTAGGTGTGATTCCTGGCAGGCTGTCTGGGACTGTTTGCTGCTGTTTTATTTTTTCTTTAAACTGTCTAATAGCAATGAAAATACATTTACCCTTGATTCCTAGAGATCGTTTTGCCCTTTGCCTTACTGCTTTATGATATAAATAGAAAGGGCTATTTTTCTTATTTTAAACAGAAATTAAAATACCAAGGGACTTTTGGATTTTAAAGACACATGGTAAGTAGAGTATCCGACAACTTTCTAAAATGGCCTTTGATGATGTCGGTTTATGCTGTAAGTACCATGCCCATCTTCCCTTTGGAGTAACTGTTAGAACAATTTTACAACAGTGTTCTGAATTTTACCTTCTTTCCTTTTGTGTGTGTCTGTATATGTGTGTGCGTATGTGCGCACATCCATGCTGAGGTCAGAGACAACTTGTGGGGATCCTTTTCCTCTACATGTGAGTTCTAGGGGTTAAACTCAGTTTATCAGGCTTGATAACAAGTACATTCAACCCACTGAACCATCTTGGCAGCCCCAGTTCTCCATGTTAGAAAACAAAACCAACCAACATGAAATGTATTTTCATAAGAATTTGAATGTATTGGCCCAACCTGTTGATCTTATTAAATCCACCTAAAGCAGAAGCTGTTGCTATAAAAGTTATCTTTGCTTGTAAAAATATTTGTATATTTAAAATAGAAAATTCTCAAATTATATCTGGATTTTTGAAAGGAAAAGGAAGCTACATTATGAAAATATTAACATCAAGAAAGATCAAGAGAATTTTTGTTGCACATATTCCCCACGGCTATATGAAGACATAATATTACAGGCGGAAAAAAGGGTAAGTTGGAAGGGGTACTTCATCTATTTCCTGTATTTTTAAGATCACTGAGTCCATTGTTACCCGATCAAAGTTCTCCCGTGTCTGCTGTGCCTAACGGCTGTGCCACTCAGTGGGCATTGTGGAAGTAGCTACAGCACCCGTTCACTGTACAGGACAGTGGTCACTGTCTCTACTTGGACACTTTGTCATAAGGAACTCACTGTTCCTGCCTTTCTTTATTTAAGTATTGGACAATTCTTTTCTTTAAATTTTTTAAATTGACCTAAGTTTTCCTTTAGGAATAATAATAGGAATAATAATACTAGTATTATTGGGATAGTAATGAGGACTAATACCAGTACTTTGGAACAGTAACTAAGAGTAATACTAGTATTGTTAGGACAGTCATATGGGATAACACTGGTACTGTTACTCCTCTCATGCTCCTCTCCTTCCCTTCCCTGTGATTTATTTTCTGTCTCCCTTCCTCTAGTAAGGTTATGACCTAGATATCTTTGAAAGTCCTGCAATGTCAATTTACTTAAGTTCTTTCGATGTCTTAAGGGCTTCTTAATTTGTGAATTGTGTTCTTTCTCCTTTTTTTTTAAAAAATAAACTAAGTGTAACATTCTGTGTGTTTTTAATTGTAAAAGCACAATTCTCACCCGTTTTTTGTTCCAGTTGTGTCTCTATTCACATAAAACTCATTGAGATGCACTTTCCACTTTTAGATGTATATTGAAAAATTTTCCTATTTGAAAATTGTAGGCAAATAAAACTCTATTTTTCCTGTCTAATATGTTTTAGCTTAAGAGGTCAAAATTGTAATGTGAAAATTTAAAAAGAGATACATTTTCAGAAAGAACAGCTGACTCTCCATTAGAAAGTCTAGCAACTATTTCAGTGAGATCTTTCTTCCTCCCCAAGATTCCCTTGGTAGATGTTAATCAACCATGAAACATTTACCCAAGATAAGACATAATATGATGTTAGAAAAAGATATATAATCACAACAATAATGCATTTGTTTTAATAAAATAACAATTATAATTTAAAAAACAGATAAAAAGTAGTCATGCTGCTTAGTAGGTTCTAACGGACATATTAAGTAATGTTATATTATAGTATAAACGTATATTCCGAAAAAGGGTGAATAAAGCTTTTGGTTTCTGTTAAGGTTTCATTAGCAACAGAACTTATTTACACATATACATAATATTTTTGTCATTGAAATACAAGTAAATTATGGTCAAAATGATGTCTCTGACTGCACTGAAGACAGACTCCGAGGCGCCATCATGTTAGACTAATGTCCTGCCATCTCACCTCAAACCTAGCTCTCAAGGTGCTGTTCAGTGGCGAACTTTCGGTGTTTAGAAAAGTTACTATTGCATTAAAAATCATCTTTTTATAATGTTTCATTTCTTAAAAGAGAAAAGTTTATATTAGATGGTTTTAAGGTTAAAATCAGATTGCCTGCATTATCACATTCTTAGTATGCTGTTGATATCACTATGATCTAAAGCGACTTGAAAAAAAAACCTTTTTGAAATAGGTAAAATAACAACACGATGTACTGTAATCAATAGCAATGGAATGGACTTTGCTTTTTTGAATATTAACATTTGCGAGTCTTTCCTTTGACCATATTCCTGATTTGGGACCATGCACTGTTCAGTGTGGTGCTCTTAGTATTTGCTGCAGTGCTTAGGACACGGGAAATACTAAGCATCACACCGAACAGTGCATGGTCCCTGTCTTGAGTGATAGTTATTATATAAAAGCATGATTTCCTCATGTTGTCATGTCATTTTATATCAAATAGGAGCATACATTTTTAATAAAATAGTATTTATGTCTTAACTTTAGTTCACATTTAGGAAATGTGTTTTAATATACAGTTCTTTCTTATCTTCGGTTTTGATTCTTGCATTCTCTTTTGTTTATAGTAATTATATGTGGCAAAATCTTATCTCATAAATATCCTATTGTACATCACTATTACTTGCTGCACATGGAAAACTCTAGAACATATTGAATGGTAATACTAGAAATTGTATTTTGTCCAGGAAGTGGTTGGCAGAAGATTTACATACTATATTTTAATATAATATTTTAATTAATTTGTTGAGAATTTCCTTCAGTAGATTTGATCACATTTACCTCCAACTCTTCTTTTAACTCTTTTTTGATTGGTCCCTACTTCCTCCGTCCTTCTCAACTTCCTGTACTCTCCCTCTAAAAAACCAAACCAAACCAAACCAAACCAAACCAAACCAAACCAAACCAAACCAAACCAAACCAAACCAAACCAAACCAAACCAAACCAAACCAAACCAAACCAAACAAAGCCTTGAGTCTGATTTATGTTGCCCTTATACTCACAATTTGGAAGCCATTCACTGGAGTGTAGCTGACCCATCAGAGGACCACATCCTTAAAGGAAACCGATTTTTCTTCCTTTAGAAAGAATCAGTTATAAATAGCTCTTCAGTCAGGATAGGGGCTCGTAAGCCCGTTTCCCCCTTCATTTTCGACCACTGATTAGCTTGATCCTGTATAGGTTTAAGGCAGGCAGCCATGGTTACTGTGAGTCCATGAGGGTGCTGTCATGTTGTGGGGATGCTGCTTAGCCCTGATCTTCTTCAACCTCTGGCTCTTATAATCTTTTTACTCCATCTTCTGCAGACATTGGTAGTCTAAAGATCCAAGAGATCTGGGGAGTTGGCTCAGTGGTTAAAGTGCTTGCCGAACAAACAAGAGGATCAGAGTTCGTATCCCCAGAACCCATGTGACTGCTGGGTGGGTGTGGTTTCAGACACTGTGCCTCAAAGAATAAGATGGAAGAACAATCGCAGAAGATTGCAGGCATCACCCTTGGGCTCCTATACATGAGCACTTGTACACACATGTTCTCCCACACATTTGAATATTCATAATATAATTATGTACATTATACACACACACACATGAAAAGAGGAAGAAAAAGAAGAATGGTTGAATAAATAAAGGTCATAAACTTTTTAAATGAAATGTTAGAAAGTATTTAGTTTGGAAACGTAATCTATCACAACTACTCAACTCTATGGTTATATGAAAGAAGTTATGCACAATGTATAATAAATACTGTTATTTAATATAGCACATTGGATTTGTCTATGGGTATGACAAGAAGTCATTAGGAGTTAGTTTAATATAATGTCCCTTTTGAAGAGTAATCATAGTAGGTCCTCCCCTAGGGCCTTTAACAAGTCTAGTTTTGGGCTCCAATAACTAAAGCAGGTAAGGTTTTCATCTTGTCAGGTGGGCCTTAACAGAAAGTGTTAATATATGCCCAAGACATGTGTGCCATGACTGCATTAGTGAGCATATCTTGCCAAACAGGTCGTTACTGTAGCTGACAGAGTTCACAGCTGGGCACGACTGATGGCCATTTATCTCCTCTACTCCATTATCATGAAAGCTAGCCAGAGGGCATAAAACTTCCAGGTCAATATCAGTATGATTGCCATGCTCTATAATGCAAATATGTGATGTCTTCATCAATAGGTATTACTGCCAAGTTCTGGAGGATAACCAAAAGAAATACCAGTAACTTGTAATGTTTGAAGTCTATGGATGCTCACCAACCAACAGCTCCAATGGGATAATCTGTTCCTGACTTTGGGATTTTATTTGTTAGCTGGTGGTATCTAGTAGGGACATTGTTGCCCTGTCATAGGTAACTTCATTTAAAAGTTTAAGCATGTTTTACATTTTAAGAATTTGTGTGTGTGTTTTATTTTAGAAACTACAGTAGTAGTTTTTTTCATGTAACTTTTCCAAGTTTTTAGTGTTAGCTCTTACTTCTCATAGTCCCTCATTACACGGCCCTTCCATCCCCACTTATTTAACTCTTCCGGTTTCAATTCCCTGTTAACTCTTTAGACCACTGTGCTCTATTTTTCTCTTATTATTACACCCCTCCACAGGACCCATTACTAGTTTACTGACCTCTGTGGGAATTGTAAATGAAGACACAAGTATCTAAAGATTTAAAGTTAACATACACAAGCAAAAACATTTGATATCCATCTTTCTAGGTCTGGGCTACCTCCCTTGGAATGGTGATTTCCTGATCTATTTATTTACCCACAAATACCATAATTTCATTTTTAAACAACTGAATACTATTTTATTGTGTAAGTGTATCACATTCTGTTGGTAGACATCTAGGCTGTCTACATTTCTTGTAAGCGGAGCAGCAATGAACATGGTCTGTCAGTCTCTTTTTAGTAGGGTACTTGTTCAAGAGTACTGTAGCTAGATCATGTGGTGAATTTATTTCTAGGTTTTTTGAGGAACGTTGCTTCACAGTTCCCACTGGCAGTGAAGAGTGTGTCCTTGTTCTCCAGCCAGTGTTGGTTGTTCGCTTTTTGATCAGAGCCATTCTGACTGGGGTAAGATGAAATCTCAAAGTAGCTTTCTTTGTTCATGATGGTTAAGGACAACTGAGCATTCTTTTGAGAGATTTCTGTGTGGATCTATGACCCAGTTTTTAATTGGGTTGTTTGTTTTTATGACATTTAGGTTTTTTAATTCTTTGTGTATTCTGTATTCTAGCCCTCTGTCAAATGTATAAGCTGGTAAAGACGTTTCCTGTTCTCTAGGCTGCCTCTGCATGTGAGCGAATTGTATCCTTTGCTGTACAGAGACTTTTTCCTTCATGAGGTCTCCTTTGCTTATTATTGGTCTTAATGCTTGCACTATTGGGATTCTTCCTTTTTCTATCTTGACTCAGTTTTATTCAGTAGTGAGATGTTCAGCCTCCATGAATTTGTAAACTGTAAATTTATGCTGTTCCCATTGTTGTGGATATCTAGCTTTAATCTGTGGTAGTCAGATATGTTATTTCACATTTTTGATAATCTGTTGAGACTTGCTTTGTGTCCTTATCTGTGGTCACATTTGGCAAAAGTTACATGGGCTGCTGAGGAGAAAGTGTATTCTTAATGTGTGGGTGGAATGTTCTGCTTTGGTGTCGTTTAACTCCAGCATTTGGCTATTTTGTTTTTATCTGGACAACTTGTTTGATCTTGAGAGTCAGATATTAAAGTCACCCATGACTATGGTCTTAGTCTAATATGTGATTTTAGTTTTAGTAGTGCTTCTTTTATGAACTTGGCATCTGTGGAAAGATTATATCTTCTATACATGACAGGGAAAGTGTACCATGAAATCTAAACATGGTTGCCTAACCCAGATCTGAGAAATGGCATCACCAATTGACATGCCAGTGTAGGTTGGGAAGTTTCATAAAGCCCCGTAGACGAAGAGCTCTAGGCAATCCATGACTACTCAGAGGGAGAACTCCTTTTTCAGGGACGAGCGCCTTGATAGGTGACCCACCCCAAGCAGTCCTCCCTAAACACATGTGCATGTTTGCAGCACTAAATGAACTCGCAGGTTGTATTTATAAAAGTGTGTGTGTGTGTGTGTATATATATATATATATATATATATATATATATATATATATATATATATATATATATAAAATAATTAAAGATAAGAGGCCATAAATTTGAGAAAGAGTGTAGACACATGGGAGGAGTTGCAGGGAAGAGGTGGAGGGAGATTGATGTAAAAACAGTGCAGTTCATGTATGAAATTTTCAATAATTAAAATATTTTTTTAAAAATCTGAGTAAATGTTTTGAATTAGGAGCTTTTTGCTTTTTGTGTTTTCTTTGACTTTTGTGTCAATGTCTTCTAGGGTATCTTCGATGCCTGAGATTCTCTCTTCTATCTCTTGTATTCTGTCAGTGATGCTTGCATTTGTGACTCCTGATCTCTTTCCTAGGTTTTCCATCTCCAGGGTTGTCTTCCTTTGTGTTTTCTTTAATGTTTCTATTTTCATTTTTAGATCCTGGATGGTTTTGTTCAATTCTTTTACCTGTTTGATTGTGTTTTCCTGTATTTCTTTAAGAGATTTATGTGTTTCCTCTTTAAGGTTTCTACTTGTTTACCTGTATTCTCCTGTATTTCTATAAGGGAGTTATTTATGTCCTTCTTAAATTTCTCTATCATACTCATGAGATGGGATTTTAGATCTGAATTTTGTTTTTTCAGGTGTGTTAGGGTATCCAGGGCTTGGTGTGGTGGGAGAACTGGGTTCTGATGTTGTCAAGTAGTGGGGAGGACATTAGCCGAAATACCCAACAAAGGGGAGATAGAACCCGTAGAGACCGTATCCAGTGGATAGGCATGGCTCCCAGTTGAGGGATAGGGCCACCATCACCTCAGAATTCCTCCTGTCAAAAGGAAATGCAGGCACAACGAGTGGAGCAGAGACTGAGGAAAGGCCATCTAGAGTCTGCCCCACCCTAGGGATCCATTCCATCTGTTGACACCAAACCCAGACACTATTGCTGATGCCAAGAAGTGCTTACTGACAGGAGCCAGGTTTAGCTGTCCCCTGAGAGGCTCTTCCAGAGCCAGACCAATACAGATGAGGATGTACACAGCCAACCATTGGACTGAGGGCAGGGTCCCCAGTGGCGGAGTTCGGACAAGGACTGTAGGAGCTCAAGGGGTTCCTATGCAGCCCCACAGGAAGAACAACAATATCAACCAAGCAGACCCCCAGAGCTCCCAGGGACTAAGCCGCCAACCAAAGAGTACAAAGGGGGCACCCATAGCTCCAACTGGATATGTAGCAGAGGATGGCCTTATCTGGCACCACTGGGAGTGGAGCCCCTTGGTCCTGTGGAGGTTTAATGACTCAGGTTAGGGGAACTCTAGGGCGATGAGGCAGGAGTGGGTGGGCTGGTGGGGGAGCACCTCATAGAGGCAGGAGGAGGGAGGAGAGAATAGGGGGCTTGTGGAGGGGAAACTGGGAAGGGGGATAACATTTGAAATGTAAATAAATAAAATAACCAATAAAAAAAAAATGAAAAAAAAATCTGAGTAAAATTTCACTAGGTGGCGCCAAAACTTTGGCTCTTTATTGGTATAACATCCTATTTCTCATGTCCATTAAAATAAATGTTTAAAATTTACATGGGAAGAGGTGGCAATTTGTCATGTATTCATCTGTACATATACTAGTTGTTAATTTTAGTTCCCTTATAAATTTTGCTCAGTGAAAATAGCTACTTCAGATGGGTGGGTGACCCCATTCCTTAACTGGGGTCGGTGCCTAACCTCTGCATATGGTTTCTACAGGTTCTTTCTCCCCTTTGTTGGGTATTTCAGTTAATGTCGTTCCCATTGGGTCCTGTAAGCCTATTGCTTTCTTGCGTCTGGGACTTTCTAGTGGCTACCCCCAGTTCCCATCTCCCACTGCTACTTACCTCCTTCAATTTCCTGACCCTCTGTACTTCTCTGCCCCCCCTCCTGC
>CM052704.1:108808827-108830275 GCA_028551405.1 Uromys caudimaculatus
ATGTGTGTTCTTTTGTGACTGGGTTATTTCACTCAGGATGATATTTTCTAGTTCCATTCATTTGCCTGCAATTTTCATGAAGTCAGTTTTTAATAGCTGAGTAGTACTCCATTGTGTAAATGTACCACATTTTCTGTATCCATTCCTCTGTTGAGGGACATCTGGGTGTTTTCCAGCTTCTAGCTATTATAAATAAGGCTGCTATGAACATAGTGGAGCAGGTGTCCTTGTTATATGTTGGAGCGTCTTTTGGGTATATGCCCAGGAGTGGTATAGCTGGGTCCTTATGTAGTACTATGTCTAATTTTTGGAGGAATGGCCAGACTGATTTCCATAGTGGTTGTTGTAGCAGCTTGTGATCCCACAAACAATGGAAAGTATTCTTCTTTCTCCACATCCTTGCCTTGCATCTGCTAAGTTTTTGATCTTAGCCATTGTGAATTGTTCCTGTCTAAAGGAAATGCAGGGACAAATTGTGGAGCAGAAACTGAAGGAAAGGCCATCCAGACTCTGCCCCACCTAGGGATCCATCACATCTGCAGACACCAAAACCAAACACTATTGCTAATGCCAAGAAGTGCTTACTGACAGAGTCTGGTATGGCTGTCCCTGAGAGGCTGTGCCAGAGCCTGACAAATACAGAGGCGGATGCTCGCAGCTAACTATTGGACTGAATACAGGGACCCCAATGGAGGAGTTAGGGGAAGGACTGAAGGAGCTGAAGGGAAGAACATAGGAAGAACAGCATCAACCAACCAGACCCCCCAGAGCTCCCAGGGACTAAATCACCAACCACAGAGTACGCATGGAGGGACCCATGGCTCCAGCCTCAAATGTAGCAGAGGATTGTCTTACCTGGCATCAATGGGAGGAGAGGCTCTTGGTCCTGTGGAGACTTGATGCCCTAACGTAGGGGAATGCTAGGGCGGTGAGGTGGGAGTGGGTGGGTGGGTGGGCACCTTCATAGAAGCAGGGGGTAGGGGGTAGACAGGATAGGAGGTTTGTGTAGGGTAAACCCAGAAGGGGGATAACATTTGAAATGTAAATAAATAAAATAATCAATTTTTTAAAAAAGAAAATAGCTAGTTCATTGAGCTGTTGAGGGAAAGAGGATCAACTTTATCTAGGGATAAGCCCTCTATTTTCCACTCCTAAGTGGTCAGCCATAAACACATGCTCTTTTGGGCAACACTAACGAGACTAAGTAGGTTTGTGTGTGTGTGTGTGTGTGTGTGTGTGTGTGTGTGTGTGTGTGTGTTTATAGAAATATGTAATAATTACAGAAGAGGTAATAAATTGGAGATGGCGTGAGGGTAGAGATGGAAGTGATAGAGATGGGTAGAAATGATATAAATAGAGCATATTCAAGTATGAAATTCTCAA
This sequence comes from Uromys caudimaculatus, assembly GCA_028551405.1. Taxonomy (NCBI): domain Eukaryota; kingdom Metazoa; phylum Chordata; class Mammalia; order Rodentia; family Muridae; genus Uromys; species Uromys caudimaculatus. The sequence goes on from CM052704.1 coordinate 108,810,211, forward strand.
AATATCAAAATAAAGATATTACAGTGATATTAATTATTGCTGCAGAAAAATTTATCCCTGCTTTTTTCTCATGGTAGTGTTCTAATATTATTTGGATGTTGCATCAGCCATCTATCCTTTATATAAACAAAGCCATTCATGTCACAATTAATTTTGATGCAATCCCAAGAAAAATATTTTGAGTTTGATAAGCTTTAACTGGTCCTATTTTTTCCTTTAAAAATTTATATTTAGGGTTTTTATTGGGTAAGTAGATTTATTAATCCTAGCTATTAATGTAATTAAGGGGTGGGGCTAGAGATATGGCTCAGTGGTTCAGAACGCTTGATGCTTTTATAGATAATCTAGGTTTGCTTTTTAGAACCCCTTCATGGAAGGTCACAGGTATCTGCAACTCCAGTTCTTCAGGTCTCTGTGGGCTGTGTGTGTGTGTGTGTGTGTGTGTGTGTGTGTGTATACATATATATGTATACATATACTGACAGAACACTCATAACATAAAAATGAATGATACAACTTTAAAAAACAATGAATAGATAATTATAGTTATTGGGATAGCATGTGTATACCCAGGTATATGTATACAAACACACATATACATATATATTATATTGATCATTGGGGTACAGTGCGTGAAGGTGTGTCTGCATATTCAATTGTTAATTCTATACTGGCAGAGAGCTAAGTGATGGCAGGATTCTGGTATCGCCATTCCTATGGCCCATTAATTGGTTTTCTACTTCGTAAATATTCCTTCTTCCTCACCTAAGCCAATCTAGAATAGTATCTGATTGGTTGTAATAAAGCTCTGATGGCCAATAGCTGGGCCAGAAGTAGAGGGCGGTCTTCCAGGCTGAGAGAGGGACTTTAGGAAAAGAAATCAGAAGTGGGAGATTGAGCCAGCAGACACAGGGGTGAATGGGTATATGGACCAAAGCTAAGCATAGAGGTAGAGCTGGCAGCCATGTGGTGAGATGTAATGCCAGGATTAATCGAGTTAGGGTAGCCGGGAGATTGCCCCAGCTGAAAGCTTTAAAATATTAAAAAGTCTCTGTCTCTGTCTATCTATCTATCTATCTATCTATCTATCTATCTATCTATCTATCTATCTATCTATCTGTGTTCTGTATTCACATTACATTAATTGCTGCTGTCATGGATTGTGAGATAATTTTCATGAAGTTCAAGCTTGGTTCTTACTCTACTAAGCCAATTTAAGAGTAAATTACCCTAGTGACGGAAGCAACAGCAGTTGTCTTAGATCTCTGTATAGAAAGTAAACTTTGTAAAAATGTAGTCTATAAACTATTGTTGTACCTTTAAACTTTATTAAAATTATTACTCATTGAATAGGATTTCTCATAAATTTATTTATGCATGAAATGCGCATTTTAAAAAACCAGTTGTATGTTCTTACTATAGTTTATATGTTGATGTCTCAGATTGTCATTTTTAAGAACAATTTCAATGTTATTTTTTAACAGCTTAGGTATAATATGCTAAAAACTTTATTTTCAAGGCAACTGAAATCTTGAATTCTCATCTATTTTATAAAGTGAAATGATAATCTTTGTATTTAATCAAACAGATATGTATCTCATAAGTTTTTCTCAATAAGTGAGCATTTTTTAATAGAGCGAAATAATTTTAAAGAAGCTAGAGATATTCAATAATATTTTCAAAGTAGCATTTGGAAAGATGTGTGTTGATAATCAAATTATATGCAACTATCCATAAATAGTTTTATAATGGAAAATATTATCTCTCATGTTTTACAAATATATGTTGCTGTATCATATTATGGAGTTCATAAGTCATGAGTCAGTCAGTCAAGAAATGGAGGAGGAATTAAGTTCTCAGAATGGATGTCAAGGTTATTTTAGAAGAATGGATGTAGTATACAGTAGTAGTATACTTAAGACTTGGTAGACATGTGGTAGAGACTAAGTATGTAAGGGAAATGAGAGTGTCTAGGTAGGACTAATGAGGACCTACAACAGTCATCTTTGCTTTTCAGACTGAACCGTTTAGGTGATCAATCAGTCAGGAGAGGTAGGCAATGACCGCTAGGTGGATCATTAGCACTCTGCTGCCTGTGTGCCCAGGGTGACCCACATCTGTCTTCATTAGAAGTTTGCTTGCTGCCAAGAGTGAACAGATGGTCATTATTGCCACTGCTGCCCTATGGGCTGACCTAGAGGGCATACAAAGGCATTTCGCTGACACTCATCCACACTCACCTGTCCTGATGTGGGAAAAACACTTTAAGAAATGATGAATGTTAAAATGCTTTTTGTAAACATTCTAATATAGATTCACATTTGCAAATAATTTATATCAAATGTTATTTGGAGAAAATGGAAATTATTTCAATGTCTAGTAAAAATATAAGTTATAGATATCTGAAAAGGCTAAGCTATACTTAAATTATAAATTAGATGTGGGCTAGTTGTAAATTTTTATTCAGATTATCTTAGTTTAGTGTATTGACTTAATACAGGTCAAGATTAAATAGCATGATTGCCTTTGATGGCACATCTGTTTTAAGATACCATACATTCCAAATCTCCTCCAATAATCTATAGATAGGATTATGCTTTATAAGAAGGTGCTAAGACTCCACGTTTAAGATACTGCAAGCTTGATGTCTGCACATACAGTGAATGTGATATAAAGAAATGGAGCATCATGTTTCTAATATTAAAATATGCAAATATAGCGATGAATTATATCTTTAAAGGACATTGGGTGAGTGGCAGCAAGCACTCGCTAGAACGCAGGTATCAGGTCCACCATAACCCCTTGGGTGAGCAATCAGACTCTGATGGTGTACATTTGTTCTTGCTCCTGTTTATTTCCCAGGGCCACAGGTACCTGCATGTACTTAGAACTCTGACTTCATGAAAATATCTTGTGAAATGGTTACTTTTCACATCCATTTTGTGAACAGGACATCAAATCCAGCATTATTTGTATTGAAACTTGGAGGCTAGTGTCCTGGAGAACTGGAGTACTTGACAAGGCTAGAAACCATTTTTCTCCAAAATAAAACTATCTATGTATTTATTTTCTTTTCATGAAATTTTCCAAGAGAAATATACTCTGAGAATTTTCAAGTTGAGTAGTAACAACATCAAAAGCGTATAATTTCCTTTATAATATTAAATGAAGTAATTTTTACTTAGGAATTTAACTCATTAGAATTTATTTTTCTTGTAATTGTCAATTTGCGCTACAGTTGGGAAGGGAAGTGAAAAATTAAGGCTTATATTTGAGAATATATTCAAGTTCTGTGTTTTAAGATTGAATTTGTTTTCCAATGAAAAAAAGTGTCCTTGTGTTCAGTTTCAAGATGTCTAACGACCAAGACAGTAAAAGAATAGACTCTTTTGTGGGAAATATGCACAATACATCTTTAGGTGAATATGATACTTATTTAAATAGCTTAAAGTGACAGAGACCACATTCATACTATAAGCATCTTTAGTCCTATGAGTATGAACTTTCATGTTGTGAACTTGGCCTTTTGCCTTCACTTGCATTATATTTGATATGTATTCTTGGGCCCGAAGGCCCAATTATTATATGATAATAATTTCTTATTATTTTATGTGTGTTATATTTGTAAAAATGTTTCTAATATACATAGTACCATTTATTTATAGTTTTCTCTGTTATCATGCCTTTTAGCTTGTGGGGCACCAATTCTCAAACTCTTTCATACTATTGATGACTCCAAATAACTTTAATTAATTTTTGTACATGAATATATATTATCTTATAATTTGAAACTGAAAAGTGACAATACTGTAGAATAATTATGTATATATAAGAAGATGAGGTTACAAACAATTAAATGTTATTATGAAACTAATTTTTATCTCTAAAGTCCTCTAAAAGAGTATCAGGGACTCCTAGGGGTCACTGAAACAAACACTGGAAACAGTGATTATGGGTTTTTGAGAAAAGAGCATCATAATGGTGGGTGGCTGTTCCAGTGCCTACACTAGAGTTCTTTCTGTACACATTAACTAAAACTTAGCATGGCCCGCCATGTTATAAAGCTATGTGTTTGATGTATATCCAGCATTTGCTGGCTGTGTTTTAGTTTAGAAGTTAAACACACAGTGCAGTTGTAACAGAATGAGCATAGGTCTTCCTACTGTACCGTTTAGAAGTATGATGACCTTTACAGATTTCACTGGCATTTACAAGTCATACATCACAGCCCTCTAATATTAGACTGTCAGCAGGGAACCTGAGGATGGGATAGTTTGAAATGGCAATTGTAAAGAAAGAGAAAACTTTGAAATATCCTCAATGGCTTTAAATGTCAACAATTACACATGTCCAGTCTCAACATTTAACATCTCTAGAAAATTTCAGTAGTTATCACTTTATAAACCTCTTCTTTTTCCTTCTAGTTTATTATTTATTCATTTAAATGGACATGTAAACTGTCACCTGAAGTCATGTTTTAAAGTATACATATGTTGTAGAAGAGTTGACTCTGGCTAATTAACAAATGTGATATTTTATAGTTACCATTATGGTGTTGACAGCAATATATACTCAGCATTTTTCAGGACTGTAGCATGTCATTATTTACTGTCATCACCATGATTTGCCAAAGAGTTCTTGAACATATTTCATATATGCAACTGGAATATGTATCCTTGACCAACATCTCCTAGACTCTCACTCCTCAAATACCTCTGGTAACTACCATCTACTTGTATCAACTTTCTATGTTTTACAGCTGAGTCAGGCCATACTGTGATTGTTTTTCTGCTTGTCATTTCGCTTTACATAATCCTCTAGTTCATATAGTATTGCAAATAAGAGTATTTCATTTTTTGTGGGTAAGTAATATTCTGTTCTGTGTATTTTTATTATCTAGTCATACATTGCTCTGTTAATTCCATAAGTCACCTCTTTCCTCTGTTGTTCTTAAGAGAGTTGGGCATTTCCTATCTCTGACTCATTCTGTCAGATTTTTCTCTGATTCATCACTTTGTCTGCCCCTCAATTAGAGATCACTTTCAAACATGGGTTTTCCTCCAACAAACTAACCTTACCTGCATTGTTTGGAATTCAAGGTGTGTACTGTATTCCAGCCAGAGGGATTAAAGATGTTAATCCAGCCGGATCACACAGACCTAGAAGGTTTTACGATGTGATCCCTTGCCAGAGCAGCCATGTTGCTGGATTAAAATTCCTCTACACACCCAATATATTCTTATTATAGTTTCTCCTTGCCCAACTCCTTTCAGATTCTCCCCATATCCACCAAACAAACCTTTTTTCTTTCCTTTTTTGAACTAGAAAATAAACAAACCAGAACAGGACAAAGTAAACAGAAAAACAAGAGCCAAACAAAAAGCACAAGACAGACCTAGATACAGACCTAGAGACACACACATAAAAATCCCATAAAAACACAAAATCAGAAATCATAATATATAAACAAAAGATCCTCAAGGCAAATCAACAAACCAAACAGCTAGCCAGCCAAGCAAGCAAGCAAGCAAGCAAGCAAGCAAGCAAGCAAGCAAGCAAGCAACCAACCAACCAACCAACCAACCAACCAACCAACATCCTCAAACTCCCAGATAAAGCAGTATGAGACATGAAACCCTTAAAAATATTATTGAGTTTGTTTTGTGTTGGCCATCTCGTACTGGGCACGGGGCCTGTCTTTTTAGTTTGTTTTGTATACCCTGTTAAAATTCCATTGGAGAAAACTAGTTCATCCTTTGCAAGTACTTATCAATTGGAGATGGCTTCTGGAATAGGGATGGAGTTTGTATCCACTTCTCTCAGTGCCAGGACCTCATGTGGTACAGACCTGTGCAAGCCCTATACTTGTTGCTATAGTCTTTGAGAGTTCATATTTGTATCAGTCCTGCTGTATTGGGAAGGTCCTGTTTCCTTGGTGTCCTCTGTCCCCTCTGGCTTATAATCTTTCCACTTCCTCTTCTGCAGGTTTCCCGAGACCTGAGGGAGGGGTTTTTTGGAGACATTCCATTTAGGACTGAGTGTTCTCTCAGTTCTCTAGCTGTGTGTCTAGAGACACATATTGTCTAGCTGTGTGTTTCTGTTATCTGTGGCAGAAGGAAGCTTCTGATGATGGCTAAGCAATATACTGATCTATGAGTACTGAGAATATCACTAGGGGTGTTCCTTTAGTAGTACCTGGTTTTCCCCCAGGTCCATAGTTTATCTACTCTTAGGTTCCTGGCCACCTGAGCAGTGTCAGGGGTGAGCTCCATTTCATGGAGTAGGTTTTAAATCCAAGCAGACAGTGATTGGTTACTCATACAACTTTTGTGCCAATATTGAACCAGCATGAGATAGGGTCCTTTAGTGGGACTGGGTCTCACTGGTTTGGCCAAACTAGCTGGCCAACAAGCTTGAGAGATCTGCCTGTTTGTGCTTCCATTGGCTGGGATTAGGAGTGGTTTCAAACATACTATATTTTTATGTGTGTTCTGGGGATCAAATTCAGGTCCCCATTCTTATACACAACAAGGTTACTAACTGAGCTGTTTTTCCAGCCCCTAACTCTATGTTGTTTTGTAATATATTTTCAAGTCAGGTTATAAAAAACTATCATACTACTAATTTTTTATTTGCAATCTAAAAATTAAGACATAAAGCTGAGTGTGGTGGTGCACACCTTTAATTCCAGTACTCTAGGGACAGAAGCAGGCAGATCTCTAAGTTCAAGGCCAGCCTAGTCTACATAGTGAGTTCCAGTACAGCCAAGGCTACACTGGGAAACTCTTGAAAAACAGCAAAACAAAACAACACGTGTGCATACACACACACACACACACACACACACACACACACACACACACACACACACACTTTCCTTCTCACTTTCTTCTCTCCAATCTCTCCCATGTACCCTTTTACTCCCTCTCAAATTTATGGCCTATTTTAAAAATTATTATTGTTATACATACACACACAGAGAAATATGTAAGTATAACCTGCTCAGTCAGTATGTTTAGTGTTGCTCATATGTATTTATTTTCAGGGCTGAAATACTTAGTATTGGATAACCAAATAAGGGGGGCATCATATCTGGGGAAGACTTATTCTCCTTTTCTGAGAAGACTTTAGTTGCCTGTAGCACTTCATCTAGGAATATGGCCACATGAGATTTCTTCCTTCTATGTTAGCATAACTATTTGTATTGTCATTGTTCAAATCTTGTTTAGGCAGCCATATTGTTGAGGTTTCATGGTTTTAGCTTCCCTGTAACAGTCTCACAGGAGACATCCTTAGTCCTCTGGTTCTTACAGTTTTTCTTACCACTCTTTTCTTTGATGTTCCCTAAGGTGTAGGAGTTGTGTTGTAGATGTGTTAGTTGGTGTGGGTACCCTAAGATCAGTTTTAAAAATACATTTTGACCATTTGTGATGTTTTTTAATGGTCTGAAGCTTATTTGATGAGGGGCAAAAGCTACTTGTGCATATAAAGGTAGGTATTTAGAATACAGTTAGGAATTATACTGGTTTAAGAAGGTGGCTTTAGTAAGTTCTATTCTAAGATCTATGACCTCACTAGTCATGGCTAGTTTGCTAGGCTTGTATAGTAAGATGCATGATTTCTTCCTGTTGAGTGGGCCTTAACTCCAGTTAGAAATGGTTGGTTACTTCTAAGATAGAAGTGCCACTACTGCACTTTTGGGGACATGTTTCCATACTTGCATTGCTGTGATTCATGGGCATCCCAACTGAGGAAGACTATTGATTGCTTTTCCTCCTCGGTAGTTTTCCAGCCTTGACATTGGACTTTTTCTTAAGTAGTCTATGGTGTGGGGAGCATTACCACCCCAAGTGGCATAACTTTTGTGAAATAAATGAAAACAGAAAGCTGCTTTGCCTTGCTAATTCAATAATAAATGGTTGATGGAATTCTGGATGATAGAAAAATCTGTGAATTTAAAACCCCAAAGCCATGTGTTTATGACTATCAGTGGAGCATACTATTAACTAGACTTTAACACCTAGACAAAGAAGTGCTTATTGCTGAGAACCTTTCTCAGTGTGTTAGCTCTCTACCTTGTCCCTTTAAAGTTTATATTTAATAGTTTAATACAACTAATGGAGTAACCCTAGTGTGGCTCTTTTAAAGGTATACAATAAAATGTTACACATATTTTACATTTTGATGCTGCCATTTTTTTCTGTTCCAAAAACTTAGCCAAGGCAATGTAATCTTTGTGATATTGTTGATTACAATACTATTAAAATAGTAACTTACTTTAATTTCTAGGACATGTTTTCTGGTTTCTAGATATGTAATAATAAAGAATAGTACTAGAAAAATTAACTCTTGTGCTTACTTTTTAAATGACCAAATATCTTTTATTGGTTCATTGAACTAAAGTCATCTTTCAAATTGAGTTATGGTACTTATAGTAGAGTTCTACTGTGTTTGGTCAGGAACAAGTATTTTCTATAGCTTTCATTATGGGGTTTCAGACCCAGAATTGCTTTCTGAAAAATATTCACTTCTGCTTCTTTCTAGTAATCAAACACATAGTCTCAGTCTCCCATTACATAATTGCTTTCATCTGAGGAGAATGATTGACTCTTAACAAACCAGATGGATTGCTTAGGTTCCTACAAAACTAGGTGAGAAGAAAACATTTCCTCAATGCATTGTTACAATTGATGAGGGCACATTTGAATGCTAAGTCTTCTGACATCCATAAATGCTGACCTCTTAAAAGGGAATTGAATTTCTTCACATTTCTGAATACACATTGTAAAGTTAATAAAAAGAACTGTAACTGATATTGATTGTCAGAAATAATAAAGTTGTGAATAAATAAAGTGGTCACTTGTATACCTACAGGTGAAGAGAATAAATTAGGCAATTTGAGTACATGCAATACCCTTAATAGTGGGAATGATTTATGGATATTGCATCTTCTTGATTCATGAATAGCAACATTAATAGTTATTCTGGTAGAAAGGCCATTTCTGCTGGCTTTTATCCATGTGCCTACAGATGAAGATATATTTTTTCTTGTTAGATATGGATAAGGGAATGTGACATGATCCCTTTTTCCAAATGGAATGAATATTAAAGTGTGTGCCTCTAGATTTTGACAAATAACTTCTGCATTAATTCATACTCTGTTTCCTACTGGATTTGCCCTTCTGAGAATATGGTTGGCTAAAAACTTTCCATAAAACATGCAATTTTGGAAGACTTTTGGCCACTAAGGCAATTTGCACATTTAGGTTAGATTATATACTTAGGTATATTATATAGAGAATATTGATGTGTGAACCAAACTTCTGATAAATGTTGAAATTTGTATAATTTCTGAAAAGCCAATGACTCTGAGGCATCAGATTCTTGAGTTCCCTTCAAGTCACAACATAATTTAGTGAAAATAATGAAGTGAAATTAGTGTTCCTTTAAATTCTGCTCATTTGCTCACAAAATTTGTTTCAACCAGAATTAAAATCAGACTATACGTTGCAATTGGTTGATATATTTCTTTTATTGTATATTTTCCTCTACATCTTTTTCTATATTGTATTTATTGAGAAAACACAGGTTATTATTTTTAATTATTTTATTTGTGTGTATATGTGTGCATTTGCGTGAGTGTATGCCACAGATTGTAACACAGTGCCTTACTATACTACAGATATTCAGATTGAGGCATGGATGTATATGTCATCAGATTTACACACAGTGAGGAGTTTGTAGTCATAAGAATATTCCTGGAGTTGGAGACATGGCTCAGTGGTTAAGTTTTACCTTTTCTGCCTGTGTAAGCTATCCCTAACATGCCCGACTTACACTTGTAAGTATTATCTTGGTTGAAGTCACACTCCTTTATATGGGGTATGATTTTCCTGAGACTCCTATAAATTGGTGCTATCTTTATCTTCCAAAATTAAATATCAGATCATGTTGTTCCTCTGCCCAAAGCATTGTTGCCACTTTCAGAATAAAGCTCATATGTTTTATTATGTATTTAAGTTTACCAATGATATAGAATCACTGCACCCCTCAACTGTATATTTTACATTTTCTCCATGTCATATTCTAGGTGTTCTACTGACTTTTTTCATTTTGTTTGAACATGTCACACTGGTTCCTTTCTTTAACTATGTTTTACTTAATTTTTGGTCCTGACTGAAATACTTTTCTGTTGAACCCCACTCCCCTAGCTTGATTTAAACTTCTGCTTACATAGAGCCTCTTTAATCATACATTCAACCTAATCACCAATCTCTTTCCATAATTTTTCAACAGAAAACATTATTATGCATTATTTATTTATATATTTGTTTAAAGTTCAAGCTCTTTGAGAGCAGACATTTTATTTTGTTGATTGTGTTTGCAGCTCTTTAGGAAAGAAGCTAGAACTTGACTCTGTGTAAATATTAGGATACTCAAAGACAGGGAATGGAGATACACTACAATGTCTGGACTCTTAGTGGTGCTGAAACCAAATTTTACTGTATAATCTGTTGAGAAGAACATGGTTACACCTCAGTAGGTGTTTTGTTTTGTTTTTTCTATATGATTAGTATTGTAAAGCCAAGTGTCTCACTTTCTTTTCCTTCATAGATGTCATTTTTATCTAAACCAGACCTGTTGCCTGTGATGAACTCTAAGCTAGTCTTGGTATTTCTAGCTCCTGGCCTTCTGTGAGCCCTAGCTGTAGAATTACCATGCATTTCTGTGCTCAAGACACGGTTCCCAAGTGTGTGACAGTATGAACAGAGCTACTTACTCCATTCGGTTTAATGTGTTTGCATGTCATCTTGAAATTCTTAATATTAACAAAGAATCACTTCACATTTTTAGTTTGTAATTTTCTAATATTAATTAAAATTTAAAATGAAGATTGAGTTATATTTTCATTAGATGTTAATCATATAAGAAAATGGGTCTCTCTCTCTCTCTCCCTCCCTCCCTCCCTCCCTCCCTTCCTCCCTCCTTTCCTCCCTCCCTCTCTCTCTGAGACATAGTTTCTAGCCTGAACTTGCTTTGTAGATCAGCCTGGCCTCAAATTCACAGAACTCCTCCTGCTTCTGCTTTTGGAGTGTTGGGATTAAAGGTGTGTGGCACCACCATCTGGCCACGAATGGGTTTTATTGTAGAATTTTTATAGTCATATAATATACTCTGATAATATTCCTGCATCCTATTTTCCTCTCTCTATTCAATAGCCCATGCTATTCCCAGATAGTATCAACTATAATTTCATGTCTTTTGTAAGAATCTAGATTCTGCACACAAGAGGAAAGCGTATTTGTCCCTCTGCACCTGGCTTCTTTTCTTATGTGATGGTCTCCATTACCATCCATTTTTCTGTATCAACAGAATTTTTTTTAAATGCTTTTTCCTTGTAAAGAAGAATTGTAACACATTTTCATTATCCATTCACCTTTCGGTGGGCATGTAGGGTGAGTCTATATGTTGGCTACTGTAGTACCCCCAATAAACATGGATGCCATAGTATCTGTGTTTTATGCTGAATTTGAATTCTTTAAATATATACCAAAGAATGAGATAGCTGGATATGGAATTCTAGCATTTTCTGTTTTTGTTCTCTTGGTAACCATTCTTTTTTAAAAAATATTATTCTTCTCTCATATATTATACATTGTCTGCAGTTTCCCTCCCTCCCTTTCCAGTCTCCCTGCCACCATCTCTCTACCCCCCCCCATGTTACCTCCCCTCAGAGAAGAACAGGCCTCCCAGGGACATCAACCAAACATGGCGTAGCCAGGTATAATAAGACCAGACACATACCATCTCATCGAGGTTTAACAATGCAACCCAGACAGATGAAAAAGGTCCCATGAGTAGGCAAGAGAGTCAGAGATAGACCCTGCTCCATTGTTAGGAATCCCACAAGAACACCACTTTCTTAGTCATAACATATGCAGAAGACCTAGGACAGACCCTTCCAGACTCCCTGATCTCTGAGAAGCCCCGTGAGTTCTCATTATTTGGTTCTGTGGGTTGTGTTCTTGACTCATCTGATTCCTCTGGTCCTTTCTCCCCCTCCTCTGCAGGATGCACCCATCTCTGTGTAATATTTGGCTGTGGAACTCTGCATCTGTTCCCTTGATAGCCATTCTTTTTATTTTTTTTTAATTGTATATTTTATTTATTTACATTTCAAATATTACCCTCTTTCCCAGTTTCCCATCCAGAAACCCCTACCCCATACCCCCGTCCCCTGCTTCTATAAGCGTGCTCACCCACCTGCCCACTCACTTCCGCCACCATACCCTAGAATCCCCCTACACTGGGGCATCGAGCCTTCACAGGAACAAGGGCCTCTCTTCCCATTGATGCCCGACTAGGTCATCCTCTGTTACAAATGAGGCTGGAGCCATGGGTCCCTCCATGCGTACTCTTTGGTTGGTGGTTTAGTCTCTGGGAGCTCTGGGGGTTCTGGTTGATTGATATTGTTGTTCTTCCTATGGGGTTGCAAACCCCTTCAGCTCCTTCAGTCCTTTCTCTAACTCCTCCATTGGGGACCCCGTGCTCAGTCCAATGGTTGGCTATGAGCATCTGCCTTTGTATTTGTCAGGCTCTGGCAGAGTCTCTCAGGGGACAGCTATATCAGGCTCCTGTCAGCAAGCACTTCCTGGCATCCACAATTGTGTCAGGGTTTGGTGATTATATATGGGATGGATCCCCAGGTGGGGCAGTCTCTGGATGGCCTTTCCTTCAGGTCTCTGCTCCACAGTTTGTCCCTGTATTCCCTTAGACAGAAGCAATTCTAGGTTAAAAATTTGGAGATGAGTGGGTGGCTCCGTCCCCCAACTGAGGGCCTTGCCTAACCTCTGGATATGGTCTTTACAGGTTCTCCCTCCCCTTTGTTGGGCATTTCAGCTAATCTCATCCCTGTTGGGTCCTGGGAGCCTCTTGCTTTCCTGGCATCTGGGACTTGCTGGTGGCTACCCCCAGTTCCCCATTCCCCACTGTTACATACCTCTGTTCAAATTCCTGACCCTCTGTGTATTATCCCAGTCTCCTCGGATACCTGATCCTTTCCCCCTTTCCCCCTCACTCTCATGTCTTCCTCCCAAGTCCCTCCCACCCTCTACCTCCTGTGAGTATTTTGTTCACCATTCTAAGAAAGACTGAAGCATCCACACTTTGGTCTTCCTTCTTCTTGAGCTTCATATGGTCTATGAATTGTATCTTGGGTATTCCGAGCTTTTGGGCTAATATCTACTTATCAGTGAGTGAATACCATGTGATTTTTTTTTTGTGACTGTGTTATCTCACTTGGGATATTTTCTAGTTCCATCAATTTGCCTAAGAATTTCATGAAGTCATTATTTTTAATAGCTGGGTAGTACTCCATTGTGTAAATGTATCACATTTTCTGTATTGATTCCTCTGTTGAATGACATCTGGGTTCTTTCCAGCTTCTAGCTATTATAAATAAGGCTGCTATGAACATAGTGGAGCATGTGGCTTTGTTATATGTTGGAGCATCTTCTGGGTATATGCCCAGGAGTGCTATAGCTGGGTCCTCGGGAAGTACTATGTCCAATTTTTTGAGGAACTGCCAGACTGATTTCCAGAGTGGTTGTACCAGCTTGCAATCCCACCAACAATGGAGGAGTGTTCCTCTTTCTCCACATCTTTGCCAGCATCTGCTGTCATCTGCGTTTTGATCTTAGTCATTCTGACTGGTGTGAGGTTGAATCTCAGGGTTGTTTTGATTTGTATTTTCCTGATGACTAAGGATGTTGAACATTTCTTTAGGTGCTTCTCAGCCCTTCGAGTTTCCTCATTTGAGAATTCTTTGTTTAGCTCTGTACCCCATTTTTAATAGGGTTATTTGGTTCTCTGGAGTCTAACTTCTTGAATTCTTTGTATATATTGGATATTAGCCCTTTATCTGATATAGGATTCGTAAAGATCTTTTCCTAATCTGTTGGTTGCTGTTTTGTCCTTCACTTTATAGAAGCTTTGCAATTTTATGAGGTCCCATTTGTCGATTCTTGATCTTAGAGCATAAGCCATTAGTGTTCTGTTCAGGAACTTTTCTCCTGTGCCCATGTGTTCGAGGCTCTTTTCCACTTTCCCTTCTATTAGATTCAATGTATCTGGTTTTATGTGGAGGTCCTTCAGTCACTTGGACTTGAGCTTTGTACAAGGAGATAAGAATTGATTGATTTGTAGTCTTCATGCTGACCTCCAGTTGAACCTGCACCATTTGTTGAAAATGCTGTCTCTTTTCCCACTGGATAGTTTTAGCTCCTTTGTTAAAGATCAAGTGACCATAGGTGTGGGAGTTCTTTTCTGGGTCTTCAATTCTATTGCATTAATCTACCTGCCTGCCAATACCATGCAGTTTTTATCATGATTGCTCTGTAGTACATCTTGAGATCATGGATGGTGATTCCCCAAGAAGTTCTTTTATTGTTGAGAATAGTTTTCAATATTCTGGAATTTTTCTTATTCCAAATGAATTTGAGAATCACTCTTTCTAACTCTATGAAGAATTTAGTTGGAATTTTGATGGGAATTGCATTGTGTGTAGATGGCATGCTCACTTGTCAGCAAGGATATGGAAATCAAAACCACAATGAGATACCACCTCATTCCCATTAAAGCTGGTATTATCACAAAATTTTAAAAGGATAGGTGGTGTTGCTGAGATGTATTTCCAATACTGTTAATAGGATAATGTTAATATAGTCATTGCAGAAAACAGTAGTAAAATTACTCACCAAACTTAAGACATTTCTACTAAATGATCCAAAATCTCATTTCTGTGAAATTTTCCAAAATAAAATAAAGAACACATTAGAGATATGTTTGTATTCCCATGTTCACTGCAGTGTTAGTTACAATATCTATAGTATATAGGTAGCCTAAGTACTCATTGAAAGATAAATGTAGACATATTGCTATTGTGTGGAACAACATGGAAGAATCTGGACAACATTGATAAGTTCGATAAGTCTCATAGTAGATTCACAGGCTTACCACAGAGAAACAGTAGACTGCTGATCACTTTTCGTGGCTGGACTAGATGGTAGTTAAAGGATATATATTTTCAGTTAGACAAGAGCAATATATCTAAGAGATCTTTCTTACAGCATGTCAATCAATGGTTAGTAACACCAAATTATATACATTAAAGTTGATAAGAGTGTAGCTTAAATATTCTTACCTACACATAAAAATGATAGTATGTGATATGATGCTCCTTAGTTTCATAGTTTTAATCATTTCATGATATATATGTTTATCAAACATCACATTATATATGTTAAGTGTATAAAAGTTTAAATGTGTTCATTATACTTTAGTAAATCTAGTCAATCACAATATCATGAACTCACAGTAGCTGTGGCCACCTGTTGGCATGTGTGTGTGTGTGTGTGTGTGTGTGTGTACACACACAAAGACATGAATATAGGATGGAGAGTAGTTGAGAATAAAAAGGAGGTCAGCAGGAGTGGAGAAGGGTAGAAGAAGATAATGCAGAGTGAGTGAGTGTGATCACAGTAGATTAAATTCAAGTGTTACGTTTTCAAAAGAAATAATAGCCCTGTCCGAGGCTTTATTCTTTATGATTTTATCTTGGGTTTCAAATAAAGTCAAAGTATGAATATGATCAACACTTATAAAGTGTGGGTAATGAAGGAATGCACAAGTGATATAGTAACTTCCCACTGTAATATAAACATGTTGATGAGGAGACAGGTGATTGTACGAGCTATTGAAATATACAGCTGGGTGCAATGACACACAGCTCTAATCCCATCACTGGGGGTTCCAAGGCAGGTGGATCTCTGAGTTCAAGGCTAGCCTAGTCTATATAGTGGGCTCCAAGCCAGCCATGGATACACAATTAGACATCTCAAAATACCAAAAAGAAAAAAAAATGAAATATGAAGTTAATATCACTACAGACCATCATGATTTCATATTGTCTTTTTATTTTGAATATTTTCTATTTTTTCTGGTTTGGATTAATCACCAACAGAGCACAATATGCTCTTTAATGCTAAAACTCTCTTCTGATGACTTGAAAACAATCAAATGTAAGTAGAAGTAACTTGCATCTGAGATTTGAGTGTTTTCCCAGCTCAAGGTCTCTTCCCATCTTTGGAGAAAGAAACTGATGATGTGTTATTTAGATATTGTATAAACCACTTCCATATGTAGCAACAGAGTATGAAGAAATAATTTGTAGGAATACTTAATAGTGGAATATATAGTCAACTGTTGTCTTCCCAGTGGAAACTTCCAACTTCCAGATTTTGCCATAAAATATTACAATTTATTATCTGCTGGAGAGCTGACAGTAGTCTTCATTGAGCCATCTCTCCATAATTTCTGGGCCATTTGTGCTTAATATGAATAGACATACTTGACAGCCACTAAACTTTTGGTGCAATTTACAGAAACTATGGTTATGAATTTAAATTATCAAATTTCACATAGAAGCTAGCACAAGGAAGCAATTTCAAATACAACTTAAATTGTGCTATCCATCATTGAGGTGCCTATAGTTACACAGTGAAAGACCACAAACACTATTATTCTTCATATTGAAATATAACTACTTTGTTACTGATTCTCACAAAGGACACCTGATTTTAATTTTCAAGAACCTTAAGAATAACCCTTAAAACTTCCCCAAACTGGTGATATCAGTGGGTACTAACTACTCATGTAGGAGGCTGCAGGTATAAGATGTAAAGAAAGCTATTATTGAAGCTATATTCAAGGGTTTGCTTTTATCTTAAGTTTCAACTTCCATCTTAGTCTATTATCTTTTGCTATAAAAGAATTCTTAGGACTGGATAATTTTTAAAGGAAAGAAGATTTATTTTGGCTTATAGTTCTAGAGATGGGTAATCTCAAGACTGGGAAGCTACATCTGGTGAAGGCCTTGTACCTTTTTAGTTCATGGGGAAAAAAAAGCACAAGGCAAGTGGCCACATGTAGAAGAGAGAAAGGGGGCCAAACTCTCATGACAGCTAACCTATTAAAAGCCCATTCCTGAAGGTTCTTCCTCATGACCTAAACATTGCCTGCTACTCTGCTCCCCAAGATAGCTACATTGATAAATTAACATCCCTTCACATGGACTTCTGGACACACTCACACCAAAACAGACACTTGTTTAAACAATCATAGGTAATTAAAGTAGCTTAATATATGGAATCATGACTTACCCAATTATCTTGACCTTACAAATTCATATTCATATTACACCACACAGGATCAACGTATATTCTTATTTTGGTATTTTCATTACTTGATGACTTGATCTAAAACTGTGAATTTACCTGTTTATGGCATTTATCTGCTGGGCTAGCTGAGTTCACTTTTATATAACTTTATTTTCTGATTTCCATCACCTTACCTCCATATATTTCATATGGGAATAATGCATGAAAAATTAGAATCTGTCATAGTCACTAGTTTGTGACTAGGAATAAGTGTTCTGTATCATAACAAGAATTACGAGGACAAGCCCAGGCTCTTTCTAGGATCAGGCAGTGTTGGATGCAGATCAGTTGTCTTTGCATGGCACCGTCCTCTAGCTAAGCAATCACACTGTTAGTTTCATAGCTGGTGGCGTCTGAAGATACAGACGTCACTGGCCACCAGGATGAGCTTCACCATGCCTCTATGGAAACCACTATAGTGAGGCACAGAAACACCACACCACTTCTCAAATATTTTTAAATTTCAATTTTACAATGTTTATAAATATGTGAAAGAGTACACATGTAAAGATATTTGAAATAGACTAAGACATTAAAGAAAAGAATGTGGAACCTATTGGCCTATGGGCTCAATTTAATGTACACTTGTATTTTATGTCATATTTAAACTTGTTAAAATTGAGTTAGCTACCAACACTTGTAGCTTGTGAGATTTCAGACACAAACCCAGATTTTCTGCTTAAAATAAGAAAACACAAACAAAATACCCCCAAACAACAATAAGTTAGGTTTGATTAAATGTTGCTCCTGGGTATAAGGGAGAATGATCTTCATTTGAGCCAATTTCCATTCCACACTTCTCTGCCTGCCTGGTCCAAGCAGGCATTGGATGGCATTTTTTGTGAGTGTTTTGTGAGTACCAATTAACCATATATTATTCCTTTAATTCATTTAAGATTTACAATCCTTAATATTTCTTTATTTGGATAATTCAACTCCCTGTGTATTATTCAGTTAATGATAACATTTTTCATGTTGAAAGGGGAATTTAGATTTGCTAAAAGCAAAAGATATTAAGTGACCGTATGTGGAACCTCACATTACACTGCATACTAGTAACCGATGGACTCAAACATTGACGTAGTGACCAATTTGCTAAATAAAGTAGGCATTATGAACCTTGATTGTTACGAGATACTTCATATATAGGTTGTTGTAATTGCAAGACAACTATAAAAATTATTTGTTTATTTTTTTTCTTGGTGAAAAAGCAGATAAGTCTGTGGTTGAAAGAATGGATTCAGACTGCTGTAATACTGTTTTGGCTCAGCTGAGTTATGAATCCCGGTGTTGACGTGGATTGTTATTCAGTAGATGTATTATGGACTCTAAATAGCTTTTCCTGAGCATTACTGAGTTTCGTCCTGTTTTCTCCATGGTACTGTATAGTACAACCTTCTTCTCTGAGGAGTAATACATGGCCAAGCTCAGTAACTTTCATTTTTCCTCTATTGATTTGCTTGCCTAAATTTATACCAGATAGCTACTTTGTTTTCTATGGTGGTTACTAAACATATGGATGGGTAATGAGTACGTGATTTAGCCTACAAAGCACTTCCTGTCTCTAATTTAATGTTCTCACTTGGATGACATACAGCCCAAGTGTGGCATTCGAGGCCCAATGGCCGTTCTAGTGCTGTTGCTGATTAATATAATGAGACTTCTCAGATTGCTTTAGAGTTTACCTTTCCATGTTTATTTGCTTTTGTTCTATTTAAAACTGATTAGTTAAAAAAAAAACTCAGAGGAACTTTGCTTTCTGAGATCAGAATCAAAATATACATTATGTTTTTTAAAGAATCAAAGTTTGTTTTTTGTTAATCATTCCATTTGTTTACATCTTAAATGATACCCCACTTCCCAGTTACCCCTCTGCCAACCTCCCATCCTACATCTGCCCTCCCCCTCCCCTTTGCTTGTATGCGGGTACTCCCTCCCTCTACCCACACTCTCCTGCCCCACCGCTCCAGTACCCCCCTATGCTGGGGCATCAAACCTCCCAGGGACCAAGGGCCTCCCTTCCCATTGCTGTATGAATCAAAGTTTACATTGTAATTATGCAAACTAATTTAATTGACAGATGCTCTCTGTGATCCAAATCCAAGTTACAAGCTTTCTGTTCAATCCAACATGAGGATGAACTATGAGTATTAATTATATCTGGGATATATATCGAAGCTGCATTTCATTTCAAGTGAAGGGGCTGTATGGTAAACATAATACCAGGAATCACATAAACAGGAAATGGTATTTTAGCCATTGTGTCTTTTTTATTTAGGCAGTTTTCCCAGAAAACACATGCAGTTTTATGGTTTCAGATATTACTGTCTATTCTTATTACTTCCACTGTGTGTTTAAAGCACTGATTCCTCATTGAGCTCCAACCCTTTAGAAATTAATGCATGTATGACACCTCCATTTTGATGTCATATAGGTGTAACTGTCACTAGTTTCGAAGTTCCCGCCAGCGGGTACTCCATGCTGTGGAAATGCTGTGGAAGGAAGCCATTGATAATGGAAAAGAAGCAGGAAACAAAGGAATGGGTGGGAGCAAGACTGAATCCTGTTCAAGCTCCAAAGAAATCTTTATTGTTACAATGTTTTAAACACACAAGGGCGGGAAATGGCAGGGGCGGGGAGAATCCATAATGCGACCAGACATCAATTATGACATAGTTGCACCTGAGCTAAAGGCCGGACGTTTAATCCCTACCTGGGGGCAGTAACAATGGGGAGGAAACAAGGAGAGGCCTGCTAGAGCCGGAACACCTTGAAATGCTAATCAAGCC
>CM052704.1:108839872-108853398 GCA_028551405.1 Uromys caudimaculatus
AATATCATGACCAGGAGGAAAGGGTTTATTAAGCTTACTCTTCCACATTGCTGGTCATCACTAAAGGAAGTCAGGACTGGAACTCAAGCAGATCAGGAAGCAGAAGCTGATGCAGAGGCCATGGAAGGACGTTTCTTACTGGCTTTCTTGCTTCTCCTGGCTTGCTCAGCCTGCTTTCTTATAGAACCCAAGACTACCAGCCCACAGATGGTACCACTCACAAGGGGCCCTCTCCTCTTAATCACTAATTGAGAAAATGCCTTACCACTGGATCTCATGGAGGCATTTTCTCAACTGAAACTCCTTTCTCTGTGATAACTCCAGCTTGTGTCAAGTTAACACACAAAACTAGCCAGTACAATACCTAACTTATGGGACACAATGAAAGCAGTGCCAAGAGGAAAGTTCATTGCAGTACGTGCCTTCATAAAAAATTGGAGAGTTCTCATACAAAGGACTTAAAAGTACACCTGAAAGCTCAATAGGAGTAGATGGCAGGAAATAATCAAACCAAAGGCTGAAATCAATCAATTAGAAACAAAGAGAACAGCACTAAGAATCAACAAACCAAGAGTTGTGTCTTTGAGAAAAATCAACAAGATAGACAAATCCTTAGCACAACTAACTAAAAGGTAGAGAGACAGTACTCAAATTAACAAAAATCTGAAATGAAAAGAAAGACATAACAATGGACATTGAGGAAAATCAGAGAATCATTAGGTCTTACTTCCAAAGCCTGTACACCACAAAATTGGAAAATCTAAATGAAGTGGATGATGATTTTCTAGAAAGAAACCACTAACCAAAGTTAAATCAAAATCAGGTAAACTATCTGAATAGTCCTATAACCCCAAGGAAATAGAAACAGTCATTAAAAGTTTCTCAGAAAAAAAAAAAAGTCTGGGGCCAAATGGTTTTAGAGCAGAATTCTACCAGACTTTCAAACAAAATATTAATACCAACACTTCTCAAAGTATTCTACAAAATAGAAATAGAAGGAACACCATCAAACTCATTCTATGAGACTACAGTCACCCTAATATATCTAAATCACAGAAAGAGTCAACAAAGAAAGAGAATTTCCAACCAATTTCCCTTATTAACATGATGCAAAAATACTCAATAAAAACTTGCAAACCAAATCCACAAACACATCAAAGACATCATCCACCATGACCAGGTAGGCTTTATCCCAGTGGTGCAGGGCTGGCTCGATATATGAAAATCCATCAGCGTAATCCACCAGGTAAATACACTGTAAAAAAAGGCCACATCATCATCTCCTTATATGCTGAAAAAGCCTTTGACAAAATCCAACATTCCTTCAAGTTAAAAGTCTTAAAGAGCTCAGGGACACAAGGTCCATACCTAAACATAATAAAGGCTTTGTACAACAAATCAATAGCAAACATCAAATTAAATAGAGAGAAACTTAAAGTAATTCCACCAAAGTCCACTTTCTCCCTATCTCTTCAATATAGTACTTGAAGTCCTAGCTAGAGCAATAAGACGACTAAAGGGGATCAAGGGGATACAAATAGGAAAGGAAGAGGTCAAATCATCGCTGTTCATAGATGACATGATAGTATACATTAGTAACCCCCACAATTCTACCAGAGAACTCATAAAGGTGATAAAACACCTTTGACAAAGTGGCTGGATACTAAATTAACTCCAAGAAATCAGCAGCCCTCCTTTATATAAATAATAAATGGACTGAGAAAGAATTTAGGGAGACAATATTCTTCACAATAGCCTCAAATAATAAAAAATATCTTGGTGTAACTCTAACCAAGCAAGTGAAAGATCTGTATGGCAAGAACATCAAATCTCTGAAGAAAGAAATTGAAGAAGATATCAGAAGATGGAAAGATCTCCCATGCTCATGGATATATAGGATTAGCATAATGAATATGGCCATCTTACCAAAGGCAGTGTATCGATTTAATGTAATTCCCATCAACATTCCAACACAATTTTTTTATAGACTTTGAAAGAACAATTCTCACCTTCATATGGAAAAACAAAAAAACTGGAATAGCTAAAACAATATTGAAAAATAAAAGAACTTTTGGAGGTATCATCATCCCTGACTTTGTGCTGTAGTACAGATGAATAGTAATAACGACTGCATTGTATTGGCACAGAGACAAATAGGTTGATCAATGGAATAGAATTGAAGACCCAGAAATAAACCCACACATCTATGGACACTTGATCTTTGACAAAAAAGCCAAAACCATACAATGGAAAAAAAAATGCATCTTCAACAGATGGTGCTGATCCAACAGGCTGTCTGCATGTAGACAAATACAAATAGATCCATATTTATTACCCTGCATAAAACTCAAGTCCAAGAGGATCAAAGACCTCAATGTAAAACCAGATACACTAAATCTAATGGACTAGAAAGTGGAGACTAGCCTTGAATTCATTGATGGGGGGGGGGGGGGAGACAACTTCCTGAACAGAACACCATAGCTCAGGCACTAAGATCAACAGTTAATAAATGGGACCTCGTGAAACTAGAAAAGTTCTGTAATGCAAAGGACATTTTCAATACAGCAAAATGGTAGCCTACAGAATAGGAAAAGATTTTCACCAACCTTTCATCTGACAGAGGGCCAAAACCTAACATTTATAAAGATCTCAAGAAGTTAGATACCAACAACCCAAATATCCCAATTAAAAAATGCAATACAGAGCTAAAGAGAGAAATCTCAACAGAGGAATCTCTAATGGCCGAGAAACACCTAAACAAATATTCAATCTTCTTATTTATCAGGGATATAAATGCAAATCAAAATAATTCTAAGATTCTAGCTTTCACCCATAGGTAAGGCTAAGATCTAAAACTCATGGGCTTGCACATGCTAGCAAGGATGTTGGAGCAAGGGGAACACTATACATTGCTGGTTGGAGTACAAACTTACACAACCAATCTGGAAACCTATTTGGCAGTTTCTCAGAAAAATGGGAATATTTCTACCTCCTCACCTAACTATACCACTCTTGGACATATAACCAAAAGATGCTCTATGGTCCTACAAGGACATGTGCTCAACTATGTTCATAGAAACTTTTTAATAGCCAAGAACTGGAAACAACCTATATGTCCCTCAGCCAAAGAATGGGTAAAGAAGATCTGGTTCCTTTACACAATGGAATACTATTCAGCTATTAAAAACAAGGACCTTGCAAATTTTGCAGCAAATGCATGGAATTACAAAGTAGCATCCTGAGTGAGGTAACCTAGACCCAAATAGACATGTATGGTATGTACTCCAATAAGTGAGTATTAGCCATAAAGTACAAGATAACCATGATACAATCCCCAGACTCAATCCAAGGAAGCATTATTGAATCTTTCTCATAAGGGAAATAAAATACATATTAGAGGTGGATAGAGGGAGCAAACTGTGTGGGAGAGAGGTTGGGGGTGGGAGAGGATCGGGGAGGGGATCAGGTATAGGGAGAGCAGGTCAGGGAGAATGAAAATTAGTAGGGGATGCATCTCTAGGAAGTGCCAGAGACCTGAGATGGGGTAGAGCGAGGTTCCAGGGAATTTATGGGAGCAACTATAGCTGAGACTCCTAGCAGTGGGGGATATGAAGCCAGAAGTGTCCACTTCCTGTAGCCAGGCAAGACCCCCCCCAGTGATGGAATAAGGACAGCAACCTACTCACAAAACCTTCAACCCAAAATGTGTCCTGCCTATGTGATGTGCGGGGACAAAAATGAGCCAGAGGTGGAGGGAGTGGCCAATTAGTGACTGCCCAATTTGGGACGCATCCCATGGGGAAGAACCCATCCCTGACACTATTAACGATCCTCTTATGCTTGTAGACAGAAGCCTATCATAGTTGTCCTCCGAGAGGCTTCACCCAGCAGCCAATGGAAACAGATGCAGAGAACCATAGCCAAATATTAGTTAGAGCCTGGGATGTCTTGTGAAAGAGTTGGTGGAAGGATTGAGGGACACAGAGAGGATAGGAACTCTACAGGAAGATCAATAGAGTCAACTAACCTGAACCCTTAGGGTCTCCCAGAGACTGAACTACCAACCAGAGAGCAAGCACGGGTGGACCTAGGCCCCCCCACATGTAGTAAATGTGCAACTTGGCTCCCCAACACCTGGAGTAGGGGCTGGCCCTGTTTCTGTTGCCTTCCTGTGAGTCCTGTTCCTCTAACTGGACTGCCTTATTTGACTCTCCTCAACGTGAGAGGATGTGCCTTGTCCTGCAGAGACTTGGTGTGCCATGGTAGGATGGTACTCAGGGGGTCCTACCCCTTCTCAGAGGAGAAGGAGAGGGGCGGTGGAAGGAGGAGCTGTGGAAGAGGGGGACTTGGAGGAGGGAGCAGATATTGGGATGTAAAGTGAATAAATAAAGTAATGAATGAAAAACCTATCTAAAACTATAATAAAACAGAAACAAATGAGCAACGACTCCTTACACCATAGTGTAGGGGTTAAAGGAAGAAACGCTCCAGGCGATCACAGTATTTGATTACATTAGTATCAGACAGTAAATAAGGAGGATCTCTGGTGCCTTTTGGCCAGCCAGTCTAGCCAACAAGTGAGCTGCAGGTTCATGAAAGACCCTGTCTCAAAAACTCAGGTGGAGAAGCAGTTAAGGAAGACTTTTGACTTGACCTGTGCCCCCCCATGTAGGCATTTGTACACACACACACACACATACACACACACACACACACACACACACACACACACACGCACACACACACACGTGAGCTCCCTCATACATGTGCACACAATTATAAACCATATTTGATCTTTAAGTGAAGAATATTTAAAAGTTAAAACTGTCCATATGCTGCCCTCCAGAACTAGAGACTGCACTCAACATTTTTCCCTAAGGGAAATGTAGCACAGCATACATAACTCTATTAGTATATCAGTGACTTTTACCAAACACTATGTAAAACTTTATGTTTCAAAAAGTTCTTAATTTATTTGTGTTGTCTTTGCCACATTAAAAAATATTCTCTAGATGCTGCATCACTCAGAAAGCAGCTTCTAACTCATGAAGTAATTTCATGAAGTAATCGTGAAATCTTACTTGCGATTTTTAATGGCATATTTTTCTAGAGATTTGCACCTATCAAATCAAGTACCCCGGCTCCTGGCACATACAATGAAATACGAACTTCTTTCAAGTGCCCAAAGAAAAGAATAGGAATATTTACACCATTTGGCCAAAGTGCTGCCCGGTTCACAGATGCTTACAAGGCTCAGCGGGGGCTACCAGGTCTGTTGTTATTCTTCTGCTCTAACTGTGTATAACTTACTATCCTTAACAGGGTGGATATATGAGAGAATTTAATTTATTGAAGTTCTATGTTTGGTGGTATTATTTAAAGTAAAAAAAGAATTGACTATCTGTTAATCAGACAAATCAGTATGTAGTAAAGTTTTAGTAAGATAAAGTTTTAGTAAGATTAAGATCCAATTGAATGGAATACACATAACTGAAATTATATGTCCTATACAAATATGTCCCATTTCACTAATGGATATGAACTCATCCAAACAGACTTCTCTTGAAGACAAACTGAACTATAGAGAGGACACTAAATATTTATTGTAAGTATCTGACTATCTTAACAAAAAAAACCCCTATCAACATCAGAGAAAGCTGTTTATATTATGTTGAATGAAAAGTGTGTGAAACTCAATTCATTCAGACCAGCCCTCTAGAAAATACCCTGAGTTAGGTTTGCTACTGTGTAGAAGTGAAATGGTGGAAGTGTGCTCAGAGGAGTAGATGTTAGGTGATGCTTTTAATTGTTAAGTGCATTTTACACCAACTTTCTATCATTGTTCAGCTTTGTGATTTATTCATGTATTCTCTTTTTGACATTTAGTTTGCCTGTAATAAAAATAAAGTATACAGTCCGTGATCTTGATAAATGTATCAGTTAGCTGTCATTTAAAGAGGCTCATATGCTATATTAAACAAGACAGCACTTAGAATTGATATTAAGGTAGCACAGATCATAGTTGTCTTGGTTAGTTTTTATTGTCAACACAATCCTAGCCTTAGCTGGGGAGACGCATCTCATCTGTGGAATTGCCTCTGCCAGATTGGCCGGTAGGCACGTCTGTGGGACATTTTTCCTGATTGCTCCTTGATATAGGTGAGCCAAACCCACTGTGGGTGCTATCATTCCTGGATATGTGGGCCTGGACTTCATACGAAAGGCAGCTGAGCACGCCAGGGGAGGCAAGCCACTAAGCAGTATTCTTCCACGGTCTCTGCTTCAGTTCCTGCCCCCAGGTTTCTGTCTTAAGTTTCTGCTTGGCTTTCCTTAGTGCTGTCAATGTGTAATTCCCTCTATTCCCTCTATTCCCTCTAGGTGCAGTTGTTCAATGTTTTATCACTATGTCACAGCAAGAGACTGAGCTAGAACAGAAAACTGGCACTAAGATCTGGGGGTGTTGCTCTGATGGACCTGACTGGTGTCCTAGGGAGGATTTTAGAGCTTTCAGCTAGAAAAAGCTGGTGAACGCTCAGAAGTTAATGAGCTATTACGGAAGCTTGGAAGCCAAGAATGTTGAGAGAGGTGTGGAGGTGGGAGCCTGGCTTGTGAAGTTCCAGAAAGCAGCATAGACAGTAGGTGCAGTTTGGTGCCATTTAGGAATCCCAGCAGAGATACCAGGGTACCCCTGACACAGGTATAGCCTCAGCTGTAGTGGAGACCCTAGGATTGGAAGTGTTGTCGAGAGAGGTGAGGCTTGGCACCTTCAAGCCAAGTTTGAGTCCATGAAGAGCACCCAGGAGGGGCAGCCTCTGTTACAATGCAGACCTCAGCATATTACAGATGCCAGGAGTGTG
This sequence comes from Uromys caudimaculatus, assembly GCA_028551405.1. NCBI lineage: Eukaryota > Metazoa > Chordata > Mammalia > Rodentia > Muridae > Uromys > Uromys caudimaculatus. The sequence continues at coordinate 108,846,730 of CM052704.1, forward strand.
GGTGACCAACAAGGTCAGTAGGATGTGCGGAGTGGAGCCAGCATAAGTTTACAAGGCAAGCTATGTGTGCTGTGAGGAGCAGGGCAGGAGAGGTGGAGCTGTCTCCTTTGCATCCCAGAACATTGTAAATACCTGATGACAGGCACTGAACTGTTTACATTTGTTTCAATCTGACTGTTCCTATGTCCTGGTTACCTTTGGCTAGTGTTTTAATCACTGCAACAGAAACCAAACTAGGATACTAGGAAAGATTAGAGCATGTCTCATTAGGAAGCCTTAGTAACAGTAAGAGGAGGAAGTTTAGATAATAACTTAGGCTGTGAAAAATTACTATGGAAGGAATAATTTTTTTTTGGTAGTTTTGCTTTGATGTCGTATAGGTCCAGAATATTGTCACTGGGGAAGAAAGTAGCTACTGCTGTTCTCAGTATGTTCCTTCTCAGCACACTAGAGATTTCTTCTGTCAGCGATTTTCTGGAGTGGTCACTACAGCTCAGTATGGCGTATGGTTTACAAATGGCGCCACCCTGCCAGCTTTCTTTCACACTGGCAGCCACCGTTATTAGCAAGCTTTGGAGCAGTCCCATCATGTAAAATTTCTCAGTGCACCCTTGACATTAGTGACCACCCCCATTCCTGTCCCCAGGCAACTTCTGAGCCTGTGTGTTCATAATTTTTCTAAAGTTTCATGTAAGTCGAATCATTTAGAATGTTGTCCCTGTTTTCTCTGCATGCTTCTGACACTCACTCATATTTGCTCATTAACTTTGAAAGCCGTTGATAAAATTTAAAAAGTGTCTATACTATATAGCCAGAAATATATGGACTTCCTTATAAAAAAGTTAACTTAATGTTACTGAGTTCAAAAAAAGTTCTTAAAAGTGTGCTTATTCTTATACATAATGTTCTTTATAATTTTAGGTCCTGGCTTTTATGATATCTCAGGGAACATTGTAAAAGCTCAGGTTAAACATCCCTGCCGGAAGAAACAAAAGAATTCTGCATTTGGTTCCTCTGTGCCTCGAACTTTGTTCCCAGATCAGAAAAAAGCTTTCAGTGGTCCTGAGCCTACTGATTACCAGGTGATAGGTTACTAGCAAGATGTTAAGTTTTCATTTTATCTTATTTATTATGTAGTAATAGAATTGCTAGGCAAGTGTGGTAAGCTATTCTTATTACTGTATTCTATGTGTCATGAAAAGTAGAAGACTGATCACACTCAGCAGATGAATTACAGAAGCAAAAAAGCTTACAAACTGAAGTTCTAGAGATCACAACCATCACATTTGAAAAAAGTCTGCACTAAAGCTGTGCTCAAGGAAAAGTAGTCAGGAAAGTGAAGGCTCATGGCTTCAGACAAAGAAATAGAGATATTTGGTACAGAATAGCTGAGGTTTTAGGGAGAATTAACCAGATGGCCAGTTTAAAAATGGTAAGTAAGTTTTCTATTAAGGAGAAGGTTCTTTGTGGTTAAGGCAAGCAGTGAGGGCCAAGAGATGAGAATGGAGCTTGAGACTTTGATTCCGTGGAGGAATTCGTTTATTACTTAGGTTTTGGCTTAGGACAGGCTTATGAAATATAATATAATTCTTATACAGTATATGATTATATAGTATCACAGATTACATAGAAATATGTATAATTTAATTGTATTATATAATTATATATAATATAATTTATGAGTTATTTTAGTATAAACTGACTGGAAATGGTATTGGGTTACATAACAGCATTCTAAAAACAGTGTGTGTGTGTGTGTGTGTGTGTGTGTGTGTGTGTGTGTGTGTGTGTTCACATGCATCGGGATATCTGTGAGGGACAGAGCATAAATTCCAGGGGTCAGCTTTCTACCTTTACCATGTAGGCTCTTAAAATGAATTTGGGCCTCAGCCTTGTTGCCTTTCCCCACTGAGCTATCTTCTTGGCCACAAGTGACATTCTTTCTTTTTCATCACTCAGGATTTATGTTTATTGATGATGCCTGGAAAATGGAAGGCATAAATAACCTAGAAACAAGTGAAACCTCACATCCCATTTTTTTATAACTGTCTTTAAAACACCATTTCTCAAATTCAGAGTATTATAATGTGAAATGGCTGACTGTTTTTTCAGAAGTGGTTTTCTAAGCTGGCTGTCATTAAAATGTCTAAAGACATTTAAAAATGTTGATGCTCTGGTCACAGCTCGAAGCAATTAAGCTGAATCAGATTTTGCAAGAATGTACTGTGTAGAGTGCGCTGAAGACGAGGCATCAGCACGAACAGGGGCGCAAACCAGGACATAATACGGATTTAAAGGCAGCAATTATGTGTTTAATTCAATGCTCCACATTAATTTTTGCATTTTATTGTACATGAAACATATGATTAAACATTACATTTTCAGCTTTCTAATTTTTTGAAGCTTATTTTTTCAGATTTGTTTTCTAAGTAAACACCCTTGGCATTTGTTTTCTATGTAGATATTTATTGCTTTTGCACATCTTTTTCCCAGTTCCCTTTTCAGTATGCTTTTATAGCGAACAACTTTTAAAGATATTATACCTTTGCCTCAAGCAGAGCTCATGCTATCTGTCCATCATAAAAGACTCAGGTCCTTATACACGTGCTTTCTTCCACAAGAAAGCCATTGTTGGCAGGTATCCAGGGGGCCCACCCGTCTGGTCTCTATGGTGCCCTCTGAGCAAGGAGGATTGTCGAGGTCTGCTGACACGTGCCCTGTCAGGATGGGCAAGGCCCCTTGTCTCCAGCTCAGGAGCCTTGACTCTCAGTGCCTAAAACGAGCCATACTTGCCAGCTTGGAGCAGGATATAATCTATAGATGTTTTTATTTTATTTTTCTCAAAGGTCTCTCTTCCTCTTCACACAGTGTACCTTATTTCCATTAAATTCAGCATTTTATTAAAGAGTTAAGGAATGAACAAAGTGAATCCACCTGTATCTGCTCTAGGGGTTTTTAGTCTTTTGATTGGCAGATTCTTTTTAGATTTCTAAACTTCATCTCAAACTTTTTCTCACATATCTTTTCACGAATTTCTTCTTTGATAAAGATTCAGTTTGATATAACCCTATTTTAGTTATGATTATAAAAATAGTACATCAAACCTAGCTTAGTAGTTTTGAGGGACCTGTTGTGAATATTAGTGGTTTTTAGAACATTTTGCTGTGCTTTGTGTAAAATACACCATTAGTTCATTAGTTGTAGTTACGTATTATGTTTTCCCATTGGAGTCCCCGTGGCATCCTTTGATCATGGCCAGCCAATAAAAACAATTAGTCCCACCATGTCCTCAACAGCCCTTAGAGCATTTTCATGCCATTTTGATATATTGACATTTGTCTATTTTTAAATATTTGAATATTTTTGCTTTGCATCACCTGAATTCACCGATATACCAACTAGTTCACTTCTTTTTGCATTTTCAGGCTACGGTCTGGAATTTTCAATGCCTTCCTGAAAGATAGGCACCTTGTGCTTCTTCTCTTCTGTGTCTGCTGCTGCTGAGTTATTGTAGGCTCGGTTTGTCTGAAAGGCCTATATTGTATAGATTTTGAATAACTCTTTGGATGTAAAATTTTAGGTTGCTAGTTATTTTCAGTACTTTAAAGATGCCACTGTGTGGCTTCCAGTGAGAAGTAGGCTGTTGTACATATGGATTTCCTGGGGACCGAGTGGATGCCTTTGTGTCTCACACTTGTTTCTTTGGAATGACTAAGTGTTGCTTTCTCTTCAGTACATCTGTCTGAAGTCTGCAGAGCTGTCCCGTCCTTGCTTGCTGTGTGTTGTCCATTTGAAATAATTCTTTTCTGTGGCTTCTTCAGATATTTCTTATGCCATATTCCTTCCTGCCCCTGGGATCCTAGTATATAGGTATGTCGGACTGTTTGTCATACTCTGAACCTGTTGCACCTTTTCCCCTCTTCATGTTTGGGTGTGTAAATTTTGTGTTAAGTGAATCTGCAAGTTTTAATTTTTTCCTAAGTGAAGCTATTGAGTTATTATTAATTTTTTTATCAACAAATTCTATCCATACAGTATAGCCTAATCATGCCGTCGCCTCTCTCAACGCCTCACAAGCCCTTCCCCGTGAACTCAGCTCTGTGCCCTTTCTTATTTTCTCTTTATGAAGCAAGCAAACAGGTAAACATCATCAAAAGATGCCCAAACAAATCAGAATTAAAAAAAAAACACAAGAAACACACACATATACATACACACAGACACACACTCAATTTCACCCTTTTTAAATTCTGGAATTCTTTCTTTTATTATCATATATTGATTCACAAACTAATGAGTTTCATTATAACATTCTCAAAATATATATTATACATTTGACTCTTTGCATATTTCCCTTTGAGCTTCTCTAGTCCCCTCTTCTTTGCTTCTGATGATGTCCTTATCCTGATCCATAGATTTCAGGTCTTGTTTTAAGAATGAACTTTAGATCATAAATATGAGAGAAAGCATGCAGCATTTGTTTTCATGGGCCTAGCAGGTGTAGAAAGGTGGTCTACAGCCCTCCCAGGGACCCTTCCTACAGCCCCACCAGTGATCCACACTCTCAAATTGGTAGTAGTATGATTATTATTGATATATGTTTATACACATGCATACATATTTAAGTACAATCTCTTGAGACTAGAGTTTTTGTTTGTGTATAAATGATTTTAGGACTGCCCACTTGGTATTGGACAACCAAGAAGGGCCTCATCCCTGGGAGAGGCCAATCTCCCAGCAGTCATTGTCTATAGTTCATTGTGTAAGAGTGGAGCCCTGCAATATTGTCCCTCCATGTCAGCTTGTCTACTGACATTGGCATCAATCCTGTCTTGTTTATGTAGCTGTTTCTAGGAGAAACTGTCTCACAGTTGACTCCCTGGTGTTCTGGCTCCTACAGTCTGGCTGCACGTCCTTCCATGGTGTTCCTTAGACCTGTGATTCATGACCTGTGATGTAGCTATATCATTGGTGTCTGCATCACATCCAGTTGTGGTGTTCTGTGGTGGTCTCTATTTGCTGTGAAGAGACGCTTCTTCAATCAGGTGTTATAGCTACACTTATCTGTGGACATGAGGGTAAGATTAAAGTGTAGTAAGGAATTATGATGGTCTAACAAAGTAGAAATAGTTGACAATTTTCTAATGACTTTGCTAGCCCTGGAAGTTGGTTGGGTTTTAATTTTAGGTATGATTCCCAGTTGTTGAGTGGGCCTTTAGACAGCTGTTGATTACTCCCAATGTGTGTGTGCCATTTACTGTATCTTGCCATGCTGGTCAGCATTATGCTTCATAGGTATTACATGTAGGTAAGACTATTAGTCGCTTCCCTCCATTGGCAGCTTGTACAGTATTTTCTGGTACCATGTAAGCTAGACTGAAAGGAGGAGACTTTCAGGTATCCACCTTCAAGCCAAGTTTTGTGTTCCAACTGAGCAGTGACTTCAGCAGTAGGAGCTTACCTTCAACCTCTGAGAGCAACCAAAGGCCACATCAGTAGTGTGTGTTGTCTAGGGAGTCACTGGCATTGCATTGTTCAACTGTTCAAAAGTGTTTCTCATGCCTGGCATTGGGTTAGTCTGTGGTTCTTGTGGGGGACATTGCCAGCTCAAGCATATATTCCACAATCATCTGTTGATGGTTACTTTGAGTGATTCCATAACTCAAATATTGGGCTACAATAAATACTGTTGTGTTAGTACTTCTGTTAGCATGCTTACTGTGAGTCCTTTGCACATATTCTGAAGAGCTGTATAGCTACAGTTGGATCATATGGAAATTGCATTTTTAGTTATTTGAAAGAATATTTATAGTGATTTTCATAGTGGCCATATTAGGAGTTACTCCCAACAGTAGTTTATAAGGGTTCTTTACTTTTACTTGTGTCGTCATCAGCATTCATTGTTATTTGATTTCTTTTAAAAAGTTTTTTTCTATTTATCTCTTTCTCTATTCCCCCTTCTGTCCCCCCTCTTGCTGTGATCCATTAGAAATTAATGCTGGGAACCAAACTTTGGTCTTCTGCAAGAGCAGTTATGTACTCTTAAACACTGGACCATCTCGCCAGGCTCTTGCTTGATTCTTTTGGTAATTTCTTTCTTTTTTTTTTTTTTTCCTCCTTTTTTATTTTTGATACTTTATGTACATTTCCAATGTTTCCCCTTTTCTGAGTCTCTTCTTTGGAAACCCCATCCCCTCCCCAACCTGCCTCTAGGAGGGAATTCCACCTCCAATCCCCAACCCCCCCGTCCACCCATCCCCATATTCCCACCTTGACATTCCCCTTTACTGAAGCCTCTAACATCCTCAGGCCCAAGGGCCTTTCCTCTCTCCCTGATGGCCATCGAGGTCATCCTCTGCCACACATGTGGTCCAAACCATAAGTCCATCAATGTGTATTCTTTGGTTGGTGGTCCAAACTCCAGGAGGACGGGGGGGTGGGGGTCAGGCCCATTGACTCTCTTGCTCCCTCCATGGGGCTGCAAATTCCCTCAGCTCCTTCAGACCTTCCTCCAGCTCCTCCATCTGGGACCTCACTCTCAGTCCAGCGGTTACTGTTAAGTGAAACTTGGGTATTCTGAACTTTTGGGCTAATATCCGCTTATCAGTGAGTACATACCATGTTCCTTCTTTTGTGACTGAGTTACCTCACTCAGGATATTTTCGAGTT
>CM052704.1:108853898-108914549 GCA_028551405.1 Uromys caudimaculatus
ATCTAATAGAAGAGAAAGTGGGGAACACTCTCGAACACCTGGGTACGGGGGAAAAGTTCCTGAACAGAACACCAGTGACTTATGCTCTAAGATCAAGAATAGACAAATGGCACCTCATGAAATTGCAAAGCTTCTGTAAGGCAAAGGACACTGTCAATAGGACAAAATGGCAACCAACAGATTGGGAAAAGGTCTTAACCAATCCTATGTCTGATAGAGGGCTAATATCCAATATATACAAAGAACTCAAGAAGTTAGACTCCAAAAAACCAAATAACCCTATCAAAAAATGGGGAACAGAACTTAGCAGAGAATTCTCAACTGAGGAAATTCGCAGGGCTGAGAAACACCTAAAGAAATGCTCAACTTCCCTAGTCATCAGGGAACTGCAAGTCAAAACAAGTCTGAGATTCCACCTCACACCAGTCAGAATGGCCAAGATCAAAAACTCAGGTGACAGCAGATGCTGGCAAGGATGTGGAGAAAGAGGAACACTCCTCCATTGCTGGTGAGATTGCAAGCTGGTACAACCATTCCGGAAATCAGTTTGGCGGACCCTCAATGGACATAATACTACCTGAGGACCCAGCTATACCTCTCCTGGGTATATACCCAGAAGATGCCCCAACATGTAACAAAGATACATGCTCCACTATGTTCATAGCAGCCATATTTATAATAACCAGAAGCTGGAAACAACCCAGATGTCCCTCATCAGAGGAATGGATACAGAAAATGTGGTACATTTACACAATGGAGTACTCTCAGCTATAAAAAACAATGACTTAATGAAATTTGCAGGCAAATGGATGGTACTTGAAAGTATCATCCTGAGCGAGGTAACTCAGTCATAAAAAAGGAACATGGTATGTACTCACTGATAAGCGGATATTAGCCCAAAAGTTCAGAATGTCCAAGTTTTACTTAACAGTAACCGCTGGACTGAGAGTGAGGTAAGAGATCGAGGGGTTTGAGAAAGGTCTGAAGGAGCGGAGGGAATTGGTAGCCCCATGGAGGGAGCAAGAGCGTCAATGGGCCTGACCCTCCCCCTGGTCGTCCTGGAGTTCAGACCACCAACCAAAGAATACACATCTATTGACCCATGGTTTGTACTACATATGTGGCAGAGGATGACCTCGATGGCCATCAGGGAGAAAGGAGAGGCCCTTGGGCCTGAGGGTGCTAGAGGCCCCAGTAAAGGGGAATGTCAAGGTGGGAATATGGGAATGGGTGGGCGGGTAGGTGGGAGGAGGAATTCCCTCACAGAGGCGGGGAGAGGGAGGGGATAGGGTATTTCCAAAGAGGAGACCCAGAAAGGGGGAAACATTGGAAATGTAAATAAAGTATCAAAAATAAATAAAAAAAAGAAAAAAAAAAAAGAAAATAGCATGAAATAAATGCACATACAAGAAAAGATTCAAATTATTACTTTCAAAACAGACTTGAAATAACTTGTGGTATGTCTGAAACAATCGAATTCATATAAAATTTTCACTTCAAAATAAAAATACTAGATCTCTCTCTCTTTTTACACACACACACACACACACACACACACACACACACACACACACATACACACGCGCGCACACACACACACGCACGCACGAAGCAGGTGATAGGATATTTTAAGTTTTCAAGTATTTTAAGGTGAACATTAAAAATATTACCCAGACTTTGGATTCAAATAAAGGACAGTTAATATGTATGCATTTCTTTCTTTTTTGTAAAGTCTCATTGAAATATTTGTTATTTAAAAGAAACAAACATTAGTTGAATATAAATAAAAGGCAGTTATTAGGTATTACAAAAGCAGGGTCCAAGAAATGGTAGGAAGATTTGTTGCAGAGAATGTATAATTACCCCAATGTCAGTGAAGTTACATGTTTTTAATATGAGGAGTGCACAATATTGCCTGGAGCTTGGCTTTCAAGGCCTGTGCTGTTTGCACATTTTTACTCACTCCCAGATGACTATGAATAAAAAGGACTGAGAGCTTGCAGGGTGGGAACGACCTGGGCTGTTCCCAAGGACATGGCAGCAGCTGCGAATGGAGATGCTCCTCCGTGGGAGAAAGGCTTGGAGCCCAGAGAGGAGAAAGGAGGCATTGGCTGATGTGTGGGAGGGAGTAAGCCTGTACTCAGCATTCCGATGAAGGGAATGAAGAATATACTTTTCTAGCATGCTAGAGCCCAGTATGTTTAGGACCTTTATATGCCCATGGATGGAGCTGATCTAGTAAAAACTAACAAAAGAGGCCAAAGGAAACCAAAGAAGGGTGATGTGGACACTCCCTGCATAAAAAGAAGAAAAGTGAAAAAAAAAATTCAAGGCTATGTCTTAGCTGGCGCGTGAGGTATGCTCCGGAAGCAAGGGCTTGAAGATGCATTCCACTTACTGTTCGTTGTGTTTAATTACATTACTTGGTTATATACAGAACAATAAATAAACCTATTATACATCAGAGGGTCAAATTAGAATTAAAAATAGAATTCAAACATTAGGAACCTAAGTACTAGTACTAAAAATCAAGTGGTTGAGAGGCAGAGTATGTAAGAAACTTCCCATTTCTCAGTGCAGCTGATGGATGTCGGAAGTGGACCAACCATTGTTAGGCATTACATGTAACGATTAGTGCCGAGAACAAACAACCAAAACCCCACATAGTAACAAACCCTCAAAGACCCAATTACTGTTAAAAGGAGCTATTTGTTAGAAAGGAGCCAGGGGGAAGAGAAAGGAGGCATATGTTATTTGTTAGCTTAGACTCTATGTGTGACTTGAATTTTATTTATTAAGTGAATAAATTTTAAAATAGATATATAGATTGTGCTCAAGAGGTTGAACATACATTTTAGAATAGTATTACGATACACTGAATCTCAGGTGACTCCTTCTCTGAAAACAAAAATTCTGAATAAAATAGGAACAGACCAATATTCATGAAATCTTCCAAGGGGTAAAATGGAAGCAGAGCAGTGAAAGGCTAAGTTCAGGAAGATGGGGAACAGCAAGCAGAGCAGAGGCCAGCCTTCACTCCAGGGGCTGGTCCAACGACAGGAGCTTCAGGTTTAAGTTGATAGCCTCAGAAATCTCCTTGGGATAAAGTGGAATCTTAGACACCCTTGATGGAAAATCTCAAAGAAAATTCATTAAGACATTAAGACTCTAATGCAGTTCCAGGAGGAAAATGCCTGTATCTCTATAGTTCCCATCCACTCAAGGATTTAAAGGTCAATTTCTTGTCTTGAGTCTGTTTGTTTACATCCTATAATAGAAGGACTGCCCTTGGGAATGTGTCATATCATATTTCATTTGTTGAATGAGATGAATTATTCAAAACATGAAATACTTGTCTTCCATAGACATTAACGAAATTGAGTTTATTAGTATAAACAGGAGCTAATACTTACTTAGTACTTAATTTATGCTGTACACTATTTCAGATGATACTAATTCATTTGAATATCATAATTATGGTCATCTTTTAACTGAGAGAAATCAAGGGAGAATTTAAAGTTTAAGAGAGACCCCCAAATGTAAATGGAGACAGTTCAGTGACTGGCTGCTGTGATGTTACTCTCCCATGGCTTGCAATTCATTTTCACCAAAATTAATACAGCAGTGGTGCAATTTCTGCGCTATGCAAGAATAGCTATCTTTGTGTGGGCATCTCAGGGTCATAGGGAGTCGGGATTTTCACTTGCTGTTTAGTGGAAATGGACAGAAGTCAAGCAGTAGCCATATTGCTGGAGTTAACTTTACTCTAGTTGTGGAGAGACTGTAATGTAGGTGGTGAGTGCGGCTTCAGAAGGGAAATCATTGGAAGAGTCCAACATACATTCTTAGGTCAATTTATAGCTCAGAAAGGTCCACCATTTGGGAATACCTGGTGTCAAACTTACAAAATTCAGTTTTATAAATGAAACACCTTGGAATTCATTAAAGTTACTTCATGAAAATATTTAATATTCTTACACGTCTTTATATTTTATTCCATATTCTTTATTTACGGATATGTTTATATATGCAGGGCATGTCATGCTACACCTGTGAAGGTCAGAGACCATTTGCAGCAGGCTTTTCTCCTTCCAACAGGAGGTTTCTGGGAACTGAATTTCAATTTTCAGGCTTTGCAGCAAACATCTTCACCCACTGTGATGGCTACTTTCATGTCAACTAGACACAAACTACAGTCATCCAAGAGAAGGGCAGCCAAACTCGGTAGTGTAAGAGTCACCCAGGTGGTTCATGAAGGGATCATGGAGAGCAGCTGAAGCTCAGCACTGCTAGGGGCCAAGAGAGGTCATTGATGAAGGTACTGGCTCAGGAGTAGTTGAGGCCTAGGTTTAAAGGGGTAGTAAGGAGAAGCTGAGTTGTGGCAACATGCAGAAAGCCCAGGAGAGGCTACTGTGAAAGTTCAGCCCAGTTACAGCAGAAGATCCTAGCATTTTGCAGATGCTGGTACCACGTGACCACCACCAAGAACAACAGCAGCAGTGGAGGAGAGTCAGCTGAAGCTTAGAACATGAGTGTGTGTGCTTCAGAGGGCAGAGCTGGAGAAGTGACCCAGGCACCAGGGAGGAGCCTAGAAGACCATAAGTGAATCTCAGACATTGGGTATTATCACACTGGTGAAATTGAATTTTGCTTTGTTCAGATTGTGACTATGTCCTGGTTCTTCTGTCTTGAGGTAAGAAAGTATTTAATTTATTTTTGATTTTATAGGAGACCACCATTAAGAGACTTTAATTTTTTTTAAAGAGATTTTATGGTTTTACAGAGAATTTGGATTTTAAAAAAGACTGGATAATTTTAGAGACTTTTTTATTTTTAAATATTTTATTTTACTTTTAATTATTCCCTTTACATCCCTCTCACTGCACCTCCTCCTAGTCACCCCCTCCAACAATCTTTCCCCCTCCTCCCCTTGTGCTCTGAGAGGGTGGAGGCCACTATGGGTATCCCCACACTCTGACATATCAAGTTCTTGCAGGGCTAGATGCATCCTCTCCCACTGAGGCCAGACAAGGCAGCCCAACTAGAAGAACATCTCCTCCCCATGCCCCTGACAGGCCACAGCTTTTGGGATAGCTCCAACTGGAGCTGGACCCTCATGAAGACCAAGCTGCACATCTGCTACATGTGTTCAGGGAGGCCAAGGTCCAGCCCGTGTATGTTCTTTGGTTGGTGGTTCAGTCTCTGAGAGCCCCAAGGGCCCAGGTTAGTTGAATCTGTTGGTCTTCCTGTGGAGTTCCTTCCCCCTTCAAGATTCTCAAACCTTCTCCCAAGCTCCATCCACTGTTTGGCTGTGGTCTAAAGAGACAACTTTCAAGGCATTTGAATTTGTAAGGCTGAGGGACCTTTTAAGTTTGTAAAATATTTTTTAATTTGTTTATACTGAGATGCCTGTATTCATACATCCCGGGAATGTAGAAGGAAGGAAGGAAGGATTGTGACTTAACAGCAGCGCGTTTGTGTGACAAGTGGACAAGGGGTGGCTTGTGCTAGCTAGCTTCATGTCACCTTGAGACGGGTCTAGTCAGAGGGAACTTTGATGGAGAACATGCTTCCATAAGAGCTGGCTGTAGTCAAGCCTGTGGGGGCATTTTCTTAATTATACCCGACTTGGTTTTAGTCATGGTGTTTGATCACAGCAATGATAACCCAAGACACCCACTGAGGAATCTTGCTGGTTTAATTACTTGATAAACACTTGTAATATGAAAACAATGTAAGGAAGTAGTGAAAATACTTTTCTTTTGTATATTCATTTGTGTTACTTTGACTATTAGATATCCTGAATACCATCTGTGAATGTGTTCAAACTAGGAGTGTAAACACCAGCAGTTTGTATATTTATCTTTCCAGTAGTTATACAGACATGAATAAACTTATCGAAATATTCTTAGAGTTTTATTTTCAACCAAATTACTACTTAGAGAAAACCATAGTGGAGATGAGTACATCCCATATAGTATTTATTTGATACACGCAATGATGTAAAAGGTTACAAAGCTTCAAGAGTAATGGTTTCCTCCAATATAAGCTTACTGCACACTGAGTTCAGCACACACTGTCAGACGTAGAACCAGCCCTTATTATTTTCAATACATGCTTAGCCTCTTTAGACTTAAATGTTTCTCACTTTGGATGATAGGAACATATACTAAATGAATTAATCATATATATGCATACTTATCCATAGTAAATGTATGTCAGAAAGTTTTGAGAACAAAATTATGGATTAAGAATAACATTTTCTAAATCCAGGTGTACCTAGAGACAGAGTTTAGGCCACTTTGTAAGTCTGTTTCCTCAGAGATCATATTGTGGTAAGAATTAAGTGGATTCTTTTTCTGTTATTCATAGTGAAAGTAAGTGAACTATAAAAATTGTAAATGGTAGGCTTTTGGTTCAGAACTAAGTCAATACCATGCCTATGATTTCTTCTTTGTTCTTATTAAACTTATTTTATTTATTCACTTTACCTCCCAATATCAGCCCCGACCTCCGATATCTATTTTATTTCTCCTTCAGAGAAAGATTCAAGCAGCCTCCCCTGGGATCTCCTGTTATTTGCCTTTTTAGAGTCTGTGGATTATAGTGTGGTTATCCTGTATTTTATGGTTAATGTCCACTTATAAGTGAGTAATACCATGCATGTTCTTTTGAGTCTGGGTTACCTCACTCAGGATGAAATTTTCTAGTTCCGACCATTTGCCTGCAAAATTATGATGTTCTTGTTTTTAATAGTTGAGTGGTATTCCATTGTGTAAATGTACCACATTTTCTGTATCCATTCTTCAGTTGAGGGGTATCTGGGTTGTTTCCAGTTTCTGGCTATTACAAATAAACCTGCTATGAACGTAGTTGAGGAACTGTCCTTGTGGGATGGTGGAGCATCTTTTGTGTATATGCCCAGGAATGGTATAGTTGGGTCTTGAGGTAGAGCTATTCCTAATTTTCTGAGAAACCATCAAATTGATTTCCAGAGTGGTTGTACCAATTTTCACTCCCACCAGCAATGGAAGAGTGTTCTCCTTTCTCTTCATCCTTACCAGCATGTGGTATCCCTTGAGGTTTTTTATCTTAGCCATGCTGATGGGTGTAAGGTGAAATCTTAGGGTCATTTGATTTGCATTTATTTCCCTGATGACTAAGGACATTGAACATTTCTTTAAATGTTTCTCAGCTATTAGAGATTCCTCTATTGAAAATTCTCAGTTTATCTCTGTGCCCCATTTTTAAATTATGACATTTGGGTTGTTGGTGTCTAACTTCTTGAGTTCTTTATATATTTGGATATTAGCTCTCTGTCAGATGTAGCATTGGTGAAGATCTTTTCCCAGTCTGTAGGCTGTAGTTTTGTCCTATTAACAATGTCTTTTGATATACAGAAGCTTTTCCATTTCATGAGGTCCCATTTATTACCTGTTGATCTTAGTGCTTGAGCTGTGTGTGTTGTTCAGGAGTTGTCTCCAGTACCAATGAGTTCCAGGCTGTTCCCCACTTTCTGTTCTATTAGATTTACTGTATCTGCCCTTATATTTATGTCTCTAATCCTCTCGGACTTGAGTGTAGTGCAGGGTGATAAATATGGGTCTATTTGTATTCTTCTACAAGCTGACATCCAATTACACCAGCACCATTTGTTGAAGAAGTTCTCCCTTTTTCATTGTATGGTTTTGCTTTGTTTTATTTTGTTTTTGTCAAAAATCAAATGTCTGTAGGTGTGTGGGTTTATCTCTGAGTCTTCAATTAGATTCTATTGAATAATATGTCTGTTTCTATACCAATACCATGTAGTGTTTATTACCATTGCTCTGTAGTACAGCTTGATATTAGGGATGGTAATACCTCCAGAAATTCTTTTATTGTTCAGGATTGTTTTAGCTATCCTGGATTATTTGTTTTTCCATATGAAGTTGAGAATTGTTCTTTCAAGGTCTGTGAAGAATTGTGTTGGAATTTTGATAGGAATTGCATTGAATTTGTAGATTGCCTTTTTTCTCTCTAATTTTTTATGAAGGCACTTCGTGCTATGAACTTTCCTCTTAGCACTACTTTCATTGTGTCACATAAATTTGGGTATGTTATAACTTAATTTTCATTGAATTCTATAAAGTCTTTAATTTCTTTCTTAATTTCTTCTCTGACCCGGTTATCATTGAGTAGAGAGTCATTTTGTTTCCATGAGTGTGTAGGCTTTCTGTTGCTTCTGTTGTTGAAGTCCAGCTTTAATGCATGGTTGTCTGATAAGATGGAAGGAGTTATTTCAATTTTGTATCTGTTGAGGCTTGCTTTGTGATCTCTTATAAGGTCAGTTCTGGAGAAGTTTCCATGAGGTGCTGAGAAGAAGGTATATCTTAGTGTTTTGATTATTATGTGGCATGAGGATTTTCTTTTCTGGTTCAGTCTGTTTGGTGTTCTATAAGCTTCTTGTACATATATAAGCATCTCTTTCTTTAGGTTTGGAATTTTTTTCCTATGATTTGAAGATGTTTTCTAGGCATTTGAACTGGGAATATTCTTTTATTCCTATTATTTTTATGTTTGGTCTTTTCATAGTGTCCCAAATTTCCTGGATGTTTTGTGTAATGAACTTTTTAGATTTTGCATTCTTTTACAGATGTATTTATTTCTTGTATCATATCTTCTATGCTTGAGATTCTCTCTTCCATCTCTCATATTCAATTAGCGATGCTTATGTCTGTAAGCATCCCTAGGTTTTCCGTCTCCAGGACTGCCTCAGTTCATGGTTTCTTTATTGCTTCTATTTCCCTTTTCAGGTCTTTAACAGTTTTAGTCAGATCCTTACCTGTTTGATTATATTTTCCTGTAGTTCTTTATATGTATTTGCTTCCTCTTTTTAATGCCTCTATCTGTTTGAATGTATTTTCCTGCATTTCTTCAAGGGATTTATCCATTTCATCTTTAAGACCTCTATCATCTATGTAAGATTGGATTCAAGTTCATCTTCTTATGCTTTAGTTTCATTAGGATATCCAGGGCTTGCTGTAGTAGGATAGTTGGGCTCTGGTAATGGTATATTGCCCTGACTTTTGTTGATTATGTTCTTATGCTGTCCTTTAGCTATCTGACTGTCCCTAGTGTTGGCTGGATGATCCTAATGGCAACAGGACTTCTCAGGAAGGCAGGCAGAATTGTGGGCCAGATAATGGTGGTCAGGGTACCCAACTCTGCTGGTTGCACCTTAGGCAGACCCACGGTAAGACATTGGTGGGACAGTGTTCCAATCTAGTAGTTCTTTGAGCCCCCCAGAGGCCTCCACAGGGAAGCAGGATGCTTTTGGGGTGCTCCAAGGCTTCTTTTGACCCCAGAGTGAGCCTAGTTCCAGACAATAGAGGTTAGGGAACTGAACTAATGCAACTCACTTCTGGTGGCTGTGTCCCAGGCAGACCCAACTGGGAAGGAATTGGTGGGACAGGGTTCCAAACTGGTTAGTCTTAGAGCCCCACAGTCCTCCATGGGGAAGCAAGAGGCTCTTGGGGTCCTGCAAGGCTCATTGAGACTGAAGGGTGAGCCCAGTGACAGACAATGGAGATCAGGGGACTTTGAGCGATTCATCTCTGCTGGATTTGCTCCTAGCAGACCTAAATGTGCTATGCTTTCTTCTTATCACCGATAATATTAAACAGAAACATTCTGAAATATGGCACTACTTATTTCACACTTCCGTTTAAGTGAAATTACTCCTCTGGTTTTCAGTTTGGGGCACTGTGTCCCAATGTTAAAGGAAAGGAAAGAAAATATGTTTAGTTTCAAGTTTGCAAACATTTCTTGTTGCTCATTCAGAGACATTATTTGTGTGTATGGTATGGGCAAGATTTACTAAGACTGTGTGTCAAAGAATTGTCTGAGTTTTCTGCTTTCTGAAAACTTACCTTAAAATATCCTCAAACCTGAGGCCAGGTAAAAGTTGCAGGTTTTGGTTTCATTATTATGGAACAGTAAACTAACTCAAACCTTCATAGAGCACAGCAACACTGTTTATTAGGTCTTACATTTGTTGGTCCGTTAGACATGCTCATCTCTATGGGTTTGCTGGAGAAACTGCTTCACACTCACATTCAATGGAGGTGGCCCATGGGAGCAGAAGGATATCTGGGACATGCTCTTATCACTGTTGTGACAGAGCATCAAGGCATTACTCTAAGCAGAGTAGGAAATTGCAGGACCCATGGAGAAAAAGCCTTTGCCACAATGAAAAGCAGAGAAGTATAGAGAATAGAGAATGTGAGGTTCAAGAGTAAGGCCTGTTTTATTCCTCAAAAATGTGAGTGAGCCCTGGGAAGACAGATATTGGGAACAAAGATAGCTCATCAGAGACTCTGGTGTAATATTGCCAAGATGATGAAAAATGAATGCTTCAGATTTCCATCTAACAGTTTGGAAGGTGTTGAAATAATAACTGTCTTTCCTGCTACTGACAAATGCTATAGTGTTATATTTTTAGCAGCAAGCACTGTAGCAGTCGGGCACTAAAATGACAAAAATCTACATTTTTGGGATAATGTAGTATGAGCAGTTATGAAGAACAGATAATTGAAAAGGCAAGGACACTGACACTTCATGGAGACAGCGATCAGGGGACTGCGCTCTTTTCTAGTTACTGAGGAACAAAAGGAATAGAGCAGAAGTACTGAAGCTTGGGAAGCTCTGAGCCCTTTAGACCTCTGGGCCAGGCCAGCTGGCAATAGCGTCTTGTGGCTCAAAATAAAAATTATCTTCACCTGTGACCTAGATCGTAAGAGTCTGGGAACACTACAAAGACAGTAGATGAGGATTTCAGAGGAGAATTCCTGCATAACTGGAGTTATTCTAAAGCCTGCATTCACTCCCTCACCTTCTTGATTCCTTTTGTCTTATACTAGAATGAATATATATGTATATGCATATGCATATGTTGTATATATATGTGTGTATATATATGTATCTATGTATATGTACATACATACATGCATACATACATTTATACATATTTATTTATTAGATTCTGACATCTGTTTTTAGTTTTCTTTTCAAATTGAATGGTTTGCTGGTAATCTTATTGTATTCTAAGAAGTGGTAGAGAATCCATCACTGCAGGACAGCTGGGATCAGTAAGGGGTTTTAAGCACTCTATTTCTGACACATCGAGAAGGGAATCAATTACATTATACTTGCCCATGTCCTGTACTTCCATTTTAAAGTCTCTATAATATTTTTATTTAATTTTCTGATTTCATTAGCTCTCAATGTGGTTTTCATAAGCCAATAGCCATATAGTTGCCATCTCTATCAAGACAGAGCTAATACCGAAGACAGGTAGTCTGAAAGGTATGATGACAAGCCTCGTTCTAAATTCCTTCTTCCTGTTCGAAATCCATCAATAATTAGTATAGCAAACAGAGTAGAATAACCTAACTCTAGACTGGTGTTATACTCAAAAGTTTTAAATTGCTTTTGTTTAGATTACATAATTCTCACCCATCAATAATAAATTTATGAAGAAATCATTATGCTTTTATTCTTTGGCTGATAATTTTTTTGCTCTTTTATGTGTTTTGAGAATGAAAGCTGTCCTCATTTTGAAGGTGTTATACTAATTCAAAATGAACACCAACAAGCTATTTATTCTACATAATATCCAAGACTTAAATTATACTCTATTCATGGCATCTATCCCAGTCTGGTTCCCACGTCGTATGCTAACCAGTCATGTTTTGTCGACTACGTGGGAGTTAAAAGGACAGTATGTTCAAAACGATTTCCAGATGAATAGTTAAGTCCTTGTTCTTTCTCATTTAATGTCATTGATGCCAGAATAACTATATCTGCAACCTCTTTATTGGTATAAGATGATATTAATACCATTAAAATATCTTTATAAGAATGCCTGATTAATGAAACATAACATTTAGAAGTTGACTTTAAAAAGTCTATTTTCCTTATTCTAGATGAGCTTATTCATGAGAAATTAACTTTATCTAGTGTATTTGAGCATTAGGAATTCATTTATCTTTTCAGAATCACCTCTAATGATGAAGAAACAAATGCTATTAACTTAAGGATCCAGAGAATAAATGTAGGAATTAACTGATTCCTACAGTTAATTCATAGTTAAAATGAGGTTGGTAGATGTATAAGATGCTATAGGTGAAAAGAAATCAAACAGTCTATGTGCAAATAGCACAAGAAAAGCATAAAGCAGGAGGAATGCTGGGAAATTGCAACTCTGGGGAAGAGCTGCTGCTTCTTTGTGAAGGGGACGTTGGAAGCCCCTCCGTGGGCCCTGTACACATGCTCTCTAACTTTTTCTCTGGTTGGTCATATTTAACAAGGAGCCGTCTAGCAGAGCAGATACAGGATGTGTAGGTTCTGAAATTTGAAGGTTAAGAGACAGCACTTCAGAATCTGGCTTACTGTTCCCCTTTGGCTACTCAAACTTTTTTGACATGAGAATGAACTTCCATTACCATTGCCAACAATTTTGCCTTTGTCTCATGGGCAAGCATTACCAACTCTCCCCAAGATGAGGAGACACAGTTCCATGTGACCATTTCGTCTTACTTCTGGGCAAATTAATCATAGACACTGAATATTTTGTTATTTAAAAACTAAATTTCAAGCTTTTGAATTTATGATTACTAATTATGACTTAAATTCTAAATGAGTCCATTTTTCACTATTATATGTAGCACAATATCTGAGGTGGGTAATTTATAAAGAACAGAAATTTATTTCTTGCCGTTCTATCAAGTAGGACGTTGAAACCCAGGAGCTTTTCAATTGGTGAGGATTTTTTTTTTTTAATTTTTAAAATTCACTTAACATCCAGATTACAGCTCCCCCCTCCTCTATTCCAAGTTCCACTCTTACAAGTCCCTCCCCCCATTATCCTCTCCCCTTCTCAGAGAAGGGGAGCCCCTGTTGGGTATCATTCTACCCTGAGGGACATAGTCCCGGAAGGTCTAGGCACATCCTCTCCCAGTGTTCGCACTGAGGTCCAACCAGACAGTCCATGTAGGGGGCGGGGGTTCCAATGACAGGCAACAGAGTCAGAGACAGCCCCTACTCTGCCTGTTAGGAGATCCACATACAGACCAGCTGCATATCTGCTACAAATGTGTAGGGGCCTAGGTCTAGCTCCTGCATGCTCCCTGGCTGGTGGTCTGGGCTTTGTGAGCCCCCATGGTCCTAGGTTAGTTGACTTTGTAGGTCTTCTTGTGGTGCTCTTGACCCCTCTGGCTTGCTCATGTCTATGCCCCACTCTTCCACAAGACTCCTAAGCTCTGCCTGATGTTTGGCTGTGTGTCTCTGCATCTGACTCCATCTGCTACCTGATGAAGCCTCTCAGGAGATAGGTATGCTAGGTTCCTGTCTGCAAACATGGCAGAGTATCATTAATAGTGTCAGGGGTTGGCTCTCCCACATGGGTGGCTCTCAAGTTGGGACAGTCATTGGGTGGCTGTTTCCTCAGTTTCTGCACCATCTTTATCCAGGCACCTTTTGTAGACAGGACAACTTTTTGGGTTGAAGGTTTTGTGGGTGGATTGATGTCTCCCTCCCTCCTAAGAGGAAGGATTTTAAGAGGCAGTTCTAGAACAATGGATTAATGCTGCTATCCCAGTGGTGGTTTAGTTTTCTGAAGTGGATTCTTGATAGAAATGATGAGCTGGGAACATCCCCTTTCTGCTCTTTGTCCTCTTCCTCTTGTGCCTTCTACTATGAGAGGGCACAGCAAGGAAACCCAGTTTACATTCCCACTACCATGTGCCAGGGTTCTTCTCTTTTCTTCTCATCTTTGTCAGTATTGCTATAGCTTAGTTTCTGGCAAGTTATCCTGGTAAGTAGGAGCTGATGTCTTATTGTAGATTTCATTTGCATTTCTCTGATGACTTTTGTTGAAAACCTTTTTACATACACTTTAATATACTTAATATGGATACAGGTGCTTTGTGTGTTTGAGACAATAAGCCTTTGATTTTGCCATGTTGGCTGCTCTGCACAGCTTCATTAGCTCTGTTTTCTGTCTGACATTTTTATTGCAATCATTATATGTTGTTGAAATGGATGCATCAAAGTCTTCAGCTTTGTATTGGCATTTCTCTGCAGATACATTAGTGTATGGATAATATAGGATATATCCATTTTATAATACTTTTCAATAATATTAAAATTGTCAATTCATGAAGAGAGCATAATAATTGTATATGTACCAACACAGGGTATATCACAAACAGTTGTTACAGTCTATTGATGAATATAGTCTATTCAACCTTATGAAATAAATTGTTTTATCTATCTCAATTTTGCAGTTTTTTTTTAACTCAAAATTTATTTTGGATGATATTAATCTAGGTCCTCTTGATTTCTTTAGATTATGTGGACTACGTTTCACATGTAACTTTTTTCTTTTCTCCTTCCTTCCTTCCTTCCTTCCTTCCTTCCTTCCTTCCTTCCTTCCTTCCTTCCTTCCTTCCTTCCTTCCTTCCTTCCTTTTTGTCTGTCTCTCTCTCTGTCTCTGTTCTCCCTCCCCCCCCCTCTTTTGAGACAGGATCTTTGTATGTAGTCCTGTCTGTCCTGTAACTAGCTCTGTCCTTAAACTCACAGAGATCTATCTGCTTCTCCCTCCCCAGTGCTGGGATTAAAGGTGTGCACCAACATGCCTGATCACATGTAGTGTGTTTTGATTTCTTAACCTTTTAATCTGTTGTTCATCTTTAAAATTTAATTCAGGTACTTTATTGCAGGTTCTGGGGATCAAATTAGATTGTCAATCTTGGTTGTAAGGACCTTAAGACATCTTGCTGGGCTTTTCTTTTTCTCCATTTTTTTGTTGGGCATGATCTCCTTATTACAGACATGTATTACCCAAATACAGCGAGTTTCTAAAAGGCACCTTGTAATTGGTAATCCCTGTCTCTGATTAGAGAATTTAATTTGTTGACATTTAAATAAATTATAGATAGGTAAAGAGCTATTGCTTTTTAATATATTGTTTCTAGATATCCTTTTTCATTTTTTAAAAATCTTTTGTTGCCTTTTTGTGTTATCTGATGATCTTTTGTAATGTTGTAGCTCAGTTCTGTGTGTTTTGTGTGTCTACCATAGGTTTTATTCTTATAGTTACTGTGGGATGTGCTTAGGGTATCTTAGAGTGGTCTCCAAGCTCATAGCTGTCTTTTCTCACCCCTTATTGTTCGCTTTAGATGGCACAGTTTACAGTTTTTGTATACTACACACCCTGTAACAAGCTATTATAGCTACAGTTATATTAATGCAGGTGGCATTTAAATTTATGCTAAAGTGATCCATTTTAAAGATTGACAGCACAGTGTCACCTTCTAAACATGATTCTCTTCTTATCCTCACAGTGGCACTGTGGTTTTGAGATGCTTTTGTGTGTATGCAGTGTTCTTTGATTTCAATCTGGTTAACTCCCTTTAGCGGTTCTCATATGGCTACCCAATAGTAATGAACTAGCACAGCTTCTGTGTTTCTGAGAATATCCTTATTCGTCCTAAGTCTCAGAAGGTCAGGCTTGGGAGCTGTAGTCTTCATCTCTATTGGCTGTTTTAAGTGTTAAGTTCTAATATATTGCCCCGTTTTCTTCAGGTCTGTGAGGGTTCTGTTGAGAAAACCTATGACAGTCTTGCAGAGAGTTTCATTCCGGAGATGAGGGTCTTTTAAAACACAACTCAGAAATTCTCTCTTTGCCTTTTACTTTTGGGAATTGGCTTATCATATGTCTCAGGAAGATTCTTTATTGCTTAATCTATTTGGTGCTTTTTTTTTTTTTTTTTTTTTTTTTAACCCCAGAGACCCACACTTATCTTCAGTTTGGAACATTTGCTTTAGTAACACTTTGCCCTGTTTTAATACTCAGATTTTTTTCTCTAGCACCTACAAAGCATATATTGATCCAGTTGATGAGGTTCTGTGGTTATATTCTTTCTTCATTCTGTGTCACTTAAGCAAAATCTTTTGTCTTCTGGAGCTGATGACTTTAAGGCACCCACCATGCCACCATGCCACCACCCCACCATGCCACCACCCCACCACTCCACCACGCCACCACACCACCATCTCACCACCCCGCCACCCCGCCACGCCGCCACCCACCACCCCACCACCCCGCCACCCCCTTTTTTACTCTCTGCTTCTGTCATCTGCTTCATTTAATGCCTGTTCTATAATTCCTCCCCTCTTTGTGCTTTCTTCTATGTTTTTTTTTTTTCTTAATCATTTCTCTGGCCTCTTTGGTTTAGGTGTGTACTGGTTTCATATAAGTCACTGCATTTCTTGTAGATTGATAATTTTGAAAAAAAATTTTTTTGTCAAGCTACTCTTGAACTGGGGGTATGGCTGGATCTTATCTTCAGGAGTAGTGTATAGTGGAGGGCTATTGGCATAGGCTTGACCTTAGGGTGGTCCTGGCATATGTGGTTTTAGTTGCTTGATACACATGTCTGTGGCCCTGGGCTCATTTGTTCTAAGTCCTTCATAAAGAAGATAATTTTAGTTAGGCTGTAGTGCCTGGGTAGGTGTGACCCAGAAAACGTGAAATTGTTCTTTTTATTACATTGATACAAACCCATCACTATAATTTCTTCCCCTTGCCTTGAAAGTCTTGTGGTCAGTAATAATGTCTAAAGCAGAGTGGTAACAAGAGGTAATTGTGTACGTCAGGAGAGCCGCATCTGGGCACAGGGCACGGACAGGGAGTGCAAATGTCTTTTCTTTGTAATTAGTTCATGTTTTAATCTTAGTTTATAGTTTTCTTACAGGTTTTGGAGTCCAAGTTATATTGGCTTCAGAAAAGATAGTGTCTCCATCTTCTTTCAGGGGAGAGTTCTGTTCATTACTTTGTGAAAGCCTGAAGAGTATCTTTGCTGGGAGGTTATTTTGAAGAGGTTGGTTCCCTTAGTGATTATTGGAATTTTATATTTTGCAGTTTGTTTTTGTGTACTTTTATTAACTCAGTTTTCTGAGAAATTGGGACTGGTCACTAAACCAGCTTTTCCTATTGGGCCTTCACTGTGTTCACTTCCATAGAATGCTTAGGAAGATACGGTGAGAATGTAATTTAGGACAACTTTGTCTCAGGCAAAGGTGACTCTGAAAACAGCTCTGCGGGGAGACTTTTCTTATGCACATCCAGTTCAGATGAAGCAATCCAAAGGCTTGACTATCTAGCGTGTGTGCCTATATTTCATACTTATTACATATTTTAGAAATTTTATATTTAGTACCTTGTTCTAAAGGTACAGCTCTGATTCAAGCTTGAATATTCTCAGGATTTGCAATTATAATTTTGTTATTTCAGATTAAAATAAACACTCAAAATCAGGAAGTTACCTAAAAATGTTATTATTGTAAGTGTTAAAATTTTTTTCTTCAACTTACTCATTTAAACTTGCTTATTAAATTTAAAATATTCCAACTTAGATTTCAAATTTAGCATCGAATTACATGAAATATTTTGAGTTTTATGTATGCACTATGAAGTTTTAAATTTGAAGCTCATTGATTCTGCCTGATATTCATTATATTTAGTAACAGGAAGAAGTCCTTAGCTCAAATGGATGTATATATTACTTATTCTATAGCATTCACATGTTAATGACATTTGGGGATTTGTCAAACTTGAAATTATATAATTACAGTTGAGAGTTTCCTTCTGTTTTTATTTGCTTTTCTTTATTCTTTTGAGAGAAAATCTTTCTATGTAGCACTGATTGTCCTTGTTCTTGCTATGTACCCCAGGCTAGTCTCAAATTCTCTGCCATCCATTTTCCTACTATAGCTTTCTCAGTGCTGGAGTTACAGGTTGTGTGGATTGCCATACCGAACTGTTCTGTTACTACCCTTCCAAGGAAAAGGGGGCTTTTCTATACTAAGACCTATTTATATTTCCATTACTCCTCCCTGACTGAGTCAATATCTAGTTGCATTTGTGACACTTCCCCTTGAATGTCTATTTGTCACAAATAATATAAAGCATTCTAAGTGGAGGCTCCAAATTTTAGATCTTATATCCTCTTCAATTGCTTTAATTCCAGAAATATGCAAGTAATTATCGTCCAACAGACTTAGGCCATACATTTAGGCAGAAGACATTTCTGAGCACAGTAAACTTTAAGCTAATTTTTAGTTAAGCATCCTTTTGTGAAACTCTAAATCTGAAATGGCTCAAAAGTACAACACTTCCGAGTGCCAATAAATTGTCACAAGTGGAAAATTTTATTGTTGATGTCATGTATCAGGTTACAATCAAAATGCAGGTATGTCAAAATTTGTATAAAGCCACTTTCAGGCTATTTGTACAAATTATATAAAAAATAAAACTAAATTTTTTGTTGGATTTAGGTCACATCTACAATATATCTCCTTGTGTACACACATATTCCAATTTCCCTGCACTCAAAAAATTAAAAACTTGAGGCACATCTGATACCAGCATTTAAGAAAATGGATCATCAACACGCATGCTGATTGATAGAGATGAAGAAAGGGAAGTTAGTGGCTTACTCTCCAAAGCAACAATTTATTATCCTTCTTTTTCCATTCCTGATTTTATGAAAATGAATTAGATTTTTCTTGAAGATTAATTTATACAAATTTCTTATAGAAATGAAGCTTGATTTTAGTGGTATTATGAAATTCATGTTATGTCTTCATCTCTCTAGAACATAAATACTAATGCAAGTTTATTTTGCTTTTAGAAGTTTGTATGTCTGTCTATCTATCTATCTATCTATCTATCTATCTATCTATCTATCTATCTATCATTTTTAAAGATTCGATGATGAGCCCATCTCAAGCTTTGTAATTAAGGTACAGATTTCTCTTTAGAATTGTATTATTGGAACATTATATCAGCTGTATTTCTTTATTCGATGGTGCTTGTATAGCACTTCCTTTGAGATTAAGACCTTCCTTCTAGGAAGGAAGCTAGTGAGGACACAGGGTGTTAAAGGGGAGGTGAAACAACGGATATTTTAAGGGAGGGAAAACATTTCATCCCACAGGGATGTTTATTGAGCTCAGGAAGCTAACAACTCAATGACTTCAGGAAATACCCAAAAAAGATCAGATTTGCTAAGTCCCTCCTTCCCCAAGCATACATAAGTAGTACAAACTGTTTCAAGACACTCTTAGACAAACTGAACTGCCTGGAAGAAGCAGAGACCAACTAAGCTGTCTGGAAAGGATCTCTCCAACATGTTAAGATGCCTGCAGATGTGTAGTGTATGCCATGATATCTGTTTAAGTGAGCTTTCACTCATGCTCAGGTCAACTTTGATGATGTAATCGTTTTAAGTTATATCTGCTCCTGTAAGTAACCCCAATAAAACTCATTTGATTTTCAATGTTTTTTCAAAGTTGTTGGTTTCCTTTCTGCAGTGAGTAGATATTTGTTCATGTCTCCCCAGGAATAGCAGTAGATCCAAAATTATAGACCAGTTAAATAGTCCAGTGCTTCTTAGACCTGGTTTAAAAACCATCTACAGCAGTTTACATAATGTTAGTGTAATTACAGTGGCAAAGGAGATGGCTCAGTAGGGACAGTGCTTATTGTGAGGACCTGAATTTGATCTTTAATATCCACACTAAAAACAACGTGCAGGAATGCTCTCTTATAATCCCAGTGCTACAGAAGCAGAGCTTCAGGGTTTGCTTGCCAACTAGTTTAAATGAATCATTGGTTTAGTAAAAAACTGTCTTTTAAAAAAGGCAGAAATCAATGGAAGGTGACAACTGCTGTTTACCTTTGAATGCTGTTTTGGTTAGTATTCTATTTCTGTGGAAAGACTATTATGAAATACAATGCAGCATGGGTGGGGTTGTACTTGGTGGGCCCACACCAAGGCGCTCCCCTGGGAAATCATGCCGCGTAACCAATCTGGTATAAAGGAGGTTTATTTGAGGGAAAGACCTGGAATGAGGGGTAGGAGCAGAGCCATGAGGGCAGGAGAGATGGCAGTGGTGGAGGTGGGGGACAGTGAAGGACAGAAAGAGAGAGAGGGGGTAGGTGGTGGGGTGGGGACGGAGGGAGAGAGACCTGGGGTGGCACACAGTCCTTTGAACCAACCTGAACCTGGTGGCTGCAGGCACTCTCTGGCAGTAGATGGTGGGAAGCTTTGGGAGTCCCTGGGAGGAGCCTAGTGGAATTGCCTGCACACTAACAAAGATAGCATGAACAGCAAATTGTAAAAGAGAATACTTAATTGCTTACAGCTCCAGAGGGCTAATCCATTATCATGATAGTATCCATGGTGACAGGGAGGCAAGCAGGCATGGTGGTGGGGCAATAGCTGAGAGCTTTACATCTTGACTTGAAGGCAGCAGGCATGGGGAGAGAGAGAGAGAGAGAGAGAGAGAGAGAGAGAGAGAGAGAGAGAGAGAGAGAGAGAGAGAGAGAGAGAGAGAAAGAACAGAGCTAGGCCTTTCATGGGTTTTTGAAACCTCAGTGACATGCTTCCTCCAATAAGACCACACTTCCTAATCTGTCGAATCCATCATAAAGACTTTATCAGCTGGGGACTAAAAATGCAAATATATGTCATTCTCATTCAAGTTGCCACAACTTTGGCACCATTTCTATGATCTTTTCAGTTGGATATAAAATGCTTGTTGTCCTAAAGTTATTTGCTTTGGAAGACTTACTTTTTTACCCCACAGAGGTTATCTTTCTCATTTTCTTTGTCATGATTCAAATGCAGATGAGGCAATTAGAAGATGACATCTCTGCAAGGACTCTTGCAAATGTCTTCCTGCCAGCTGGTGTCCTGCTTCGCATTTCTCAGGGAAATGCGCTGTAGGGAGATCATCCACAGGCTTTGAGTCTTTAGTGCTCTCTCCAGAACTGTTTGTTTGCCCGTTATTTTCTCCTTTTTCCCCTTATTCTTTGAAAATTTCATATATCATTTCTTCATCTTCTTCCTTAGTTCCCAATACCTCCCAGACCCTCCCTACTTTCTACTAGTCCAACTTCATACTCTTTCTTTCTTAGGAACAAAACACGAGCTACACCCCCCCCCCCCCCAAAGCTATCATTTCTAAATAGCCTCGTGGATAAGGGTGGGACTTTAGGTCCACTCTGCTTCATGCTGAATTTTTAACTGTCTTGAATTTCCACAGAACTTATGCATGCAGTCACAGTCTCTGTGAGTGCATATGTTCAACTGTCCTGTTATGTCTGAAAAATATCGTTTTCCTAAAAATCACTCACCACCTATATCTCTTATGATCTTCCTGCCCCATTTTCTACATAGACCCCTGAGCCTTGAGTTGACAGGTGTGTTAAAAACACCCCTTTCAGGCCTGAGGGGTTCCGAAATCTCTAACTCTCGGTTCATTGTCCAGTTGTGGCTATTTGTATTAATTACTGTCTACCGTAAAGAGATGGCAAGGGTTGAGTGATTCACTGTTTTAAGGGTATAGAGATATGTTATCAGGATTCCTTTTACTGCTATGTTCATTTAGCAGAATAAAAGTAGCATAGTCAAGTTCCTGTCCTCAGTAACAGTATCATATATACATCCATCTCATAGAGTGGTCCTTAAGCCCAGTCAAATGTGATTGGTTATTTCCTTAACATTCGTGGCACCCTTACAACAATGGGCATATCTTGCAGGGAGGTTGTTACAGTTTACAGGTTTCAGAGCTGAGACTGGTGATTACTGTTTCCTTTGGTAGTGTTTACAGTACCTTCTAGGACTCTGGACAATAGCCAGTAGGAGTGAAACTTCCAGTTGAGTACCAGCTATATTTTTCCATGTTCTATGCCCTAATTATATGTTGTCTTTAGTGATAGGGTTTTAATGTGGAGAGTAAAGAGTAACCTTGGCAGTACCTATCAGTGTTTGGGGCCTACAAGACCCCTTTGTCAAATGACTAAAAATGTTATAACCAATTCCTGATACTGGGGGTTTTACTTTGTAGTGCATGGTGTCTAGTTGAGGTATTGTCTTCCCCTCTAAATGGTGAACTCATTAAAATTCCTTTTTGCATGTGTATATTTTAGAAAGCGTCTACAGTAGTAGGGTTTTTATGGCTTTTCAGTTGTTATTTATTCTTCCCCATAATCCCTCCTCTATCCTGCTCTCATGTGCACCCCTTTAATCTTCCTGTTCTAGTTTCTCCTTTATCCCTTTATAATACTGTATTCAACACCCACTCCCCATGATCTCTTACTAGTTAGCAAACTTCTCTGGATATTCTAAATGAGATCCACATATCTAAAACTTAAAGCTAACATTGATATAGAAGAAACCATGAAGCTGGGCATAGTGGTATATGCCTTTAATCTCAGCACTTGGGTGGTAGAGGGAGGCAGATCTCTGTAAGTTCAAGGCCAGCCTGGTCTATAGAGTGGGTTTTAGGACAACTGGTGCTAGTGCTACATAATAAAACCCTGTTTTAGCCCCACCCTCACCACCTCCACAAAAAGAGAAAACATACCCTGCTTGCCTTTCTGGGTCTGGGTTACTTCACTCTTAGGATGATTCTTTATAGCTTTGCCCATTTACCTGTAAATTTTATTATCCTTAGCAGCTGATTATTATTCTATTACATAAATGTGGCACATTTTCATTACCCATTCATCAGCTGATGGAAATCTAAGCTGTTTTCAATCTCTGGTAATTATGAATAGAGCAGCAACAAACATGAATTGGCAAGTGTCTCTGTGGTAAGATGAAGAGTCCTTTGGATATCTGCCCAAGAGTGGTATAGCTGGATTTTGTGTTGATTGATTTTCAGTTTTTTGAGGAACCTCCACACTGATTTCTATACTTGCTGTGCCATTTGCACTGCACGAGCAATGAAAAATTGCTCTGTTACCCACATCCTTATCAGTATTTATTGTAATTTGTTTGTATTAATCTTGACCATTCTGATTGGATAAGATGAAATTTCAAAGTAGTTTTCAGTTTCCATTTTCCTGGGAGTTCAGGATGTTGAACAGTTTTCACAGTATTTCTCAGTCATTTGTGTTTCACCTTTTAGGAACTGTTTAGTTCCATACCCCATATTTTAATTGGTTTATTATTTTTTTGATATTTAGTTTTTTGAGTTCTTTATACATTCTAGATCCTACCCTTGGTAAAATGTATAATTGATATGGATCTTCTCCATTCTGTAAGGTGGCCTCTTTCTGTTAATTATGGTGTCCTTTGCTGTACAGAAGCCTTTTAACTTAAAGAGGTACCATTTCTTAATTGCTTGTTTTACTTCCTGTGCTAGTATGGTCCTGTTCAGAAAGTTCTTTCCTGTCCCAATGACTTCAGACACATTTCTTAGTTTGTCTTCTATGAGATGCCGGGTATCTAATTTTATGTTGAAGGCCTTAGTCTATGTGGAGTTGAGTTTTGTGCAGGCTGCTAAGTCTTGATATGTGTGCACTCTTCTACATGGGGTATCCAGTTTGAGCAGCAGCATCTGTTGGAGAGGTTATCTTTTCTACATTAGGCCTATTTGGCCTCTTTGTGAAAAATCAGGTATCCATAGGTGTGTGGACTTATGGTTGGGCCTTCAGTTCACTACCACTGATCAACACATTTATTTTTATGCCACTATCATGCTGTTTTTATTACTATGGTTCTGTAATACCACTAGAAATACAGGATGTAGATGTCTCCAGCAGGTTCTTTAGTGTTGAGAATTGCTTTATTTATTCTGGCCTTTTTGTGTTTCCATATGAAGTAGGATGGTTTTTGGAAAGAATTGTTTTGGAGTTTTCATGAGTATTACATTGAATTTATAGATTGCTTTGGGTAAGATGGCCATTTTCACACCATTAACCTAAATCCATGAGCATGGGAAATCATTCTATCTTCTAATGTCTTTTTCAATTTCTTTCTCAATGTCAAAGTTTTTTTCTTTTTTTTAAATTTTTACAAGTCTTTTAATTGCTTGGTTAGAGTTGTTCCAAGATATATTTTTTCCTTTGATGCCATTGTGGATGGGTGAAAGATGCTGTTTCTATGTTTTATTCTCCAGTATGTTAGTTATTTGTTTAGAGAGGCTGCTGATTTTTATGTGCTAATTTTGTATTCCTCTACTTTGCTGAAGGTGTTTTGCAGCTCTAGAAGTTTCTTTGTGGAGTCTTTATTGTATAAAATCATATTGTTTGCAAATTAGTACACTTTGTCATCTCCCTTTCCTGTTTATTTCCAATTCATTTCTTTCAGTTGCCTTATTACTCTAGCGAAGATATCAAGTAGCGTGTTGTATATGGATGGAGACTGTGGATATTCTCATCTTGTTCCTGATTTTAGGGAAGTAGTTTTGAGTTTCTCTTTTTCCAGTGGGGCTTATTGTGGGTTTGTTGTAAATGTACTTTATTATGTTGAGGTATATGCCTTGTATTTCTAGTCTTTCTAGGAGTTTGATCATGAAATGATATTGGATGTTGTTTAATATCTTCTCTGTGTCCCTAAGACAATGTGATTTCTGTACTTTAGTTTGTTATGTGATGGATTGTGTTTAATTGATTTATGTATGTTGAACCATCATTGCATTTCTGTGATGGTGTCAACTTGATCATGGTGTTTAATATTTTAGTGTGTTCTTGAATTCAGTGTACAATTATTCGAGAAGTATTGCATAGGTGCTCACAAAAGATATTGCTCTATGATTTTCTTTTATTGTTGGAGCATTTGAGTTTGATATTAGCACATTAGTGGTTTCATACAAAGATTTTGTATATGTTTTGTCAGTTTCTACTTTACACAACAGTTTGAATAGTATGCGTATTAGCTCTCATTTGCAAGCTGGATAAACTTTTATGCTGAACTCATTATGCCCTGGGGTTTTGTAGTTGACAGATTTTTGATGGCATTTTCCATGTCATTGGGATTATAGGTGTATTTAAATTGTTCATTTCATCTTGATTTAACTTTGGTAGGTAATATTGTCAAGGAGTTCATCCCCCCCCTTTTTAATGTTGTCTAGTTTGTTGGGATAAAGACTTTGAAAGTATGTCTTTATTATATTTTGAATATCTTTAGTGTGAATTTAATCTCTTTCTTTCCATCAGTAATTTTATTAATTCTTCTTAAAGGAAATCCGTATTTTCAACACCAGATATTCCAATCTGAATTTCTTCAGTAAAAGACATTTTGATGCTTTCTGTATCCTCATTGCGAATGTACTGTGGTTCTTCACTCTCACATTCTTATTCTCAGAGAACTTCCTATTTCTTTAAATGACGTCCTGGTTGTAGGTTATGTGATATGGTCTTTGGAATACTGTATAAGAGGGTGTCCTGGAGTATACTTTCTCTAAGTAGTAGCTAAGCAGACGGCATCTAAAATGCTTTCATCAAGAGAGAGGGGTAAACTTGGGATTACCCAAACATGAATGATTTTATATTAACATGAGTTATGTTTTCTTATGTATTTCTCTATGTCTCATACTTTAGGAACTTCTTTATTCTTTTAGAAGCAAAAAGAGGCTCAGTAATGTAAAGTCATTTGCTCACACATTATATATAACAAATTGCTAAGCTTGAGCTCAGACTTATGCCTATAGACCCCTTACTGCATAATTATACTTCTACATTTTGTTGCATACAGATTATGGAAGAATATGATAAATGTTTTTTAACTGAATTTTCTTTCTTTTTTTTTTATTAGATATTTTCTTTATTTACATTTCAAATGTTTTCCCCTTTCCAGGTTTTCTCTTTGGAAACCCCCTATCCCATCCCCCACCCCCTGCCTCTATGAGGGTGTTCCCCCCCCCACTCCTGTCTTCCTGCCCTGGCATTCCTTTACACTGGGACATCGAACACCCTCAGGCCCAAGGGACTCGTCTCCCACTGATGTCCAACAAGGCCCTCCTCTGCCACATATGTGGCCAGTGCCATGGGCCCCTCCATGCGTATCTTTTTGGTTGGTAGCTCAGGCCCCGGGAGCTCCAGGGGTCAGGCCAGTTGACACTGCTGCTCCCTCCATGGGGCTGCAACCTCCCTCAGCTCCTTCAGTCCCTTCTCCAACTCCTCCACCACGGAACCTCGCGCTCAGTCCAATGGTTGGCTGCGAGCATCTGCCTCTGTATTTGTCAGGCTTCGGCAGAGCCTCTCAGGAGTCAGCTATATTAGGCTTCCATCAGCAAGCACTTCCCAGTATCCACAATAGCACCCATGTTTGATGGCTGTATATGGGATGGATCCCCAGGTGGGGTAGGTTGACTGGATTTTCAATACCTAGATATATACCTCTGGTGTTTTTAATTTTCAGTGAGATTTAACTGGGGAGGAGAGAGAGACCCACTCTAATTGGAGGAGGTACCACTGCCTAGACTAACATAAATAAAAAAGCAAAAATCTAGGAAAGTAGCCGAACACTAGCAGCCATCTTTTTTTTGCTTCCTGACTGCTTCCTGACTAACTTGCCACCAGAGTGTAAACTAAACCAAACCAAAAGAACAAATAAACAACAATAACAGAAGAAAAACAAAAACATATCCAAAGAAAGTTTCACTCTGTAGTGTTGTGTTGTTAGCTGCGTCTGTGCAGTTGTTCCAGGTCCCCTGTATGTAAGCATGCTTTGTGATTACGTAAGTGGCCTATTGTATTATGCAGCTGTGATATCTTAGTGCATCAACTTGTGAGGACAGAGCAGGATCACAGTTGTGCACACAGTTCAGGTGATCCGTAGAAGAAAGTGCCGAAGTAAAAGGGCTACTTATTAATATTCATAGCCACACTTAAGTCTGCTAATTACTTTGACAGGGAAAATAAATCATTAATTTATTTGTTCATCTTTTTAAAAACTGTGCCACTATCATTTTTTGTCTTAGAACACTGGAAATCGGGGCTGTAGAGATGGCTCAGTGGTTAAGAGCACTGAATGCTCTTCCAGGAGTCATAAGTTCAAATCCCAGCAACCACATGCTGGCTCACAACCATCTGTAATGAGATCTGATGCCCTCTTCTGGTGTGTCTGAAGACAGCTACAGTGTATTTATATATAATAAATAAATAAATCCTAAAAAAAAGAAAAAAAAAGAACACTGGAAGTTGTAGACAGCCTTTAAAATGAACTTTTACATATGAAATGAGAAAATTATTGCAGATAGGTCACAGATGAAAAGGGAATGCTTGTCCTGAGGCAGATAAGATAGTGTGTCATGACTGTCAACAGGGTACTGCAGTCACTGTTTTGTAAGAAGTCGTCTATGTATTTGGTATAGGAATGCAATATCTAGGATGATTTTGTGCCTGAACTCTCCCTGTTCCACCTTTGGCTCCATTTCTTTTATCCATTAGATAATGTATTTCCAGTAAGTTAAATAATCAATTATTTTTGTGTCAGATCTGACTTGCCTTTACTACTCACTGCCAATGAATAATTTTGCATGTTTCTCTACCATAGTTCATTGTTTATATTTCTGCTTTAATATTTCCTATACTCTGACTGTTAAAGAATAACCTGAGCTTGGTTATGTTGTTCTTAAGCATCTATACATTTTAACCTGAATGCTTACAAACCAATTGAATATTTAACCTCTGAAGTTCTAAATGTAAATAAATATATATTTTAAAAACTAGGGCACTAATATCTTCCATGTGTAAATATATATGCATATATGCTTGCATGTATGTGTCTACATAAATAAGCATATTTTTAGCATATTTTTTATGATATCATTAATATAGTAGATTGGTTTCTCAGGTGGAAACTACTTATCTAATTGACTGATAAGACAATTTTTGTTAGTTTTTTTGAGAGTTTCATATAATAGGTTTTTGTAAATGTGATTTTATTTATTGGAGTTAATTGTTGTCTCAGGTTCTTACTGAAGAATAAGCTCATTCTTTTTAGTTCTTTCTGATCTCTGGCTGGTTAGTTCAAGTTAACTTTTCTGGCTCTAACTCCTCTCCAAGCCTACTGATGCAAACTTGCTTCTCTCAGCTTCTGACTGAATTGCTCTGCTTGGCCTCAAATTCTGGCAACATTCTAATCTTCTGGCTTCTTCTCAATCTCTGGCTAGTTCTGTCTTCACCTGCAATCTATCTCTGTAAAACTGTCCCAGTAAAACTGCCTCTTCTGTCTTTGTCTCTGTCTCTGTTTTTCTTTCTCTCTGCTTCTCTTTCTCTCTGTTTCTCTTTCTCTCTGTCTGTCTCTGTCTCCCCCCTCTCTGCTGCTTTTTAAAGTCACCTCTTTTTTCCTGTGCTGTTGTTGTGTGAGTTGGGCATATCTTATCTCTGACTCATTCTGTCAAATGTTTCTCTGATTTGCCACTTTGTTTGCCCACAGTTAGATGTCACTTTTCAACCAGGGTTGCTTTTTCTGAAAACTAACCCTACCTCCATTGTTTGAAACTAAAGATGAGTACTAAAGGCCTGTCTGTATTCCAGAGGGATTAAAGGTGTGCCCTTCCAGCTGGATTGCACAGACTTAGAATGTGTTTGGATGTGATCCCTTCCACAGTAGTCATATTGCTGCATTACAATTTCTATATAGATTTTGATCATTTTTTGACTTCTCCCTCAACTTTCCTCATTTTACTCCTCTTCCCTACACACCCAACTTTGTATCATTTAAGAAAGATTCTAAGACAAACTTGTGCTGCTCACTTATTCTTGGGTGTGTGGTCTTCTACTGGAGAGTGGTTGGCATCCCATGGCTACACTCTTAGAGAAATTGTGCCTCTGTCCCAGCAGCTAACATTTACCAGTGTCTCTAGGGGTGGGTAGAACTGGTTGCCCAACTTCTCTCTCCTTGCCTCAGGCTTGCACAGCTTTTGTATTCTGGTACAAGCTCTGTGCATTCATATCTGTGGCTCCTCTGCTGTGACAAGAAGAGAGTGTTTACTTGTCGTCATCTACCACTTTCTTCCTACCCTCTCTTCTACAATGATCCCTGAGCCTTGGGAAGGGAGTTGTGGCTGATATGTTTCCATTAGGGTTGCATATACTGCCGTTTTTTATTCTCCGCATCTCTTGCAACTTATGAGATGAGGGATGAACAATTCCTTGATCTCCGGTATGACCCTATGAATCATTAGGAGTCAGTTCACTACTATGTCCACTCAGCAGCATAGTAGCAGTAGGTTCTTTTATAGGGCCCATGACTGTCTAGCTATAGGTTCTTAGCCAGAGTTACAAACTGTCAGATTTGTATATATTTGTTATGTTGGAAAGAAAAACAGATGGCTACTACATACTTTATTTTTACACATTAAAGAGTTGGCAATAAATACTTGAATGAAATTTAAAACAATCAAGTTAAGAGTTCTATGGAGGGGTGTGGAGAGATGGCTCAGAGGTTGAGAGCACTGACTGCTATTCCAGAGTTCATTTCCCAGCAACCACATGGTGGCTTACAACCGTCTAGATTGAGGTTTGGTGCCCTCTTTTGGCATGCAAGCATATATGCAGGCAGAAAACTGTATGAAATAAATAAATAATTAAAAAAGAGAGATCTATGGGGAAAAAAAAGTCCTTAATCTGAAATCTAATTGTGTTCCACAGTTTCCTGTAAAGTGTAAATTTCAATGGTATAGAATCTACTTCCTTTAAAACATATTGTAACAATAAATATTGGTAATAGTTAGTTGGTAAGGGAAAACTCAGGAAATTGAGTGCTTTGATAGTGTTTTTGAAATAACTTTTGCTGAAGCTGTTTTCTCTTGAGATCTGAAAGCAATCTGAACTGAGCTGTGGCTACCTGTCTATTTGAATGTCCATTCTTCCGGCTGCTAATAACAAAGGCAGC
This sequence comes from Uromys caudimaculatus, assembly GCA_028551405.1. Classification (NCBI taxonomy): domain Eukaryota; kingdom Metazoa; phylum Chordata; class Mammalia; order Rodentia; family Muridae; genus Uromys; species Uromys caudimaculatus. Next base: position 108,883,640 of record CM052704.1, read on the forward strand.
AAAACTCTTGGATGATAGTAACACAGCATAGCATTTTTGCTCTGATAGCTACAAGATGGGACATTACATTGTTAAGGACTTTAATTCTTTTGGTATATTGATCCAGAGGACACACAGGTACTCTCACATTTTATCAATGTGTGCTAGCTGACAAGAAAACAGTAAACAGAAATTAATGACAAATCCTGGAAATCATGATTTTGAACTCTGCCATCCTTTTAACTTATTTACTTAAATAGTTATTATCAAAATGCATGTGTTTTCACTACTTGGATTTAGGCATTTAGTTTGATTCATAACGGCAACATTCCATTCTGGGCACATCATAGAAAAGAACAAAAACTTGGAAACTTTTATTTGCTTTGATATATTATTCTGCCATTTAATTTAACTAAGATACAATAATAGTAATGAAATAAAATGAAATTCTGAATCCTTGTGCTGAGATTTGCGAAAAATAACCTAGCATTCAAAATTGTACTGCATCTCTTGTTTAATTACTGTTACCTATAGAAACTTGCACACACTTCTTTTAAGTAATGAATTGTATTCAAGAGCACATGCCACGTTTTTTACTACTAGCACTTTCCTTAGATGTCTCTTGTAGTCTCATGGGTTTTGAAGTTTTGTTGATATTATTACTTCAGTGTGTCAGTATAAAATGAGTAAAAATTCAGTTCTGAGTGTTTCCTCAGGAAGTGGCAGCCACCAACACACAACATTACAGGTTATGTAGCTTTCATTCATACTAAACTCCTGATCCTGTCTCATACCCTGCATGGTTCTAAGTCTGATGCCAGGCTCTCCCAAGGTTATGCCACAAAACTCAAAATAAATCCTGTGTCAAACAATTCTGATTCCACGAGGCGCATTTGATCTAGGCCAAGATTCCAGCAGTTATAAGGAGTTTGCTAAGTAAAAGTGCTGGCTTCATGTCAGTGGGTGTGCATGTTTTTACATAAGCTAAGGACTGCATTTGACAAAACAAGATTTTTGTTGATGTAGTCTGATTAGTTAAAAACAATCGCAATAACTTTGAAAGTCATTGATTGATCTGGAGACCTTTCACTCATAAATCAAAAACATCCTAACTGGTATCTAACATTCTCTAAAGAATGGCTATAACCCAAGACATTGCAAACAGAATTAAAAATGCATTTATTTATCATTGTAGACTTATACCAAGAATTCATGGTGACACTAATAATTAATGGCTAATGGTGCCAAGGATTATAGTTGGGTCAGTGCAGTTTATTATGAAGTTACTCATGGAACTAGTACATAAACTTAGACTATAATTTTTTTTTTGAGTTCATATTATCTCTGTTATGTAGTAGATTTTTCTTTTATCTGATCAATTGTGGATACTAGATTATTTTCATATAGCAAATCATGTTAATTAGTAAATGTTTTAAAAATTATTTTTTTTTGAAACAAGGCCACATGTCAGAGGACACCTCACAGAAACGCATTCTTTGCATCCATGATGTGGTCCATGGACTTGAACTCAGGTTGTCAGGCATGATGGCAGATGCCCTACTTGCTGAAACATCTGGCTTGTCCTATTATTTCTTCTGAATTATGAAAAATGTTATCTTATGGGCATGATACAACTGATGCAATCATGATTTCTTAGCAGCACCAGCTGCCTGTACTGGGCCTTCACAAAGCGGGGCATGACAACTGTGGGCTCAGGAGGGGATCTTGTTGCTCTTCCTTACTGCAGAACTGTTGGCTACTAAGAGATTCTGCAGGAGAGGCAAACAGTGTATTCAGTTGTGTGTGGGTCCTCATTCTGCCTTGCAGTGGGATGTGTGTGACTGTCGTTCAGGCAGACTAAATGAACAGAACCCAATATGGGGGTCCCAGCTTGGATGAGAGACGAGGTAGACCGAAGCAGAGGAGGCAGGGGTTTCCAACTTCCTGGGCATCCAGTTGCAGCTGTGAACCATGGGGGCAGTGGGACCCCGTCTTAGCTCAGGGGTGAGTGTCCATGTCTGGAGGGCAGAGGGACCTTCTGTGGGAGTTTAGGCAGTACCGCTCTGTATGACTAAGGCTTTCCTCCACTGCTATTGTTGATGAGACAGTTCTTACTTGTCCAAACTGTTTACTGGTAGTGTAAAATAGACGTATACCACCTCCTTAGGGTGGACCAGAGATTAAATAACGTTTGCAGCAAGGAATGTGCTACGTGACCATTTGTCATGATTCCCATGAGGGTGTTGTGGTCATATGCTCCAGGGTAGAAGCCAGGTCAGAAGTAGATCCATTCTCAGGTATGAGAATTTACAGTGTTTCTGAATCAGCTTGACATTCCCAGTTTTTGTTTGGTGACACTACTCTACTTGCCCCACAGTTGTGTACCTTTTGATGAACCCATAATTACAACGAATGTTTCCAAATCCATGGGCGCACTTATGGCCCTGGTTAAACTCAGTGAGCTACAAAACAAAACAAATGTGGGAAAAGAAATCTAAGGGAAGCGATATGGGTAATAGGTGTGAGAGGGAGATTAGAGATGGTCGGGATGTCCACTTGTCAGTGAGTACGTAGCATGCACATCCTTTTGGGTCTGGATTAAATCACTCAGGATGATGTTTTCTGGTTCCATACATTTGCCTGTAAAATTTGTGATGTCTTCATTTTTAGCAACAGAATAGTATTCCATTGTGTAAATGTACCACATTTTCTGTATCCATTCTTTGATTGAGGGATATCTGGTTTGATTCCAGCTTCTGGCTATTATAAATATGGCTGCTATGAACATAGTGGAGCATGTGTACTTGTGGTATGGTGGAACATTTTCTGGGTATATTCCCAGAAGTGGTATAGCTGGGTGTTCAGGTAGATCTATTTCCAGTTTTCTGAGGAACTGCCAGACTATTTTCCAGAAAGGCTGTATCAGCTTGCAATCCCATCAGCAATGGAGGAGTGTTCCTCTTTCTCCACAGCCCTACCAGCATCTACTGTCACTTGAGTTTTTGATCTTAGTCATTCTGATTGGTGTGAATCTCAGGGTTGTTTTGATTTGCATTTCCCTGATAAAATGCTTCTCGGCCATTTGAGATTCCTCTGTTGAGAAATCTCTATTTAGCTCTGTACCCCAGTTTTTAATTGTGTTATTTGTTTTTTGGGAGGTTAATTTCTTGAGTTCTTTGTATATTTTTGGATATTATCCCTCTGTCAGATATAGGGTTAGTAAGATCTTTTCCCAATCTGTAGGTTGCCATGTTGTCCTATTGACAGTGTCCTTTGCCTTACAGTAGTCTTTCAGTTTCATGAGGTCCCATTTGCCAATTATTGATCTGAGACCCTGAGTCATTGGTGTTCTGTTCAGGAAAATTTCCCCTGTGCCCATGTGTTCAAGGTTATTTCTCATTTTCTCTTCTATTAGATTCAATGTATCTAATTTTATGTGGAGGTCCTTGATCCATTTGGACTTGAGCTTTGTACAAGGAGATAAATGTGGAACAATTTGCTTGCTTCTACATGCAGACTGCCAGTTAGAACAGGACCATTTGTTGAGAAAGGGTACCACCCACCCATCTTCAAAATTTTTAACCCAGAACTGGAGCAGAGACTGAAATGAAAGAAAGGCCACCCAGTGACCAGCCCAACTTGGGATCCATTCCATGCACACACAACAAATTCTGATATTATTACTAAGGCCATATTGTGTCTGCAGACAGGAGCCTGGCATGGCTGTCCTCTGAGAGGCCCTACCAGCAACTGACTGAGACAAATGAAAATACTTACAGCCAACCACTGTATTGAGGTCGGGTACCAATATGTAAGAGTTAGAAGAAACACTGAAGGAGCTGAAGGGAATTGCAGCCCCATAGGAAGAACAACAGTGTCAACTAATCCAGACCTCTCAAAGCTCCCAGAGACTAAGCCAGAAACCAAGGAGCATATGTGGGCTTGTTCATGGCCTTGGGGCACATGTGTAGCAAAGGACTGCCTTGTAAGGCCTCAGTGGGAGAGGATGTGCTAAATCCTGTGGAAACTTGATGCCCCATGGAGGAATTCCGGTGGGGGTTATGTGAGGGTAGGTAGCCAGGTGGGGAAGCACCCTCTCAGAGGCATGGGGGAATGGGGAGAAGGAGGGGATGAAGAACTCAAGGAGGGGCGACTGCAAAAGGGAGCAACCTTTGGAATATAAATAAAAAAAGAGATGGGATACTGCTAATAAGAATACACACATGTACACACATGTATATGAAGTTTTCAATAAATTGAATAAAATATATGAAAATACAATAAATCCTGATAGTAGTTGATATTTTTATGCCATATACCCTATTGTCATATTTAATGAAAATAAGCATGGGTTTATGTCAGCTAGTACATTAATTCTACTATTCTCTTCATGAGAGAGATTCAATTACTGATGAACTAATATTACCTGTATTGTGTTCCTCATCTAGTCAGGAACGTGTATGTGTTTTGGTCAAGCTCTTTCTTCTTTGATAGTACTCTAGTTTCCTTTTCTTTATGACTCAGAGCCTTATTCTTTATTTAATATCGATATTTATATCAATATTAGTGCAGTTATTCTGAATATTCAAATAAGGTTTGGTGACTTAACTTGTTGCTTTCTTGGATGAGTACATGGTATATGCTTCCATCAATGTTTTTATTTATTGATCCTCATGGTTATAATTAAAATAGAGTAAGTAATTTACTTTTAAAAATATTTATAAAAAGCAGTTGCCTTTTAAGCTTTTTTATGTTTCAAAATAATAGAAAGCATGAATTCAAATAATTATTAATTTTTTACCAGTTTCATATGTTAGTACTATATTTATGTATTTGACAACTTGACAAGACTTGATCTCTGAAAGAGTTTTCTTTGGCTAGCATGTAGTTTATTTTTTTAAGATTTTAATTGGTTCTTTGTTTTTATTGGTTCATTGCATTCCTTACAATTTTATCATCTAACATTTTATGGGAAAAGCATTGCTTAAAGTACGTTGAATAGTAAAACACTAGCTTTCTGTTGTAAAACTTTCAGACCAGTGAGGGAAATGGGGCACCCAACATTTTCCCACTATATAATGGCAAGTACTCTTGTAGGAACAAGAAAGGTAATTTTAAAAATCCTTTTATTGATAGTTTTGTATGCGTGTATATATACATATATATATATATATATATATACACATATATATATGTATATATACACTTTTTAAATTAACTACAACCCTGTTTTTGTTTGGTTGTTGTTTCGTATACTTTTTAGGTCCTGTCCCAAAAAGGAATTGTCTAAACCAACGTCATGGAGTTATTGGTTTTTTGTTTTCCTTAGTATCTTTTTGGATCATGTGTTTAAGCATTAGTCTGTTTTGAGTGTATTTGAGTGTGATCTTTTTCTTCTGCATGTGAAGCAGCAGTTTGCTCACTCTCCTCACTGGGTAGCCTGTCCTAGGTCACTGGACTCTAGTTTCCTTTCTTGAAAATAAACTGACCATCAACACCTGACTTTATGTCTAGGCTCGCTGTTCTGATCTGTTGGTCTGTGCCAACTACCATGCTGTTTTGGCTACTAAAGCTTGATTCACACTAACCTGAATTCAAATTCAGATTCATTAGACATTTGGTGGTCATAAGCAACCTACCATTCATTAATTATAGCATATATAACCTAGAAATAATAGTGTCTATCCCTACACTAAGACGATGTACATACAGTGCTTAACCTACACCTGACTTGTAGGAAGTGTTTGGTGAACCATGACCTGACAGTTGTTGAGATCTGTACACCTCAGTGGATAGCAGTGCCTTTACAACCTCACAGTAAGAAAAGAGCAGATCACATACAGAAGAAAAAATTACTTTAAATACCAGGTTTTCCTGAATTGTATGTGGTTAACTAAGTGCCACCGGTATTTTGTTCCCTGAGTTGCTTGAAGTTAGATGTTTACAATTCTAGAATTTCACATGCCACTCAGGAGGCCATACATTCGGAGTCCCTCTCATGGGACATCACGGTGCTGGCATCGCCACAGCGAAATCAGGGATTTCCCACAAATTGCCATTTAATAGTTATGGGACTTTCCCGGCATTGCCCATGAGTTCTGGCTTTTCCCCCAACTCCACTGTTTTAGGATAAATTTGATAGGGGACATCTTTGTAGCTCTGCCTACACTTTCCCGAATTTTCTAAATTCTATATAAAAACTTGTTTCTTTTTTTTTTCTGTAATACTTCTGCTAGCTTTGCTTCCTCAGCCAAACCAAGAGAGATACATGTTATATTTTTATTTATTTGTAAAGATTTATTTTATTTCTCTCTCTCTCTCTCTCTCTCTCTCTCTCTCTCTCTCTCTCTCTCTCTCTCTCTGTGTGTGTGTGTGTGTGTGTGTGTGAATGTTTAAGGAGGCCAGAAGAGGGAGCTGGATCTGTTAGTTCTGGAGTTACAGGTAATTGTAAGTTAACCAGCCGAGGTCCTGGAGCAAAGCCCGACTCCTCTGAGAAACAGGTGTTTTTAACTGAAACTTTGTTCTAATCCCTGTATGTTAGGATTTTTAATTGTCTCACAGGTTTGTCTCAACTTGATTGCTATCTTTATAGAGCTGCATCTTGTTTTCTTTAATCTCATAATATATGCAATGTTTTTCTTCTGGTCACTGTATCACACACACATACACACACACACACACACACACACACACACGCACAGACACAAACTTAGAGAAGAGAATGGTGGCTCAGTAAAGTTTTCTGGTTTGTAACATGAAATTTCTGTCTTTAGTTGTTCAGTTTGTAAAGAATTAAAAAAAAATTGAGCTTAGTCTTGTCTAAGACTTTATGCTTCTCTTATCCTGAATTCTTTGACCAACACTGAGGACCCGAGGCCTTGGGCATTTTAGGATTCTACTCCCTTTGAAGAAGCTACATGATTTCTCAGTTCTTTCCCCTAGGCTCTTAAGTTTGTCCTCTTCTTAGTGCAGGTCTGTGTTGAGAAGGAAACTTCAGCCGTACATTGCCTTTCCTTGTCTGCTATATCAAATACCAGACACAGTGGCTTAGACATTGAAGTTATCAGCCTACAACTCTCACGGCTAGAAACACAAACCTAAGGTATAGACGGGCTTGGTTTCTTCTAAAGTTATTTCGTTTAATTCTATATGGACAGTCCTAACATTTTCTAGCTCTTTAAACTTTGCTTAGTTCTTGATTATACATCTACATTTAAGTTGTTCTTTCATGTCTATACAGCTAACAGTAGCCTCACAAAACATGACTGCTAACATGGCTGCTTTGCGGGTGAGATGTTTATTTCACTGGATAGCCTGCTTTATGCCTGTTTCATTCTTTATTTCATTATCCCAGGACACAGGTTCAATCCCACCGTGTTCCTTGTGAGAGAAGTGGCATTTATTCATCTTTCATTCCCTTGTTTTTCATTCTCATGGGGACCTCAGCAGAGGGGCCCACATGGTGCCGTTTTTGTACCATCTCCCCAGTCACGACACTTAATAATTTTGGAGGAAGTGTACACTCCTCTCATAGTTTTGGTCTTCTTTTTAATAAATTGTTTGTAGCAGTCTAGACCTTTCCTAGCCTGTGCTTCTAGTACCTATTGTGCATTGTGAAAGTCATTTGCATATTTCACTGCTTGCTACAGAACACTCAGCTTTTAGCCCTGGATTCCTGCTGTACTCTATTTTCTGCTGCTATGACAGAAAAGCAGAGGCTGGGTGGTTTATCAAGAGTAGAGGTTTATTTGTCATAATTCTGCAATCTAGGAGGTTCAAGATCAGGAGCATTATATGGCGAGGGTCTCCTTGCTTTACTATAACGTGGTCAAAGGAATCACATGACCAGAGAGTAGCTGGAGGAAAAGCAGACCAAACTCTTGTTTCTTAGCTCAGTCTTCCAACAACTATGTGACCCATTTGTACAGCATTGCCTTCTGACCCTATTACCTCTTAGGGTATCATCTTTGATTTTAGTGTGACTTCATATGTGATATATAGCAGATTAAAAAATGGTGTGGATAAGGCTTCTATCTACTACTTACCTAACAGAGCTACAGGTAGCAGGCTGGGACTGTTGGCCAGGAGTTGGGTTGGCCTGGTGTTTTGTTGTTGCCGTGCTTCATCTCCGTGCACTACTGGCACCATGCTCCCTCATCACTCCCAATGGTGGTGTGGATGCTGGTTCTTAGAGTTTTCTTTGCTATTATGTCCTATCCTTAGTTTTTGGCTCTGTGTCATGTTATTTGTGACACATTTTGTTAGCGCTGTGAGGCTATAGAATGGATGGTTTAACACTGTGAGACTCAGCATAAATTTTAGGTAGGCTTTTGAGTCACTGGGTCTGACTTTTACAGCCATTTTGAGCTTCTGGAACAATCTTATGGTTTTCCTGCTCCTTTTCCAAAGGCTTTTCCTCCCTGCTGTATTTTTCTGTCAACTACAGTGTTGGTTTGCTGGCAGCAACATGTTCATCATGCTCCCTAGTCCGTGTACACAGTGTTTGGAGTGAAGCATTTGGCCTTCTTACATGAGCAGCACACTTTCTCTTCAGTTTGCGCCCTGACATAGGCTTTCTACACTTCTGTTCTCTGGCATCCAAGATTTTTTGTGAGGTCACAGACCATAGTGCTGTCTGTGGGTCCCTGGCATCTCATCATCTTTGTGTCTGTGGGTTTCTAGTGTCTTGCATTCTTACACTACTCAACACTTAGCCTTAAGCAGTTCACTGAAACCTTTTTACACTTGTGTATGTGCAGTTTCCCAGTCTTACTTATTCCCCACCTCAGACTACAACACCCTGTTCTTGAGACCCTGCTTCTTTATGGTCCACTATAATTTATTGCATTTGATCTGAGTCTTAGCTCTCTCTGATGGATCCAAGAGAGGTGGACATTATGTAGATCACTTGGCTTTTATTTGTAGTGTGGAGTGATATTCTAGCTGTTTACATCCAAGGCAGTTGCTGAAAGTTGGTTTTGACATTAAAATAATTAAGTTTGACTAAGCAGTAGAGAAGAGAATTGGGTCTTCTGTTGGAGGACTCTTCAGATTCCACTCTAGTGGGCTTTGTGTTGGATAGTCATGATCAGGGAAATGAAAAAGCATAGCAACCTGTGGGTACTTTAAAATGTAGAGCCATAAAGTACACTTAGGGAGGACACTTTCTCTGAAAATGCCGTCTTTTGAAACCACATGCCAGAGTGTCAGTTCTGCATGCTAAATGAGCAAAAGTATTATTTCTTTTACTCAATTTCCAATATCATTTAGATCATTTTATTTATGATCATAAGATTATTTTAAATCCATGAATAAATGAGTTTGGTTATATATATCAAGAGTGTTATTGAAAATCTAAGATGCTTTTGCAAAGTCTAATTAATGAAAATCCAAGGGAATAATAACTAATCGAATAACATTTTGGAGTTGTAAGGGACATCAAGAAAAAGTATATTTTTACACTTTGTATGTATCTCAGACTTCCGTGGAACTTGTGATCAACTCTTATCTCATTTACAGATGGCATCTTTGCTCCCTTTGAGTCATGATGTGGACCACTGTTGTCAGAGTTAGTCTTAATACCCTCATCTACCAAACTCCCACAAGAACTGCCCATTAAACTCTTCTTCTAGGGGGTTACACCTTGTGAAAATTAACTCATCCACATTGGTATGTCATATTGAAACATCAGTGTTTAGATCTTGGTTAGGTACCTATGTCATTGAGATTTCCTTGGTGCAGATATATATAGTAGACACTATCTTGCAGCAGATGTCTTGTCTTAGTCCTCTGGCTCTTACAGTCCTTCTGTGCCTTTTCCTATGTTTTGTGATGTTTCCTAAGCCTTAGGGTATAGGGTTGTGTGGTAGATGTATCAACTGGGGCTGAGCAACTCATTCAATTGTTCTCTATATATTTGCCACTTCTGGGGTTATGTAATGGTACTCTTTTTCTTTTTGAATACCTTTTACTTACTCCTTAAGAATTAGATGTAGCTTCTGATTTCCATCTGTGGCTGGGGACCTCAGCCTGTGTCACATAGCTCCATAGCCAAATAGCGCCAGGAGAAAGCTAGCCTCCCAGGAGTGTGGACAAGCCTGTGCGTGGAGGTAAGGTGAGCACCACTGCTCAGCGGGACCCACCCAGAACCCTCAGAACACAGGGACTGAGGAGTGGTCTTCCGGTTTCCTTCTGAAGCTGGGGAGCTGATCCTGTGACACAGAGCTCCATACTCTGTGAGACAGAAGAGAGAATCTCAGGTGCAGAAGATACCATAGAAAACATTGACACAGCAGTCAAAGAAAATGCAAAATGCAAAAAGCTTCTAACCCAAAACATCCAGGAAATTCAGGACACAATGAGACGACCAAACCTAAGGATAATAGGTATGGAAGAGAGTGAAGATTCCCAACTTAAAGGGCCAGTAAATATCTTCAACAAAATTATAGAATAAAACTTTCCTAACCTAAAGAAAGAGATGAACACAAACATTCAAGAAGCTTACAGAACTCCAAATAGATTGGACCAGAAAAGAAATTCCTCACATCACATAATAGTCAAAACACCAAATGCACAAAACAAGGAAAGAATATTAAAAGCAGTAAGGGAAAAAGGTTAAGTAACATGTAAAGGGAGACCTATCAGAATTACACCAGACTTCTCACCAGAGACTATGAAAGCTAGAAGATCCTGGGCAGATCTCATACAGTACCTAAGAGAACACAAGTGCCAGCCCAGGCTGCTATACCCAGCAAAACTCTGAATTACCATAGATGGTGAAACTAAGGTATTCTATGACAAAACCAAATTTACACAATATGTTTCCACAAACTCAGCCCTACAAAGGATAATAGATGGAAAATGCCAACATAAGGAGGGAAACTATACCCTAGAAAAAGCAAGAAAGTAATCTTTCAACAAACTCAAAACAAGATAGCCACACAAACGTAACAATAATATTGAAAATAACAGGAAGTAACAATCACTATTTCTTAATATCTCTTAACATCACTGGATTCAATTCCCCAATAAAAAGACATAGACTAAGAGACTGGATACATAAACAGGATCCAACATTTTGCTGCATACAGGAAATGCACCTCAGGGTTAAAGACAAACACTACCTCAGAGTAAAGGGCTGGAAAACAATTTTCCAGGCAAATGGTCCCAAGAAACAGGCTGGAGTAGCCATTGTAATATAAGATAAAATTAACTTTCAATTAAAAGTCATCAAAAAAGATAAGGAAGGACACTTCATACTCATCAAGGGAAAAACTACCAAGAAGAAATCTCAATTCTGAACATCTATGCTCCAAATGCAAGGGCACCCATATCCCAAAAGAAACTTTACTAAAGCACAAAGCACAAATTGCCCCTCACACAATAATAGTGGGAGACTTCAACACCCCACTGTCATCAATGGACAGATCTTGGAAACACAAACTAACCAGAGACACAGTGAAACTAACAGATGGTATGGACCAAATGGATTTAACAGATATCTATAGTACATTTCATCCTAAATCAAAAGAATATGCATTCTTCTCAGCACCTCATGGTACCTTCTCCAAAATTGACCATGTTTTTGGTCACAAAACAAACCTCAACAGATACAAGAAGATTGACATAATCCCATGCCTCCTATCAGATCACTATGGATTTAGGTTGGTCATCAATGGCAACAACAGCAACAGAACACCCAGATACACATGGAAGCTGAACAAAACTCTACTCAATGATAACTTGGTCAAGGAAGAAATAAAGAAAGAAATTAAAGACTTCCTAGAATTTAATGAAAATGAAAGTACACGTACCCAAACCTGTGGGACACAATGAAAGCAGTGTTAAGAGGAAAACGCATAGCTCTGAGTGCCTCATAAAAAAAAACTGGAGAGAGCATACACTAGCAGCTTAACAGCACACCTGAACACTCTAGAACAAAAAGAAGCTAATACACCCAAGAGGAGTAGAAGGCAGGAAATAATCAAACTCAGGGCTGAAATCAATCAAGTAGAAACAAAAAGAACTATACAAAGAATCAACAAAACCAGGAGCTGGTTCTTTGAGAAAATCAACAAGAGTGATAAACCCTTAGCCAGACTAACAAGTGGGCACAGAGACAGGATCCAAATTTACAAAATCAGAAAGGAAAAGGGAGATATAGCAGCAGAAACTGAGGAAATTAAAAAAAACAAACAAACAAACAAACATCAGATCCTACTACAAAAGTCTATATTCAACAAAAGTAGAAAATCTGGATGAAATGGACAACTTTCTAGACAGATACCAAATAAGTCAGGAACAGATAAACCATCTAAAGAGTCCAATAACCTCTAAAGAAATAGAAGCAGTCATTAAAAGTCTCCCAACCAATAAACACCCAGGACCAGATGGGTTCAGTGCAGAATTCTATCAGACCTTCAAAGAAGACCTAATACCAATACTTTTCAACTATTCCACAAAATAGAAACAGAGGAACACTACCCAATTCATTCTATGAGGCCACAGTTACACTGATATCAAAACCTCACAAAGAACCAACAAAGAAAGAGAACTTCAGGCCAATTTCCCTTATGAATATCGATGCAAAAATACTCAATAAAATTCTTGCAAACCGAATCCAAGAATACATCAAAACGATCATTCACCATGATCAAGTAGGCTTCATCCCAGGGATGCAGGGATGGTTCCATGCCCAGAAATCCACCAATGGAATCCATTACATAAACAAACTCAAAGGAAAAAACCACATGGTCATTTCCTTAGATGCTGAAAAAAGCATTTGACAAAATTCAACATCGCTTCATGATAAAAGTCTTGGAAAGATCAGGAATTCAAGACCAATACCTAAACATAGTAAAAGCAATATACAGCAAACCAGTAGCCAACATCAAACTAAATGGAGAGAAACTTGAAACAATCCCACTAAAATCAGGGACTAGGTTTATTCTCTTTCTATCTATTCAATATAGTACTTGAAGTTCTAGCTAGAGCAATTAGACAACAAAAGGATGTCAAAGGGATACAAACTGGAAAGGAAGAAACCAAACTATCACTATTTGCAGATGATATGATCATATACTTAAGTGACCCAGAAAACTCCACCAGAGAACTGCTACAGCTGATAAATAACTTTAGCAAAGTGGCCGGATATAAAATTAACTCAAACAAATCAGTAGCCTTCCTATACTCAAAGGATAAACAGGCTGAGGAAGAAATTAGGGAAATGACACCCTTTACAATAGTCATAAACAATATAAAGTATCTTGGTGTGATTCTAACCAAACAAGTGAAATATCTGTATGACAAGAACTTCAAGTCTCTGAAGGAAGAAATTGAAGAAGACCTCAGAAGATGGAAAGCTCTCCCGTGTTCATGGATTGGCAGGATTAATATAGTAAAAATGGCCATCCTGCTGAAAGCAATCTACAGAGTCAATGCCATCGCCATCAACATTCCAACTCATTTTTTCATAGTCTTAGATAGAGCCATTCTCAAATTCATTTGGAATAACAAAAACCCAGGATAGCAAAAACTATTCTCAACAATAAAAGAACATCTGGGGGAATCAGCATCCCTAGAGGAGTAGTGATAAAAACTGCATGGTATTGGTACAGTGACAGGCAGGTAGATCAATGGAATAGAATTGAGGACCCAGAAATGAACCCACACACCTATGGTCACTTGATCTTCGACAAAGGAGCTAAAACCACCCAGTGGAAAAAAGACAGCATCTTCAACAAATGGTGCTGGGTCAACTGGTGGTCTACATGTAGAAGAATGCAAATTGATCCACTCCTATCTCCTTGTACAAAGTTCAAGTCCAAGTGGATCAAGGACCTCCACATAAAACCAGTTACACTGAATCTAATAGAAGAGAAAGTGGGGAAAAGTCTCAAACACATGGGTACAGGGGAAAAGTTTCTAAACAGAACACCATTGGCTTACAAATGGGATTTCATGAAATTGCAAAGCTTCTGTAAGGCAAAGGACACTGTGCCTAGGACAAAATGGCAATCAGATTGGGAAAAGATCTTTACAAATCCTACGTCCAATAGAAGACTAAAACTACTATATACAAAGAACTCAAGAAGTTAGACTCCAGAAAACCAAATAACCCTATCAAAAAATGGGGAACAGAGCTAAACAGAGAATTCTCAACTGAGGAAACTTGAAGGGCCAAGAAGCGCCTAAAGAAATGTCCAAAATCCTTAGTCATCAGGGAAATGCAAATCAAAACAACCCTGAGATTCCACCTCACACCAGTCAGAATGGCTAAGATCAAAAACTCAGATGACAGCAGATGCTGGCCAGGATATGGAGAAAGAGGAACACTCCTCCATTGCTGGTGGGATTGCAAGCTGGTACAACCACTCTGGAAATCAGTTTGGTGGACCCTCAGAAAAATGGACATAATACTACTTGAGGACCCAGCTATACCACTCCTGGGCATATACCCAGAAGATGCTCCAACATGTAATGAGGACACATGCTCCACCACGTTGATGGCAGCCATATTTATAATAGCCAGAAGCTGGAAACAACCCAGATGTCCCTCAGCAGAGGAATGGATACAGAAAATGTGATACATTTACACAATGGACTACTACTCAGCTATTAAAAATAATGACTTCATGAAATTCGCAGGCAAATGGATGGAACTTGAAAATATCATCCTGAGTAAGGTAAGTCAGTCACAAAAGAACAAACATGGTACGTACTCACTGATAAGTGGATATCAGCCCTAAAGTTTAGAATACCCAAGATTCAATTCCCTGAGCATGGGGTCCTAGATGGAGGAGTTGGAGAAGGGACTGAAGGAGCTGAAGGAGTTTGCAGCCCCATGGAGGGAGCAACTGTGTCAACTGGCCAGATTCCCAGGTGTTCCCGGAGGAGACTGTACTATCATCCAAAGAATACCATGGGAGGGACCCATGATGGTGGCCACATTTGTGGTAGAGTGCCTTTTGGCCATCAGAGGTAGGAGAGGCTTTTGGGCCTGAGGATGTTAGATGCCCCAGTATAGGGGAGGGAAGGTGGTAGTGGGTGGGTAGGTGGGGGAATACCCTCAAAGAGGCAGGGGGAGGGGGAATGGAGTAGGGGGTTTCCAAAGGGGAGACCTGGAAAAGGGAAAACATTTGAACTGTAGATAAAGTATCAAAAAAATTAAAAATTAAAAAAAGAATTAGCTGTATATATACAACATTATGATCATATCTATATGTCACTTCCTTCATTTATCACTCCACACTCGCACAAAGTTTCACCTTCCCACATTTACTGATTTTAAATCTCACTATGAGGGTGCATCTGAAATCCCAACGCCCATGAGGGTAAGTCAGGGAGCCTTTGAGTGTAGGGTTATCCTGAGTTAGTAACACACTTTGACTCAAAAATATACTTTCCATATGATCCAGCTCTACCACTCCTGGATATTTATCCTAAAGACTCCAAGTCAATGTATTTCTGAGACAATTGCATATGAATGCTTATTGCAATACCATTCAAGAGTTCGCCTTTAATCCCAGCACTTGGGAGGCAGAGGCAGGTGGATTTCTGAGTTCGAGGCCAACCTGGTCTACAAAGTGAGTTCCAGGACAGCCAGGGCTAAACAGAGAAACCCTGTCTTGAAAAATCAAAAAAAAAAAAAAAAAAAAAAAAAAAAAAGTTCTTCTATGGAACCAATCTACATGTTCAACAACAGAGGAATAAAGACAGTGTGGTTTATATACATACTGTAATTATTTTCAGCCATAAAGAAAAACAAGCTATTTTGTGGGATGACTGCGAAACACTTCGAACTTTAGGCTGTAAAAGTCACTGAGTACTTGTAGCAATTAATGGTTTCTGAAAGGGGGAAAATATCAATCTTCACTAGGAACAAGCTCCCCCTGTATGTTTAGCCAATACCAAGAGGTATGCCCTAACCACACATAAACAATACTAAATAATCTCAGCATATTATATTTATAAACATAAAAATATATATCTAACAATTATGATTAAAGAATAAGAGGTCATGCATTTGAAAAGGAGTGAGAGAGATAGGGAGGAAACGGGAGAATGATAAAAACATATATGGGATTCTCAGGCACTGAGCCACCGACCAGGCAGCATAAGCTGCTCTGAGGCCTTCTACACATACACAGCAGAGGACTGCTTGGTCTAGCCTCAGTGGGAGAAGATGCATCTAACCTTCGAGAGACTTGAGGTCCCAGGGAGTGGGGAGGCCAGGCAGGTGGGGGGGGGACATCCTCTTGAAGACAGGGGGGAGGAGGAATGGAGTGAGGAACTGTGGGGAGGTGGAGTGGGATGGGGTAATGACTGGACTGTAAAAAAAAGTTTTATATATATATATGAATTCTCAAAAAAATAAGTAAAAAACAAAAGAAAAAGGAATGAGCAAAGACAGATTTAAAGATAGTAGGATATTTCCAACTTTTAAGTACATTTTATTAGTAGTATTGAAAAGATGTTCCAGAAAAGGAAAACAATTCCCTGAACACCAGAAAACCAAGGAAGCAGCATGTATGCTAATGATAATGTCTCTCAGGCCTTTCTAATTACCCCTTAATATGGCATTTATACTTAGAAAATTAATTTATGCATTCTATGGTCCCATATAATATTCTATAAAAATGGTTTTAAGACACCATTGCTTAATTATAAAAGAAGCATTAGCAGAATAGATATTTTAAAACGTGAATTTGCACATTATGCATTTACACTAGAGTTTACAATCTTTCTTAGACTTTTGATTTGCTACATACCAAAAATAATTCACGTATTAAACATTTTCCAGCAATTTCCTAATGTGCATTGTAAGTACCTGATTACATCTGTTTCTTCATATGAGGCTTATAATATACTTAGGGGGCTTTTCTTCTACTGGAATCCAATTGATTTAATTAGGCAAGTCTCACTAATGTGCTAGTTGGAAGACAGATTTTCTTTGTTACCATTCACTTGAGATTACATTACATTCACAGAATCATAATTATTTTGATGTTTGCTATAGTGAAATAGAGATATATCAGCTAAATTTTTTAATGATGTTAACTTTTGATATAAATTACTATCTAATTTTTGTTGCACATAGATCATTTCTTTTTTCTAGCTTAATGCACCATATCTCAGAAGCTTTATTAACTTTTGTTATGTATTTACAATATCATGATATGAAAGAAAAAGGTCAGGATGTCATCTGAATGTAGTCCCAGGCAACAGCTATATCACATAGAATATTACATGATAGAGCCCAATCATGACATGGGACATTTTCCCTTGTAAAATTTTTATCTTACACACGAAATAATTTCAGTTTGTTTATATTCTATGCTAGCTTATCTAAATTTAAAATTATAAGACAGTAATATTGAGACTTTGCTGTAGTCAATCACTGATGGCATGCAAGATGCAAGAGAGCTGTGCTTCTCTGTGGATGAACTTCAGACAATATCAAATTAATAGCGTTAAAACAATTATATGGATTATAATGTTTATTTTATAATATACATGATAACTATTTTCCATGTATACCTACTGTAAACTTTATAATGTAAGATCATGATTTCTCAGTTTTCTTTTTTTTTTTTTTTACATTAAAAGTCATTAAATTTTTTTACTCATTCCCGTTTTAGAAATCATTGGCCATTAGAGATGAATATATAAAAGACCCCTATATTTTATGAATTAATATATAAGAAATAAAAAAAGTACAACTTGGAAAACAATTTTGTTTCAAAAAGTGAAATTGTTAAAAATACACCTAGATGTTTAGTCATAGGAAATTTTAATAAAACAAATATCTACACAGAAAAATGTAAAGTGTATGTGAATATTTATAGCAGCATTGTAAACCCAACCATCATTACTAATCCCAAGGTATAAAGAATCCCAATGTTCTTTGTGAAATGAGAAGACTAATACAGCCGTGTGTTAAAGTACTACTGAGCAAAGCAAATTAGTGAGGCAGTGCTTAGGAGTGTCAGGCTGGGGTCAGGTGGGCTTAACAAGGTTGTATTTCTCAATAGTTCTAGAGATTTGCATTGTGAAGGGGTCTCTCTGCTGAGTGTTCTTATGATCGAGAGGGCTTATCTTGGCTATCGAGAGGGCTTATCTTGGCTAGGTCTCTTTCTCTAAGGGTCATTCTGCGAGCATTTCCTTGCAATCTAGCTACCTTCTAGATGCACCACTTGTAACTACTATCATGTTGGGATTAGGACTTAGGTCTATGAATTTTGGGTACACATTCGCTCTATACATATATATTTAAATCAGTATATGGGTAGATCTCAAAATCAAGCCAAAACGTTACAGTTTATGTGTCCCTTTATAGTTATTTTAAAATGAACAACCATTTGATACTCATATATTTACTGTTATATATCTTATGCATATTTACTGTTTTTATATCTTATTCACGGGTTGTCCCTTTATTAACATGAAGTGACTTTTTTGCTGTGAAGTTTGATTTGACAGATGAGTGCACAGGTTCTCAAGCCTGCTGTTCAGTTTCATGTTTCATGTATCTTTTCCTCGTGATCCCCCTGCCCCATTTCTTTAGCATATGCTACTGGCTTATGTCACCACAAATGATCTGGACTCTGTTGTTCTAACTTTTCACTGTCAGAGTTTACCTTTGCTAGTGAGACACATTTCCTGAAGGCAGAAAATGATTGGGTTCTGCTTTTGTTTGCTTGTTTAATGCTAACCTGCTTTTTTGTTTTTAATTAAAAAAACTGACACCATTATCTTTCAGAATTATTTTTGAGAATGATGTAATGATTTCTGTCATTTTAATGTTTTTGTGCAGATTGATTCTTTCTCTATCCACATATACAATCTCATGGTTGTATTTATCATTCTCTTGTGTGTGTAGGACTTCTTTAAGTTCTTCTACAGTGCTGGCTTGTGGATATGGTCTTCCATAGCTTCTGTGTTTCATGGAAGGCCTCGTGTATTCTTCAATTACAAATTATCAGTTTTTCAGCATAGCACATAATTTAGGCTTACATTTATTTGCTCTTTTAGGTATTGGAAGTTATAGTTCATGCCTTCCTGGTTCTCAGAGTTTCTGCTAAGGAAGTTGTTGTTCTGATGGTTTTCTTTTACATGGTACTTAGAATTTTTGTCTTTGCATTTTTACTATTCTTTTTTATGTACAACATTTTAACTATAATACAATATGGGAAATCCCCTTCTAAGATGTTTGGCATTCTAAAGGCTTCATACACATCCATGTCTGCCTCTTTCTTGTGACTTGACCGTTTCCCCATTTTCTTTTTCTTTTTTTTTTTTCCTGATTTTTATTTTTTTTGATACTTTATTTACATTCCAATGTTTCCCCCTTTCCAGGTCTCCACTTTGGAAACCCCCTATGTCCTCTCCCCTCCCCCACCTCTATGAGGGTATTCCCCCACCCACCCACCTGCCCACCCACTCCCGTCTTCCCACCTTGACATTCCCCTGTACTGGGGCCTCTAACACCCTCAGGCCCAAGGGCCTCTCCTCCCCATGATGGCCAACAAGGTCCTCCTTTGCCACATATGTGGTCCGAACCATGGGTCCCTCCATGTGTATTCTTTGGTTGGTGGTCCAGCCTCTAGGAGCACCCGGGGGTCAGGCTAGTTGACACTGTTGCTCCCTCCATGGGGTTGCAGACTCCCTCAGCTCCTTCAGTCCCTTCTCCAACTCCTCCATCTGGGACCTCACTCTCAGTCCAGCGGTTACTGTAAAGTGAAACTTGGGTATTCCGAACTTTTGGGCTAATATCCACTTATCAGTGAGTACATACCATGTTCGTTCTTTTGTGACTGAGTTACCTCGCTCAGGATGATATTTTCAAGTTCCATCCATTTGCCTGCGAATTTCATGAACACATGCTCCACTATGTTCATAGCAGCCATATTTATAATAGCCAGAAGCTGGAAACAACCCAGATGTCCCTCAGCAGAGGAATGGATACAGAAAATGTGGTACATTTACACAATGGAGTACTACTCAGCTATTAAAAACAATGACTTCATGAAATTCCCGATTTTCCTATAGCGGATCTTTTCTGTGCCTGTAGGTCATCCCTCTTTACTGTCTTGCAGTCATCATTTATACATTCTGGTCTTTTGATGAGAATTCACCGGTCTTGTATGTTCTGCCTACACTTCCTTTTTCTTTATTCTTGTCTGAATGCTTTAATTTGTGTTCCTTTTTTTCAAGTCCTGATAATATGTTTTGTATTTAATCCAGCAGATGCATGAAGCTTTCAATTGAGTTTTGAATTTGACTTGTTGAACTTTCATTTCCAAAATTTCAAATGAATCTTTTAAAACACTTCTGTTTGTTGGATTTTTCTTTCATATTCCTTATTGTCTTCCTGATTTCACTTAAGAGCTTTTATGTGTGGGAGGAGGCATGCATAACTTTTTTTGTGTGTGTGCACATGTGTGTATGTGCATAAGTGCATGTGTGCATGTGTGTGCGTGTGTAGGCTAGCGGTTTCTGTATCATCCTCAATCACTGTCTGCTTTATTTTTTGAGACATATTTTCTCATTAAACCTGGAGCACATCAATTTGGCTAGTCTGGCTGACCAATGAGTTTTGTGGCTCTGCTTGTTTCCTGCTCCCAATCCCACCGCAGTGCTAGAGTTACAGATATGTACCATAAAACCAAGGTTTTATATAGGTTCTGGTGACCTGAACTTAGGTTCTCATGTATGCGCAGTAAGCATTTTACCAGCTAAGCCATCTTCTCAATCTGCAACTGCTTAAATAAGGAACAATTTGTTTTCTCTTAACTCATTTAGGCTTTATGTTCCTGAAAAGCAATCAGAAATGAAGTGGGGTACCCATTTTGCTCTCAGATGGCTGTTGTAGGAGTGAACCTCATTTTAGCTTGGCTGTTGGAAAATAGGAAGGTCTTGGGAATTTAGTGCTTAGTGGAGCTACTGTCTTAGCTCTGGAGTACAGACTCTTACATGTCAGGGAAAGTGCAAAAGAACAACATCAACCAACCAGACCGCCAGAGCTCCCAGGGACTAAACCACCAATCAAAGAGTATACATGGAGCGACCCATGGTTCCAGTCACATATGTAGCAGAGGATGGCCTTGATGGACATCAATGGGAGGAGAGGCCCTTGGTTCTATGAAGGCTCAATGCCCCAGTGTAGGGGAATCCCAAGGCAGGGAGGTGGGAGTGGGTAGGCGGGTAGGGGAGCACCCTCATAGAAGCAGGGGGATGGGGGATGGGATAGGGGCTTTCTCGAGGGGAAACTGGGAAAGGGGATAGCATTTGAAATGTAAATAAAGAAAATATCCAATAAAAAAAAAGAAAAAAAATTCAGGTGTCATGTTTGGTTAATAACTAAACTGATGAAGTGGCTAATGTACTGAAAGAGACCTGAGAGAGCTTCTGAAGAGAACCAGCTGTAAATGGAATAGGAACATTAGGAGAAACGTCAGGGAATCCCAAGGCTGCATTCAGAAGGAATTCCACAAGCTCTTAATTGACAGAATTTGGGGAAGAAATAGGGAGGTCATGGCTGAGAATTTTTCCCCCAATAAAAGTGAAAAATGTGAATTCTCAGATTCAAAAGCTGAAACAAATCCTAAAGAAAATAAGTAGAAAATACATTGAAATGAATGCAAGTGAAATATTAGTATCCCAAAGGAAAAGTAGATTATTCAACAAAAGCAGCAGAGATAGACTATGCATAGTTTTAGGAAAAAAATTACAATATTTAAACGGAAGTGATTTTTAATGTCAGTTAGTCTCTTGGGCCAAGATTAACTAGATCAAGAAACAGTATTCTGCTATTTGAGAATGCACACAGAGTGGTACTTTACTACCTGGCTCCATAGGAGCTGTGCTGCTCATGTGCACTTAGGATTTACATTGGGATTGGAAATTGCAACTGTAAGCTGCTGGCCCCAGAACCTCTCTTCTCCTGGGTGATGAGCAAGCTGCACGCCCGAGTTGTTTTCTTCTGCCTAAGCTGTCAATTTGACTCACACTGCCTTGAATACATTTTCTTCAGTAAGGAATTTGTCATGTCCAGTCTCCTGTTTTACATAATTTGGTTCCATATCCAGACTTCCACAACTGTATTTGAATAACAAAAACAAATCATCCTTGGATCACTAGCAGTGACAGTTTTCATGAAAAATAGTTTTCAGCTTTACAGTTTCTAAAATACAGCAAGGCAGAGCAGAAGGAGTTTGAAAACCATGCACATGAGAAAATCCATAGTCTCTGTCATAGGCATCAAGAGTAACTATCTTTAACAGCATAATTTTCAGTACCAAACACAAGCCACAGACAATGGGATAATGCCCACGCAGTGCTGTGTTGAAAACACAGACATTCAAAAATGTGGAGCATACTCTAACAGATATGAAGAGCTATTGAGCAATGCACTTTAACAATCTCATGTACATTAGACATAGAAGGAATGGGTGATATGCAAGAAAACTAATTGCCTTTAATAAGGACATATTTTTATTAACATAAGAAAATATTAACTTAAAAATATGCTCCTATAAAGGAATACCTATTTTATGTTTTTTGCTTGAGGGAAATAATCCCAGAATCTAAATTAAGAAACACTTTTATTTAGCTTCTTTGGGTCTGTGGGGTGTGTCATGGATATCCTGTACTTTATGCCAAAGATCCACTTATCAGTAAGTATATACCATGATGTCCTTGTTTTTAATAGCTGAATAGTATGCTCCTGTGTAAATGAACTACATTTTCTGTATCCATTCTTCAGTTGGGGGGCATCTGGGTTGTTTCCAGTTTATGGCTATTACAAATAAAGTGCTATGAACATAGTGAAGCACGTGTCCTTGTTATATGGGGCAACAACTTTTGGGTATATGTGCAGTAGTGGTATAGCTGGGTCTTCGGGTAGAACTATTTCTAGTTTTCTGAGAAACCACCATGTAGGCCTTTAATGATTCAACTTCTCCTCTAGCCACTAGAGGTGGTAGAAAAAGTTAGTAGTACATGGGGGAAATAGACCTGTTTAGAAGTAGTTCTTTGTGGGTGAGTCCAGTATTCATTGTCAGGATATCAACAGTCCAATCTTCTAACAAAATGCCAACATGAATAGCAGTGGCAGTCCATTCAGCAATCACCACTCACGAATCAGCAGCTGCAGAGCAGTCCACTCAGGACGCCACAGGGAATCAGAAAAGGCAGTTCAATCCAGAAGAGACTGTGAAGCTCACCAACAAGCCTGGGTCCGAGGAAGTGGTAAGAAACCATAGGACCCTAAGGAGAAGTTATTTGGCGGGTTTCTCTCTATCAAGTTACCATAAGTGAAGCTCACCAAAGCAATGTAAGGTGAACCAAATACATGTGCGGACAGCGAATAATAGTGAGGCAGAGCCAAACAGACCAATGCTCCTGCTCCCACTGTCTGTGGCTTCTGCTCCCACTGTCTGTGGCTTCTAAACATCATTGGTCCTTTCACATGTCGGCTGTAGCAAAACATCCTTTCACCTGTGTGCTCAGCAAAACATCATTTGACATAACTGACTTTCCAAAGAAACCAGAAGTTTCCGCTTCACCACCAGATTGATTTCCAGAGCAGTTGTACAAGTTTGCACTCCCAACAGCAATGGAGGAGTGTTCCTCTTTCTCCACATTTCCCCTCAGCATGTGCTGTCCCTGGAGTTTTTGGTCTTAGTCATTCTGATTTGTGTAAGGTGGAATTTCAGGGTCATTTTGATTTGCATTTCCCTGCTAATTACGGATGTTGAACAATTCTTTAAGTGCTTCTCTGCCGTTTGAGATTCCTCTGTTAAAAATTCTCTTTTTAGCTCTGCACCCCATTTTTAAATTGGATTTTTTAGTTTTTTGGAGTCTAACTTCTTGAGTTCTTTGTGTATTTTGGATATTAGGCCTTTGACAGATGTAGGGTTAGTAAAGATCTTTCATCAATCTGCAGGCTGCATTTTGTCCTACGGATGTTGTCCTTTGCCTTATAGAAGCTTTGCAGTTTCATGAGGTCCCATTTGTCAATTGTTGATCTAATAGCCTGAGTAACTGGTATTCTGTTCAGGAAAATTTCCTCTGTGTCAATGTGTTTGAGGCTATTTCTCATTTTCTCTTCTTTGAGAATTAGTGTATTTGGTTTTATGTTGAGATCTTTGATCCACTTGCACTTGAGTTTTGTGCAAGGTGATACATATGGATCTGTTTGCATTCTTCTACATGGAGACACCCAGTTAGATCAGCACCATTTGTTGGAGATGCTTTCTTTTTTTCCATTGTATGATTTTGGCTTTTTTGTTAAACAAAAATAAGTGTCCATAAGTGTGTGGGTTTATTTCTGGGTCTTTGATTCAATTCCATTGATCAACATATCTGTTTCATAGACGGCAGAGAGAGAGGGAGGGAACTGGGTTGGAGAGGGAATGAGGAAGAGAATGGGGGAATTAGGATCAGGTGTGGGGAGAGAGAGGAGGGCTAGAGGGCCAGAAGAATGAATGGAAATCTTCATTTGCAGTGAGTAGGGGCATGGGGGTATCTCTAAGACATGACAGAGATCTGGAATGGGGGAGGCTTCCAGGTGACGCTAACTGAGATGAATAACAGTGGGGATAGGGAACTTGAAGAGACCACCTCCTCTAGCCAACAAGGACTCTCAGCGGAGGGATTAGGACACTAACCCACCCACAAAACTGTCGACCCAAAATTTGTCCTGTCTAAAAGAAATGCAGGGACAAAGATGGAGCAGAGACTGAGGGAATGGCCAACCAATAACTGGTCCAACTTGAGATCCATCCCATGGACAAGCACCAATTCCTCACACTATTGATGATACTCTGCTATGCTTGTAGACAGGAACATAGCATAACTGTCTTCTGAGAGGCTCCACTCAGCAACTGATTGAAACATGCAGATACCCACAGCCAAACATTGAATGGAGGTCGGGGACTCTTAAGGAAGAGTTGGGGAAAGGATTAAAGGCCCTGAAGGGGATAGGAACTCCACAGGAAGACCAACAGAGTCAACTAACCTGGACCTCTTGGAGCACTCAGAGACTGAGCCACCAACCAAAGAGCCAACATATGTAGAGATGTGTGACTCAGTCTCCATGTGGGTCCCCCAAGAGCTGAAACAGGGGCTGTCTCTAAAGCTGTTGCTTGTCTTGGAATCTGTCCCAACACGGCTGCCTTGTCTGGTCATTTGGAGAGGATGTGCCTAATGCTACAGAGAGTTGATGTGCCAGGGTCGGAGGAAATCTGGGGGAGGGTCTCTCAGATGAGAAGAGGAAGGGGACTAAGGGAACAGTGGCTTCTGTTCAGGGGAGACTGGGAGAGGCAGCAACTGGGATGTAAAAAAAAAAAAGGGACAAAGATGGAGCAGAGACTGAGGGAATGGCCAACCAATAACTGGTCCAACTTGAGATCCATCCCATGGACAAGCACCAATTCCTCACACTATTAATGATACTCTGCTATGCTTTAAAATTGCCATTTAAAATATAGTGATTAGTTAAATATAAAAAACTAAAAGGCCACACAATTAAATGTCTGTATAATTTTTGTTTTTCTCTTCCATGGCCGAATACAACTCTGTTAGTACAGTCTGTGGTCATTTTCCTGCTGCATCTGGGATTTTGTGTTTCTATGTCTTCTAGGCTCATGATGTGGATCAAAATCATATTTGTATGTACAAAAACAGAAACACTTTTATTATCATGTGTGTGCTCCTTCTACCTGCATGTGGGTTTGGAGGCTTGAACTAATGCTGTCAGGCATGTGCAGCAAGCACCTTTTCTGTCCGATCCATCCCACCAACCCCCAAATCCAGAATCCAAAACACTGTCCATGTGGACTCCTTCTGTGGATTTTATAATTACATTTCACTAGAGTTCAGGGCCAGCTCCATCTGCCATCACTCCTTCTGTACTGAAGAAAATGGGAGCAATATTGTACATCTACATTTCTTCCCAGTACCCCATTGCCACCTACAATATTTTTATACTTTCAAATTTCATCTTGTTCATAATCGTAAGAGTTCAGCAGTATAACTTTATGTGACAATAGACTTCCAACGGATATTTCATTCAGGTATTTAAATGTTCATAAACCCATTTTAAGTGGTATGCTTAAAATGGTTTGCCTCAGTTATTCAGCACGAACCTTTCGGAAAGACATATGGACTATTAATAACACGATGCCTCGCATCTTGTGAGCAATATTCTTATTTGTCAAAAATATCTAAATGTCTCCTGACAGTGCTGATCCTAACTTCTGACTCTGTGACTGTGATGGAACACCATTGTCCTTGTTAAATTACAACATGGCACATTTGAGTTTTTAAAATTATTTATTTCAGTTTAAAAAAATCTCATGTGATTTGCATAGATTTCTCCCCTTCCCCAGCTCTTTCTGTGCTCACCTCCTGCTGCTCTGTCTTCAACTCATGACCATTGTTATGGTCTGTTTTTCTTTATTATTGTTTTACACACACACACACACACACACACACACACACACACACACACACACACACACATATATAAATACAGTCTGCTGAATATTTGATCTTGCTCATCTGTAAATGCCCCATCTGATACCAAAAGAGAGAGTTTATTCCTGATATCCTGATGGGCCCAGTTAATCCCATAAGTCATTAGTAACAGGTATTTTTCTCCAAGTGGGAGAAATCAGAGAACTGAGAAGTACAAGACTCCATGGCTTGCTGCTGCTTTGAAGAAGGAGAAGCTACATGGAAAGGCATGCCCAGCTTCTAGGAATAGAGAGCAGGCCCTAGCTATAACACGGGAACCAGGACTTTAGACCTGTGGCTCCAAGCATGAAATTTTACAATGCAATGAATATGTCAGGTAGTTGTGTTACTCAGAGTTCTCTAAAGTCACAGAATTTATGCAATGAATTTCTCTCTCTCTCTCTCTCTCTCTCTCTCTCTCTCTCTCTCTCTCTCTCTCACACACACACACACACACACACACGTGTGTGGACTTCATTGGAATGACTTACAGGCTGAATTCTAACTAATCTAACAATGGCCAGCTATGAATGGAAAGTCCAAGAATCTAGTAGTTGCTCAGTCCCATAAGTCTGCATGTCTCAGCTGATCTTCTATTTAAGCTGGAATCCCACAGAAATAAGATTCAATGCCAGCAAAGAAATAGATGAGCTGGCAAAGTGAAGGCAAGCAGGTAAAGAATGAATGAACCATTCCTTCTCCCATTGTCCTTACATAAGCTTCTAGCATAAGGTATGGTGTGCCAGATTAAAGGTGTGCCCCAAGATCTTGATTAAAGGTGTATGTAATCCAGCTTCAAGATCTAGATTTAAAGGGTGTGTTATTCTCTCAAGATCTGGATCAAAACCCTGTCTTCTAGGCTCATGATGTGGATCAAAGGTACGTTGTCTTCTTACCTCATGATCTAGATTACAGCTGTCTACTCCATTTCTGAACTGTAGTTCATTCCAGTTATAGTCAAGTTGACAACCAAGAATAGCCATCACAGTAGTATAGTCTTTCCTAGAGTTTCTAGGTTTAGTCCGGCTTAGCTGGTACCTGTATTTTAAACAAAAAATTGTGTCACTGTGTCACTGAGAAATGTACTATTAAATTTGATGAGAAATGCGTTATTAAATTTGATACTAATTCTATGTCACCTTATGGAGTTGTATAGTTCTGTATAAACACTATTTAAGTCTGGAAGAAGATGGAGTATTTAAATTGCATTTCATTTGTCTAAAGACAGTTTTATGGACACAAGCGTTCAAAAGCATAATTTATCCTTCCCTATTACTATGTTCAATCAGTGCCAGACAATAATGTGCAAAACTGTTATTTATCAGCAACTGTTAGCATAATAGTTTTCTATCTCTCTGTGTGCAGACAGTGTACACTCCCTGTGGTCCTAACATCCTTTCTCTTAATCAACTCTCTCTCTTCTCCTCCCTCATGTTTATTCTTGCTATCATCTCTCCTCTGTTTATGTAACCAAAATTATGTTTGAAGTATTTAATAGGATTGTATTTATTTAAAGCTTGCGAAAACCAATGTGGATCATTGCTTAGCTTTACCATGGTTCAGGCGGCTTCTAAAGTGTATGATTCCAGAACGTATCTCACTGAATACAGAGAAGCAGCTCTTGTGTACTTCATGGCTGGCATGGTGGTCACAGAGGAGATGAGGGTTCCAGAATTGTCCTAATTCTGAAAATAAGGTTGTTAATATAATGTAGGGATTTTGACTTAGAGTTCTATAGTGTTTCATATAAAAGTAGTTCTTACCATCCAGGACATGTGTACATAAAAGTAGGGTTCATTTGAGTTCAAAAAAAGTTAGAATAAAACAAATTTCTGACATCTTACTTGTAAATATTTTCCAGAGTTAATGAATATGAACCTTGTATATTTAAATCTGTACATTCCTCACAAATCACACTCAAAATTTACATCTAAATTTAGCAGGATGATTATAGTGTCTGAATCTGCCCAACAATTCTGAGATAATTATGTCTTTTTTATAGTCATTTTCTTCCTATCACATTACATGTTATAAAAGAAGTAACTTCTGAGTAAAAAGAAAACTTTTCCTCTAGTTAATGATAGCTGCTTTCAGTTTTTGTTCAATAAGATTAGTGTATTTGAGGAAGAAGACTGTATAGGTCACTGTTGTTCATTCCTTTCTATAAAACCAACGTTAAAGGCAGTTATGAAAATGCAATAATCAAAAATAAAAACCTACTCTATGATATCAAAGAGAATAAAATGAATCCTACATCAACTATAAATCAGATTTTACTACCTAGAGACTCAGTGCAATGTCTCTTTGGAGTTGATCCCGAGTAAAGCCTGAATGGATCTCTCTATTCTTGTCCTTAGCTGCTGAAGACAACATTGCCTTAGCTGCTGAAGTCAACATTGTATTAACCTGTGCTGAAAACAGGAACCTTGTTAGGGAAAACAACAACTGAACATGCATTCAATACAAGATTGCTTATAGACAAGGAATTTATGCATTGTGTGTGTGTGTGTGTGTGTGTGTGTGTGTGTGTGTGTGTGTGTGTGTAAAGTGCCTTCAAGACTTAGTGGCCTGCCATCACAGGGAACTAAGGAGCAATGTTAAATATGGGTGCAATGTTGCTATAGACTCATTTATTAACTCATGTGTCTATTAACTGGTTAAAAATTATTGATCAGTATTTACAGGGACAATTATCTTTTTTGAGGATATGGTGATGAGCTAAATGGATACTTCCCCAATAAAGACTGTATATCCCAATGTAAATAAAAAAATATCCAATTAAAAAGACTGTATATCCCAATGTATATATCCTTATATGTATATCTCATGCGCATAGACCTACATGTATATTCCTATTTGTCTATCTGTGTACATATCCATATGTGTTTATCTCTACTTGTATGTTTCTATGTGTATATTCTTATGTTTATATTTTATGAATATATGTGATGGGTTTTATTAAACAAAAATATCAAGATAAATTTGTTATTTATTCTAAGTAAAAATATAAGAGCTGTGATTTTTTGGAGCGTATGACAGAGAGAGCCTAAGGGAGTCAACAGATAAAGGTTAAGACCTAAATTATGAGCCGGGCTGAGAGAATAGGGGCTATAGAACTGACTCAGCTGCTCATCGTACAAGTATGGTTACTAAGTTTGGCATCCTAGAAACCATGTAGAAAACTAGGTAAGCACTTGTAGTCTCAGTGCTTAGTAGAATCCCTGAGGCTTGCTAGGGATTGCCAGCCAGTCTCATCAAATGGGTGAGCTCAATGCTCAGTAAAGGTCTTGTCTCAAACATCAATGTGAAGAACGACATAGACCTCTGGCCTCTGCACGTACAGATACCATCTCCACCTGCTCCAGGCACACACAGGAGCAGAGAATAAAGTCAGCCAGGCTTATGTAGAAAGTTTTTGCCAAGATGTTCAATATCCTGATCAGCATCAGAAGCAAGTTGAGTTCTGACGTTCTAATAACCGTAAAGGTGTAGAACTCTTCTGATAGCTGTAGGTCATTAGCCCACATTTGTTCTTTCCTTTCTTGCTATGAAAACCCCTGACTGTGTCTATGAGAACAAGGAACCAAGGTAAAACAACTACTCCCCTCATCCCCTTGCTGCCATGTGGTACTTACTTGGTATATTTTTAAACAAAGAAAGCAAACATTTCTAGATGAGACCTCCAGAAAGGTTTGAGTGAATTTCGAGTCAGTTCATGAAGTTATAGTAAAATATCTTCTTTGCTTTTGACATTTTCCTTTTTCCTTTCCAAAATGAGACTGTTGTGAAAAGAGCTGTGGGCAATCTCTTGAGATTATGAGTACGAGGATCACAATCTAAATGTGGGAAACTTGGAAAAGCCAAGATGCTGAGCGATCCAACAGCGGGCAGCTGAGGCAGGAAACTTTTGCCTGGGACACTAGGATAGCATAGTCCAGCACCTCTGGGAGAAAAATTTCTCTCCCAGGAATGCGGAAAAGCCCCGAGCAGGGGCAAGACGAGCCCCAGAGCTCACTGATTCCGCCCGGTTTCCGCGGGCCACAGAGACTGACGGACAGCAACTTCCGGTGGCGGCCAGGAACCTCAGCTTGGACCACAGGGCTCCATAGCAAATTAGCACCAGGACAAAGATCCCTCTCAGGAGCTCAGAAAAGCCGGGAGAGGGCCAAAGACATGCCCCACAGCTCATCAGGAACTGTCCAGAACCCGCGAGACACAGGGACTGAGATCAGACCTGGTGCCACAGCTCTCCAAACCCAAAAACCTCTCAGAGAGAGCTGGTCTTCAAGGAGTACTGACAGAGACCTGCAGGAGGGGCAAGCCACAACCAGACAGAGTAAGATCAGCTAACAACACAGTCAACAAGATGGCAAAAGGCAAGGACAAGAACATAAAGAACAGAAACCAAGAG
>CM052704.1:108915049-108941885 GCA_028551405.1 Uromys caudimaculatus
TGACCCTCCCCCTGGTTGTCCTGGAGTTCAGACCACCAACCAAAGAATACACATCTATTGACCCATGGTTTGGACTACATATGTGGCAGAGGAATCACCTCGATGGCCATCAGGGAGAAAGGAGAGGACTTTGGGCCTGAGGGTGCTAGAGGCCCCAGTAAAGGGGAATGTCAAGGTGGGAATATGGGAATGGGTGGGCAGGTAGGTCGGAGGAGGAATTCCCTCACAGAGGCGGGGAGGGGGAGGGGATGGGGGTTTCCAAAGAGGAGACCCAGAAAAGGGGAAACATTGGAAATGTAAATAAAGTATCAAAAAAAAAAAAAAAAAAAAAAAAAAAGATGCTGAGCGATGTTAGAGCCCCCAGTGCTGGAGAGCCCTACTTGCAGTATCGCTCTTCGGGAAAGAGAAGAAGAATTAATCTGTACGTTGGTAGCATAGATGTAAATTTTTTTTTTTTTTGAGAAAACTTTGTATCGTAATCAGAAACTTATCTTTTCATTGCCCTTATTCTGACATGTAAAACCATAAATTTTAAAATAAATATATTTGCTTTTATGTATATACATTTGCATAAATAAGAAATAATAGTAATTTTTTATTCTAAGGAGCTAGGGTATTCAAGATGTTTCATGAGAGGTTCCACTTGAGTTGAATTTTTGTGCAAATCTGTTTTTAAACAAACAGAAGAAAAATTTTAAGGAAAGTTTTTCTGAAACATTTTTCTATAAAGAATAGAAGGTTGGCTTCATGTTTAAAATACAAAAAGTTGCCGGGCAGTGGTGGCGCACGCCTTTAATCCCAGCACTTGGGAAGCAGAGGCAGGTGGATTTCTGAGTTCCAGGCCAGCCTGGTCTACAAAGTGAGTTTCAGGACAGCCAGGGCTACACAGAGAAACCCTGTCTCGAAAAACCAAAAAAAAAAAAAAAAAAAAAAAAAAAAAAAAGAAAAAAGAAAAAAAATACAAAAAGTTTTATAAATCTTATTTATGTATTACCTATCTATCTATCTATCTATCTATCTATCTATCTATCTATCTATCTATCTATCTATCTATACATCTATCTATCTATCTATGTATCTATGTATCTATCATCTATCTATCTTTCTGTCTATTCTATGTATCTATGTGTCTATATATGTATGTATGTATGTATGTATGTATGTATGTATGTATGTATCTATCTATCTATCTATCTATCTATCTATCTATTTATCCTATGTATCTACCTGTCTATCTACCTATCCATCCATCCATCCATCCATCCATCCATCCATCCATCCATCCATCCATCCATCTATCTATCTATCTATCTATCTATCTATCTATCTATCTATCTATCTATCTATCTATCTATCTATCCTATGTATGTATCAATTAATCAATCAATCAATTCATTGTGTGTGTGTATATGAGTACGTATACCATGTCACATGTATAAAGATCAGAAGATAACTTGCAAATGCTTGCCAAGCCACCCGTTTGCTTATTTAAATATTCCTTTCATGTTTTATTCATAAACATTTGCCCACAATTTGCTGATTGTTCAAGAATATTTAGTGATTATATTTGTGAAGTAGTGCTTTATCTCATTATCAGGATCTTCTTGTGTTAAAAGAATGGTGTTAGGTAAAAGAGACATAATGATTATTATATCAATGATTTTATATGGGAGAAAGATAAGGAATGAAAGATCAGCTTTGTATTGTTAGGTCTGGCCAAATAAGGAATCACTACTACAAACAGACAAGGAAGAGTAGATTGTTGGATAGTTGTGGGTAAAGAAGGTTCTAAGGTTTATTTTGAGAAGAAAAATTGAAATGTTGAACAAACAGTTGGAAAGCTGAAATGCCATGCTGGAGAAACCAAGTGGAATCAATGTTTTTTATTTTTATTTTTTAATTTAATTTAATTTTTTCTTTACTCACTTTACATTCCGCTGGCCACTTCCCTGTCACCCACCCACAATCTTCCCCTCATACCTCTGAGAGTGTGGGGGCCTCAGTGGGAGAGGAAGCACCTACCCTGGCACTTTAAGTCTCTTCAAGGGTAGGTGCTTCCTCTCCCACTGAGGCCAGACAAGGCAATCCGGCTAAATAGAACATATCCCACAAACAGGCAACAGCTTTTGGGATAGCCCCTGCTCCACTTGTTCAGGACCCATATGAAGACCAAGATGCACATCTGCTACATATGTGTGGGGAGGTCTAGGTCCTGCGTATGTATATTCTTTGGTTGGCGATTCAGAATCTGAGAGCCCCAAGGGTCCAATTTAGTTGACTCTGTTTGTCTTCCTGTGGAGTTCCTATCCTTCTGGGTCTTTAATTCTTCCTTCTATATTTCCTTAAGACTCCCTGAGTTCTATCCACTGTTTGGCTGTGTGTGTCTGTATCTATCCGAGTCAGCTGATGGGTGGAACTTCTTGGAGGACAGCATGCTCCTGTCTGCAGACATAACAGAGTATCATTAATCAGGGATTGGTGCTTGCCCATAGGATGAATCTCAATTTGGGAGGGTTATTGATTGGCCATTCCCTCAGTCTTTGCTCTATCCCCTATGCCTGCATTTCTTGTAGATAGGATAAATTTTGGGTTGAAAGTTTTGTGGTGCGTTGATGTCTCTATCACTCCACTGGGGTTCCACCTGGCTACAAGAGGTGGTCTCTTCAGATTCCATATCCCCAATGTTGTGAGTCACAGCTAAGATCACCCCCACTGATTTTGGGGCACTTCCCTTATCTCAGATCTCTGTCTCATCCTGGAGATGCCCCCTGCCACCTCTCACCCCCATCAGTTGCAGATGTCCATTCATTTTCATGGCCATCTGGCCATCTCTCCTGTTGTTCCCTTCACCTAATCCGGAATCCCTACCTCCATTTCCCTCCTCATCCTGTCTACCTCCCTGTTCCCTCCTTCCATCTGCATCTTATGACTACTTTATTCTCACTTCTACGTGAGATTCAAGCTTTCTCATTTGGGCCTTCCTTCTTGTGTAGCTTCTTTGGGTCTGTGGAGTGTCACATGGCACCTGTATTTTATGGCTACATACCATGTGTGTCCTTTTGGGAGTAAGTTACCTCACTCAGCATGATAGTCTCAAGTTCCATCCATTTGCCTGCAAAATTCATGATGTCTTTGTTCGTAATAGCTGAGTAGTATTCTATTGTGTAGAAGTACCTCATTTTTTTATCCATTCTTTAATTGAGGGACATCTGGGTTGTTTCTAATCATTAAATCATAGTTCCTGGCTACTATGAATAAACCTGCTATGAACATATTTGAGCAATTGTCTTTGAGGGATGTTGGAGCATCTTTTGAGTATACACCCAGGAATGGTATCTTGGCCCAGGAGCAGGGTCTTGAGGTAGACCTATTCCCAGCTTCCTGAGAAACTGCTAAATTGATTTCCAAAGTGGGTGTACAAGTTTGTACTCCCACCAGCAATGAGGAAGTGCTCCCCTTGCTCCACATCTTCCCCCGAATGTGGTATTTCTTGAGTTTTTCATCTTAGTCATTCTGATGGGCACAAGATAGAGCCTCAAAGTTGTTTTGTTTTGCATTTCCCTGATGGCTAGGGACTTGGAATTTTTAAAAGTGTTTCTCGATCATTTGAGTTTCCTCTGTTGAGAATTCTGTTTAGCTCTGTACTCCATTATTTAATTGGGTTATTTGGGTTGTTGGTGTCTAACTTCTTGAGTTCTTTGTAGATTTTGGATATTAGCCCTCTATCAGATGTAGGGTTGGTGAAGATCCTTTCCTGCTATTCTACTCTTTGTCTTACAGAAGCTTTGCGGTTTCATGAGGTCCCATTTATCAATTGTTTATCTTAAAGCCTGATCCACTGATGTTCTCTTCAGGACACTGTCTCCTGTATCAATGTGTTCAAGGGTATTTCCCATTTTCTCTTCTATGAGATTTAGTGTATCTGGTTTTATGTTGAAGTCTTTCAACCACTTGGACTTGAGTTTTGTGCAGGGTGATATATATGGATCTATTTTCATTCTTTACATGTAGACATCCAGTTAGACCAGCACCATTTGTTAAAGATGCTTTTTATTCCATTATGTGGTTTTCACTTCTTTATCAAAAATCATGTGTGCATAGGTATATGGGTTTATTTCTAGGCTTTATTCCAATTCCATTGATCACCATATCTGTTTCTGTACTGATACCATGCAGTTTTTGATTAATTTTTGTTGGAAGTCTATTTTATTAGATATTTGAATGGCTATTCCAGCTTGCTTCTTGGGTCTGTTTGTTTGGAAAACATTTTTTCCATTCATTTACTCTGAGGTAATGGCTTTTTCCTCCTGAGGTATATTTCTTGTATGCAGCAGAATGAAGGATCCTGTTTTTGTACCTATTCTGTTAGCCTGTGTCTTTTTATTGGGGAATTGAGTCCATTGACATTGAGAGATAATAATGACCAGTGATTGTTATTTCCTGTTATTTTGATGTTGGTGATGTTAGTGTGTGTTTGTGTGTGTTCTTTTTTTTTTTTTTGGCTTTAAATTTTGCTGGAATTACTTATGTCCTATGTGTCTATGTTTTTTATTTTTCTCCTTGAGTTGGAGTTTTCCTTCTAGTATTTCCTGTAGGGCTGGATTGTGGATAAATATTGTTTGAATTTGGATTTGTCTTGAAACATCTTGTTTTCTCCATCTCTAGTGACTGAGAATTTTGCTGCATATAGTAGTCTAGGTTGGAACCTGTTGTTTTTTTAGAGGTTCCAAGATATTGCAACTCTGAAAGCTATGAAGATGAGCTTTTCTAACTTTTAGAGTCTCTAATTTTTATTATTTTATTCGTTTACATTTCAAATGATATCCCGCTTCCCAGTTTCCCCCACTCAAAGTCCTCATCTCTTCCCCTCTTATCCCCCTTGCCTCTATGAGGGTGCTCCTCCACTTACCCACTCCCACCTCACTGCTCTAGAATCCCCTTATGCTGGGGCATCAAGTCTCCACAGAACCAAGGGCCTCCCCTCCTATTGATGTCAGACAAGGCCATCCTCTGCTACATATGTATCTGGAGCCATGGATCCCTCCAAGTATGCTCTTTGGTTGGTGGATTAGTCCCTGGGAGCTCTGGGTGGTCCAGTTAGTTGATATTGTTCTTCCTATGGGGTTGCAATCCCTTTCATCTCCTTCAGTCCTTCCCCTTGCTCTTCCATTGGGGTCCCTGGGCTCTGTCCAATGATTGGCTGTATCTGCATCTGTATTAGTCAGGTGCTGGCAGAACTTCTCAGGGGACAGCCATACCAGGCTCCTATCAGCAAGAGCTTCTTGGCATCAACAATAGTGTCGGGTTTGGTGTCTGCAGATGGGATGGATCCTTAGGTAGGGCGGTCTCTGGATGGCCTTTCCTTCAGTCTCTGCTCCATTTTTTGTCCCTGCATTTTATTCAGACAGGAACAATTCTGGGTTAAAAATTTTGAGACAGGTGGGTGGCCCCATACCTCAACTGGAGGCCATGTCTATCTACTGGAGGTAGTCTCTACAGGTTCTGTCTCCCCTTCGTTGGGTATTTTGGCTAATGTCATCCCTGTTGGGTCCTGGGAGCCTCTTGCTTACCTGGCATCTGGGACTTTCTAGTGACTACCCCCAGTTTCCCATCCCCTACTGCTACACATTTCTATTCAATTTCCCGACCCTTTGTACTTCTCTCCTCTCCCTTCCTATACCTGATCCTGCCCCCCCCCGTTTTTCCTTCCCCCTCCTCTCTTCCTCCTAGTTCCCTCTCCCCCTCGTTCCCTATTCTATGTATGACTGAAGCACTCACACGTTAGTCTTCTTTCTTCTTAAGCTTCATGTGGTTTGTGGATTGTATCATGGGTATTCTGAGCTTTTGGGCTAATATCCACTTATCAGTGAGTACATACCATGTGTGTTCTTTTGTATCTGGGTTACCTCACTCAAGATGATATTTTCTAGTTCCATCCATTTGCCTGGGAATTTCATGAAGCCATTGTTTTTAATGGCTGAGTAGTACTCCGTTGTGTAAATGTACCACATTTTCTGTATCCATTCCTCTGTTGAAGGACATCTGGGTTGTTTCCAGCTTCTGGCCATTATAGATAAGGAGTCTTTGTTAAGAAGTCGGGTATAATTCTGATAGGTCTACCTTTGTATATTACCTGATCTTTTCCCCTTGCCACTTTAAAGCTTCTTTTCTTGTTTTGTAGATTTTGTGTTTTGGTTATGTGATGGGAAGATTCTCTTTGCTGATCCAGTCTAATGGGTGTTCTATAAGCTTCTTGTACTTTTATAGGCATCTCTTTCTTTAGGTTGGGAAAGTTTTCTTCTACAATTTTGTTGAGAGTATTTTCTGGGCCATGGAGCTGGGACTCTTCACCTTCTTCTATTCCTATTATTCTTGGGTTAGGTCTAGGCCTTTTTATGGTATTCCAGATTTCTTGGATATTTTGTGTCTTCCAGAATTTTTTAGAATTAACATTTTCTTTGACTGATGTATGAATTTCTTCTATTGTATCTTCTAAACCCAAGATTCCCTTTTCTATCTCCTGTATTCTGTTGGTGATGCTTGCACCTGTTGTTCCTGTTCTCTTCCCTAGGTTTTCCCTCTCCAGGATTCCCTCAGTTTGTGTTTTCTTTATTGCTTCTATTTCTACTTTCAAGTCTTGAACAATTTTATTTATTTCCTTCACCTGTTCAATTTTATTTTCCTGTATGTCTTTAAGGGACTTATTTGTTTCCTCTTTAAAGACATCCATCTGTTTAATTGTATTTTCCTGTATTTTCTTAAGGGATTAATTCATTTCCTATTTAAAGGCCTCTATCATCTTTATAAAATTGTATTTAAGGTCATTTGTGTGTGTGTGTGTGTGTGTGTGTGTGTGTGTGTGTGTGCGTGTGTGTGTGTTGGTTGTGTAGGATATCCATGGCTTGCTGTAGTGGGGTAGTTCTGCTCTGGAGGAGTCATATTGTCCTGGGTTTTATTCATTGTGTTCTTTCCAGGGCCTTTAGCCAGCTGGATGGTTTTGGTCTCAGGATGTTCTTGTGGTTGTAGGTATAAGGAGGCAGGTGAATGTGGATGGTTCTGTGGGGCAGTCCTTTGATGGTTATTGTTGGGCGGTATGGTTCAGAACATGCAGGTCTGTATGACTAGTATCTACATGCCTGTATGTTTCAGGAGCCTCAGCTCTGACCAAGGTTGAAGGAAAGGTGGCAAGAGAATGGAGTTCCCCCTGAGATTGCAGGCTCATAGGGCAGTTTGTCTTGGCCAAGAGGTTCAATGAGCCTTCAAGATGGGAGGGCGAAGTGAAGCTTACCTGCATGGCTCAGGATTTGCAGGTTGAGGAAGGTGGTAGGAGAAGTGGTGGAAGAATGGAGGTCCCCCTGGGATATCAGGCTGTTCAGGGCAGCTTGGCTTGGCCCACAGAACTCAGAGAGCAGTAGGGGGGGATCAATGGGTTTTATCACACCATTTCTGTCTGTGGCACTTTTTGTTGTCCCCCTCCCCTGCCGGGCTTATGTGTCATTTGATAGCACATAGTTCTAGTTCCTTTAATAAAACAGAATAATTATATAACCTATTATCTTGTGTGCCAAGAGAACATGCAAAATGAAGCCAGGATTTTGTTTTTTGTCTATTGTTTATCATTAACAATACAGTTGCATTTCTGTCTTAAAATGTTTTTGTCTTCTAAAGTAAGATATACTGTTTTCAAATTCATATATCTCCACAGGTGTATGTTTACCATGATGAATATTAGAGATGCTGAAAAAAAGCAAGGACAACATGTTCTTAATTACAATCTGTAGTGTGTTTAACAAAGATGATCTGATTATCATCTGAATGTCTTCTGTATAAAGCTTCAATTAAGCAATGTGGATAAGTGTACTGGTAAATTGCTTTAATCAAAGCTTTTTGCATATTCAAACATACTTCATGATATTTATGACCCACACAGTTTTCACTGTATATATTTGACTAAAGATTTTGATTGAGAGCTTTAGTTGAAAGCTGTAAGTCTTTTTAAGTCACTTCACAATATGACAAACTTTTGTCAAAGAGTTTTTTATTGCCTTTTATAATTATGCATTTGGGACACTTAGGCTGAAATCTTAGAATTTTTTAATAAATCTCTTAGCCATGAAAGAACAGCTGTAATGAATTATACATCGTACAAGAGCATAAAGTCAGTTTTAGTGTAGGTCATAGTGAGTGACATTTAAAGGTAAAATATGATACATATAAGAACTATCACCAGAAATAGAAGAGGGAGAGACAATGGGCCTGGTTTGAACATTTTAAACACCAAAGCCAAACCCCAGTTTCCCTAATGACTCAGTATTCAAATATATGAGCTTATGGGGGCCATTCCTAGTCAAACCGCCAGAACTCCTAAGCAAGTGCTCTGGATCGCACAGTAGGTAGACGTTAATATCTATCTTAATAAAAGTTTCCATGATTGTAAAAGAACATGACCAAAATCAACCTGGAGAGGAAGGGGTTTATTTCATCTTACAGCTTGTTGTCCATTGAAAGTCAGGGCAGGAATTCAAGGCAGGAACCTGGAGGCAGGATCTAAAGCAGAGGTCATCGATGAATGCTTCTTACTTGCTTGCTCTTATGGCTTGTTCAGTATGCCTTTTTGCAGTACCCAGGACCAGTGTGCAAGAATTGACATGAACCACAGTGGGTTGGACATTCCCACATCAATCACTAATTAAGTGATTCACTACAGACTTGCCTATAGACCAGTCTTATGGAGGCATTTTCTCAACAGACAGTCCCTTTTTCTAAATGACTCTAGATGTGTCAAGTTGATACAAAACTAGCCAGCTTCAAAGTATCTATTCGACCCTTGCTATATAATGTGGATCCTGAGAACCACCTGGCTGCAGGAGAAATACTCTGCTTTTCAGACCTCATTCCTTTTTCCTGTTGTGGATTTTCATATGCTCCACAGTAAACATCAGCTGTGGTTTTAGCTTCCCTAGATTTTATTCTTGTATCCTTGTCTATATGACCTTGAAAAGCTCTGTTAATTCCACTTGCCCTTAGATTAATCCTTGACAAAGTCACTCTGGCCTTTGCTGAGACCTAGTAAATACCCACAGGGAAGCAAACAACCTGAAATCTTGGCTCACTCAGAAGTGCTCCTTCTCTTCTTGAGTTTGGTGCACAAAATCCCCATGTCTTCGCAGCTCTCCCATAACCTTAAATAAGGATTAAAATGTTACCAATTTTAAAAGTTGATACCCAAGTAGCAGTGTTCAGATGAAAAACAATTCAGAAATAGTCTCTGTCAGTATTTTTCAAAGGTTAAATTTACCAGAACAATCTAATTTTATTTGCAAATGCACAGCTGCACACATAAGTAAAGTGAATATTGACGTAACTACATCAGGAAATAAACTCACAAGTCAAGATGCATTTACTATACTTAAGTAATTAGGTAGGTGCAGTTTAAAAGTTGGAATCTTATAGGCCATTTTGTAGTGCTATATTTCAGGAGAAGACAACAAATATCACAAGTACAAATGTCAGTCATAAAAAGCCTCCTTTTCATTTGGAAGCGGCCATTAGAGGTGCTGAAGTGGCTGATACAATACATTCAGATGCTAAGGAAAAAGAAGCAGTCCTATGGGGTGCATTTCCCCTGAGGGTTCCCTGATGGCAGTAATACTATATCTCTGTGATCCATAGGTCTCTGTGCCTGACCCAGTCTGAAAATGCTCGAAGGTTGCAGTCATAGGCCAAGAGAGACTATGTAACATAATATGCATTGCTGTGCATCCTGGTGGCCAGTTTCTCAGCATGCAACTTGTGGCAAGCCTTTCCATCCTGGTGTTAACCAGCTATATTTGTCCAAAGTCATTTCAGTCCATTTCAGGGGAAAGAGATGGTTGTCACTGTGGGATTCTCAGCTTCTTGAGTCCACAAGCACAGGTATACATACATTCATTCATACACACACACACACACACACACACACACACACACACATACTCTTGCTAAAAATCGTGTCCTGTTTTTTTTTTTTCTTTGTTTGTTTGTTTTGGTTTTTCGAGACAGGGTTTCTCTGTGTAGCCCTGGCTGTCCTGGAACTCACTCTGTAGACCAGGCTGGCCTCTAACTCAGAAATCTGCCTGCCTCTGCCTCCCAAGTGCTGAGATTAAAGGCGTGTGCCACCACTGCCCAGCTTTCGTGTCCTGTTTTTATTTTCGATTTGTCACAGCATGAACGATAACTCATGGGTCAGATACTCATTTAATTCATCAGCTGAGCTGAGGTTATATCAGTGTTGGTAATGACAGTGTTGCAAAATTAGAGCCCATGTATACTTTTAGGCACTGGGGCCAGAACATACAGGGAATTTCATATGTCAAAGTCTCAGCAAACACTGGAATTGGAACATTCTGATTTTGGATGACATCAGGAAGTGGTACCTGAGGTAAAGTGAGCAAATTTCACAGTTCTGTATATGAGGAATTTTTCCACAGACTTTCAATTGGAGAGTATTGAATGAAATCACAAAGTTTAGGAAATGATTTGGGTTCAGTACCAACAGGTAGACACATCTCCTGCAAGGTGGTTGGAGCCAGTGAGTTTAACTTCCTGGGATGCAACTTAACAATGTAACTCCTCTCAAATTACTCCTTTTGTGTTTGCTTGAGGATTAATGCACTAGAAGGTGCTCCTATCAGTGTCCTGCCAGCATCTCTTCTCTGACATGTGTGGGGGTATCACTAAGGGCTTCATACAAGGCCATCCAACAGAGGACTGTGACAGTGAGAGTAGAGGTGTCACTAACCCTAGTGTGGTGTAGGGACCTTGCCTTCCTTATGAGGAAAACAGGCAGCTCTGGTCTGTCCTTGCTTTGCATTTAAACATCTGCTCTATTCCATCAGACCCCTTGGAGCTCTCATTTCTGCTTCTGTCTGTTGTTCTTGGGAAGAGAACGGACTAGTTCTACTGATCTCCTCACTGGAATGCAATGCTAATGTTCTCTGTTTCTTTGAAAAGCTAGTGTTTAAGCCTATGACCTAAATTCATGTCCTAGTTTTAAAAGAAAATGAGATCAGAAAAATGAGACTCAGATATTTTTAGCTTTTGCGTTGGGAAGGATATTCTGCTGCATGCATATATATATATATATATATATATAGAGAGAGAGAGAGAACAGGGTTCAAATACTGGTTACCGTGGTGAGGTTTTTCAATTTGACACAACTGGAATCACTTGGGAATGAAATCTCAATAAAGAATTGTCTGGATTAGTATTCCCTATTGTGTGTCTGTGCCAGAATTTAATTGGGTTAGCAGAAGCAGGAAGACTCACCCTTACTGCTGTTGGCACCATGTTCTGGGCCTGGACTGAGCACTGGGAACCACTAATGCATTTGTTCTGTCTCTTCTTGACTGTGGATGTGACTAGTTGCTTCAGGTCCCCACAGTGAATTTCCAGCAATGACAACAGTTACCTGGAACTGTACTCTGAACAAGCTCTTTCTCCTGCAGGACTTTTTTTGTTTGTGTATGTGTTTTTTCTTTTACATTGGGGTATTTTATCACAACAGTATTAGTGACACTAAGACACTGGAGACAGAACAAAAATGAAAGACCTGAGGAATGTCCATTCTGTCATTCTTCATGCTCCTTCCCTGTCTCCTGTGCAGTATGAAAGGTCATAAGAGAACGGGGCTGTTCTTTCTGCATTGCTCTTCCCTCCCCCACCACAGTGCTCATTCAGGACGCGAAGTGTTGGAATAGCTTCCACTCTTGCTACTACCCAGAGTTCCATGCCAGTTATAGTAATCATCATCTTGGGATAGTCACTTAACAAATCTTGTTCAGATACAATACAAATTAAAGATAAGTAGGGAGGTAAGTAAGATTAATAAACAAGCGGGGAGGAAGTTTTCAGGGCGGTATAACCAGCTATTTGCCTTCTGTGGAGAAAACACGAATAACTTCCCTAGTAGTCTGAACCCTGATTAGTTAGATTTATGTTTTAACTTGCATTGAAATTAGCTTTTCTAGAATGATAAGAGTACATTCACATGCTTTCATAGTCAAGTACCATTTTTCTTTTCAATTTTTTTCTTTTTAGACCTGTTTGTAATTGTACCAATCTCATGATATAAATAATTAGCTTTCATTTCATGAAATAGATGGAGGATCACAAAAATCCAGTGGTTATCACAGGGTCACACAGCAAGCCAGCAACTGACCCTCGAACCCCACACTCCACCAAAACACCCTGTTGTGTCTCACTAAATTATTAAAGCGTAGGATGGTTAAGTGATTCATCATTAGTTTTTTATGTATATGAGTATTTGCTTTTATGTAATTTGTGTACCATGTGCCTGCCTACTGCCCAGAAAGGCCAAAGGGCAGTGTTGGATTCCCTAGAGCTGGTGTTACAGATGGTTATGAGCCATTGTGCAGGTCCTAGGACTTAAACTTGGGTCCTCTTTAATTGCTCTAAAAAAATGAGTCATCTCTCCAGCCCCAAAATGTTTTTTTTTTTTTTCATGTATAAGGTAAGTGACTAGATTTCAAAATAATACAGCATGTAAAATAATTTGTGCAGAATTCTTTTTTGAAGTTTTCATTGAGATAATTAGATAATTTTTCAAGGCATTAATTATGTACCTAGTACATGACATTTGTATTTTAGTTTAGAATTATTCTTATAATTAATACGTGGTTCATGCTGATTAAAATGCAAATGTAGCTGCATACCATTTAAAACAGTAAATGATGAAATCAGGGACTTTCCAACTTAATTGGAGCCTATTAAAAATGAAAGAAGCAGCCTCATTTTGTAGAGGAAGTTAGAACAGTGGGGCAGGGACAGTTTTGTGGCTGATGAAAACACACACTCATTGCTCGTAGCCCTGTATAGAATTCAGTATTCATCATTAAAGTTATAGACGAGCACCTGACCAGTGTCATGAGGCCCACTCTTTAAAAATTCTGACCTTACATTTCCTGATTCTGTTTACCTTAATTTTGGATAATGAACTATAATCATATTTTAAAGATAGTTTTGGTGGAATCTCCATTACAATTTGGTTTTTAATTATTTTTACGTATTTTTAACCAGTGCTTTTCTGATTGTGGACATTTATCCAGCATGTACTTGGATATCTTTATATATAGTACGCTTATGCTTATCTTTTACATTTTTTTTTCTAGATTCTTCCAGCTCCTGGCTGCTATGATGTTCAGAAATCGTATGATATGTCCCAAGTTAAACATAAGTACATGCCACCTCGAAATTGGGTGGCTAATAAAAGACATTCCTCTTTCCTGAGTGCAGCTCCTCGGTGCGTGGGAAAAATCACTGAAGGGCCAGGTAAGGCTCACGGCTCCTTGAGGCTGTGGGAAGTCACATGTTCCATATGAGCAGCCGATCTCAGCACACGCACAGCCATAGGCACACAAGTGCACAGGCTTCCCCACAGGCTTCCCCTCCACAGATGAACAGGGAATAGTGAAAAGTAGGAGAGTTTTGATTTCCAAATGTAAAATTTGTCTTAGGTGTTATGTTTCCTAATTATTCCAAAGACATTTTATCAGTTTTACTTAAGATAATATATTCATCTAGCATTCTACTTGGGAAAAACTCAGAACTCTTAGCCCATTAAAAGTTATTAAAGGAGAAAAGTATTTTCCCCCTTATTTTGAAAAATCAGTATAGTAGAATAAACATACCGCACTCACATAGCTACTTGAATAACTTCAAATATCAAGAGAACAGTCCCAGTGGTCAGCTTTGTCAG
The DNA here is from genome assembly GCA_028551405.1 of Uromys caudimaculatus. Classification (NCBI taxonomy): domain Eukaryota; kingdom Metazoa; phylum Chordata; class Mammalia; order Rodentia; family Muridae; genus Uromys; species Uromys caudimaculatus. The sequence continues at coordinate 108,928,806 of CM052704.1, forward strand.
CTTACTGGATTCTGAAATGCCCAAGGCGCTGGTGAAGTGGAGCTGGAGGTGCTTCTGTGAGTGTTCTCAGGCAGTATTACTGAGGCAGGAGGCTAGCTCTGAATGTGGAGGGTGGTACCTGATGGGCCAAGGTGCTGGAATCAATGAAAATGGAAAAGAAGAATGTCAGCCGAATACGGGTCCACGGAGACGAGAGCATGGGGTCTCCGTGGGCAGTCGACAGGATGTGTGGTCTTATAACTGTGCCTAAGTAGCCTGTTTTCCCTTAAACGTCTTCTTGTCAGGGTTAGGTCAGAGCAGCAAGAGAAGTCACTGGTCCAGCACTAAGTCAGTTAGTGTATATGCAGGGGTGTGTGTGTGTGTGTGTGTGTGTGTGTGTGTGTGTGTGTGTGTATGTGTGTGTGTGTGGCACACACGCACACATACACACACAGAGAGCAAAGCCAGACAGACGACAGGAACAGCAGCATCGTTTTGTCATGATGTAAGCAATTTGTACCGGATCTTTGGAGAATACGGAGGAAAATGGTGAAGCCGACTTAAGAAACTTCCTTTTTCCAGAGTTTTTAGTGAGAAACTAAACTAGGAGATGATAAACTGTCAAACAAGTGACAGAATGATGCCTCAGATATACTTTAAGTTGAAATGTAACTGTTCTTTCTCTCTCGCTTGCCCTCCCTCCCTCCCTCCCTCCCTCCTTCCCTCCCTCCCTTAGCTATACTACTGTATACTGTACTGTACTACTCTTACATTGTCAACCTTCAGGTATAAATCAAACTTAAAATATTAGCTGGGAGTGGTGGTGCTTCCAAATGGATTACAGTGACAAAAGATTCTTTGTTTCTTTTGATATATATGTATATACCACCGATCATGAGTTTTCTGATGTGAACACTTCATTTCTGCTTGCAGTTCTGAATAGATTTAAATTTTGCCAGAGATAAATGTATTTGACACTTTTCCAGAATGATTATTTTACAGTGAAGTTCAGTGAGACTAGCTCAGTTTGTATGTGATGGTCTTATGAATGGGGTCCTTTCATAAACCCACTTGTTAGAAATAAAGCAGCAAAAATTATTTACTCTGCTTGCTATTTAGCCACTGGTAGTTTTCTTTATTAATTCAAAAATATTTATAAGAATTTCATGTATATGCCTAAGTGCCTACATGTAAGTATGTCCACCTGGCACATGCCTGGTACCTGTAGAGGCCAGAGAAGGGCACTGGATTCCCTGGAGTTGGAGTTACATGCAGTTATGAGCCAATGGATGTGGGTGCTGGGACTTGAACCCAGGTCCTCTTCAAGAGCAGTAAATGCTCTTAACTGCAGGACCACCTCCCTAGACCCTTGCTTTACTTTAATATCTCTAGAAAGAACTTTTTCATGTTAAATCTAAAACTCATTATATATCAAGTTATTTTACAGTACTATGCTATAAATAAAAATGAAAGTGTAAGACTATTTGAGTTTTAGAGTTTGTTATACATGTTTGTTATTTGTTATGATATTATTTGGAGGGGTTTGCTTTACAGAATTAAAGAAAATATGTTATTATCTTTTTAACTTTTAAATAAAATTACAATTTAAAATTAATTTCTTGGCTTTTCATATATATATATAAAGAACAGAAGTTGATAAACATCTGAAGATCATCTTATAAGATTCACAGATTTATAAAATATGTCTCTGACTCAGCATTTTATTGCCATGTATTTACTTTAAATGGCTTCAGAACTTAAACAGTTATGGAAGGGTTTTTGTCTTAATTACAAAGGAAGCCTTTTCTCTGAGTGCGTATATTTAAGAAAGATAAAACTCAGTCTCATTAGTCCAAATTAAACAGGGAAGAGCATATTTGCAATCAGTATGCTGTATTCCATTAAATGTTGTGTAACCAATAAAAACACATTAGAATCATTTAATGAAGAAATTATTAAATGAGGCGTATCACATTATAAAGCAATCTCCTTTTATTACTCCAAGTTTTAATTCATAGGTATGTAAATGATTTTGTGATTGATCCAGCTCAGGTAATGTGAAATTGTTAAGTGGAAAAGTACTTAAGTATTACTTTACCTCTTCTATTGACCTGCTTTGGAACATTGAGTGAAGAGAAAGCTTAGGATTTTAAAGAGAAAGTGTATGGTGAAGGCACTGTTGAGAGTGGAGTAGCAGAGACTGCTGCTAGGAGGTGCGTGTGTAGCTTGCTGTCTGTGTTCCTAAGGGGCAGGTTGGAAGAGTGTCTCAAATATATATGTTGTCTGACCCCAAATTCTATTTCTAAAGTTACCCAAGTAGGATGCTCATAATTTCAGAATTGTTGATGACAGCTATCAAATAGAAGCTAAAACATTTGATTTCCTAAATGAAAAGTGAGGTGCAGTTAATTTGAGTATCAACTTCAGTAGAGTTCTATGAAAATGTAGAAATGCTATATATTTTATAAAATTGAGAAATCTTGTCCAAAAGATAGATTTTATTCATTTGTTCACTGATTTCATTTGTGTTCTAAGAGCCTCTTATGTGTAAGGTGTGTATTAAGCATCAGTAGAGCAGCAAACAAAAGACAAACACCCTTGTCCCTCAGCGCTCAGTTTCAGGTATAATATACATCTACTGAGTGAATGAAGTACATGGACCAATAGATGACAGCCAGGAAAGGATGATGGAGGCAGACAGTTACATATTGTACAGGCTGTGGGGAAAGGTCAAAGACAGAACGAGGACCAGGGCTTTAGAGTGGGAATGAGTCCCGTCACATCATGTTACCAGAAAAATAACTTTTGAGCAACTTCCTAAGGCTTGATAGGAAGTTTGTTTTTCTTTTTCTTCATCAACTTAAAAATAGTTACTCAGGTTAGCAAGATGGTTCAACAAGTAAAAGTGCTTGCCAAATATGACTGCATCTGAGTTTTGTCTTCAGGACCCTGGTAAAGGCAGAAGGAAAGGGCTAATTCTACACAGTTGTCCTCTGACCCTCTGACCCCCTGACCTTCACTCTCACACTGAAGCACCATAGTCATACACTCACATTATACACACAAACACTGAATAAAATTAAAAGACATATTCTTTAAAAACATAATTACTTTATAGCAGGTAAAATATTTGCTTTTAATTAAAAATTTGAGAAAAATTTAAATACTTTAATTTTAAAATAAAGTACAAAAAATTAACAGCTTTACTTATTGGAAAAACCTTCTGGCCAAGCTGCCAGAGAGCTTGAGAGAGCATACACAAGCCATAATTTATGTGTTTTGATTTTATTTATTGTTTTCATGTCATGTTCAGCCCAAGCTGCCATGGACTGGAGAGGCTCATGTTTTTGTCTCCCCGGTACTCCAATTGTAAGCATGTATCACCATGCTCTGAAATATTTGAACTTTCAAAAAAGACTTTTTATTACATTTTATTTATTGATGTGTATGTGTGTGATGTATGCACATGTTTGTATGTGTGTGTGCATGTGAGTGTGCTTTCACATGCCTATACCACAATGTGCTTGTGGAGGTCAGAGGGCAACTTGCTGGAGTCCCTCTCTCTTCTACCTATCGAGTCTTGGGATTGAATTCAGTTTGTCAGGCGTGGTGCTTGGCCATAGGGAATGGCACCATTAGGAGATGTGATCTTGTTGGAGGAAGGGTAGCCTTGCTAGGATAGGTGTCTTCGAGGAGGAAGTATGTCACTATAGGAGTGGGCTTTGGGTCCTATGCCTGTGTTCCACCCAGTGAGGGAGAGAGTCTCCCACAGTTGCCTTTGGATAAAGATGTAGAATTACTGGCTTCTCCAGCACCAAGTCTACCTGCATACTGCCAGGCTTCCTGCCATTAAGATAATGGACTAAACCTCTGAAACTGTAAGCCAGCCCCAATTAAATGTTTTCATTTATAAGAGTTGACATGGTCATCGTGTCTCTTCAAACCAAAACTAAGAAAGAAGTTGGTACCAGACATTGTGGTATTGCTCTGATAGGCCTAACCATGCTTTTGTTTGGAGGAATGTGGGTTTTGGAACTTTGGATTTGGAAAGTAGTGGAATGCTTTCAGTGGGACTTAATAGGCAATCCTAGATGGATATGGAAGATGTTGGTGCTGAGGAAGATTTGAACCATGGGGGTCTGGCTCAAGAGGTTTCAGAGGAGAAGTATGTGGCATAGAGACTGGTTCTTTGGTATTTTGGTGAAGAATGTGGCTGCTTTTTGCCCTTGTTCGAAGAGTCTGCCTGAGGCTAAGATGAAGAGGTTTCGATTAATTCCATTAACAAAGGAAATCTCACAACAGCCTGGTATACATTCTGTTGTGTGGTTGCTAACGTTCACTCTTAAGAAGAGCATTTTGATGGAAAGAATCAAGAAGACAAAGGTCAATATAAAATGTATGGTTCAAGTATTAAAGGGGCAGCAGGAAATATAAAGGAGCTCAATCCTGTGTTCTGGGAGATAAACAGTTTAAGGGAGTGGTGACTTCAGGACAAGATTCCACCCAGCTAGGCTTATTGTTTATGTGTTTGCATTTGAACAAGGAATAGATTTACCTAAGCACTATTATTACCTGGTTATTGCTTTTATTTTGGCATAAGGAGGAGTGTTCCTCTTTCTCCGCATCCTCGCCAGCATCTGCTGTAACCTGAGTTTTTGATCTTGGCCATTCTGACTGGTGTGAGGTGGAATCTCAGACTTGTTTTGATTTGCATTTCCCTGATGACTAAGGATGTTGAACATTTCTTTAGGTGCTTCTCAGCCCTTTGAGTTTCCTCAGTTGAGAATCCTCTGTTTAGCTCTGTTCCCCATTTTTTGATAGGGTTATTTGGTTCTCTGGAGTCTAACTTCTTGAGTTCTTTGTATATATTGGATATTAGCCCTCTATCAGATGTAGGACTGGTAAAGATCTTTTCCCAATCTGTTGGTTGCTATTTTGTCCTATTGACAGTGTCCTTTGCCTTACAGAAGCTTTGCAATTTCATGAGGTCTCATTTGTCGATTCTTGATCTTAGAGCATAAGCCACTGGTGTTCTGTTCAGGAACTTTTCCCCTGTACCCATGTGTTTGAGACTTTTCCCCACTTTCTCTTCTATTAGATTCAGTGTATCTGGTTTTATGTGGAGGTCCTTGATTCTCTTGAACTTGAGCTTTGTACAGGGAGATAGGAATGGATCAATTTGCATTCTTCTACATGTAGAACACCAGTTGAACCAGCACCATTTGTTGAAAATGCTGTCTTTTTTCCACTGAGTGGTTTTAGCTCCTTTGTTGAAAATCAAGTAACCATATGTGTGTGGGTTCATTTCTGAGTCTTCAATTCTATTCCATTGATCTACCTGCCTGTCGCTGTACCAATACCATGCAGTTTTCATCACTACTGCTCTGTAGTACAGCTTGAGGTCAGGAATGCTAATCCTCCCAGAATTTCTTTCATTGTTGGGAATAGTTTTTGCCATTGTGGTTTTTTTGTTATTCCAAATAAATGTGAGAATTGCTCTAAGTCTATGAAGAATTGAGTTGCAATTTTGATGGGGATTGCATTGAATCTGTAGATTGCTTTTGGCAGGATGGCCATTTTGACTATATTAATCCTGCCGATATATGAGCATGGCAGATCTTTCCACCTCCTGAGGTCTTCTTCGATTTCTTTCTTCAGCGACTTGAAGTTCTTGTCGTACAGATCTTTCACTTGCTTGGTTAGAGTCACACCAAGATACTTTATATTGTTTGTGACAATTGTGAAGGGTGTCATTTCCCTAATTTCTTTCTCAGCCTGTTTATCCTTTGAGTATAGTAAGGCTACTGATTTGTTTGAGTTAATTTTGTATCCGGCTACTTTGTTGAAGTTGTTTATCAGCTGTAGGAGTTCTCTGATGGAGTTTTTCAGGTCACTTAAGTATACAATCATGTCATCTGCAAAGAGTGATATTTTGATTTCTTCCTTTCCAGTTTGTATCCCTTTCATCGCCTTTTGTTGTCTAATTGCTCTAGCTAGAACTTCAATTACTATATTGAATAGATAGGGAGAGAGAGGGCAGCCTTGTCTAGTCCCTGATTTTAGTGGGATTGCTTCAAGTTTCTCTCTATGTAGTTTGATGTTGGCTACTTGTTTGCTGTATATTGCTTTTACTATATTTAGGTATGGGCCTTGAATTCCTACTCTTACAAGACTTTTTATCATGAAGGGATGTTGAATTTTGTCAAATGCTTTTTCAGCATCTAATGAGATGAGCACGTGGTTTTTTCTTTGAGTTTGTTTATGTAGTGGATTACATTGATGGATTTCCGGGTATCGAACCATCCCTGCATCCCTGGGATGAAGCTTACTTGATCATGATGAAAGATCTTTTTGATGTGTTTTTGGATTCGGTTTGCGAGAATTTTATTGAGTATTTTTGCATCGATATTCATAAGGGAAATTGGTTTGAAGTTTTCTTTCTTTGTTGGATCTTTTTGAGGTTTTGGTATCAGTGTAATTGTAGCCTCATAGAAGGAATTGGGTAGTGTTCCTTCTGTTTCTATTTTGTGAAATAGATTGAAGAGTATTGGTATTAGGTCTTCTTTGAAGTTCTGATAGAATTCTGCAGTGAACCCATCTGGTCCTGGGCTTTTTTTGGTTGGGAGACTTTTCATGACTGCTTCTATTTCGTTAGGAGTTATGGGAGTGTTGAGATGGTTTACCTGATCCTGACTTAATTTTGGTATTTGATATCTGTCTAGAAAATTGTCCATTTCATCCAGATTTCCCAGTTTTGTTGCGTATAGGTTTTTGTAGTAGGATCTGGTGATTTTTTTTTTTTAAGTTTTCTCAGTTTCCATTGTTATATATCTCTCTTTTCCTTTCTGATTTTGTTAATTTGGATCCTGTCTCTGTGCCCTCTGGTTAGTCTGGCTAAGGGTTTATCTATCTTGTTGATTTTCTCAAAGAACCAGCTTCTGGTTTGTTGATTCCTTGTATAGTTCTTTTTGTTTCTACTTGGTGGATTTCAGCCCTGAGTTTGATAATTTCCTGCCTTTTACTCCTCTTGGGTGTACTAGCTTCTTTTTATTGTAGAGCTTTCAGGTGTGATATTAGACTGCTAGTGTATACTTTCTCCAATTTCTTTTTGGAGGCACTCAAAGCTATGAGTTTTCCTCTTAGCACTGCTTTCATTGTGTCCCATAAGTTTGGGTATGCTGTACCTTCATTTTCATTAAATTCTAAGAAATCTTTAATTTTTTTTTTTGTTTGTTTGCTTCTTTCTTCTTTCTTTCTTTCTTTCTTTCTTTCTTTCTTTCTTTCTTTCTTTCTTTCTTTCTTTCTTTCTTTCTTTCTTTCTTTCCCAAGTTATCATTGACTAGAGCGTTGTTCAGCTTCCATGTATATGTGGGCTTTCTGTAGTTTCTGTTGCTATGGAAGACCAGCCTTAATCTGTAGTAATCTGATAGGAGATAAGGGATTATTTCAATTTTTTTTTTATATCTGTTGAAGTCTGTTTTGTGACCAATTATATGGCTAATTTTGGAGAAGGTACCAAGAGGTGCTGAGAAGAAGGTATATTCTTTTGATTTAAGATGAAATGTTTTATAGATATCTGTTAAATCCATTTGGTCCATAACTTCTGTTAGTTTCACTGTGTTTCTGTTTAGTTTGTGTTTCCAAGGTCTGTCCATTGATGAGAGTGGGGTGTTGAAGTCTCCCACTATTATTGTGTGAGGTGCAATGCATGCTTTGAGCTTTAGTAAAGTTTCTTTTATGAATATGGGTGCCCTTGCATTTGGAGCATAGATGTTCAGAATTGAGAATTCTTCTTGGTAGATTTTTCCTTTGATGAATATGAAGTGTCCTTCCTTATCTTTTTTGATGACTTTTGGTTGAAAGTCAATTTTATCCAATATTAGAGTGGCTATTCCAGCTTGTTTCTTGGGACCATTTGCTTGGAAAATTGTTTTCCAGCCCTTTACTCTGAGGTAGTGTTTGTCTTTGAAATTGAGGTGTGTTTCCTGTATGCAGCAAAATTCTGGTTCCTGTTTATGTTTCCAATAGGTTAATCTATGTCTTTTTTATTGGGGAATTGAGTCCATTGATGTTAAGAGATATTAAGGAATAGTGATTTGTGTTTCCTGTTATTTTTGATGTTATTTTTATGTTTGTGTGGCTATCTTCTTTTGGGTTTGTTGAAAGATTACTTTCTTGCTTTTTCTAGGTTGTAGTTTCCCTCCTTGTGTTGGAGTTTTCCATCTATTATCCTTAGTAGGGCTGGATTTTTGGAAAGATATTGTGTAAATTTGGTTTTGTCATGGAACATCTTGTTTTCACAGTCTATGCTAATTAAGACTTTTGCTGGGTGTGTAAGCCTGGGTCGAAGTTGTGTTCTCTTAGGTACTGTTTGAGATCTGCCCAGGATCTTCTAGTTTTCATAGTCTCTGGTGAGAAGTCTGATAGGTCTGGTCTTATATGTTACTTGACCTTTTTCCCTTATTGCTTTTAATATTCTTTCTTGTTTTGTGCATTTGATGTTTTTACTATTATGTGATGTGAGGAATTTCTTTTCTGGTCCAATCTATTTGAAGTTCTGTAGGCTTCTCTAATGTTTATGTTCTTCTCTTTCTTTAGGTTAGGGAAGTTTTCTTCTATAATTTTGTTGAAGATATTACTGACCCTTTAAGTTGGGAATCTTCACTCTTCTATACCTATTATCTTTAAGTTTGGTCTTCTCATTGTGTCCTGGATTTCCTAGATGTTTAGGATTAAGAGTGTTTTGCATTTTTCATTTTCTTTGACTGTTGTGTCAATGTTTTCTATGATATCTTCTGCATCTGAGATTCTCTCTTCTATCTCTTGTATTCTGTTGGTGATGCTTGCATCTATGACTCCTGATCTCTTTCCTAGGGTTTCTATCTCCAGGGTTGTCTCCCTTTGTGTTTTCTTTGTTTCTATTTCCATTTTTAGATCCTGGATGGTTTTGTTCAATTCCTTTACCTGTTTGGTTGTGTTTTCCTGTAATTCTTTAAGTAATTTTAGTCTTTCCTCTTTAAGGGCTTCTACCTGTTTACCTGTGTTCTCTTGTATTTCTTTAAGGGAGTTATTTATGTCCTTCCTAAAGTCCTTTATCATCATCATGAGATGTGATTTTAAATCAGAGTCTTGCTTTTCTGGTGTGTTGGGGTATCTAGGACTTGCTGTGGTTTGAGAACTGGGTTCTGATGATGCCAAGTTGCCTTGGTTTCTGTTGCTTATGTTCTTGCCCTTGTCTTTCACCATCTGGTTATCTCTGGTGTTAGCTGGTCTTGCTCTCTCTGACTGTGGCTTGTCCCTCCTGCAAGCTTCTTTATCATTAATCCTGGAGACAAGCTCTCTCTGAGAGGAATTTGGGTTTGGAGAGCTGTGGTACAAGGTCAGCTCTGGGGTGCAGACAAAAACCAGAAGGATCTTGTCCTCAGGTGTTCCTTGGTTCCTGTGCCCAGATGGCTCTGTGATGGTACCTCTTGGGCCATGAATTTGAACAGAATTGGTCATCTTGCTTGTGCTTGAAGGTGTGTAAGCATTCCTGGGAGACCAGCTCTCTCCTGGCGCTTTTTTTTGGGTATGGAGCCCTGTGTCACAGGATCAATTCCCCAGCCGTAGACAGAAACCAGAAGGCTGCCCCTCATTCCCTGTGTCCTGAGGATTCTGGGTGGGTCCTTCTGAGCAGAGGTGCTGGCCTTACCCTCACTCACAGGCTTGTTTACACCCCTGGGAAGCTAGTTTTCACCCGGTGCTATTTGGGTATGGAGCCTTGTGGCACAGGCTCAAGTCTCTAGCCACAGATGGAAACTGGAAGGCCAGTGGTAGTATTGGTTTTGAAGGAATGAAGGGGTCATGGAAAGCAGCTGAGGCTTGGCACTGTGAGACTTCAGGGAAGGCCATTGGTGAAGGTGCAGCCTCAGTTGCAGCTGATGGCCTAAGACTGAAGGGGTCATGCAAAGAAGTTGAGGCTTGGCACCATAAAGAAAGCCTATGAGAGGCTATTGTTGAAGCATGTTTGCAGTGGAAGACCCTAGCATATTGGAGATGCCAGTGTCATGAGATTATCACCATGAACAGCAGCACAAGTGAAGTGGAATCAGTCAGAGCCTAAAGTGCTACAGAAGGCAGAGCTGGAGATATGACCAAAGCCTTTTGGAAAAGCCCAGAAGGTCATGTGTAGATCCCAGACACTGGAACAAGAAGCTGTAACATTGAAGTTGCCTGAAATACCCCACAACGTTCAAGATGCCAGAGCATAGGGATACCTGTGAAGGAAAGCTGCTAGCAAGGAGTGGAACCAACCCAAGAGAAAGAATTGTGTTGCAGTCAACAAAGCTGAAAGAAGTTGAGCACCAGACATGGAGATGCAGAGTTTGGAGTTTGTTCATTTGTTATTTGGTCTTGCTTTGATTCAGTATATCTTTACTGTGTTCTGGAATGTTAATGTTCATACTGTGATGTTGGAATTATGTGATCTTCTTTTTAATTTTGATTTTATAGGGGTCTACACTTAAGAGATTACATGAATATAAGAAGAGACTTTGAACTTTGCATGTTTAACACTGTTAAGACTGTTATAGACTATGGGGTCTTTTGAAGTTGGGCTAAATGTATCTTGCATTATCCTATGGATAGGTATGGCCCCATAAACTCATGTGTTTGAGCAAGCCTATGGATGGCAGGGTGTGGACTCTGGTGGTTTGATTGCTTGACCATAGGGAATGATACTATTAGGAGCTATGGCCTTGTTGGAGGAAGTGTGGCCTTGTTGGAGGAATTGAATCACTGAGTAGGTCAGTGGCTCTGCCCAATGTGGAAGATAATCTTCCAGTTGCCTTTGGATCAAGATGAAGAACTCTTGTCTCCTCCAGCAACATGTCTGCCTGCACACTGGCATGCTCCTTGCCATTCAGCCCTGCCACGGGCTGAATCTTCTGAAACTTTAAGCCAACACCAATTACATGTTTTCCTTTATAAGAGTTGCCATGGTCGTGGTGTCTCTTTATAGCAATAAAATCCAAACTAATACATCAAACTAAGGTTTGATGGCAAGTGTCCTTATCTATGGAGTGTCTCTTTTCAGTACCTCCTCATCTATCTATCTAGTTTACCTTCCTTGGGTTATCCATCTCTCCTCACTTAACCCTTACTCCACGCCTAACCTCTTCCGTTATATGGATTGTAGTGTTATTGAAGACTAAGCAGCTAACATCCACTTAATATTCGATTATATAGATGTAACAAAATTTTAGTTTTCAGTCTTTGGTCAGTTTGGGTTTTCTTTATTTATTCTATTTCTACTTTATGTCTTGAACCATTTTCTTCATTTCGTTCTACTGCTTGTGTTCTCATAGATTTCATTAATGGATTTTTCATAACTTCTTTAAAGACATTGACAAGGACTTTTGAAGTCCTTGTCTTGTGGTTTAGTTAGACTGCACTTTCAGGGCTTACTGTAGTAGGGTTGCTGAGATATAGTGGAGATGTATTGCCCTAGCTGTTATAGATTGTGTTTTTATGCTGGTGTCTAGGATGTTGGGTCTTTGATGATTGGAATTTTAGGTGCTGATACCTGGTTTTGTCACTGCTGTGTGGACCTTCATTTGGCTTCTGTTGCTTTCTCTGGTTCTTAGGAGAGTGTGGAAGCTGTTGGTTGCTTAGTAGGGAAAGTTTCTGATATTCTTCCACTCTGGCCACTGTGGGTCCCCGGTAGATCTTGGTTTTTGGTATTAGAGTTGACAGGTAGGAATGGGAATGGTCAAGTAGGGGGGAAGCTAAGATAGCCCATAGGGGGGAGGAAAGGTGGGTGTGCCACTTCCTGCTACAGAGAGGATTGGAATTGGAGGACAGGAAGGAGGGTGAATATGGCCTACCAGATTCCCTGGTGGATGTGGTGAATGTGTCCAGGAAGTGCCTTTGGGAATTAGTGGCTGAGAGAAAGGAATGGGGTGATGGAGGAAGGCTGTAGGAGAGTGATCCCCTGGGGTTGGAGGGAAAAGAGGAAGGGAAGATTTAGGCAGGTGGTCTGCTACAGAGATGGGGATAAGACTGGGGGGTTGGAATTGGAGGAGAGGAGAAAGAATGAAGATCCTTGGCCAGTTTTATTCTCAAAATTTTGAATGACAAAAAACATTGAAACTTAAAGTATACTTGTTTGTAGAAACCCACTGTTTGACTGAGTGATTATCAGAGCAGCGCAATGCATGTAAGATAATATTCATTGTTTAAACTAATCAGGTACTGACTGGCTTTAGTGTGCAAATATAGATCATTTCTCAGGAAGATAACATTGTCATTTCTGCATCGGATTCCCAAAGGAAATTATTTTAAGAAACAAATATAATTTATCCTAGAAGTTAATTGAACATATTCCATGAAGCTGGGTTTTTTTTTTACTCTTTTAATAAACATAAGTAATACCTTTGATATAAAAATCACTGTAGTGTGAAAACTAATTATTTCTTCTATTTTCTCAGTGACTTGTAATATTCTAGTTCCCAAAGTACCATAAAGCTTGTCCAAATGCAGCTCTTCCCTCACATTGAGTGCTCTAAACAGATTGCTATAAACATGGAATGTTTTTTTCCCTCTATAGCTTCCAGGAATAGTTCTGAGCTGCTTGAATGCATGGTAATTCTGACTAGAGAAAAAATGATAAGATCAACTTTTGGAACATGTTTATTTTATTATAAAATATGAACTAATTTCACTACCTGTTCGATCTCAAATTATGTTTGTTTTTTAGATACCCCAAAGCATATTTTAAATATATTTTCTTAATTATACACAAGTTGAGAATGATTTTTTACTAAGCATAGATTGTAGTTAAAATTATTCACATATTGATTGCAGATTACTGTTTTTAAATAAATATTTAAAATATTTTCTGGGAATACATTTTGATCATATACTTTCCCCTTTCCCAACTTCTCCAAGATTCTTCCCACTTTTTACCAACCCATCTTCTATTATTTCTCTTAAAAAAAACTAAAAGCCAACCAACCACCTATCCATCCATCCATCCAACCAACCAATCAACCGATCAATTATCTTACCAACCAACCAACCAACCAACCAACCAACCAACCAACCAACCAACCAACCAACCAA
>CM052704.1:108942385-108956318 GCA_028551405.1 Uromys caudimaculatus
ACCAACCAACCAACCAACCAACCAACCAACCAACCAACCAACCAACCAACCAACCAAACCAACAAACAACCAAGCAAACAAACAAAAGCACACACAGAGTAACATGGAGTCTGTTTTGTGTTGGCAAACTACTTCTGAGAGCAAGGCCTGTCCTGGAGTTTGGTTGATAACATTCCACTGAACAAATTGATTGTCCCTCTCCCAGAAGCTATTGACTGCAAACAGGTTTTCAGTTAGGTTGTATTTGTGCTCATTTCCCCTTCTTCACGTTGGGATTTTGTCTGGCTTGAGCCTGTGGAGGACTTGCGCATGTTGTCACAGTCACTGTCCCTTCATTTGTGCATCAGTCCTGTTGTGTCTGTTTTCTTGGAGTCGTCTACCACCTCTGGCCCTTATAGTTTTTCCACTTCTTCTTCAGGATAGGTCCCCAAGTCTTGAGGAAACTATGACAGATATCTCATATTGCCTGAATGCTTCAAAGTCACTCACTCTGCACATTGTCCAGTTGTCTGTCTCCGTGTTAATCTTTGTCTACTGCTAGAAGAAGCTTTTTTTATGAAGGTTGATTGATGTGTATAGCAATGTGTCATTAGGAGGCTTATTTATTGTTATGTTTACTTAGCAGAAAAATAGCAGTATGCTTCCTCTAGGGCCCAGAGACTAGTTAGTCTCTGGTGCATTGCTTCATTAACAGTATCAGGTATGAGTTCCATCTCATGGATTGTGCCTTAAATTAACTTAAAAGGTGTTTGGTACTCTTGTGAAATTTGTGCCACTATTGCACCAGTGGGTTCATCTTGCACCCTGTCACTATTGTAGCTTGCAGAGTTTGTGGGTAGGTGAGATTGATGATTGCTTTCCTTCTCCAATAGCGTATGTTCATTGCTGGTGGAAGGCTGCACTGGCACACCTACCAACATATCTGAACAAATGTAAAATTGGGGTTGTGATATTGATATGATTACAGTTTTCTTTAAGTTGATGTATCAATTGAGAGCAAAACAAATAAAAATACCTTAAGGCATAAAAAGAAAAGATCAAGCTATAACACTCTTGGGCATAAAGGATTCTATATTCTAGTAAATAGATATTTGCTTATCCATGGTTATTGCTGCTCTATCATAATAGCCAGAAATTAGAAATAGACTAGAAAATGAATGGATGATGAAGATGTGTGGTACATTTACACAATGGAGTATTATTCACCTGTTAAGGAAACAAATGGAGCTAGAAGCAATCATCTTGAGAGAGCTAACACAAACCCTCACAATACAAATATTGTATGTTCTCTTCTATATTCGTATGTTAGCTTTTAAACTTAAGATAGGTATGTGTGTTTCAATCAGAATATCTATGAAGGTTAAATAGCTACTAAGGGACAGAAGAGGAAATCTCCAAGGAAGAGAAAACAATATAGTGTCATACACCTATAAAGGGAAGGTTAGAGTGAGGGTTAAACGGAGAGGCTGAGGGGTGGGCAGGCTAAAGAGGGAAAACAGTGAGGAGCAGCTAACACTGAAGGCCCTTTGAAAAGTCATATGGAAGCCTGCTTCTGTAGACGCTTCCTAAAGCAAACACGCATATGAAAGGAATTTAAATGGAGTCACCAAATGATAGCAGGGACAGTACCCCAACTCCCCCCCCCCCCAGCACCAGGAATAAGTTGTATCTTTTTGAGTCATTGGCTAAATGGTACAAGATACCCAGTAACATTACGGCTATTGCCAGTGTTGTTGGTTACTTGTCACAACCTGACAGAAAGACCCTGATGTTTACCACACCACAAACTTATGTCACTGGACATGGACAACTTGAGCTGGGGCTCAACTCGAAGCTTCACCCTACTGACTAAAGCTCAGAGACCTAGAAGATACTATACTCACTTTCTTGTGTGTGCGCACATCGAACACTTTCTTCCCTTTATATTCCTGCAGCAGTGTGATCGTGCTTACTGTTGTAACATCGACATGAGCACTGATGGAGTGGAAAAGTGAGCTGAGAACAAACACATAATCTCAACTCTTTATTTCCCTGAATGTCATGGGCAATCTGAAAGTGTTGTCCTTTCTACCCCTGACTTGACATTGCTTGGCCCGTGGTTCTGTACATTTTCCGTGCATCCTTGGCCTCAGTGCACCTGCTATTGTCTGGAGGGTTTTACCAACTGGTTTCATGGGCGCTATCCGTCATGGCGTGTCAGGTCATGGTGTCTACCCTGGTCTCTCCAGCCCTCTTGTGACATGGTTCCACTCTGTAATCACAATTATGTCCTGCCTTGTCCTTAGCTTCCCAAGTGTAAGTGTGCATGCCATGTAGAGACCTTATATCTCTTTTAAATTACTTTATTTTCATTTAAATTTTTATTTTTTCAATCAGCATAAAAAATAACAGGTTTCATTATGGCATTTTCAGGCATACTTTATGTAGAATTATCATTCTCTCTTGGTATTTTCTCCAACCCCTCTACTTGTACCTGGTGCCCTCAGTAGTCCTCTTTCGATTTTATGACGTGTGTGTTATGTCAGCCTTTCTTCCTCATGTAAAGCCTCTTTTCACTTCATAATGACCCCTGTCTAGTTTCATGGCCTATATCTATACTCATGCCACACTTACAAAAGATATATGGAGTATACACATATGTAAAGACTAGAAGCTATCATGTCATGTTAAATGAGAGGGAATATGTAGTGTTTGTCATTTGGAACCTGGTATACCATTCTTAATATAATGATTTTTAGATCTACAAATTATTCTATGGTTTTCCTAAATTTATTTTTTCTCTATGTCTGAAACAAATCCCATTTGTTTATATGTATCCAACTGGCATATGTTATCCATTTATATACTGATGGAAATAGAAGTTGGTTTCATTTTCTTGTTATTTTGTAAAGGACAGCAATGTACATGGATGTCCTAGTAGGATTTAGAGTTTTTTGGATAGATGTCCAGGAAAGATATAACTAGGTCTTATAGGTGATCTATTTTTAGCCTTTTTCCCCCAGTTATAAGCTTTATTGTAAAAAAAACCTTGCAGATTAAAAACAATAACAGGAGGATATCCCCTCCCCCCCCCACCCCATCAGACACCCCCTGGACTGTAAAAATAGATTAAATAAAAAAAGGAAAAGTAAGCCGGGTGGTAGTGGCGCACGTCTTTAATCCCAGCACTTGGGAGGCAGAGGCAGGCAGATTTCTGAGTTCAAGGCCAGCCTGGTCTACAGAGTGAGTTCGAGGACAGCCAGAGCTACACAGAGAAACCCTGTCTCGAAAGAAAAAAAAATAATAAAAAAAAGGAAAAGTATTTATAATCAACAAAGATTTTTTAAAATTTAGTATCAATGGTCTAGTTAAAGGCACCTTTGGAAATACCTCTGATAGAGTATAGAAGTCTATCTTGACTATTTATCAATATTTGTGTTAAATGATTTGGTTTTGAATCAGTAAAAACTGGCTATGTAATTATTGCAAAAAATCCCACAATAACAGATTAAAATTTGTTAGACACAAAGTTTCGACCCCTCTATAAACTTCTCTACAGTTCTTGGGTTTCCTTCCTGCGCCACAGGAGTCCTTTTCAGACTGTTCTTACCTGTGCCTGTAGATTGAACTATTTCCCTTACATCTACTCCTCTGCAGGCAGATCTCACCTTTCTAAAGGCATTTGGTGAATGGGACATCCTCTTGTCGTTGTGTCCTTTCTGTCACCATTGACCAAACCCAGATGCTCATAACTTGTGGCCTGTGTCATGGTCCTCTAGTGTATTACGTAGGTACACATGCTTGCTTCATGCCAGCATCACCACCACGCTGCATTTTCCATTGTAACTTTGTAGTGTAATTTGATGTTAATACTTATGATGTCTCTGACAGTGCTGTTTTTGCTTAGGATTTTCTGCCTGTCTCTGACCTTTTGTGTTTCCTTATGAGTTTCAGGATTATCCCTGAAGAATGCTAATGGAATTTAATGGAGATTGTATTGAATGTGTGGATTACTTTTGATAATATAGTCAATTTTACAATGTTAGTCCTGCCAAACTGGAATATGGAAGATCTTTCCAACATCTTGTATCTTTCTTTAATTATTGCTATTAATGTCATAAATATTTACCTTCTGCCACTTTGTTGGCTTATTATTATGTTATTCTATGCTATTTGAATGAGACTTTTTAAAAAATTTCTTTCTCAGGAATTTGTTATTGGTATATGAAGAAGCCATGATTTTTGTTTGTTGATTTTATATCCTGCAACTTTATTGAAAGTGTTTATCAGATACATTTTTTTCTGGTGGAGTCCTTAATGTATTTTTAGTATCCATGTCTAGTCCAGATTGGTCCATTTGTGTTGTATTGTCCCTATGACCATCCAGTTTGGATCCCCCACATCCTGTGTCTGCAGTGCATGGTGTATATCCATGCCTATAATAATAGTGATTAAATAAAAAGAGGCCATGAGTTTGAGAGGGAGCTAATGAGCTAGTGTTAGAGAGGTCCGTGGAAGGATTCAGAGGGGCAGGGAGGTAGGAAAATTATGTAGAACAAATGAAGAAAGAGAGTATAGCAGTGGGAAATATGTATTAAATGTGAGATTCTATGGCTTTAAAAGATTTATTTTAATTGCATCTGTGTCTGTCTTTGGGTATAGGTATGTGTCTTGAATCTCCTTGGAGCTAGTTTTACTAGGAGTTGTAGGCTGCCCAATAAGGGTATTAGGAATGGAACTCAGGTCTTATGCAAGAACACTATGTACTCTTAACTGTTGAGACATCTCTTCAGTCCTTCTATTTGACTTTGAAATAGTTTTTGTATGTGTAAAGCTCATATAAAGCTCAGGGAGTTGTCTGGGTTGAATATAAAAATGTGATGATTAAATATGGATATTTTTAAATCCTTGAGATTGCAAGTAATCCCAGGAGCTTGTATTTATCACAAGGAAAAGGGGCTTAAGACTAAACATCCAGACTTTTGCATTTTTCAGACAGTCATGTAGACAATACAACAAAAGCAGACCAGTATATAGACTAGACTTGTATTTGTTGCATATACTTTTCACTTAGAATTTTAAGCTGTCAAAATCAAACCAACTGATGTTTCAGTGAACTGGAAATCACAATAGCCAGACTTACTCAAATTATTTATTCAAGTTCATTATAGAGAATAATTAGGAGCAACATGTTAGACATACTGTACTAAAATTACTTTAAAATCCAAAATTCTGCATGGAATAGATACATATAATTTATAATAACGTTTCTATAAATTAAAGAAAACCATTAAAGATTAGCCTTAAATCTGTTAATAACCTGGCATCAAATATCCAAGAGAGAATCAAAGGATTTCACGTAATGATTCTGAATAACAAACCATGGTAAGTTGAACCTAAAGCTACTAGAAGAGCATGTACCCATGAGGAAGTAAAATAACCATGTACAAAGGATGGCTCAAGATTTATTTTTATCTTTCCACACTGAATTTAGCAAAAAGGACTGTGGCATTTCTTCAAGTTTTAATGTGTTTTCTGCTTAGTAAGTCTTACTTTTTTTGGTTGATTAAAAAAGAATGCTGTTTCAGAAGACAGCAAATGAATAAAAAAGCTGTTTTTAAGAACTTGGTTTTTATTAATTGATTCTTGAGAATTTCATACATGAGCATACTATATTTACTTTATTTATTTCCCTTCCTCTCCTTCTCCAACTCTTTCTCGTATCTCCTCTAGAATTCATGACCACTTTCTCTGGAATTCTTGACCTCTTTCAAAAGTTTCATTGCCCCAGCCCTCCCCTCCCTCTCCTAAGTCTAATTCAGATTGACCACATAGCAATTGTATTTTATAAAGCATACAAATACTTTCCTGTTTCTTTGGGGATAGTTTTTTTAAAATAAAAATAGCTTCCTGGAACATTTTATTTAAGTATAGAGTAATGGCACAATCATCAAACTGTGGCATTTCTCACTATATGTTTGTAAGGTACACATTGGCTTTTATGTTATACTTCACTTAGAATTCATAATTCAGCAGAGGATTATTCAATAGTGTTCTGTGTCAGGCACCGAGGGCTTCTTGCAGGCAGGGGATAAGTCAGTTTGTCCTTGTATTCCAGATTTGATCTATGGAGAATATGTAAGGATGTATTCAGATAATTGTTTTTCCTTCTCCTTCAGAGGAGCCAATACTTCCAGTTCTTTATGTACCAGAATCTTTGTTCTAGCAAAGAGTTGGCTTCCAAGATCATACAGCCTGTGGGGTGAATGACACCCTCGGTAGTTTCAGGGCCTACTGATAGACTACTTTAAGTTCCCCAAAGCTGTCTGCATTCCTTGGCTCACGGGTTCCCCCATTCTTAAGCTAACAAAGTCATATTGAAGCCTTCTTGCATTCTAAATCTTTGTCCTTATGGTCTGACACCAAGAGAAAACTTTACAATATTCAGTTGATTGTAGCCTAATCCTCAAGTGAAGTGTAATTTCCACAATCAGATGCTAGAAACAATAGAATAATTTTTACTGTAATAGAGACTGGCTTCTTCTTTCCTTGTCTTTCTTCTCTTTTTTTCTGTCAGGGACTACTACCAGGACCTTGTGCCTTACAGGAGCTAGGAAACTACTCACAATATCTGGACTATATCTAGCTCCTGTATCTAGGTGCTGCCTTAGAGAGCAGCTGCTCTGGAGAAAGACAATTCTTACTGACTTGGGCAGTATTCACCAGTACACTGGAAACTTATTAATCTCTTTAGGTTTTGAGTTGGTCTTCAGAAATGGATTCTTCCCCTAAATACCATCCCTTTTAGTGGAAGTGTTCTGTGTAGTGCTTTCTGTAGGGCTGGATTTGTAGATAAATACTACTTGAATTTTGTTTTTATCATGAAATGTCTTTCTCCAACTACTGTGATTGAATGTCTTGCTGTGTTTAGTAGTCTGCACTGGCATTTGTGGTTTTTTAAGAATCTGCATCATATCTATGCAGGCCTTTCTGGCTTTTAGAGGCCCCATGGAAAAGTCAGATGTTGTTCTCATAGGCCCGCCTTTATGTTACTTGGTCCTTTTACCCTACAGCTTTAAGTATTTTTCTTTGTTTTGTACATTTAACATTTGATTATTATGTGGCATGTACACTTTCTTTTATGTCTGTTTTTTGCTGTTCTGTGTTCTTCTTGTACCTTGATAGGCAATGCCTTCTTTAGTTAGGCTACTTTTCTTCTATGATTTTGTTGAAAATATTTCCCACACATTTTACCTGGGTTTCTCCTCCTCCGTCTTCTACCATTATTTTTAGACTTTGTCTTTTCATAGTGCCCCAGATATCCTGGATGTTTTGTGCTAGATTTATTTCAGATTTAACATTTTCTTTCTCTGTGATATCCATTTCTTCTATATTGTCTTCAGTGACTGACCTTCTCTCTTCCACCTCTTGTATTTGTGAGGCTTGCCTCTGAGGTTCCTGTTTGAATTACTAAATTTTCATTTCCAGTTTTCCCTGAGTTTGGGTTTTCATTATTGATTCTGTTGCCAAGTGCATGCCTTGAATTATTTTCTTCATTTCCGTCCATGGTTTGTGTTTTCATAAACTTCATTAATGAATTTATTTGCATTCTCTTTAAAGACATCTATCATATTTATAAAGGCTATTTAAGGTCCTTTCTTGTGTTTCAGCTATATTACAATTCATGGGGCCTGTTGTATATAGTAAGGTTTCTGGGCTCTGGTGGAGGCCTATTGTCTTGGGTATTATTGATTGTGTTTTACACTGGCGTCTAAGCATCTGGTTTTAGGATGATTGTAATTCCAGGCACTAATATCTGGTCTTGTCTTTGTTAGGTAGTTGTTTTGTTCCTTGGTTTCTGTTGCTTTTCTTGGCTTTTAGGAGAGTGTGGTAGCTGTGGGTTTCCTGGTAGAAAATGCTTCTGAGATCTTGTCAGGTGTGTTTCCTGGGGCCCAGATAAGGTGTGTTTCTGCTTCCTTGGCTGGTGTGGCAATTTTCTTTTTTGTAGAAATAGGTGAGGGGACTGTTCTATCACAGGGAGCTTGGATCAGGTGCAGTGAAGAAGCATGCCTGAGGAATGCCGTTTTAGGTAGCATCTCCACTTCAATTAGGAAACTTGTTTATCCATGCAGTTACTGAAGTAGCAGCGCCAGCTTATTCTCTACCTTAACCCTACTCATTTAATGAGACAGGTGAGATCCTACCATGCATGCACTAAGAAGTTCTATATGTGTACCTGACTTGCATACGTGCTTGAGCACTGCTGACTAAGGTTTAGTCTTCTTTGACTGTACTGGCTGGTTTTGTGTCAACTTGACACAAGCTGGAGTTATCACAGAGAAAGGAGTTTCAGTTGAGAAAATGCCTCCATGAGATCCAGCTGTAAGGCATTTTCTCAATTAGTGATCAAGGGGGGAGGGCCCCTTGTGGGTGGTACCATCTTGGACTCTAAAAGAAAGCCAGCTGAGCAAGCCAGGAGAAGCAAGCAAGCCAGTAAGTAGCATCCCTCCATGGTCTCTGCATCAGCTCCTGCTTCCTGCCCTGCTTGAGTTCCAGTCCTGACTTCCTCTGGTGATGAACAGCAGTGTGGAAGTGTAAGCTCAATAAACCCTTTCCTCCCCAGCTTGCGTCTTGGTCATGATGTTTGTGCAGGAATAGAACCCCTGACTCAGACATTGACATAGAGCTGAAATTAAAATATCCTTTTTTCCACATTGAACATCCTTTAGTTATCAACTCCTTATTAGAGTTTGAAACTTTGTTCAGTGCTTACTGATGGCTTTGCAGAACATGAAGAGGCAGACCGAGAAAATTAAGCAGATATGGAGGAGAAACTCTAAAAGTGAGAATAGATAAGGGGCCATTGTGAACAAAAGTTTGCTATATCATCCAGAAAGCAGGAAAGACGCTGACACACTCCCACAGTCATTTAAAGTCCAGAGAAGGAAGACACAGATTAGTCTAGATATTTGATGCAAGTTCCACTCTGATGTCCTTCTAATTATAAAAGAAGCATGTCCATGCTGCTGGCCAGACACGACACTGTGCTTGTGTTTGGCCGGCATATCCATCGCAGCTTCTGTGGTGATGGGGAAAAGGATTCAGAGTTTTGTAATATGTACAGCACTACTCCCAAATATCAGGATTTTCCCTGGTTTGTATAAGAGTGGAATCAGAAGTGAGCTGGGAATAGGAACGTAGAAAGGACAAGTTGGAAGGAAAGGAAGATGATACATTTTGAACCAGTTGAATAATTGAAAAATGAAGATGTGTGTATTTGGAGGATGTAAGAGTGTTCCTTCTAAGTCCAGGAAGCATAATTATTGATATTAGGACGCTTATTAAATGACAAGAAATGGTTAAAGGAATAGGGACAGATAGCAAACCGAGGCTCATGATGCCCTTGCTGTGCTTCTATGTTTTATCATAGCAACTTTTCCAGCAAGAGGTGATCATTTTTGCCGTGTTAATTTAACCCTCCAGCAATTAGAAAGCTGGTGTCTAATTCCAGTTTAATTATTTTCATGTAATTTGCTGTTGTAGAATACATGAGGCTGTTTCAGCCAGGTCAGATATGATAGTCCTTTCAAGCATGTCCAGTTTTGTAGAGTAGATTCTTTTTGGAAATGCTACACTCTTGTTCTAAAATAAAATTAAAAATCAAATACTTGGAACAGACAAACAACTACTGTTTCATTAAAAGATATTGTAAAGTTTAAAATAGATTCACTGGATGGCAATTATAATATAAAATGCAGCTAGACAATGTTGGTGCTTATTAACACTCAGTGCCCTCTGGAATGCCAGTTTGTATGCTGGCCGTGTGGAAGCTACACCCTCCACTCTGCTATCCTCACCACAGTTGCATTTCAATTAACACATGTTGCAATTCCCTTATTCTTTTTGAAATATTTTGAGACCCATTAGTGTGTCAGTGCCTTGGCATTGCTCTCTAATTGCAATAGATTTTGAGTGATAAAAATTGATTTTAGTAGATACTTTGTAGAGTCAGCACTGGTTACCTGAACTATTAGAGTACCTATAACTTAAAATGCCACCATGTTGTTAGCAGCATTCATTACCCCAAGTTGAGAATGAAAGGCAGTTTTGTCTTTATTAAGAAAGATGTGCATTCAGGGGAAGTGTTATGGGGTGCAGAAATGCTGTGACCGGAAGTGTATTTTAAAAGAATTCTTCTACACATATAGCTAAGTTATACTAACATAGCTTCAATTTATCTATCTTACCAAATGGTATCACTTTGGGAATCATATTTTGTATGTTATTTTTTGTTGTAAATATGTTACAAAACAATTAATAGAAATCTTAATTTATATTACTAGACATCTTTGTGTTATTATTTATTAATTATAACCCATAACCTCCAAACCATCCATAATTTAAAATAAACATTTCAAGCTGTGTGTGGCTTATAATTCCAGCATTGGAGGGTGGGGGCAGACAGTCCCCTGTAAACCCCCAGGGCAGCCAGTCTAGCCAAAGCTTCCAATTCTGTGAGAGACCTGAGCAATAGAGGAAGACACTCAAAGTTCTGTTCTGACTTCCAAAGGTATGCACTCAAGTATTTACACACAAAACATACCACACATACAAGTTTTCACATAAAGTATGCTCAAAGAAACAAGAATCATCACCATATATATCTATGCGTTTCTTTCAGTGAACCATTCATGTAACCACTGACAAGATGAAGGAGCAGCACACCATAGCCCCTAGTTCCAGCCTCTCCCTTACTTTCACAGTGTCATTACCACTGCCCCAAAGTAAGGACTGTTTTGTCTCTGTTACCACTGATTTTCGATTTGTTTGTTTGTTTATTTTTGGATATTTTCTTTATTTACATTTCAAATGTTATCTCCTTTGCCCATTTCACCCCAGAAATCCCCTATCACATCCCCCCCTCCTCCTGTTTCTATGAGGGTGTGCCCCCCCACTCCTGCCTCCCCGCCCTTCCATTCTCCTACACTGGAATATTGAGCCTTCACAGGACCAAGGGCCTCTCCACTGATGTCCACATGTCCGTCCTCTGCTACATTTGAGACTGGAGCCATGGGTCCCTCCATGTGTACTCTTTGGTTGGTGGTTTAGTCCCTGGGAGCTCTGGGGGGTCTGGTTGTTTGATTTTGTTGTTCTTCCTATGGTGCTGCAAACCCCTTCAGCTCCTTCAGTCCTTTCTCTAACTCCTCCATTGGGGACCCTGTGCTCAGTCCAATGGTTGGCTGTGAGCATCTGCCTCTGTATTTGTCAGGCTCTGGCACAGCTTCTCAGGAGACAGCTATATAAGGCTCTGTCAGCAAGTGCAATAGTGTCTGGGTTTGGTGACTGTATATGGGATGGATCCCCAGGTGGGGCAGTCTCTGGATGGCCTTTCTTCCTTCAGTCTCTGCTCTACACTTTGTCTCCGTATTTCCTCCCGTGAGTATTTTGTTCCTCTTTCTCAGAAGGACCGAAGCACCCACATTTTGATCTTCCTTCTTCTTGAGCTTCATGTGGTCTGTGAATTGTCTCTTGGGTATTCTGAGCTTTGGGGCTAATATCCACTTACCAGTGAGTGAATACCATGTGTGTTTTTTTGTGATTGGGTTACCTCACTCAGGATATTTTCTAGTTCTATCCATTTGCCTAAGAATTTCATTAAGTCGTTGTTTTTATAGCTGAGTAGTACTCCATTGTGTAAATGTACTACATTTTCTGTATCCATTCCTCTGTTGAAGGACATCTGGGTTGTTTCCAGCTTCTGGCTATTATAAAAAAGGCTGCTATGAACATAGTAGAGCCTGTGTCCTTGTTATATGTTGGAGCATCTTTTGGGTATATGCCCAGGAGTGGTATAGCTGGGACCTCAGGTAATACTCTGTCCAATTTTCTGAGGAACTGCCAGACTGATTTCCAGAGTGGTTGTACCAGCTTGCAATCCCACCAGCAATGGGGGAGTGTTCCTCTTTCTCCACATCCTCGCCAGCATCTGCTGTCACCTGAGTTTTTGATCTTGGCCATTCTGACTGGTGTGAGGTGGAATCTCAGGGTTGTTTTGATTTGCATTTCCCTGATGACTAAGGATGTTGAACATTTCTTTAGGTGCTCTCTCAGCCCTTCGAGTTTCCTCAGTTGAGAGTTCTCTGTTTAGCTCTGAACCCTATTTTTTAATAGGGATATTTGATTGTCTGAAGTCTAACTTCTTGAGTTCTTTGTATATATTGGATATTGGCCCTCTCTCCGATGTAGGAATGGTAAAGATCTGCTGGTTGCCGTTTTGTCCTATTGACAGTGTCCTTTGCCTTACAGAATCTTTCTTTCTTTCTTTCTTTCTTTCTTTCTTTCTTTCTTTCTTTCTTTCTTTCTTTCTTTCTTTCTTTCTTTCTTTCTTTCTTTCTTTATCTATCTATCTATTTATTCATTGTCCAGATTTTATTCCCCCCCTCTGAATCTACCCTCCGACTGTTCCATATCCCATACCTCCTCCCACCCCCTGTCTCCATGAGGATGTCCCCACCCCCCACTTCCCTACCGCACCTGATCTTTAAACTCCCTGGGGCCTCCAGTCTCTGGAAGGTTAGGTGAATCAGCTCTGATTGAACACAGACCCGGCAGTCCGCTGCTGTATATGTGTTGGGGGCCTCATATCAGCTGGTGTATGCTCTCTGATTGATGGTCCAGTGTCTGAGAGATCTTGGGGGTCCAGGTTAATCGAGACTGCTGGTCCTCCTACAGGGTTGCTCACCTCCTCAGCTTCTGTCAGCCTTTCCCTAATTCAACCACAGGGGTCAGCAGCTTCTGTCCATTGGTTGGGTGCAAATATCTGCATCTGACTCTTTCAGCTGCTTGTTAGGTCTTCTGGAGGGCAGTCATGCTAGGTCCCTTTTTGTGAGCGCTCCATAGCCTCAGTAATAGTGTCAGGCTTTGGGACCACTCTGGGCCTGTTGCTGGACCTGCTTTTCCTCAGGATCCTCTCCATTTCCGTCCCTGCAGTTCTTTCAGACAGTTTATGTATAAGTTGAGTAGTGAAGCTTGTATTATTCTTTGTCTGGTTTCTTTCACTTAGACTTGAAATTTGCAGACTGTAATTCACATTGTTTTAGGAGACAACGATATTTAGTTTACCCTAAGTAGAATAATGTATTACAGTTTCTTTATCCATTTTACTGCAGATGGAAATTTGCTTTGTTTCCTTGTCAATGTTATGGTGAGCATTCTTATACATATTTCATGCTACAAATAAGTATAGATTTCCTATGATTACACTACTGGGAATGGAATTTCTGAATCATAATCTTTGTGGATGTTTCATTTAACAGATCTTGCTTAATGCTTTTTTTCCAAATGAATCTAGTGATTACATTTCCATCAGCAGCATATGAGAGTTGCAATTGTTCCAGGATTTGCCAAAGTACAGTATTGTTAGTCACTTTCATTTGTCTCTTCTGACTTAGGACTATTTCCTTAAGCTTGTCATGTGCATTTTCCTTATGAGTATCAAAGTTTAATTTCTGTATACTATTTAATTTAATATTTTTTTGGAAACTAATTCTTCATATCTGTTGACTACTTATTAGATTACATATTGTTCTTTATCTGTCAAGTTTCTAAAAATTTACATTACATTTATTTATTCATTTACTGGTGTGTGTGTGTGTGTGTGTGTGTGTGTTGTGTGTGTGTGTACCCATGCTTGCGCCATAGTGTGTGTGTGGAAGTTAGAGGACAACGTGCAAGAGTCAGTTCTGTCCTTCCACCATGTGGGTTCCAAGTATGACCTCAGGTCACTGGGCTTGGCGTTGAGCATCTTCATCCAATCAGCCACCTCACTGGCATTGCATTGCGGTTATATGTGTGGTTATACACACATTGTAAAAGTGTCTTCTCTATGACTCCATTTTCTTAATACTTTTTTGAATGTCTTACCATCTTCAATTAATGTGATCAAATTTATAAA
>CM052704.1:108956418-108973548 GCA_028551405.1 Uromys caudimaculatus
TCAAACATTCTCATGTTCGTGCTTCAGGTGCTTCACCAATCCAGCTGTCTCCCCATCCCTGCACACAAACATTGCATATGAGGCAGTCTTATGATCCTTTCGTGTTGTTTTCCTGGGAGACTTGGCTATCAGATTTTGATCATTCCTGTTTGGCTTTAAGAGTAAAACAGAAAACATTTTTAATTATATGTTGTTCTGATTGAAACAGTTTCAGGACAATTTCAAACCTCACTATCTTAAAATAACAACAGTTACTATTTAAGTACTTATTTTCACTATTTCTTCTTTGTTTCGTGTTGCAGTAGCATTCATTTCTAAATATTCTAATTTTCTATATCATCTCTTCTAAAATTATATGTAACGTTTTTATATTTTTGTAGTCTTTAAAAAATCATTACATTCATATGCTTGTTAGGCAGGGGTTTTGTGTGCCAAACTGGCTTTGAGCTTGCTTTATAGCTCTGGATGCCCTTGGACTTCTAATCTCCTGCCTCAACTTCCCAAGTGTCTGCTCTTTGTGGTGGGGGGAATTGATGCTGTACATTCAGGAAAGAAACTGACCACCTGAGATAACCTTATGTTATCATCTGAAGTATGTAATCTTTCCATAACTGATTAGTAACTTAGTTGCCTCTTGTTAACAAAAATTCCACTTTTTGAAAATTTATCTTATTTAATCCACAGTTAAATGCTTAGCACTTTTGCAATGCTCCATTTTTGGTTTAAAATGATACATATTTGCAAGTAGCTGGACACAAAGTTCTGTAGATATTACCTAAAGTAAGCTTAATTGATTTTTGCATATTTTTGTATCTTGTTTAATATATTAATTACTTTGAGTAAGTGTTAAAAACTCCCACTTTAGTGATGTAATTTATAATTACTCTTTTGCTTCTATTTAACTTTTGATTAATGATTTTAGAATCAATAATAATGGTCGACTATAAATTATAGCCTTCTGGAGAAGTGAACCTTTTATCATATTAAAATTTCCTTCCTCTGTCTTTATTTTACTTTTTTGCTGATGAGAAGGTGAGAACTCAGTATGTCATCTGCTTTTATTTCAAACTATTATCTGACTCTTAAAATGGGATCTTTTTATTATTCTCTTTGGAAGACAGAGTTTACTTTTGTAAGCAGATCAAACACTCTGTTGTCTGTTTCTCTCCACCATTTTCTTCTTTTATTGCAAACATTCAGTCCTTGCCCACATCCCACACTTTCACCCCATTTCATTTGCTTCCTAGTTGGGACTATGTAGGCAAATAGTTTGGTTTCTCATTTTACTGAATACCTTTGGGTTTGTTATGTGCACGTGTGATAAAGTTCACATAGCATGAAAATCTTTACTCCTTCTGAGCTATGCTTTTCCGTAACTTCACAGAGGGGAAACTGGGAAGGGGGATAACATTTGAAATGTAAATAAATGAAATAACCAATAAAAAAGTAAAAATAAATTAATTTGTATTATTTTTGTTACTTTTTCATGATATTTTTTATTTATTATTTTGTATATAGGTCCACTGTTCCAGAGTCATTTATATTTTTCTTTAATAGGAAAAAAAAACCCTCAAAAATCCCCCACAAAATATCTTTACTGAATCTCAGGTATCTTTTAGAAATCCCCTGGTAATAGAAGAAATCCCCTAGTAAGAGACTCCTGTCAACCAGTGATCTCAGCTACTCATCCAAGTCAGAATATATTGTCTGCAGAGTATATGTAATATGTATCCATAAATGTATAAACTTTTCCTGTTTTTGTGGAACTAAAATTCTAGTACATGATGTAATCAACAAACAATATAGAGGATTAAAAAACTCTACTAAAGCATGTGTTACTTATTAATTATCAGGAAAGAAATGAGACAAAAAGTGAACATTTTTAGGTAGGGGAGACAGTGATCATCACAGGGAACGTGATTTCTGAATATGGGACAGAGGGAAAGCACAGAGCTCAGCACAGAGCTCTTCCCAGGACAGGGGTTGGAGTGGCCTCATTATTTTACCCAGATAATGAGTTCCAGTTGCCCTTTAGGTTTGTCTCTTATGGTAATATGTATGTCTTTCTTCTTCCCTGCATGTGCTCCACTGAGTGAGGGTCTCCTTATCAATCTTGCCTATTGTCAATCTCTCAGGGGTTTTACATGCACTCAGTCTATTATGTACTTTCTGCTTTGTTTTTATAAATAGCTATTCAAAAATTAAAAATATTTTGGGTAAACTGCATACTAAACATCTAAATAATAAAGGCTTTAACTTGTACAAATTGAACCTTAAAATTGTTACTCACTGGATTCACTGTTCTTGTGGTTTAGGAGATGTGTGCAGCTGTATGGTAACCCCATCAGTTCCCCCATGTGTCATAAGAGACCTGGGAGCTGCTCATTCCTCCTGCAATGAATCCAGACAAGTTGAATTTTATAATATTGAGGTATATTATGCATTATATGCTGTCTGTCTATCTATCTATCTATCTATCTATCTATCTATCTATCTATCTATCTCCAGATTAGCAAACTAATCCTTTTTCTATAAGTATAATCTATAATGGGAATTGTTTTACTTGTTAGAATAAGTATTGATTTAGTTGTACATTTGATGTACAGGCGAATTCATTAAAAATCACAAATTACATGTTTACTTATAAAACATAAGTATATGTGTGTATATATGAAAGAAAACTGGGCTCCTCTATATTGACATTAAGTGCAAATAAAACTTTTTATATGATCATTATCTCCATATACTTCTATTATAATACTTCTATTATATGATTAATAATCTTGGTTAACATAGTATTGTCATTTGCCTAATCTTTGTTGCCTGAAATAGAATACAACAAGACAAAAGAGGACTGACACATTTGGAACAAATTGGAATGATTCAGTTTGAGATCTTATTGTGATATAACCTAAATTTAACAGAGATTATTTGTATTCTGAACTGTTTCTGACTTTGACAACTTTAAAATTGCATTCACTACTTGGCAGAAAAATGGTGTTACATAAAATCAAACATCAGTACAGTGTATGAAGTAGAGATTATAGTTGTTCTCTTAGCCATTTTATTTTAGTATAAATGAAATTCATTGTTCAGCATGGCCTTCTGAACT
This sequence comes from Uromys caudimaculatus, assembly GCA_028551405.1. Taxonomy (NCBI): domain Eukaryota; kingdom Metazoa; phylum Chordata; class Mammalia; order Rodentia; family Muridae; genus Uromys; species Uromys caudimaculatus. The sequence goes on from CM052704.1 coordinate 108,959,531, forward strand.
ATGTTTTCCACTCAAGTTACTTTGTAAAGATTAAATTAAATTCATTGCAGGGTACATTCTTTCAGAGGTTGTAACAATTCCTATCTATTTGAACTATACAGTGATTTTTCTTTTCTTAGTGTGAGAAAAAGTTCAGAAAGACAGTTTTCCATCTCATTGCACCTTTTCTGAACAGTTCTCATATTGCAGCCATAAGGTTTTATTAAATATAAATTGAAGTGAACCTGTGTCAGTAACAATAATGAACACACCTTCAGATGTCTGCTTTGCTTTTTTCAGAGGTCCAGAAAGTATGCTTGTAGGATGCTTAGAGAACTTGAAAAAGTTTGGTCAAATCTGAGGATCTGGTGTTATAATATTTATAGTTATAAAAGTTTAGTGACTAATCACTGCAGACCACTAGTTTATGGGGACAAAAAATGGCCTCCTTTCTGATGTCCATTGCTTAATCTCTGAAATGTAATATGTCAAGTTTTACTTGGGGAAGGGATTTTACAGAGCAAATTAAAGGATGACAGTCTGCTCCTATTAAAACAGGGAGGGCTACCTGGATTATTCAGGTGGTCTCATTTAACCTCATGCTCCCTAAGATGAGAGAGACAGTAGCATTACCAAGAGGTAGGCAGTGGAAGTGGGAGGCAGAGACAAAGAATCCAGAACTCAGGGAGATGTGTGACCCTGCTGCTACTGAGGCCAGAAGAAGGGGGCAGAAACAAAACATTGAGAGAAGAATGACCCTGAGATCCAGTAAGGAGGGAAATTGGGTCCTATTCAAGAACTCAAATCTGATAAAAAAAATTTGAGTGAGTCTTGAGTGACTATTCCTCTGGAACTCTCCTAAAAGAACAGAGTCCCCTGAAGCTTCTGTTTTGGTCTTCTGAGAAACAGCAGACACACAAGCTGAGACTCACAAACTTCTCACCCTAATAATTGTGGGTTAACTTATCTGTTTTAGCCATCTAAAATGTGGTAATTTGTTAAATAGTATTCAAAATGAAATTATTGATAGTAAGTATTCTTTTTTCTTTGAAAACAAGAGTTCCTTGAAGAGGACTGAAATCTCGCCCTGCAAAATAAGTCTAATATCTTAGGTTTTTCTCCTATGCAATAAAATAAAAGCAATTTAAAGGAGAAAGGACTTATTTGGCTTATAGTCCAAGGGTACAATCAACCATAGTGAAGAAGTCTTGCTGGCAAGACTTTGAGACAGCTAAACAGGACACATCCACAGTGAGGAAGCAGAGTGTAATGGATGCTAATTCTTAGTGCTCTAATCAGTTTGGTAGTCAGCATGAGTCTTCCCACTTAACCCAGTGGATAAACTAGATCTATCACGTTGACAGTTAATATTAACCATCACTTATAGGAAATATTACACTGCAGACAGTTTCAGGTGTAGTCTGTGAGGTTCTAGAAAAACCAGAAGAAACATCCCAGTATTTACGGTATACACTCTGGTGGGACCAAAAGATAATGTATAAGCAAACGAATGTATGCAGAATCAGTTATTATAAGACTTCTTCCTTTCTAATTTGTATCCATTTGACCTCTTTTTGTTGTCTAATTGCTCTGGCTAGGTCTTTGAGTACTATATTGAATAGGTAGGGAGAAAGTGGGCAGCCTTGTCTAGTTCTTGATTTTAGTGGGATTACTTCAAGTTTCTCTCCATTTAGTTTGATGTTGGCTATTGGTCTGCTATATATTGCTTTTACTTTGTTTACTATGTTTACTTGATTTTCTGATCTTTCCAATACTTTTAACATGAAGGGGTGTTGAATTTTGTCAAATGCTTTCTCAGCATCTAATGAGATAATCATGTGGTTTTTTCTTTGAGTTTGTTTACATAGTAGATGACGTTGATGGATTTCTGTATATTGAACTATCCCTGCATCCCTGGGATGAAGCCTACTTGATCATGATAGATGATTCTTTTGATGCGTTCTTGGACTCTGTTTGCGAGAAATTTATTGAGTATTTTTGCATCGATATTCATAAGGGAAATTGGTCTGAAGTTCTCTTTCTTTGTTGGTTCTTTGTGTGGTTTAGGTGTGAGCATAAGAAAAAGTCAAAATATCACTATTCGCAGATGATTTGATAGTATACTTACGTGACCTCAAAAATTCCACCAGAGAACTCCTACAGCTGTTAAACAACTTCAGCAAAGTGGCTGGATATAAAATTAACTCAAACAAATCAGTAGCCTTCCTCTACTCAAAAGATAAACAGTCTGAGAAAGAAATTAGGGAAACAACACTCTTACAATAGTCACAAAGAGTAAAAAGTACCTTGGTGTGACTCTAACTAAGCAAGTGAAAGACTTGTACAATAAGAACTTCAAGTCTGTGAAGAAAGAAATTAAAGAAGACCTCAGAGGATGGAAACTCTATTAAAAAATGGGTACAGAGCTAAACAAAGAATTCTCAACTGAGGAATATTGAATGGCTGAGAAGCACCTAAAGAAATGTTCAACATCCTTAGTCATCAGGGAAATGCAAATCAAAATAAGCCTGAGATTTTACCTCATACCAGTCAGAATGGCTAAGATTACATGGGGTCCCCAATGGAGGAGTTAGAGAGAGAACTGAAGGAGCTGAAGCAGTTCGCAACCCCTTAAGTAGAACAAAAAAATCAGCCAAACAGACCCCCCAGAGCTCCCAGCGACTAAACCACCAACCAAAGAGTACACATGGAGAGATCCATGGCTCCCTTTGCATTATGTAGCAGAGGATGGACTTATCTGGCATCAATGGGAGGAAAGTACCTTGGTCCTGTGAAGGCTCACTGCCCCAGTGTAGGGAAATGCCAGGGTGGGAGTCGGGAGTGTATGGATCAGTGGGGAAGCACCCTCATAGAAGCAGGTGGAGGGGGATGTGATAGGGAGTTTCTGGGGGGAAATCGGGAAAGGGTATAACATTTGAAATGTAAATAAAGAAAATATCCAATAAAATAAAAATAAAATTAAAAAAAGATTTGTGAACTTTGTAAAAAATAATTTTTATGATTTGATTCCCTCTGTCTTATTAGTTAGGGTGCTTTTTACTTAAGTGGGAAATTAAGAACTTCTTCGGCTGCCTTGAGATTTTACAATTTTCGGGGTAAGAAGGTAAAGAGAAAGAAATTTTGATAGAAAAAAAGAGAAACAACCACCTTCGGAAGATCATCATTCAGGGCAGTTAGTAGATGCCCAGCCTGCTGTGCAGACAGCCATAGAGTGCCTAATGTTCCCACATCAATGTTTATTGAGATCACTTACATGAGAAACACATTAGGGAATCATGGCATTTAAAAGTACTCCCAAGAGCAGAGTGAAGTGACAGTCATCTTTAATGCCAGAACTTGGAAGACAGAGGCAGGTGGATCTCTGTGAGTTCAAAGCCAGCTTGACTTCCAGAGTGAGTTCCAGGACAGCCAAGGCTACAAGGCTACATAAAAAAAACCTCTGTCTTAAGAAACTAAACAATAACAACAACAATAAAACAAACAAAAAACTCCCTCAAAATTATAATTTTTAATCATATGAAAAATAGAAATCACATAATAGAAAATTAATTTCAGTCATAAGTAGTTCTTACATAATACATACTTTTAGAATGTTAAAATTAATAAAAGCTGAGATACATTATTTTATCAGTTCTTGATATGGTGATGGCATTAATGTGGATTCATTAGAAGAAAGCAGTGATTGATGGTTTTTTTAGTTAATATACACCAAGGAATTGTGAAAGGATACTGCAATTGGCCTTAATATATTTGTACTGTACTGAAAATAATTTATATACTTAATGCAGTACTAGATGCAATATTGTTATTGGAATTGTGATTTTTTTCTTAATCATGTCTATTAATATGAATTGATACTTTAGTTTTAAGTAACATATCATTTGATTAATCTCATAATAAGTAACTTGGAGCTACTTTACTTTTTAATAATCCAGTTGATTTATGTGGTAATCATTATTTCCTTCACTTATTGATAGAAAATAAAATGGAGTAATAAAAACCTACAATATCAAGTTTAGCACCTAATTCTACCATAACTTTGAAATTGGTAACTGTCCCTTGTAGACTTATATTTTTCAAAACCTAGTTAAATAAAGGTACTTAAACACTTTAACCTCCCTTCTAGCCTACCACCCACCAGTGGTAGTGGAAAGGAAAGGTTAATAGGGCAAAGGAGGATGTGGACCTGTTCAGAAATAGTTCTTTGGAGTTATTCCAATCTTCATTGTCAGGATAGCAGCAGTTCAGTTCACATGAATCAGCAGCAGTAGCTCAATCCACTGGCAAACACAGTTCACGAATCATCAATGGCAGTTTGATATGAAAGAAACCACAAGACTCTGCCAATTGTCTTAAGACTGTGGAAGCAGCAAGAATCTTTTGGGACACCACCAGAAGTTCTTTGGTGCATTTCTCTCTACAAAGTCACCACAAGTGCTGATCAGCAAAGAAGGCAAGGCAAAACCAATGCCGCAAAGTTATCAGTGAAGACCAACATCAGCAAAGCCCAACAAAGACCAGCAAAGAGTGGCAAAGCGAACCAATGCCACACAGTGTCATCCACTGTCTGTTGGGTTTTATTTACACCCTTTCCAGACATCATGTGTTCTCTTAAGCATCTGCTCTAGCAAAACATCACATGCCACTTTTCCCAGGCAGCTTCTAGAAAAACACCATGTTTCTTTTCTCAATAATACATCCTCCCATGTGTCTGCTTCAGCAAAAACTGTCTCATAAGACAGTTTCAAGAAAAACATCACATGACACAACTGAGTCTTTGATGAAACCAGAAATTTTCACTTCAGTTCCTATATACCATTTTATAAATCTGCAGTTCAAATGTTAACATTAGAAAAGAAGAAATAGCTCCTGAAGACTGGACCACCAACCAAAGAACACACATGGAGGGACCCATGGTGCTGGCCACATATGTGGCAGAAGAGGGCTTTGTTGACCATCAGTGGGAGGAGAGGCCCTTGGGCCTGAGGGTGTTAGATGCCCCAGTGTAGGAGAATGCTAAGGAGGGAAGACAGGAGTGGGTGGATGGGTGGGGGGGGAGCACCTTCATAAAGGCAGGGGGAGGGGGAACGGAATAGGGGGTTTCTGAAGGGGAAAACATTTGAAATGTATATAAAGTAAATATCCAAAAATAAAAATAAGTAAAAAAGAAAAGAAGAAATATTTGAAATCCAGGGGAGAAAAAAATAGACCTTGAAAAATAATATCATTATTTAAAAAGTTATGGCATTGATAAATTTTAGGTAAGTTCATGAAGTTAAAGAGATACATTAAAATATTAAAGGATGAATACAATAAAGTCCAAGTATATTTTTATACATCACTAATAAATACAGAGCTCTGAAATGTAAGTTTGGTTAACATATGAACATTAATCAATATAATTGATCAATTCCAATAAAATTTGTTAAAAATTAAACCTGAACAGCTTCAGTGGCCAGCTCACATCTTCTTCCAGGGTTTAGCTTGTTAGTGTGACTCTCCACATCCACATACAGTTCCCAAACAATCAGATTAGCTCTGATCCAATATTCAGTGTCCTGGCCCTATCTGATGACTCCTGCCTTCACTGTAACTACCTCTAGAATTCAGCCAGGATCTCTCTCTACCATCCACTACTCACAAGTCCCTTACACTCAGCACTCAACCTCGCCACCAAGCTAGATCTCTCACATTCTTCTCCAGGGCCTAGCCTGGTGAGTCTACCTAATCTTCCTAATGAAGGATTCTTCCCAACCTGCAAGCCTAGCCTAGGCCTCAAATCCAGTGTCTTGGTTTAGTCTAACCCTCAATCAAGATCTTACCTGTCAGCAACCCAGGAGTCTTTTCCGTACCAAATCCAATCTCTCCAATCAGATAGATAAGGATATCCTTCTTCAGGGTCCAGCCCATGAATTTGCCTGACTCTCCGCTCCACATAACCTCTCCAACATGTCACATTTAGACAGGGTCTCACATCCTGTTCCTAAGCATAGTCTGGCCTACCTGAGCTGAGTTGAATCAATCTCCAGGCTTCTACCAAGACACACCCTTCCTATTCTTCAACCCACAGGCCCCTCCCACATCACATCCAGCCTTTCTGTCCAGCTAGATCTAGTCCTACACTACAGGTTTAGATGAGGAAACACATCCAACAAGTCATTTCAGACTGTCTACCTGACTTCTTTACTTTCAAACTATTTTCAACTTCTAGGCCGAACCTGCCTGCACATCTTCTCTCTGTTTCAAACAGCCCTGTTCATATTAGACATTAAAATAACAAAAGAAGTTCATACTCCCAGATCTAACCACAAAAGTACAAACAATGTGAAAGACAAGCCAGTATCTCCTCCCCAAGCCTACCAGTATTGTAGAACTGTTTGCCAATGAGTATTATTTAGATGAATTCCAGGACACAGAATTTAAAAAGACTGTGATAAATTTTACCAAAGAATTTAAGTAATTTAAAGAAAAAACAGCTTAATGATGTTAAGAAAAAATAATGTAAGAATAAATGCCCGAGTGATGCCCAAGCAAGAAGAAGTGTAAGACTGATGGAAATGACGAAAATCCAGGGTCTGAGAGCCAAATTCAATAAGGGGACAGAAACATGGGTGAGGATGCAAGGTGACACATTGATGGAATTGAAAAACTCAGTTACTCAACTAGAAAACTCAAAGGAAAGCCTTACAAGTAGAATAATTGAGCCGAATATAAAATATCAGTACTTAAAGCTACAGTTAGAGAACCTAGAGCAAATGAACAAGAACATGGAAAAAACATAGAAAGGGAACATACAGGAAATCTAGCCACTATGAAAAACAGAACAAAAGAAAACAAATCTTTTAATTATAGGCATAGGTGAGTGAAAAGGATCTAAAGTCAATGCCATAGACCAGATTTTCCATGTGGTGTACAGAAAACGTTTCCAACCTAAGAGAATATACACTCCAAGATTCACAAACAGAACCACCCACAGATCCCAACTAGACAAGACCACAAAAGAACACTTGATGGGTTATCATTAAAACACTGAGCATATAGAATAGAGAACAGAGAAGTGTACTGAAAGGTGCAAGAGAAAACAGATGAGACACACAGAAAGGAGAAACCCTCAGGATAGTAGCTGATTTCTTATGGAAACTTTGAAATTCAGAAGAGCCCAGAACAGCGCATGCCAAGTCCTAAAAGACCATGATAGCTAGCCCAGACTAATCTACCTGGCAAAACTTGTCTGCCATGATTATGGGAGAAAATAAGTCTTTCCATGATATAAACACCTTAAAAACTTTATGTCCAACTAACCAAACTTAAGGAAAATACAGGAAGCAATATTTTGGGCTGAAGAGAGGAATATATATCTGAGAAACTGTGTGAAGGAATATGAAACTGTGATAATTAAAACACAAAGTACCATTGAGAAGACAAACATCAGCATAAAACCCAACAAGATGACAACAGTTAACATGCATTTCAACACTAACTTTAAATATTAATAAGCTTGATTCTTCAATTAAAAAAGCAAGTTGACTGAGTGAATCAAGAAACAAATGCACCTATCTGTTGTCTATAAGAAACACATCTTAATTTTAAAGATAGGTACCACCTCAGTTAAAGGATAGAAAAAAGTCCTAAATCAAATGGGACTAGGAAACAAATAGTCATTGCCGTCACAGTATCTGACAAAAGAGACTCAACCTAAAACTATTCACAAGGGATAAAGAGGGAAACTTTGTTCTAATCAAGGGAACATTTAACTGAGAAGACATTGCTATTCTAAAGATATGTATCAAACCCTGATATACCCAATTTCATAAAAAAATTTACTAACAGATTACAGACATAGATGAATGCACATCTATTAATAGTGGGTTATTTCAATATCCCACTTTCTCCAATAGACAAGTCATCTTGATAAAAAGACAGAAACATCAGAATTAGGTGACATTATATATGAAATATATTTAACAGATAGCTAAAGAATATGCCATCAAAGAATACATATACTGCATAGCTGTAAGTGGAATCTTTTCTAAGTAGATCACAACCTGTGACAAAAACCAAGTCTTTACAAATTCAAAAAAATTGAAATAACTCCTTGTATTCTATCTGACCAAAATGCACCAAAACTTAAAGTTCACAGCAAATAAAATTTTAATAAATACAAAACTCATGGATATTAAATAACTAAATATTGAATGATGGATGCACCAAAGAAGAAATGATGAGAAAAAAATCCTGGAACTAAATGAAAATGAACCACAGCACAACAAAGCTTGTGGGACACATTGACAGCAGTTTTACAAGGAAATTTACTGCAGAGTGCCTACATTAAAAATTCAGAAAGCTTTCAAATAAATGACTTAATGATATAACTAAAGTATTGGAAAAAGAACGAACCAAACTCAAACTCAGTCAAAGGCAAGAAGTAGGAAACAGAGCCAAGATCAACGAAATAGAAACAAAGAAAATACAAAGAATCAATGCATGTAAGAGCTGGTTATTTCGGAAGATCAATGAGTTTTGGTCTAAGTAACAAAAAAAAAAAAAAAAAAAAAAAAAGGAAAAAAGAAAGAGAAGACCCAAGTTAAAAAAAAAAAAAAAATTAAAACTGACACTAAAGAAATTCAGAATGTTATAATATTTTAAAATCCTGCATTCTATTAAGATGGAAAGTAACCTAACCAAACACATATCATATAAGGAGATTGAAATAGTAATAAAAAGCCTTCCTGCTTTAAAAAAAACAGAAAGAAAGGAAGAAAGGTCCAGGGCCAGATGGATTCACTGCAGAATTCTACCAGGCATTCAGAAAATATGTGCACCCAATCCTTAATTTGCTTTAAAAGAAAGAAAGAAAGAAGAAAGAAAGAAGAAAGAAAGAAAGAAAGAAAGAAAGAAAGAAAGAAAGAAGAAAGAAAGGAAAAAAGAAAGAATGAAAGGAAAAAAGGAATCACAAGGAGAAATACAGAGGCTCTTGAGCTGGACTGACCTGATGCCACTTCCCTGAAGGCTAGCTTTCATGGTAGCAGAAGGTGCCATGCAAACTTCCAACAGAAGGAAGCAAGAACTGTCCTACTCATCAATGATGGCTGTGAACCACAACAAAGGCCAACATAACATAATAATCTTCTAGGGTGCAGTAATGGCACAAATGCATTAGTGGTAACCAACAGCTCTTTTAGATGGATTTACTGCCTATTTTTTTTGTTTGTTTATTTGTTTGTTTTTGTTTTTTAAATTTTTATTAATCATTTTATTTGTTTATATTTCAAATATTATCCCCCTTCCTGATTTCCCCTCCTTGAACCCCCCATCCCATGCCTGTCTCCTTTGGCTCTAAGAGGGTACTTCCCCACCTACCCACCCTCTCCCACCTCACCCCTCAAGCATCTCCCTTCTTTGGGGGCACCAAGCCTCCACAGGACCAAGGGCCTCCCCTCCCACAGATGCCAAAGGCAGTTCTCTGCTACACATGTAGTGGCAGCCATGGGCTAGCCCATATATACTCTTGGTGGGTTAGTCCCTGGGTGCACTGAGGGGTCTGGTTAGTTGATACTGTTATTTGTCCTGTGGGGTTGCAACCCCTTCAGCTCCTTCAATCCTTCCCCTAACTCTTCCATTAGGGTCCCCAGGGTTAAATGCAATTGTTGGCTGTATCTGCATCTGTCTTAGTTAGGTGCTGGCAGAGCCTCTCAGAGGACAGCCATAGCAGGCTCTTGTCTGCCAGCACATTTTGGCATCAGCAATAGTGTTGGGGTTTGGTGTCTGCAGATGGAATGGATCGCATTGGGGGCAGTCTCTGGATGGCCTTTCTTTCAGTCTCTGCTCCATTTTTTTTTGTCCCTGCATTTCCTTTAGACAGGAACAGGGAAATGTAAATCAAAACAACACTGAGATTCCACCTCACACCAATCAGAATGGCTAAGATCACAAATGCAGGCAACAGCAGATGCTGGCACGGATCTGGAGGAAGAGGAACACTTCTCCATTGCTGGTGGTATTGCAAACTGATACAACCACTCTGGAAATCAATCTGACAATTCCTCAAAGAATTGGAAATAGTTCTACCTGAAGACCTAGCTATACCACTCCTGGACATACAACCAAAAGATGCTCCAACACGTAACAAGGACACATACTCCTGTTCATAGCAGCCTTATTTATAATAGCCAGAAACTGGAAACAACCCAGATGTCCCTCAGCAGAGTAATAGATACAGAAAATGTGGTACAATTACACAATGGAATACTACTCAGCTATCAAATATGACTGCTTCACAAACTTTGTAGACAAATGGATGGAACTAGAAAATAACATCCTGAGTCAGGTAACCCAGAGCCAAAAGGACATACATCATATGTACTCACTGATAAGGGTATATTAGCCTAAAAGCTCAGAATACCCATGATGCAACTCACAGACCATGTATGAAGGTTATCAAGAAGGAACGGCAAAGGGAGGATGCTTCAAATCCACTTAGAAGGGGGAAGAAAATAATAGTGAGAGGTAGAGGTAGGTAGGGACCTGGGTGGGAGAGGGTATATGGAGGAAATAAGGGGGTGGGGGCAGGACCAGGTGTGGGAAGAGACAGGAGAGAAGTCCAGAGAGCCAGGAGAATGAATAGGAATAAATAGCAGTGGGGGATGGGGAACTTGGGATCCACTAGAAAGTCTCAGATGCAAGGGATGTGAGAGGCCTCCCAACGGGGATGACCCAACAGTGGGGAGATAGAACCTGAAGAGACCACCTCCAGTAGATAGACATGGCCCCCAGTGGAGGGATATCCCTCCCATCTCAAAATTTTAACCCAGATTTCATGCCTATTCAGTAAGAGAGCAGCCAATCCTGGCCCTGGAAACCTAGAAAATCCAGGCCTAGTGAAGTAGATGATTTGGAGAGAAACTGACATCCACTACTTCACCTGACCAGCAAAATCCCCTATTACATTGTGATATTTATGCTTATACCACAGATATGTATAGCCCTCACTCTCATTGAGGAAATATCCCCTTGAACAGATGGAGACCATTCCAGAAAACCACAACCAATGGGAATGCAGAGCTGTGGAGCACAGTCCCAATGGATAGATTACAAATCCACTCCCACAGCTAACGTTTGGGGATCATTGCAGAATAGGGGTGGAAGGACTGTAAAAGTCAAGGACCATCATGTTTGCTCAAAATAGAAGAAATAGTAAAGGTTAAATAAATCTCATAAATAGAAGAAATATTCTAAGTAATTCTGCACAGCAAAGAAACCAGTTAGTTTACTGAAGAGATGGCCATTAGGCTGGGAGCAAAATCTTTGCTCGCTATACATCTATTACTGTGTAGAGCATGCAATGAGTTCATGAAGCTAAATAACAAGAGAACACAATCAATGCATGGATTTCTGAGTAGACATAGTTTTCAGAAGATGAAACCTAATTGCCAGTAAACATAAAATGTTCATTCTCACTAGCAATCAGAGAAATGACAATTAAAAATACATAATGATTTAATCTCAGCCAGTCAGAATGGCAGTCATTCAGAAAATAACCACATATGCTGCTGAGTATTTGGACAAAAGGGAACCCTTATCTGCTGCTCCTGGGAATGCATATTCATTCAGAAGTTGGAAGTCAGTATGGAGATTTCTCAAAAAGGAAAAACAGATCTACAGTACAACCCAATGGAATTGCTCTCAATTAGTATCCAAAGGACTTCAAGTCAGCAAGTCACAAAGAAACTTATACTTCTATGTGCTAAGCTATGGAGCCAAGCAAGGTGTTCATCAACAGACAGATATATGAGCAAAATGTAGCATACATATATAATGGTTCTTCTTCAGCCATGGACCAGAGTTATGTTGTAAGTATAGTAAGAAAATTAAGCTGAGTTTAGAAGGACAAACGTGCATGTTTTCTAATTATTATGAGAAATCAGTTCCTAGAATTTAGACATGTAAATCATATTTGTACATACAACATGAAAGAAGAATTGAGATTTTTCTAGTTTAGCAAAGATGGGTATTAGAAAGGATGATACCAAAAGCAGAGATAGGGAATGGGAAAATATATCCAACATTTTATCTCTCTAGCTCTATACTTATATCTCTATCTCTATATCTGTTTATTTATGAAAATTTTAAAAGAAAGGTAAAGTAATGGAAAATTGAAAACAAAATTTTCAGCAGGATTAGAAATTGTCTTTCTCAATGTAATAGAAGGAAACTATGGGAATCACACACCTATCACCACAGTCAGTGCTGAAAGATATAATGCTACTTCCCCCAAATGGAATATTGCAAAATGAACCCTTCTCCATGTTTTTTAACAAATGATTTTATGTGAAATTCCAGTTTATGAATTCAAGAAAAGCTATAGCTTATAAAGGATAACTAAATCATCTGTTTGGATAGCACATGATCTTGTTTATTCTCCAATACAGGGTAAATGATCTAAACACCCTACAGAAATAATGTGTCAATGGAGAAGGTCACAGACTAAAAGCCAAGCTAATATATGATTAGTTATATAGTTAGCAATGCAAAAGTTGAAGATCAAAGTAAAAATATGATTTATAATTGCATTAAGACTTAGAGAAGTTTAAGTATTCTCTAATTTAAGAAATTTAAGAAATTTAAGAATTTTTTTCTTTAGATTCAGCTACACCTTTATTTTTTCTTTTAAATTTTAATTTTTTGATACTTTATTTATATTTCAAATGTTTCCCCCTTTCCAGGTCTCCACTTTGGAAACCACCAATCCCCTCCCACCTCCCCCTGCCTCTATGAGGGTATTCCCCCACCCACCCACCCGCCCACCCACTTCTATCTTTCCACCTTGTCATTCCCCTATACTGGGGCCTCTAACACCTTCAGGCCCAAGGGCCTCTCCTCCCTGATGGCCAATAAGGCCCTCCTCTGCCACATATGTGATCTGAACCATGAGTCCCTCTATGTGTATTCTTTGGTTGGTGGTCCACTCTCCAGCAGCACTGGGGCCTCAGGCCAGTTGACACTGTTGTTCCCTCCATGGGGCTGCTTACTCCCTCAGATCCTTCAGTCCCTTCTCCAACTCCTCCATCTGGGACCTCACACTCAGTCCAATGGTTGCTGTGAAATGAAGCTTGGGTATTCTGAACTTTTGGGCTAATATCCACTTATCAGTGAGTACATACCATGTTCATTCTTTTGTGACTGAGTTACCTTGCTCAGGATGATATTTTCAAGTTCCATCCATTTGCCTGCGAATTAGTGATAAAAACTACATGGTTCTGGAACAGTGACAGGCAGGTAGATCAATGGAATGGAATTGAAGACCCAGAAATGAACACACACACTTATAGTCACTTGATTTTCGACAAAGGAGCTAAAACCACCCAGTGGAAAAAAGACAGCATTTTCAACAAATGGTGCTTGTTCAACTGGCGTTCTACATGTAGAAGAATGCAAATTGATCCATTCCTATCTTGCTGTACAAAGCTCAAGTCCAAGTAGATCAAGGACCTCCACATAAAACCAGATACACTGAATCTAATAGAAGAGAAAGTGGGGGAAAAGTCTCGAACACATGGGTATAGGGGAAAAATTTCTGAACAGAACACCAATGGCTTATGCTCTAAGATCAAGAATCGACAAATGGGACCTCATGAAATTGCAAAGCTTCTGTAAGGCAAAGGACACTGTCAATAGGGCAAAATGGCAACTAACAGATTGGGAAAAGATCTTTACCAATCCTATGTCCAATAGAGGGCTAATATCCAACATACACAAAGAACTCAAGAAATTAGAGTCCAGAAAACCAAATAACCCCATCAAAAAATGGGGAACAGAGTTAAACAGAGAATTCTCAACTGAGGAAATTCATAGGGCTGAGAAGCACCTAAAGAAATGTTCAACATCCTTAGTCATCAGGGAAATGCAAATCAAAACAAGTCTGAGATTCCACCTCACACCAGTCAGAATGGCTAAGATCAAAAACTCAGGTGACAGCAGTTGCTGGCGAGGATGTGGAGAAAGAGGAACACTCCTCCATT
>CM052704.1:108973648-109060171 GCA_028551405.1 Uromys caudimaculatus
GTCAAAGTCTTGCTCAACATCAGCAAGCATGAAGACTGGAATTTGGCTCCATATTTTTTATAATCATAAAGACCATAGTTACATAGTTTGAAGAAAAATAGAATATTACTGGAAGTAATTATAGTAAGCAAATTAAGATAGTTACAGGAGGTCCATGTTGGTGGGTTAGTGGCCTGTATAATTCTAGAGCCTAGAATGCAGACAGAGGGGATCCTTAGGGCAAGTTTCAGACTAACTCTGAGTTCAGTTAAGAGACCGCACCGTAGATAATAAGGTAGAGATTGATGGAGGAAGGATCTGATATCCACCTCAAACCTCCACGTGCTCGCATCTGTGTACACAGACCCACACGCATGATGCTCGCATCTGTGTACACAGACCCACACGCATGATGCTCACATCTGTGTACACAGACCCACACGCATGTCCACAGGAGACAAGATAAAATACAGTAATTAGCAATGCAAAAGTTGAAGGATGAATTGAAAATATGATTTATAAAAGCATGATGGTTTATACTACTCAGAGAATTTTAAGTATTCTCTAATTTTATTCTTGACATTTGAATAGTAGAAGCCCAGAAAGCATTATTTCCATATAAATAAAGAAGGAAATAGACACACCATGTCCATATATGAGAAAAAGTAATACTGTCAAAATGAAAGTTATCTGGCAAATTCAGAGCAACCGAGTACCTGCAAGATCTACTTCAAGCTGACAGTTGTGCGCATGTGGAGGAGAAGCTGCTTGGGTAGAAAGTCGTCTGAGGAGGCTCTCGGCAGCTATGATGTGTACCTTGAATGTGACGTGTAAACTTAAGAAGATGTGTGAAATGTTTAACTATTTTTAAATTATTAGCATTGATTTTAAACTTAAAATTAGAAACCTAAATTATTGCCTGCCCCTCAGTCTTTAGCTTCATTTATAGAAGTACTTCTCAGAGAAAAATCATTCATTCAGCTGCATGCATGTATATCCATGGAAATTATAGTTTAGTATAAATTGTAGTATACCATGACACAGAAAGTTCTTAAGAAACCTGCTTTCATTGCTGTCTTAAAAACCATTCTTTTCACGATGGTAAGAGTAATCTGTGGTGGTACTCGCTAAGGGGAAATCCTCTCGACAGAGCAGACTGTTCACTAGCGCACAGTGTTTTGATGCATGACAGATTGTAAGAACAATGCCTGACACTGTTTCTGTTTTCACTTTACTGTCTTCTCAGGGCACTATGTGCTTCTTCATGAGTAATTTGAATATATGCCAGATTAATCTAATTTATATTAATTAAACAATCTCTACTTGGAACAATTTAACCCAGTTATACTCTTCGTAAAAGACGTCTAGTGTGGCTGTAGTATGTCTGTGCCTGTTTTATTTTAACGAATGAAAGCAATTGTAAGAACTCTGTGGTGCCTCTGTATTTTTCCCTCATGCAAACATTTTCTTTTATTTATTATAAGAAAACTCAGAAGTATCTCAGATTTCTTTAAAGCATATTTTTGTGGTTGAATTTTCTTTTGAAGAAATTACAGAAAGATTAAATTAGAATAAATTTACTCAGGACTTACAGAGGCAATTCACAGAGGACTTTTTATGTGCATCATCTTTTTTTGTTCATAATGATATTTATGATTTTAAAAATAACATTATTTTCATCATAATGTTTTTTATGATTTAGTATTTTTTGAAGCAGATTTTAAGAAATGACATAATAAAAAAATTACAATTTTCCTATCCTTCCTTTCTCTCCATGCCTATTTATCAAGACAAATATTATAATACTGTTGTGAGCTGTCTCAATTGTTTTCTGTATTTCATAGTTAAGTTCAGCTATTATAGTTTAGGAAAAAATATTTACCATTTATAGTTAGAAAGCCTTTTAGTAAATATGGGTGGGACATTGGTGGTATATATTCTTTTAACTATATCATTGCGCGTGTTTATAAGCGTAGTTTATGCGTGGTAGCACAGTTTGCTATGGTTACATGCATCGCTGGGAGGAGATCTCTACTCAGGATTGAAGTGGAATCCACTACAATAAAAATGACTTTCTTGAACACTTTACAGTGGCTCACATGTAACTGGTGGACTGTTAAATCAGAAGTTGTATTTGATACACACCTGGGTCAGAGTTGATAGAAAGCCTTGTCATGATGACAAATTGGACAAATTGTTTTGATCAGTTTTAGTCATCTTTGATCAAAGTGAAAGAAAAAGAGAGACTACTCGTGCATTTTATAAAATGACATAAAAGCTTTTGACATCTCTGAATTGAATTGCATATAACTGTAGCTTCCTTTCAGGTAGACAGGATGCAATCTCCCCTTCTTGTCAGAGTGCAATGTACAAGGACTAGTGTAAGGAGCGACCTGCCGTGCAGCTGGGACAGTGAGTCAGGACTGTAACTGGGGTTCACCAATACTTAGCATCATGGCCTTTAGCCTTTCTAAGGAAAACTTTATATACATATGTATCTTCATATAATGCATAACTCATTATATTAATTATATTTGCATGTATATGTGCTATATATTTTTGCTTTCATTATAAAAAGTTATATTATAATAGATACCTACTATATGATAACATATGACATTCATATTTTATATACTAAGGAAATATTGTTGAATAAGGATGTCCACAGAACAATCGTCAAGAACTTATTGAAAGATCATCCGTTAGCTCATTCTATATTTTTCTCTAATCAATGCTAATGAGAGAGTTCCACAATTATTTGAACTAGAAAGAAGTTTAAAAGTAAAACTTAGTTTACATGTAGTGATGTTATAAGTTTCCACAGCATGAATCGTTGGATTACGAGGAAAGAAATTCAGAAGTCAAGGTCTGTCATATTCTTTCTGTCTCAGTGTGAACAGTTTTCTTTCCCTCCCTCCCTCCCTCCCTCCCTCCCTCCCTCCCTCCCTCCCTCCCTCCCTCTCTCCCTTCTTTTTTTCCTTTCTCCCCTTTCGCCTTTCCTCATTCTGTTCCTTATCACATTGTATACTTGTTTAAATCTGGATAAAATATATTCAGATGCGAACTTTATTACCAATGCATTTTGGTTCTGGTTCTAATGATTTAAAGTTTTTAAAATGTTCACTCTAGAAACATTAGAACAGAAACAAGAAAAAGTCATGATTTAAATCTCTAATAGTGAAATTTACTATTATACATATTTGGCAGAGGCAATTTAACAGCAAATTGAGAAAATTTAGATCAAGAAAAGAAGTAAATAGTCCATTAGTAAAAATGGAATTCCTGATGCATAGAAAATGATCCAAATTATAGACTCATTTTACTGTTTAATCTAATTTTAAGCAATTAGAATTTAATTTCACAAACAAAAAAAATAGGCCACAGATAGAACATATATGCCTCATGTTTTGCTGATAGCTTCTAAAAGCAGTAATTTAATAGGTAATAATTTAATATCTTAGGGTGACTATCAGGGACTTTACAAGGAAAATAGTTGAGAACAGTTAATTCACTATGAGCTAAACAATCAAATACACATTTTTCTTAAATTTAATATGTATTTATTTACTTCTAAATAGGCATTTTAAAATTAGATATATTGAGAGTTTTATTCATATTTATCTCCTACACCCACCCATCCCTGATTGAGCTCTACCTTTCCTACCCATCCACCCTTGTGGCCTTTATGCCAAATCCTTCAAGCCCATTTTATTCTGCCTAAGTATTCTTGGATGTGTGGTCCTCCACAGAACAGCCAGCAGTCACCTTACCAGAGGTTACACTCTTGTAGAAAATGCTTTGTCTCTCTTCCCAGACTCTAACAATTGCCAATAACTCCTTGCCTAGGGGTGGCAGTGTGTGCCCAGCTATGCTGCCCGTGCTGTGATTTGGCATAGATTGGGCTCGTACAGTGTTGTGCGTGCTGTATTTTAAAGTTAGTATGTGCAGCTCCCTGCCATTTGCAGAAGGCGATGTTTCCTTGTCAACATCTCCAGCTCGGGCTCTCACACTCAGTCCATCTGCCCATCCACAGTGATCCCTGAGCCTTGGGAAGGTGTGCATGTTATATACCTTCCTTTTAGGATGGAGCATTATACAGTCTCTTGTTCTTTCCACCTTGGCCAGGTGTGGATCGCCATGTTAATAACCATCCACTGAAAATAGAAACTTGCCTGATGAGGGCTGAGAGACTTGTTGATGTATGTTTATAACGTTGTCATTAGAACTCAGTTTCATACTATATTCTTTTAGTAGAATAATAGTAGTAGGGCTTCCTTACATGTTCTAAGTCACATAATGGTGTCATGATTAGGATTCACCTTGTGTGGCTGGACTGTAAGTCCAACCTGCTCCTGTTGCACCAGTGTGCTCATCTTCCCAGGACAGACATTGTCTCTCACGTGACTCATAGCTGGGTATGACTGGTGATTACTTTTCTCTGGTACCTTCAATAGAATTTTCCAGCATCATGGAAGGTAGCCATTGGAGATGAAGCTTTTCAGGTTCATGCCACCATAATTTCTTCATGTTCTAAGACTTGAGTATGTGGTCTTCAGAATCTTATGGTCACATTCTGGAGAGTAACCAAGAGCAATTACAGGATTCTGGTATGTTTGGGGGTCTATGGGAACTCACTGGTCAGCACTTCCAAAAGAAGTGACCCATCGTTTGCACTTGCATTTTATTAACCTTCGTCATTAGTAGGGGCATTGATCCCCTTTGATAGGAAAACTTCATTTTATCTCATCACACACACACATACACACACACACACACACACACACACACACACACTCACACACACATACACACACACACTCACACACACACACTCACATATACATACACACATACAAACACACATATACAGACACACACATACACACACTCACACATACACACTCACACACACACTCACACACACATAAACACACACTCACACACACACACTCACACACACATACAAACACACTCACACATACACATGTACGCCAGGCAGGTTTCTATATTAGTAGGTTTCTTTATGGTTTTGAAAGGTGTCTAGTGTTATTGCTCTATACTCCTTCCTTGGCCTGTCACTCCCCACCTTAACGTAACCTCTTCTGCTCCATTATTTACACTTAACACTATACCAGTGCATCCAATTGCTCCTTATTTGAAAGATGCTCTTCATAGACCTTCTAGATACCTCAAACTAAGGAAACATATCTGAAGATTCAAAGTTGACATCCATAAATAAGGAAATATATGCATGACTTGTCTATCTGGGTTGGATTACCTTATTCAGAATGGTTGTTTATAGCTCCATCCATTTTCCTCCAGAGCTCATTTTTATTAATAGCTGAATAATATTCCTTAGTGTAAATATACTGCAGTTTTACTATTAATTCATAAGTTAGTAGATATGCAGTCTGTTTCAATTTCTTGACTACAGTGAATAGAACAGCAATAAGCACAGATGAGCAGGTATTTCTAGAGTAAGATAAAGAGTCCTTTGCATGTGTATCCAAGAGAAGTGTGGCTGGATTGAATGGGATATATATTTTTAATCTTTTCAGGAACCTCCACACTGACTTTTGTAATGTCTACACTGGTTTGCATTGCAACCAGCACAGAAGAAGTGTTCTTTTTTCTTACATTCATGCCAGTATTTGTTGTCATTTACTTATTTTTGACCTTAGCAACTTTAACTGGGTAAGATAAAATATCCAAGAAGTTTCCATTTTCATTTTCCTGAGGTCTAAGGATGTTGAGCTAGTTTTTTTTGGGGGCGGGGGAGGGGAGAAAAACCAATAGATTTTAATGTGAGAATGCATAAAGGAAGTCATTTATATGGTTCCAGATACCAACTGCAACAGACTTTTAACAGTATGACTCAAGCTCAGTTATTTTCTCTTTTATTCTTTCTTGATGTTTCAATAACCACAATTTTTATACTTCACTGTTTATTCTGTAAAATCACATGAATTTTTATGAATAATGCAAAGAAGACCCATCTCCCTTTGCCCAACTTACCCTAAGACAACATCTTAGAAAATTACAGTATGCTGTCGTACACATAACACTGACATTTATTCAGTCAAGACATCATGAGGATCACCTGTCTTGGAGCATGTTGTCCTCTGAGAGGCTCCACCTAGCAGCTGACTCACCCACACCCAAACAGTGAATGGCACTTGGGGACTCTTGTGGAAGAATAGGAGGAAGGATTGCTGGCCCTGTAGGGGATAAGAACTCCACAGGAAGACCAACAGAGTCAATTAGCCTGGACCTTTGGTCTCTCAGAGTCTGAACCACCAACCAAAAAACATACATGGGCTGGACCTAGACCTCCCTGCACATATGTAGCAGATGTGCAGCTTGGCCTTCATGTGGTCCCTGAACAACGGGAACAGGAGCTGTCCCCAAAGCTGTTGCCAGTACGTGGGATATGTTCTACTAGCTGGGCTGCCTTGTCTGGACTCAGTGGAAGAGGAAGCGCCTAGCTTTGTAGAGACTTGAAGTGCCAGGGTGGGTGGGATAGCCGGGGGGGGGGTCCCACTGGCTCAGAGGAGAAGGAGAGGGGGATGAGGGAAGAGTTGTGGGAAGCAGTTACTGTGAGGAGGGCAGTGAGCAGGATATAAAATGAATAAGTAAAGAAAAATAAATAAATTAAAAAAAATCATCTGCCTTGTCCTGTGGTGACATGTTCACATGAAAACTAACTCTGAAGTTCTAGAGTGGGTTCTGCATCCCCATAATTTGTTACTCAGCAATATTATATAATAGAAAACAGATAAAATGGCAAACAAGGGGTGGCGTCAGTGTGATCCACCAAAGGTGAGGCAAATAAGAGAGAGAGAAAAAAGCCAGAATGAAGAGACTTTACTTTAAAGGGAAAGTAGTTTCTCAGTCACTTGTATTTCATCTTTTGAGAAGTCTATTTCCATAACACACATTTTAATTAGTGATTTGGGTTTTTTTTTTGAGATTAAGTTTTTGAGTATATGTGTGTGTGTGTGTGTGTCTGTGTGTGTACATTTATATGTGTGTGTGTGTGTGTGTATATATATATATATATATATATACACAAATGTTGGCCACCTCTTTTCTTGAGTGATATAATCCTTTGATATATAGAAACTTTAGTCTTACGAAGTGCCATTTATTAGTTGTTCACTCAAATGACTGTGTTATCTGTGTATTCTTCAGAAATATATTCTTTTGCTACTGAGTTCTAGCATATTTCCTCTATCAGATTTAGGGTATTAAGTCTTATGTTGAAATTCTAGTTTTGTTTGGAGTTGAGTTTAATGCAGGGTCATGAATGAAGATTGAATTTTATTGTTCTACATGGAGCTATCTACTTTGATAAAAAAAAAAAGTCAGTATAACAGTTTGAGACAAGACAGCATCTTCAATAAACTGGCAGATGTAGGATACATGTTTGCGGGGTGGTTGGAGTTGTTCATATAGTAATACTGCCCCTCTCTGGAGAAGGGTTGTCCTCAGGTTGTGGAGGTGGGTGTTCTTGGGTTGAGTCTGGTTTCTTCCCAGAGAAAGGACAAGGTTCATGTAGTAGGAAAGGGTGGAACAGGCTTTTGGTGGTTTTGTTTTCTGCATAGGGAGAGGGCATCCTCATAAGGATGTGAGGAGCCTTGGCAGTGATGAATAGGGTTAGAGGCCTGAGTTGGCGCTACCTACCTGAAGTGGGTATGCAGGAATGGGCACAGGTAGACAGGCAAGTCAGGTGTTCTTTAGGCAGGTTGCATGGTGGGTGGAGATAATGGTGTGGGTTTAGTGTAGGACCCTTGGCTCTCAGTACAGTGCAGTTATGCTGTAGTTAAGGTCCTTTGGTAGTCGGAATGGATGTGCACAGTGAGGAGTGAGCGTCCAGATCATTTCTACTTTTCTTAAACCAAGTATTCGGGACTAAAACATTTATTCTAAAATAACAGAAGGTAGTGGACCAAAGGCACATATCTGATTGTCCAGCAGCCGTTAGGATTGTACACCCTGTACACTTGACTGCAAAGCTCTCGACTTTATACACAGAAGAAGGGAAGAAACATTGTTTTCTTTGACCCCACAATTCTTTCTCTCACCCCTGGGGATAACTACATCTGGTCAGGCAGGCAACATGGGTCAGGCACACTGCTTTCTTACAGAATGGAATCTGTATAAGGGACCTATGGTAGAATTTGTAATTTTCCTTCAATTTTGTCTCTTTGGGCGCATAATTACCTTATCCTTTGTGTAAATTGTCTTTACAGTGGGATCTGAATGAGGTCTTTAAGTTACAGTGAATACAGAGGATTCTTACTTTGACTTTCTGGATAGAAGCTGACAGTGAGAAAGAGTCTGCAAGGCTATAGAGGCTGTTGCTAGTGCAGCTTCACTATAAGGTGCAACCCTGTACAGGCTGTTGAGAGTGTAGTTTAAATATAAGTTGACGGTTCATCAATTTCCTTTAAATAAAACACCTATTACCACATTTTTGAAGAGTTATTCTTGGATTACCAGTGTCAAGTGTCTCAGATCTATTCTTACCTTTATTTACCAAGCTCCAGTAACATGGTAGCGATACCCTGTTGTAGTCCAATTTCAGATGTAGTTAGCAGTTAGCTTTCTTTTAGTGTTTAAAAAAGATTGTGAGAAAGGCAGCATAGACTGAGAGTAATTTTCTCACCGTTCCTAACATTAGAAGGAACAGAACCCTGAAGGACCCTTGGCCCTCCCTGCAGTGCAGTTCTGTTTCAGTGTTTCTTCTGTAGATCCCATTACACTGAAAAACTGTCAACAGTGATAATAAAGAGGATTTATCTCTTGAAGGTTTTCCAGGGATTTCATGTGCTTGATTGATCTATTTAATTATATTAATGTGGTGGATATTAATGACCTTAATACTTTCAAAATTATTCATTTTCTCTATAGGCTACATTTCCTATGGGAACCCCATGTATCACTCCAGAATTATTATATACCGCCTCCTACAAACATTTGACAGATCTTGGCAAATGGAACTTTGTTTTTCTCATTTCCCTAATTCATTGATGTCTCTTTAGTATTTTCTTTAGAGAATAGCCACTTCACAGTTGTTGGTGTTAAAGAAGATTTAATAGTAGCAACCTTCAGCTAATGAGAATGGAGAGCAGAGTTAAGGCGATGGAATAATGGGTGCAGAGAAATCCTAGGGAGCTGCTGAGAGCATAGACTTTGGAATGGCCTCCCAGAACTGAGTCACGTTGCCACTGATGGGCCATGTGACCATTGTCAGGTTATAGCATAATACCTTGTAACTCAGTTTTCTCATTTGTAAAATGGGATATCCTGATATTATTACCAGTGTTATAGGGTTAAATGAAAATAAGATTCATCTTAAATTTTACATACAAATGTACTTACATATTTATTAATCTATATACATACACACCCTTAAAAAATGAAAATCTCTTTTTATTGAAATGAGTAATGAAAGCAACATTCCAAACATCAAATGTTATCAATGGTATTTTATATCACGTACAATGACAGTGCTTATTTCTTTACTATATATTTACACTCATTAACAATTTAAATAGCCCTTTCTTTGTTAAGGCTGTGGCAATCTTTTGACGATTGATTTTGCTTAATTATAGGTAATAAAAGTATCGTGAGCCATTTTACTCTGTGACTAGTTTTCTAGGTGACTTTGTAGAGCCCCTACTGTTATCACCTTCAGTGTGCTGGACCATGGTTCCGTGGAGGCAGATATGTGTCTCTAGTTTGTGTTTGTAAATACTAGGTAAATAAATGCCTATTGTTTTGTCTTCTCTTTCCTTTACTTCTCAGTAACTTTTTTTGTTGGAATGCCATTCCCCAAAGGTGCTGCTTACTTAACTTTATGTTTTAAAAAAATATTCTCAATAACTTCATGTATTCTCTATTAAAACTTTACATCTTTTATTTATGTTTGAGGCGATCTATTATAATATGGCAGAGAGAACAGACTGATTATACTTCAGTTGTCCTTAGTGAGGATAAAGATTTATTCAGAGGAGTGTTTATGTGTCC
Organism: Uromys caudimaculatus; assembly: GCA_028551405.1. Classification (NCBI taxonomy): domain Eukaryota; kingdom Metazoa; phylum Chordata; class Mammalia; order Rodentia; family Muridae; genus Uromys; species Uromys caudimaculatus. The sequence continues at coordinate 108,983,660 of CM052704.1, forward strand.
ATAGTTTTTACTGTAGCGAGGTGTGGTTGGGCAAGGCCACCTCTCACACGCTCAGCTTCCCTCAGTCGCCTGTACTTCTCTGTGTATGGCTGAGGCCTCATGGGCTTTCCCCCAGCCAGTTTGCGCGTCCTTGTTCAGCTCGTGTTTGAGCAGCCATGTTGGGATATCTTACAGGTGTGGGGTCGAGATCTCATGGTTTCCCTTCATCTGTGTTGCTTGTCTATTGGTGCATTTCTCTTCGTCTTGTGTTTATGTAGCCATGTAGGTGAGACTTTTTGGGTGCAGCTTCTGCATCTCACAGAAAACTTGCTGATCCTCTCTCTGGTTCTTAGATTCTCTGCCTTGCCCCACCCCTTCTGCAGTGATCCCTGAGGTTAGGTGCAGGAGTTGTATTGTAGATGCATCTTTTGGGACTGGGCTTCCCAAGAAGTGAAGGTAAGTTCCTATTTCTGACCCCAAACATTTCAGACGCAGAGCTAGAAGCCCCTGACCTATAACTGATTTGAAATCCTCCTCCTTCCGTACAAACATATTATTTTAATTCTTTTAGAAAATACAGAAAATCTAAATAATTACCCAATGGAATATGGACTTGTCATATTAAATTTTCAGTGTCCTAATCCTGGCGTAAAGCTTATGGTTTAATTAGTTTTGCATATTGTGACAAATGAATGGCAGTTACAGCTTGATTTGCTTTTACATTGTGTTCAGTGATAAAATAATGGTATAAGTAATTTCGTTTTACTTTGCTGCTTTTGGATCAATGTGGTTGGACGGGCATTTGCATTAAAGGTTGTGCTTACCACAGAGTGCTTTTATCTCTCAAGTCCTAAGTTCCTGTCATCATGCGAACATTGTTATTTATAAAGATGGCTTTTAATACTGCACTGCCTTGTACAATGACAATACAGAGATTTCAATGTCATTGTTAGAAATAGCATCAGCTGCAATTTTCTTGTCAAATCAAATAAGTATGCGATTGAAAACACTCTCCTTTCAATCATGGAAATCAGTCTTGTGCTTTCCCAAACAGAATGTAGGAAAGTTTCGGAGAGGAAATTAAAAGTGAGTTTAAGATAAAGATGCAGCACAGAGAATGCACATATATATTTGTTGACTTTATGTGTAAATTTTGATGACAAGTCTGCTTCACTAGTACACTATCTAGAGCTCTTTCGTGTCCTGTTCTGAGAACAGGATAGTACAGCCCCATCTGAGTGCACCTGCATGACCTCTTGGGAACAAACTAGTCACTTCTCCAGTAGTAATTGAAAATCATGGCATTGGGGCGGGCTTCTCAAATAACAACTAGTCTGACAAGTCTCACTTGTATCTCTCATATCTTGTCTTTATATGTTTATGGCCCAGGTTATCTTTTGAAGATAACCTCAAATCTTCCAATATCCACCCCAAATTCCATACTTACTCAAATTTGTACCCTTATTTATAAACAAAGGCAATTGAGCATTTTTCCTGCTGCTTATGTACCTGTGTTTGTGTGGCCATTCATGAAAGCAGTCAATCCACCAGATGCTACACATTAAAGGCAGCTAACTCTCCCTCTACCAGCACCTGCCAATTACACGCAGCTCTTCTGCAAGGCATGGGGTCATTCCCACACACTTTTGATAAATTCCCAAATAGCAGCACTTTAAGATTTATGACATATCAATTACATGTCATCATGTGTGCCTGTGATCCCAGCCCTTGGGGCTGAGTCAGGATAGCTGAAAGTTTGATACCAGCCTTACTTAAATAGGGTGCTCCTGGCCAGCCTTGGCTACAGTATGAGACTCTGTTTTACCACTTCCTTAGCAAATCTGATATATAACCTCAATAAAATTAAATGGCTATAAAGTATATATATATGTTACTTAGAATTACTTAATTTATAAAGTTAATGTGCCAAATATTTTTTGAAATTTTACCTATTATATAAACTAATATCCAAGAACTTTTAAAATTAGTTAAGTTTCTATATATATTTATTATTAAAAAGCATTTTTTAATCTTATCTATCTAAAAGTATTTTTGCTAAATGTAATTTGGACTGTCAGACTGTTCACTGTTTAAATATTGACAGTTTCTAATAGTTGTTTTGTACAACGTGCTAAACTGTATAAATATCAGCTTTTAGCCTTGCAACAACAAATGCCAATTACATCATTACCTTTTGGTTGGAGGATAAAAATCAACCGTGTGTGTGTGTGTGTGTGTGTGTGTGTGTGTGTGTGTGTGTGTAATTTATTTAAGGGATGCTTGTCTATTATCATGACTTGCTATTCAGATATTAATAATGAATCACAACACATGTATGGTTGTCATCAATTCATTGTCTCTTAGCTCCAAATTCATTTCTCAATACATGATTTTGAAATGGACCAATTCCTTTTAAGCTTCTTGTCTGTACTGAGCATGATGCTGGACCTTTGCAGTAGATGGCATTGTGGGGACATTCATTAGCCTTCCAGTTGATCAAGTCCTGTGAGTTGTGGAAGGGAGAGACATCTGTTCGTCTGTGGCTTTTTCAACAAGAGTCAAACCCTAACCACCCACACTGGAAGCATCCTATTTTTTTCTTGTCTCTGCTCTGGTTATTTCTCATCGTTTTCCAAGATGGACACTTTGTGCTTCAAGCTTTTTGCATTTTCCTGACTCCTGTTTCCTCTACAAGTGCAAGATCCAACACTCAGCGTGCCAGCCTTCCATTCTTTCGGCATGCCTGCATTCTCAGTGACTCACACTGTACTATGCCTGCCTGAATTGGTCTTTGGTCCACTTATGTATCTTGTCATTCTTTCTCTCTAGAAGGTTCCTCTTCACTTCGCAGCCAAGTTCTGGTCAACTCTGGATGGAAAAACCAGCAAGACTGTCATTCACTAAACTGAATTCAAAATAGTCTAAACTCCAGTTCCTCATTATTGATTTGACAGTTTTTCTATTCTGTCCAGGCTGGTTTTGAACTCAATATTTCTTTTTTTTTTTTTGTACATCTTCAGTGAGGAGATTACAATTGTGAACCAATGATCCAACTCTGAACCCTAAATTTAGGTGATAGAATTCACTTTTAGGTTTACTATATAGTTATTGCTTTAGACAAAATATAACTTTTATGGAGAAGTGCTTTAAAATTGCATTTTTACATATGCTATGATAACTACACAGAAATAGAAATCATGTATTTATGCCCTTTAATTTGTAATTAAGTATATAAATATTGTAAAATTGAAACTCTAAGAGAAGCTAATTTATTGTTAAAAATCCTATTATATTTAATTGTTTAAGAGATCCATTTTAGCATATTAAACTAATTGTTCCTACTCAGTGAAATGTCTTTATTTCAACAAATGGCAAAACCTTAAAACGTCAATTAGGAAGAAGCAGCACTGACTCAGATGTTCCCAGATTCAGTCGCTGTCCTCTCCAGTGCCTTTGCTGTCGGCATAGAAGGAAACCCTGGTGAAGAGGTGGCACTCGGCCCATCAGTTTAGCAGAAGTAATGGCAAACATAAGTAGAAGTGGAATAAACACTATAAAGCCTATTTCAGGTTGTTAGCAACTGAGTTTAATTGCATTTTCCAGAATAAAATTACCAAACATATAAATTTGAGAACATTTTTTTTCATGAATGTCAGAAATGTATTTAAGTTACTTATGCTTAACATTTTGAAATTTTGGATGATCATGTTCATTTTTCCATTAACTGTTTTAATTATATTATATTTAATATAATTATATTATAATTTAATTATATTTAATTGCATTATTGCAATGCACTAAATATGTAAGAAATTATAATGCACAATAAATTAAAATTGAATGTAACAAAATAGAAAAGATAGAAACTGATGTTTATAATTATTTATGTCAATTAAAAATGAGATGTCACTAAATTTATTTGATTGATAAAAGCAAGCACCACAAAATCCCCAAAACCTAAGTTCTTATTTTCCTGTTAAATTTTATGTAATAGTTGTTCTATTTGATTTGCTTTTGATTTTAAAGTTGTCTTATCTTGGAATTCAAATTCTCTAACTTTATAATTCCTTTATTGTAAGGAAGATTTGTTTCTAAGATGACTGACAGGGTGTATGCTGGGTCCCTCAGATCTGTGTAGCTTCACATGTGAAGCCGAAATGCTGCTCTCCAAGTGCACAGTGCAGAGCAGTTTATTATCTGCTAGGTCATGTCAGCAATATCGCTTGAATTCAGAACAAGAAAATTAATTTTAGATTTTGTTTATTATTTTTAAATATAGCTAATTGGGGTATTTGTGAGGACGTCGCTTACATTTGACTCCAGTACACTGGCAAACCCAGCAGCATGGTTTGTTTTCATCACATGGTTGATTACAGTTGATAACATCTGATGGCTGTATCCACCGTTCTCAGGGCCACAAACGCTGCTGGCATTCAGCGCATGTACTTTTCCAGTCATGGACAAAGCTGGCGCTGGCCTTGAGGGCCCTGCCATCCATGCTCCATCCCTGCATTTCTATGCTCGGTCACACTTGTCCCCCGACCCCCAGACTTCGGAACTGCTGCATCTGCCAACTCTTTATTGGGAGGGCAACAGCCCTCCCCAAAGCAACTCTGCATACGAGCAGAGATGAAAAGGCACATGCGACTTTTCCCAAAGACTTTAATTTCTTATCTCTATGTTTTTGAGAACATAGGTATTTCTGTTTTGAGAACATTTGATTTTCTGTTTCTTTTACTGGGAGACTTCCTGCCCATCCCACTTTTCTGAGACAGGGCCTCAACATTTAGTATGGCATGGCTTCAAATGGAACACCAAATCTTCCTACCTCAGCCTCCCCAGTGATGTAATGCACCCCAATGTCCAAAGTAGGATCCAAAATACACTAAGCTAGCAATAGAAATCTAGCTTAGTTTTGAAGCCAATTTGGAGTGTTGGGATTTGCTACTTCCAGGTGGTGACACAGTATCAATATTATTATTAGTTATCAATATTTTCTCTTTTTGTTTTTGTTTCTTTTTAAATTTGTTTTTGTAACGAGAAGTCTTGGCTTATTAGATCATAGCCACCAGACAGCAGCAAGGTCACCAATCCAGTGCTTCAGGCCTCCGCTGGACACCTATCACAGGGAACACAGAATGGCGGCCTCCCTCTGTGCTAGTGTGTTTTCCTGTCACAAAACTACTAAAGCCTGGTTACAAGTATTTTTTCAATTATTAATGCACCTTTAAAGGTTATTTATTGAAGATACACTTTATTTCTATCTTAATTCTCCTGATTACATTGTTAACTGAGAGGTGACATAATATTGCCCCTTGGAAAAGCATGAGTTGAGAGCAGCTCATGATGATGCTGGCATTAAAGAAGACTGTTCAAGAATAACTGGATCATGTAATCGCACTACTTCTGTGTTTTATATTTGTCATTAGTTATGACCTAACTCTTATGTAGAAAGAATCCAGCAAATCAATGACAGGAACGTGTTACAGAATTGGCACCTAAATCAACGACAGGAATGTGTTACAGAATTGGCACCTAAACACACCTGCCAACTTAGAGTTGACATCTTTCAATTGACTCTGAATCATCTCGTAAATCTTTTGTTTCTCTTTCTAGAGTGAATGATTATTTTCTTGCTTTCTAGAATCTAAGGTTAATGTAAAATAGTCACTACTTTTACCTATACGGTAAACAAGTACACCATATAGAAAACCGTGTGCCAGATTTTATTAATACTTAGGGTAGATGGAGGCTCTTATCTTCTTGTGTCAGCATTTGTGCAAAATATAATGTTCTATTGTTGATTGAGAGAATTGAAAGCACATTAGAAGATTTAATATGTAAGCTTTGAATATCAGAGAAAAAAGGTAGACTAAAACATTTATGTAAAAATAGATTACATTATTACTTTTTAGTCATATGATATTAAGAGTAATATCTTTTCATAATTTGATGATAATGGCTAGGGAAATTAAAATAATTCTTTAATATAAAATACATAAAATAGAGTTAGTAGCTTTGATTTCTCATTGCTATTGTCAGATTATATTTTTCTCCATATATTACCCCCCTCCATTTCAGCTGTATGTAGAAGTAAGTGTGCATGATTGTTAGGGGTGTAGACATAGATACAATGGCACACTCCTAACAGTAGGAAAAACTCCCTGCTCACCTGGAAGCACTTTTATTCTTGATTCCTCACTGTATACATTCTCCTGCCTTTGTCCTTATCAGCCACAGACCGTCAGCTCAGGTCTGAGTGGAATGCTCTGTAAAGTCTGCTCACTGGATGGCAGAGAACATGCCCTGTCTCAGAAGACAAATGTGTCATGTTTCCCCATTAGTAAGGAGAACGCCAAATTGGACAGAACAAAATATGGAAAGTGAGTAATTTTGCTTCTGTAGGGTTAAAACATATATTTCTTCTGAAATGGGTAGAAATAAATTGTCACCTTTAAATTTGGATTTAAATACATCCTTTAACCCCCCCCCCCCCCTTGAAGCTAGAAACTATTGTCTTTGCTTTTCCAACACATCTAGATTGGGCTGTCTCAGTTTTGCTCTCCTCTTCATCTCCCTCTGCCTTCGTGAGTGGCCTATGCTACTCATGGTTTTGCTGTTTGAATTGCATACACCTAAATCACATGAGGATGGAGGAATTACATGCAGGAACAAACAAACAAACAAACCACCAACAATCAATGCCCCACCCCCCAAAAACAAAACAAAACCAAATCCCAGTGGTGAGTAGCATTTCAGTGACCCACAATGCTCTCTGGAAGATAAAAGCCTCAAGACACTGCACGGTAGAAGAAAAACCTTCCTCTCCTTCCAGACAAAATTCACCTTGTTCTTATTAAATTACAGGACTGATATCTTCTGGTTTCTCCATTTTCCTACTTCCTGGTTACCAGAATGATGTCCACTTCAGTGATCTTAATTTCAGAACCTGGGAAGCTGTTGTGCTTCATGTGTGTTAATCTGCTAGCACTGCAGCAATGAAGTGCTGTGAACTTGGTACCTAATTCAATGGAAAGTTGTAACTCACTTCAGTAGTGAAGAAGTCCCCAGGGGAGTCATCAGAAGTCACCTCGCTCTGCTATGGAAGGGTGATCTTTCCTCCTTGGTTCTAGCTGCCCGTATTTGCTGGCTGTCACTGAGGGTCCTTGCCTCTCAATGCATTACTCTGTTCTTACTTGGCCATCACCCACCAAGTGTCTGTGCCTCTTGTCATTCTTTGTGTTTGATTTTATATGTCGTTTTCTGTGTATTTTACTTAAGACCACTAGTCTCCCACCATGCCCTAGGACATACTTATTTCATCTCTTTTAGGCTTATTTTCACCATTATTTGTGTGTATGGTTATGTGCCTGAGTGTGGATGTGTGCATGTCTGGATGCAGTTGCCCATGGAGCCCAGAAGAGATGGCCATGAGCCACTAAATATGGGTGCTAGGAACTAAACTCTGGTCATCTGCAAGAGCAGCAAGTTCTCTACCACTGAGAGCCCACTCTTGGCCACAGTTTGTATTTATTTTAACTAATTATATATTTCATAACTATACATGTATTGTGAAATAAGATTACATTCTGAAAACAGAATCCCAAATTCGAACTTCACTACATCTTTTATAGAGATAGGATTCAACACATAGTAAATGGCAAAAAGTAAATAAGTAAAATAAGTAAATATTTTGACTCTAAGGGAGAGAATTAGTTTTGATTATGTAAGTGGATCTAGTGGAATCACAGCTTCCTATACATTAGAGAGGGGAGCGGGAGAGCCAGTATTGACTTGTCAGAAGGTTACCTGCCCTTGCTAACCCTGAGACTGAGGGTGGCCATAAGCCAAGAAGTGTGTGAACATTCTCGAAGGAAGAAAGAAAAGAAAATGGATTCTGTCTTGAGCCTCTCAAAAGGAATGCAGCTTCGCTTGACAGACCAGACTTAGGCTTCTGACATTCTAGGCAGTGCTGACTGTGGGTTGGAAAGACTACCAGTAGAGACAGCCTGAATGGCTGCATTTCCTCTAGCTCTTAAGATCACTGTTTTCTGAATACTGACTGGCCAATCATACACACTGAGGAAGCCTGCATCCTGTTCACCTCGAGACTAGTGTGAAACTTCAGGAAATAAGTCCCTGCAAGTCCTCCAGCAAGGTCTGTGCTGGCCATCTTTCTCTTATACTTTATTACTTGTATTTGATTTTTCTTCATGAGACTTATGCAAATACTAAATACCCTAGACTGTTAAATTTGTCAACCTTCCTTTACCCATAGACCACTTAGTCCAGGCCTTTGTCACTGCTCATGTGACACTGCCGAGCAAACATGATACACTACATTGTTTCTGACCAGCTCCATTTTTTCCTGCTTTTTGTTAATTCTGCACTTACCATTTGTAAGTTTTTTTTCAATTCCATTAGTTTAGAATTCAAGTCATTTTCTTTATATTTTCTATGGTAATATATAGGGCAGAGTTTTCTTGAGGTGATTAGTAACAGGGCATTATTTCAGAGAACCATGGCAAAGCTGGCCTTATTTTGAATCCTGTGCTTTGGAAAGCCAGTGACAGTTATGACATCTACAATTTTGTATTTAGGGCAAAGGCTCATGGCAAAGAATGGCCTCACTATCATCGTCCTTTAGCGTGACTGAGACATTGAGGATGTTTCTGTGCATGTCTTTCTGACACTCTAAGAATCCTTCTTTATCTTCGAAACTTTCTTTTTGACACCACTGTCTCAGCAGTACCTTGGACTTTTCTCCAAGCAGAGTCAACGACCCGACCCGGAGTCAGGGAGTCAGGCAAGGGACAAAAGCAGAGCCCTTTATTGCAGGAACTGGGCAGACCTTTATACGCCCCCTCTTAGCCCCTCATTAGCTCTCAAGTAGCAAGATGTGGAGCTGTCTCTTTTTCATTGGCTCCCTCCATTGCCTGATTCGGTCTTTAACCATGACAGCAGATTCTAGGTTGGCTCAGGAGGAAATATTAGGGGCCCATGCACCAGCATCGCAGCTGGGCCTGCTTGGGTAAGTTCCTCTGACAAATATATCAGGCACTAAGATCAACAGTTAGTAAATGGACTTCGTGAAACTGAAAACATTTTTCTCAGCATTACAATGTACTCTGAGAATATTTGAAATGTTAGGTGCCAAACTGAGAAAGATACTGTATATTAAAGGATAAAGAAGTTCAGATTATACCTACAATATAAGGACCTTGAACTTTACGTGCAAAAACTCCATATAAATCAAAATTGAACAATAGTGAAAAAATAGAAAAAAAAAAGAAAAAGTAATTTTGGGGGCTAGAGAGATAGCTCAGTGGTTAAGAGCACTGGCTGCTTTTCCAGAGGTCCTGAGTTCAATTCCCAGCAATCACACAGTGGCTCACAACCATCTATAATGGGATCTGATGACCTCTTCTGGTGTGTTTGAAGACATGACAGTGTACCCATACACTGAAATTAAATAAAATCTTAAAAACAACAACAACAACAACAACAACAACAACAAACCCACTGAGATAAATTGGATTCTGGGGCAGGTTTACCTGAACCCAATAAATGTCATCAGAGCTCTACTTCTGTGAATCACAGAAACACTGCCTCCCTGACATCCTGGGCGTTTTAACATGCACCTCTCTGCTGGTCCCTACTTCCTACTCTTGAGACACATGTCCAGTGCTAAACTAACTTCTCTGTGGAGAGGACTGTGTGAGACAAAGTCTTTTTCCCTGGAGAGACGCACTCTGAAGAGGATGTGCAGACAAATCCCGGAGACTCGGTGCGCAGACATGACTCTTCCTTCTCCCTTACTCATGTGATCTAAGCTAACCAATCAGTTTTGATTTCTGTATCTGGGCCATGGAGATAATGACTAATCGAAACCAGACATAGTGACACATGTCTATAACCCCAACCCAGGAGGCTGATACAAGAGGCTTGTCAGTTCAAGGCCATCCTTGGGCTACCTAGCAACAATAAATTGTACTTTATAATAAAAACAAAACAAAACAAAAACAACAACAACAAAAAGAAATTGATTTGAAAGTGGAAACCTGAGTGAACAGAACCAGAGTTTAGATCGTAGTGATAGCATGGCGCACTGCTGCTGGATCTCACAGAAGAGTAACATTTTTCTATTAAATGGTTTTATAGTTGGATTTATATAACTGGGTATATGAATATGTTTAAACACTGGGAAAATTCTATCGCTGTCACAGAAACAAGACTCACCTGTGTTTCAGTTTGTGTTCACTGGTCTCTTAACAGGCAATGGCTAAACACCAGGAAGCACCTGTCTATTCTTGATCATGCTGTTTTAGTTAGAATTCCCTATTCAAGGATGCTGCGATTTACCACTGAAAGGCACCTACTATAGCTTATATGTGATATCAAATAAAGAGTATTTAACACTTAAAAAAGTGGAAATGTTATAAAAGAGAAAGGATGGGGAGAAGATGTGAATGAGAAAATATATCCAGAATAGAACCAGCCACATGGGAATCCAGGAGAAATTCCAGATCTGAAAGGCTGGTTCATGTCATAGTGGTGCTTTCCATCACATGGATCCTAGCCAGGTGTCAAATTTTGATCATGCTTATTAAAAATTCAAAATGAAACACTGAACGAACCCCTGCCCAGGGAGTAGTATGGGTTCCTTCCGGTAAAACCACCAACAAAAGAGTACAGGTGGAGGGACCCATGGCTCCAGCCACATATGTAGCAGAGGATGGCCTTGTCTGGCATCAATGGGAGGTGAGGCCCTTGGTCCTGTGAAGGCTCAAGGCCCCAGTGTAGGGGAATGCCAGGGCAGGGAGGCAGGAGAGGGTGTGTGGGTGGGGGAGCACCCTCATAGAAGCAGATGGAGGGGATGGGATAGGGGGTTTCTGGAGGAGAAACTAGGAAGGGGATAACATTAGAAATGTAAATAAAGAAAATATCCAATAAAAGAGAAAAAAGGAGCAAAAACAAAAGAAAGGAAACACTGATCGAAGATATGAATTCTTAAAATACAATTAAATTAATATGTCTTCAGAAGAGGATCTTTTCAAAATTCAGTTTAGCCTGTCTTGCCATCTTTGCACACCAACTTAATGCATTCCCCCCCCTCATGTCTTTCCCCCATTCATACCTTTTTGTTTGTGGCACACTGATTTTTAACAAGGACTGACTATGTAACCACAGGCCTGGGACTATTTATTGAAGCCTGATAGACTTATCACTGGGTTCACAATGGAAAACTTACTGTTCTTAGCCCAGAATTTATCAGTAGTCAGATGTTCATCGAGGAGGAGTAGGTTCCCAGAATCCCTCCTGGATCCATGGTGGGCCCTTATCAAGCCCAGTCTTTGGAAGCTCTTGTTGAGACAGCTGCAGCTGCTATGAGAACCTGTTCTCCGTGGTGATTCTGTGTCCTGAAGAGAGCAGGTCACGTCTCTTCTGCTCCCTCCCGGCTATTGCTTTCTGCATGCTTTCTGCTCTCCAAGCCTTATGTGGGGTGGGATGAATGCCCTGCTCACTGCTGAATCCTCTCTCACCACCTCTCCTCTGCACCTTGAGCAGCCACAAGCCACAACTGCTTCTCCTTGCAAAAAGAACCTTCTCTGAAGGGTGAGAGTAGCATTTGCCTATGGGTAGAAACATTAATCTTAAGAGTGCAGTTCAGAGCCATGTCAATTTGTCTAAAAACAGTGAATTATCCATAGGGGCGGTGACTGCATAGTCCTGTATTATAGCACCAATCATAGATAGTATAAAATGGGTCTCAGACCTAACCTGAGGGCAGCTGGTTACCTCTGATTTTTCTTATTTTTTGGTCAGCTTTATACATGTTAGAATTATCTGAGAAGGTGAAGTTCAGTTGAAAAAATACCTCTATCAATTTGCCTTTAGGAAAGTCTTAGGTGGCATTTTTTTTTTAATTACTAGTTTATAGTGGAGGGTCCAACCAATTGTGGGTAGTGCCACCCCTGGGAAGGGTGTTCTCGTTGGTATAAGAAAGTGAGCTGAGCAAGTCATGAGAAGCAAGCAGTAAGGAGGCCTTTCTTCCGACTTCTTCCTTACTTCCTGCCTCTGCGTTCTAACCTTGAATTCCTGCCCTAACTTTCTCTAATCACGTGCTATGGAAGTGTAAGCCAAATACAGCCTTTCCTCCCCACACTACTTTTGGTTATAGTTTTTATCATAGCAATAAAAACCCTGACTAAACTCTAATAATAGTCATGTCATTGTCACAACAGTGGCATCCTGACCTAGAGGATGGCACTGTAGTTTGTAGAGGCCATAGCTGGGTAAGACTTATGCCCCAGGAGCCTTCATAGCATTTTCCAGCGCTGTGAAATCAAGCAAGCAGGAAGGAAGATTCCAACTCAGTTTGAGTTAGATTTCATTATGTCTTGCAACCAAGGCATATGATATGTTAAGCAATAGAGTCTTTGTTATCTGGTTCTGGTGACCAACTAAGAGGAACAGGAGGACCTGTATCATGTGGGAGACCTAGGGGTTCTCTCTGACCAACAACCCATAAGGAGGTATCTTATACCTGGCAGTGGAATTTTGTCTAATAAACAATAGTGTCTACAAGCAGTATTACTGAGTCATGTAGGAATCTCCCTTTTAACTTTTAGTTTTGAAATTTATGTTTTTAATTGGCATATAGGCTTCCATATGGATTTTTCACACTTTCTTCATTTTGGTTAACCCTTTGTTCTCTGCTTTGAATTTCTCCCATCCCCCAGGTCCCGTGCTTGCTTACACCGTTCCACCCTCTGCGCTTCTCCTTTTCTGTCACCTGTGCTCTATGAGATCCCATCAGGACACCCTCTGCATGGCCCCTGGGATGCCACAGGCTTTCTCTCATATGTGTACCCTTTGAATAATTGGATCTGTGTGTTTAACTTTTGATTGAGCACCTGTAGAAGTGATGATCATTTTCTAATGCAAACATACAGCCCATCCTCAATGGAGCATATCTAGGGGTATAAATAAATATTACTTAGTGAGGAGTTTTAGCTCATCTAGTATGAGCCAAATCTAGCTGCACACTGATAGTTTCTCAGAGCTAAAGATTTCATAAACGTTTAAAATAAAATTGAAAATAAACTAAAGCAATGCAAATGTTTTATCTTTCTTAATGAAACTGACAATTTATACTACTACGGATAAGAAAATGTAGGATGTATGTGTGGGAAATAGGCATATGTCAAAATAGGTAAAGACGATCTGTTACAGAGCACAGTACTATGGGCTTCAGCAGAGAAGAGAACTGGAACATGCAATGTGAACCCTGTTGCTTCCTGTTATCCAAAGGTGGAATATTTGCCAGGATTTTGTGTATTAGAGTCTCAAGTTATAACTATCTTGTTCAAGGCATGCATGAATTACTTATAAATACCATCGTCATTCTCTGTTAGATTTAAAAACACTTTACATAAGAGAAGTAGCTATAGACACTCATTAGATTAAGGAAATTAATAATAATTAGAAGTATGCTCTTTTTCATTAAAATATCACAAATAAAGCGTGTTTAGAAAGTCTGAAGATTAACAGAAACCTTGATGTTAACTTATTTTTCTTCTTAATTTACTTCATTTATCTTAATTAGCTATTTACCCTGAGTGGTGTTTCAAAAACATGTTAAGCAAAGACAGAAACAAGATATTTTAGCATGACAAATAGTATTTAATCTGTTGACCAGAAGAGTTAGGAAAGGTTGAGGAAGGATGAGAGGACCTCACAAGGAAGCAGAACCCAATGCTATGGAGAGACAGAGGGGACCACGGCAGGAGTGTTAAATAGTAAGGTGGTGAGTGAGAACGATAAAGGAGGGAATATGGGGAGGGACAGCTAATACGAAGGTCATTTGAAAAATTACATGGAAATCTACTATGGTAGAAGCTTCCTCAAATATACACATCTGTGAAAAATGTAAATGGAGTCACTAAATAGTAGGTGAGACAAGCCACCAAATAAAATCTTTAGTGCCAAGAATTTGTTACATCATGTTGAATCATTGGTGGTCCCATGAGCACAGGACACATCACAGACTCTTTCCAAGGCTATTGATTGCTTCCCACAACCTGATAGTAAAGCCCTACTGTTGAAGACAACATTTACCTATGTCATGAAACAGAGAAGTCAAACTGTGCATGACTAACTAGAAGCATCACAGCTGCTGACTAGTATTCATGGTGCTAGAAGGTACTCTGCACACTTCCAGATAGGCTATCATCAATATCACTGAGCACAGACCCTGTAACCTACAATTGTTTTTAAGATGCAAAAGTTTGGATAAAGAGGACTTTTGCACAATCCTAATGGATTATAAAGTGCTATATAAAATGTGGGGAAGTTTTATTGTTTTATGAGATTTAAATATACAACTGTCATATATCTTAACATTTCAACTCTGGGAATCTAAAAGAATTGAAGCTGGAAATGTGAGTGGAAATCTGTGTAATGTTGTCCATAGCAAAAGGTAGCAAACCTTTGTCCATCACGAAAGGAATGGATCAACAGAACATATTATCTCCTGTAGCATGCTGCTAGTCTATGAAAGGAAGTAAAATTCTGTTATATGTTATTACATGGATAGACCTCTAAAATGCTATGTTTAGTGAAATAAGTTAGACACAAGTGAAGAGCTATTACACAGTCCTTCTTACATGAGATATCTTCAGGTATTTGGAATAAACAATTGCACAGTCAGAAAATATAAGTTATCAGGGGCTGAATCAAGTGGGGGAAAGAGAGTTATCACTAATGAAAATTTATCATAACAGTTATGATAATACACATTGCATTAACAAAAATGTTATCATAACAGTATGATAAATATATTTCAAACTCATTTAATGCCATCTGAAAGTACATTTACAAATGGCAGGATTATGGTATTTATTTAATCACAGGAAAAAGTACAGCATTTACATTCATGACTTTGAAAGGAGGGCAGTCAGTACAGTTATTTCTTTGCATTGCAGGGAAGTTGACATGGGAGTGAATAATTGAGGTAGCTTACCTCTAATGGGAAGATACTTTGTATTCATTTGAAAAGGGTATTATAAATTCAGAGAATGAAAAAGATTAGAGTGGGGTTATTGTGATTGAAAAGGCTTTATGAAGGATACAAGATCTGAACAGAGCCCTAAAAGATTTCAGCATTTCTACACATAAAAGAAGAGGAAATTAAACCTCGGCAAGGGAAACAGGCACAAAAATATTAGTTCTGCAGCTAGCCCTCTAGCTCCCAGGGTAGAGTGCAGGATCATTCTGAGCCAGTGCTGGTGTGAAGTGCCCGAGCACTAGAGCACCAGAAGGTAGTGCGAACAACTCTGTAAAGGGTCTTGAACACTCCTGCAAAGAGTGGGCATTTCCCTCTGTGGGTTTGGGAATCAGTCCTTTAAGTAGAGCAGAGAGATGTAGGCCTGCATTCACTGCTCCAGGAACAACAAATTAACAGCATTACACAGGGTGAATAAATAAAGGTCAGAAATACTGTATAAGAAAGCCAGACAGGCACTTCTTTATCTAGTTTTAGTGTGACTAACTGACTTACATAATCTTTCTGATCTTTGGTTTATCCGTTATGAAATGAAGGAATCATGTGTTTTGTCATAATTAAAAATTGCCAAGCCAATTAGAGGACATTTCACCCAAATTTAAGGGTGCTATAATAAAATATTAGCTACAGAAAAAATTATAAAAATTTCTGTGGAATGTTATCTTGCTGAAAAATGCATATAATGAAAATATGTGCATAATGGTGAATGTTGTTAAATCTTAGAGAATATAAATGAAATTAGGAACTGTATAAAGAAGTGATTTCTATATTATATATGTTTTAATACTTTCTAAATCTAATTGCCATGTACTATTTATATACTATAAATAAAAATGAGTACGTAGAAATTACAAAGCATTTTCTTGTTGATTAGCATTTGATCTTCTAGAATTCTGCAAAATTATTCCTGGCATGCTGAGTTGAGGCCTTAAAAGATGGAGGGTAATGATGTATGCAGAGAGAGGGGTGTGGCAGAAGCTGGGGCAACCAGAAGGTTGGGTCAGTGAATAGAATTCGACATCCGTTTGGGGACTACGTTTCTTCTCTTAGTTCTTTCCTGAGGAGGAAGTCTTAGCCACTTACATTCATGGAACAAACCTCGTAAGATGGCTTTGAGTGCTAGCTGGCAGTCAGTGGATTCTCTCCACATCACTATTATGACATTTTGGCTCGTTTCTTAAGATACCCACTTACATCCAAATTCTTTTGTCCTTATTGATTATGGCAGAAATTCCTTAGTAGAAATATATTCAATTTGACTTTCAATTTCTTTCCTGTATTGCGTTGTAGTAATGAGTAGTACCTATTTCACAAACAAGCAAACAAACAGACAAACCACATCAATTTGGAAGATAGTTTGTATTGTCACCGTAACCTCAGGACACACAGGACTCTAGTACTTCTGTGAAGAGTCCTGAAGACCACCCAAGGCTGATTACTCATCATACATGTGCCAGGACTCCCAAATGCTGGGAACCACACACTCAATGATTATTTTAGGAAGAGACTGCAGATTAAGATTTAAAATATGAACAGGCACATGAGGTACAGCAAGAGAAAGGAGATACAAGGTGCAAGTGTCTTCCCCAGTGGGGTCCCTGTGCTTCCCGGTAATTCTCTTTGACTACCAGTGAGAAACTGAGAAATGTTACTTTCTCAGGAGGCTCATGGTGCCTGCTTACGGCATCATGCATCTTATTTTCCACACTGACATACTTCGTGTGACAACCCATCTGTAATCACATAACACAGTAATTCTTCAAAGTGTGACAGTCCATCTGTAATCACACAAGACAGGAATTTAATTCATCTCTAGTATAGGCCCATTGCCAGGTAGGTTCATCCGGTGCACAACAGATCCTACATACACTTTTATTCAGAGTCCCTACCCATTAATAAAATGTTCACTAAATTATTCCATTTAATTTGTAAATTCATTGATTCAGATTGAGCTGTTTCCTGATCTAAGCCCATAAGTTTTCATCATCTTGCTTTTCAGCATTTGATATTTCTCATAAGATAATTATCTACTCCAATACATAATAAAATGGTGAATAATGGATGGGTTGAAGTCACTGACAGTAATATTAAATAAGAAAATGTAGTGGGCACACATACTTTTTAATCTGTCTAGCAAGTGATATACAGTGGGAAATGATACTTGCCTCTCTTGCTTTATCATGGATGGAAGCTTCCATGTTTGACTAAAGCAACATAAATAGCAGGTATAAACCTGACATTTCTCCCCATGGCTATGCAGGTGATTTTGTCTTCTTCATCCATCGACGTGATCCAACACACTAAAATTTCTTGTAGTGAATTTTATAGAAACTGATTGAGAACAACTACTTTATACAAGACTCTTTCCCAGAGAGCAAAGCAGACCTCTAAATCTAACGAGATGTGAGTTAGAATCCTTTTCATTGTACCAGGGAACTGGTTATAAGCACGTCAATTTATGAGAACTCTTACTCATGTAAGGGGCTGTCAAGCTATGGCTTCTAAACCAAACTTGGTTGTATTTGTACAACCTGTAAATATAAGATGTATCAAAAAGAACAAAATCAGAATACGGTTATACACTGACCTACATGAAATTCAAATTTTAATATTGATACATAGAAACTTTTATTGGGATACAGTCAGGCTCATTTGTCCACACATCACTGTGACTACTTTTATACTGCCTTGTCTTATACTGACCACAACTTAAAAGATGTACTCTCTGGGATAGTACAGGAAAGCCCTCTTGACCCTGATCTAATCACTAGGAAATATCATATTTTATCTCTACCCCTTTGTTCTATACCTTTTGAAATTAGAAATGTTCTCAAATCAGAAGTGAAATTACCCTTGTCAGAACTCTTTTGGTTAGTCAAGTAGCAATTCAATTTCCTTTCACAGCACTAGCCTTTCTGTGCTTTCTAACTTGTCTTTCTATTATCTGGCATCCACTGTATACTTTAAAAAGATTCCATTTTCACTAAGTCAAACAATGACAAAATAATAGCATTCACATTAAAACTACGAGGTGCGTGTATTAAGGGTTTCTCTTCCTACTTAGCAGTAATACTTCGGACTTGGCCTCTGTAATGCACCTTAGCTTGTGCTTTCTCAACTATGGAGGCCGTAAAGCCACATAACCCTTTCTGTATCCTTTTCTGTAATAGGACTGATTACATAACCATGCTTAGCTCTGTGACTAAAGAGAAGTCTTTAGTAGCATTTTGAGCATTTGTATAGAGTGTGTGTGTGTGTGTGTGTGTGTGTGTGTGTGTGTGTGTGCGTGCGCACGCACGTGTCTCTGTGTGTGTCAGTGCCCGTTTTGATTTCTGTATGATCTCTTCTGAATGAGAGAGATCATTCATACTGTTCTACTTCCAGTTTCCTTATTCATCAAAGTTTCTGTCCTTTTACATATTTGTAGAGAACCCATAAGGCAGAACCCATGCAATAGACACAGTTACCAGAAAATATGTTGATGCGTATTTGAGATTCTTCATTTCTGTAATACTAGGTGGGATATCCTAGAGTTTGGCAACTAATAAGGAAAAGCTAAATAAGACTGAAACACTATCAGAATAATTAGGTTGAGCCTCTTGATACCCCTCTTATTCTTTGCTAGTGATTGACACTTATATTTTGGTTAACTAGGGTTGGAAAGATTATGATAGGTAAATTGCTTATTCTGCAAGCACGATGAGAGTCTGCATCCCCTGAACCCACAAAAGATGCAGGCAAACAGAACAGCTCCGGGTAATCCCAGCCCTGGGAGGCAGAGATAGAGGATCCCTGGGAAAGCTAGAGCTCCAAAGCAGCTGCATCAGCCAGCTCCAGGGTCAGCCAGAGACTCTGCCTCATGACAGACATTGGAATTATGGAGGTGGGGGCATTAGGTCAACTCCAGGTTCCATGTTTACAAACATGGACATGCACACCCACATGCACATAAACACACATGCCGAAATAAAAAGATGTTTACCTGCCTATATTTGGGCTACTTTTCTGTTTCACAGTTTTATCTTTCCAACCACAACCCAAGAATTCAACATTTTCTTTTCAATTAGCAATAATTGCCCCTCGGATACACCTCATTGGCTATGATACTGCCACGCGCAAAGCTAGCATTCTCTTGTCTTCTACTACTCTGTTAAGGTTGTTTCTCCATGTTTCGCTTTATGGAAAACATTTTTTTCAGTTTTTGCTAATAATTTTGCCATCAGAAGTTTAACTAAGGGACTGAATAGTCATACAAGCATACCGTAAAGGAAGTACCAGTGTGTAATGCCTGGGACAAGGGTACTGATATTATACCGTGTGAGCTTGACGTGCACATCAGCACTACAGAGCCATGTGCAATTTTAAAACTTTTCAAGAACTTTCCTTTTTAGAATGTTAAAGATCCAAATTGATATTTTTTCCTGTGTATAAGGTAACAGAATACATTGAAGGCCCGAATAATGCAGTGATATCACGTGTAACTCCCATGGTAGGTCGGCTTCATAACTCTTTTATTAGCCACGTGGTTGATTGAGGATTTTCAGGTGACCATTGGTATGCAGCAAACTATCGCTGACGCAGTGGCTATGGCGTTACGCACAGAACAGCTACTGGATCGTGCATTAAAGGGCAGAGCCAGAGAGGAGGCGCTTAAGTATCAGAGAGACATTGGCTCTAATGTCCGCCATTGTCTGCTCATGTGGCTTATTTGGGGGATTAGAACTCAGAGTTAACACGATCACCGTATTTTCCCAGGAGTGTTTATCAGTGAGATGTAGGAGACTCCATTTTGGCACATTATCACATCCTTAAATGACTCGGATAAATGTTTTATGAACATCACATCATGGGAACTTTCTTCAAGTTTCTTACTTGGATCTTATCGTAGATACACTGGGCAATAAAGCCCTGTGTAAACTGGCATGGAAGAGCTAGGCTGCATTTCTCGGGTAAGGGCTCGCTAAATTCGAAGCATGCTCTCCTGCCATGTTCAGACAACAGCTTTTCTGACGGCTCAGTCACAGCATTATTATTTTTACTGATGATATCACATGGCAAACTGTTTATTTTAATTAGATATATCAGACCATAACATTTTATTATATCTGTAAAGCCTTATTAATTAATAGGAGATGATTTCTCATGAAATCAATAGACTAAGAAGGAAATGAAAGCAAACACTTTTAGTTTGAAAATTTCTTTTGTACAGAAATTAACATAGAATTTAATGGGCTTATTTAAAATAAAATAGGATTAGATATGGTCACAGTAGCTTTTTCCTGGTGTGTTTGACTTGATTGGCCCTGTTAGGGACATTTTCTGTACAGTTATAATTTTAAATGATGATCTCTATTTAAACTCAAGTTTCACCAAACTAACATCTGATTTTAAGCCCATGTTTGAACCATTAGTAGAAGCTCATAAATTATACCTAAGCCACTGGTAGGCTGTTATAGATTGACTGGACAGGCAATTTTATAAGGAGTGCTTTCTGGAAATACCTCCCGGCATTACCCAGAAAGAAAAATCCTCCCGTAACTAAGTTAACAGTTAGATGATAAAGAAGAAGGAATTTACTGCTGTCTTCCCCTTGAACTTTATAATTTGATCTAAATCTGACTCTGGCAATAGAAATATACCATAAATAACCAGCTCAGCCAGTTAAACTATTATTAAAAGTACCGCTTTGGGGAATGCCCCATGTGACGGAAATGCCCCTGTATACTATTGTGAACTCTTCTCTGCCCCCTCCCAATAACTAAAGAATCATGTGACCTCAAGAGGAGACCCAGTAATAATTGCCTGGTGGCTTATTCTGTTATAGCTTGTCATGCATTACTCAAAATGCTATCCGCGATAAGAGTAAAACTGTTAACATTAAGCTGTAAGAAACATTACTGAAGACAGAAAGAATGCCGGAATCTTAGAAACCATTGCTTATTATTCTCATGTATGGAAAGACAAGTGGCTCAAAGGCCTTGTAACTCACAGGTCCGAGTAGGCCATTCATATTTCCTCAGATATATTTCCTGGCTCACTGTTGTGTTATGTAAATCATGGCCTTCAGCTGAGCCTGACGGCCTAAGCTTTCCAGGCCTGCTCTGGCTTCTCCATTCCTCATTCGCCCTACATCAAGTTTTCTGTTATATCATATGATTAAATTAGACATTTCAGTTTTCAAAATATGTTTTTGCTTTGTCAGAACTCCAACTTATTTCTTTTACTTGGGAGTATCTTGAACTTAATTAGCAAAATATTATTCACAGTTTGAGGCATGTCAATCTAAACTGCCCTCTCTTCTGAGACCTTTTTAAATTTGCCAGTCAGATAAGCTGTCTTGCTTATTTGGAACTTCTGAGAAATAATGGTACTGATTAAATTCAGTACTGTGTTGCTACCTTATTTATGGTCTAATTTTGTTTATCTATCCACTGGAATTTTCTTAAGGTAGCACTTGATTTATATTTTTCCTCTTTGTTTCCTCTGTAGCACCCAGAAGCTTTAAACTAGCACTGCATATATAACTATATACTGTCTATAAACTATAACACAGACTATATGATATTTATGGTAGATATTTTGATAAGTCATCTGGCCCATCCATGTTGTTGCCAATTGTCAGGATTTCTGTTTTTTGGGGTGAATAATAATCCCCTCTCTGTATATGTCTGTATATTTATATAACAATTTATTTGTTATCTCTGTATGGATACTAGGGTGATTATCATATAAAATTTAGTATGAATGATATGTAAATGAGCAGGCATGTACAGACATCTTTAAGTGGAAGTGATTCTCTTTTCCTTTGGGTATATTCTTAGAAGACAAATTGCTGGGTCATAGAGTAGTTTAATTTTAAACACTGAGGCTACACGGACGTGTTTTCTACAATGACTATGCCAATTTTCATTCCTTCCCATAGTATCGATGAGTTGTTTTTTTCCACAACTTTCTGGACACTAAGCACCGTTAATTATTTGAAAATGCACATCCCAACAAGTACATAATTCTATTTGTTGTGCTTTTGATTTGTCTAATGACTGATAACCCTGGATTTTTTAATGCACTTATTGTGTGTTTGTACAGCCTTATTTGAGAAAAAAATCATTCAGACTTAAGTTCTTTACTGAAAGAAATTAGTGTTTTCCTCATCTGCTATTGGATGTACTTCTTATGTATTTTGCATATTAGTGCTGTATCTAAATACAGGATCTACTGAGAGTTTTTAAAATAGGCTCTATAACTCCAAATTGATATTTGCATATATAAAGTATTCCTCAGCTTGTGTCAGCAGCTGATACATTTAGAATCGAAATTCTAGTTTTTCTTAGTTAAATAAGGTTTTAACAGGATTATCTCTATTAGATGATAGAACAAATCAGTATGATATCACAAAAGAGAAAGTAAGTAAGTTTTTAGGATAGTTATGGAAAGGAAAGTTCTGCTCAGAGATTGTGTGCACTGTTTCACTACTAACAGCATCGAAGATGACGTCTATCACAACTTGGAAATAATACAATTGAAGAATTGCTATAGCTATCCTGAAATAGAAAGTTGCTAATGTAATTTACATAAACAGCAGTTTGTTTGTTCTAAGTTTCCTCAAATTTATTTGATAACAGAATTAAGTGTGATAGCTATTAACTTCCTATGCGATTGTTCCCTCTGCAGAGGAAACCCAGGGGGATACCTAATGCTTAGAAAAAGTAGTTTCAGCTTTTGTGTGTGTGTGTCAGATCAGTGATAAAATAGATCTTGTCATCCTCACCCGATTCTAGCCTATTCACGTAACCAACCTGTCATCCTTTTACTGAGACAGCAAAACTTACACTGGGTAATTGAGAATAGATAATAGGTACTGTATTTAAATTTCAAATTAATATTATTAAAGAATATGACTATTAATATAATAAATAACATATTAATATTAATATTAATATAATAGACTAACATGAAATTGTCAGATGGCAGATTATTATGTGACACTAATATGCTTTTATTTACAATTGTTTTACAGTAAAGTTAAAAATCTATGATATCGTTATATGTATAATGCATTTGTTATGTAATTTTACTTTTGCAATGTTATTGTACTATACAAAACAGGCTGCAAATAGTCATGCCTCCTGATCATTCTTTCTTACGACTTTGGAATTTTAAATGAATCTGCACATACCTGGATAAGTTACTTTTCCACCCCTGTGACAGAATACCTGACAGAAGAAATCTAAAGGAGAGGGAGGTTTATTTGCCATGGGATCCCTCATGGCTGCAGTTTGATGGCTGGAGTGGCTCAGTTTGTGTTGGCATGAACTCATGTCACTCCTTGTCACATCTGGCCAGATGAGGAAGCACATGCAGGAGGTAGCAGCACATATCACCTTCCAAGATCATGCCCAGATACCTATTTCTTCAAACTTGACCATGGTTCTCAAATTTTGGGCAATTTCCCTAAATAGCACTGCAGTCTGGGGACTAATTTTCAGACACACAAGCCTATCTCACTTCCCATAGCATCTTTTCAAAACTCAGCATCTTCCTGAATGGCATAGATTTGGAAACACAGGCCACAGAGATGAGTTAGAGTATAGCTGATAATTCATACTCTGTGTATTTTCTTTTAACCCTTACTGTCAAGCTTAGGAAACATCATAGGAGACTGAATGAGAGTCATCTCTCGGAGAAGGCATCAGGGAACACTGATGTAGTGTATGTGTAGTTATCTATGTAGTCAGTGTGTGTACATGTGTATGATACACACACACACGCAGCACTGAACAAAATTCCACGAAGAGCTTACTGAAAAATAGAAGATTTCTGCTTCAGTCTTTCAAACATAAAGAGGCAAAATTCCCTCAATGATGAGGCTGAAAGAACGCAGGCTATTTTATTTTTCTCTCTGTGATTTAAAAGTCATGATCTTTAGATCCATTATAGGAAAAGAACAAAAGGAAACAAAGCCAAAATAACAAAAAAAAAACCCCCAAAAAATAAAAAACAAAAACAAAACAAAACAACAACAACAACAACAACAACAAAACCCACTTGGTTTTCTTACCTACAACTAATGGGAACTAGCTGGTTACATTTTTGCTACGGTTAATTAGCTTCATATATATAACATTCTTTTCTTCTACGGTTAAATGTAACTTTATCTCTTTAAAATGTATCCACTTAGCAGTCTTTTTAAGTGTGGACCTCAGAGGCACTAAGTAAACACTTTCATCATCACCACAGGCTTCTCAAAAAACACTTTCATCTTTCAAACTTGGGGCATTCCTTTGGTTTTTGGAGATGATGTCACATTACAGTGTAGCACAGGCTAACCTCAAGTTGTCGCTCCTCCCCCTCAAACTCAGCCTCTCCAGTGGTGAGATTTTAGGCATGTAACACCACACCTGGATAAAATTTGAGATTTTGGCCACTTCTTTTGTTAACTGATCGGGCTCTGAACTCTGTATGATGTTAGAGGGAGCTACACATTGACGAGTGGGATTGGCAGTTAAAGACAAATGTGTGCAGCACTTGGTAGCCCTCCAAACAGAATTTCATAGCCTCTTTTCTCTGTGCCTTCTCCTTGGCGTGGCCCATGTGAGGTATGGTGATTGTGACAGGCAGGGGGTGTTACCTCATGGATTGCCCAGGTGCCCAGGGGCAGAACTAAGACATTGGGGCTTGGCGGGAAGAGTCCCAGTGGCAGTATATTTTAGAGAATTTTCATTTTTGTGTGTGTGTGTGCTTTACTCTTTAAAGAGGTAATCCAATAAAAAGCCACCCAAGCTAGCCTTTAGTCATATATTTAACTTGATAAAGGCTACAATCTACACCACTATTCGTTTTCCCCTTTTAATTGCTTTTAAAAATTAGTATATGACAGAGCTCACTGAAGCATTTTTCTACAGAAATGTCGAAATAATTTGTTAATGTTCCCCCTCTCTCCCATTGCTCGCCCATACTGTTGACCCTATCTATGACGCTTTTGTGTGTCATGTATCCCATCGCCCTCTGGCTCCAGCCTGAGGGCCCTTTCTTCCCTCCCAATGTACACACACACACGCACACGCGTGCGTACGCACACGCACATGTGTGCACACACCCACGGACACACAGAGTACATGAGAAAAAGCATGTAGTAGTTGTATTTCTGAGTTCTAGACCACTTAACGTGATTTCTAGTTCTCTTGCCGTACAAAAGCATGGTTTCGTTGTTCTTTGCAACAGCATAAATTCATAGTGCCACTCTTTTTTTGTCCATTCATCTGTTGACGCATATCTAGGCTGGTTCCATTTCCTCAGAATATTGACTGCAGAGGCAATAAATGTGCATTTGCAAGTTTCCCCATGTTATGCTGTCTGAGTGTCCATTATGTGTATGTACAAGCATGATAACAGCCGAATCATCTGGCAAATTTATTTTTATACTCCTGAGAAACCTCCATATTGATTTCCATAGTGGCTGTACATGCCAAGAGCCATAAATACAGTTTGGTTTCTTTTTCTACATAATTTTTAGCATCTTTTTAAATCTCTAAACGGATACTTGCAGAAAAAAATAAAGTGGTGGGGGAGTATCCTCTCAGAGACAGGGGGAGGACAGGAGGATGAGGTACTGTGGGAGGGGGGACTGGAAGAAGGGCAATGGCCAGATTGTAAATAATAATAATAATAATAATAATAATAATAATAATAATAATAGTGATAATAGTAATAAAAACAAACCCGTGTTTAGTTTTCCACAATATAATTGGATGTGGTAGTGCTTGCTTTTATTTCTAGCACTTGAGTGGAAATGGAAGAATCAGAAATTCAAAGTTGTCTTTGGCTACCTAGTGAGTGTGAGTCCAGCCTGGGCTGTATGAGACCCTGTTTTAGGACGGAATCTACATTTGGTATTAAATGAGCAGTTGGCGTGTTTTTCTCTAGGAAAGATCATGCTTTCCTCCTGATGACATTCCTTAGTTGTTCTCTGGAAGGTTGAGGCTTGTGAGCTTCCCCCTTCTATGTTAGCATGTCAATTGGTATCATCTTTGTCCACGCCATGTTTAGCACCCATGTTAGTACGACTTTATGGCTGCAGCTTCTCTGAGATTTCTAGGAGACACAGTCTCAAAGCAAACTCCCTGTTCTGGTTCTTACAATCTTTGCTCCCTCTTCAACAGTAGATCCCTGAACCTCTGCCGCAGGAGTGCTTTGTAGGTTTATCAGATGGAGCTAGGCTCTGCAACTCATTATTTAAAGTCGTTGTGGTTTTCTGTAATGGTCTACACCTGTTACAAAGAGACGTTTGCTTAATGAGGGTGAGAACTACGTTTAAATGTGGGTAGAGGGCTAAATATTTAGAATGCAGTGAGGGAGTGTGCTGCTTGGTAAAGCAGTGGTTGTAGTATCTCCTCCAAGATCCACGACTCTACTACTAGCCTTGGGTTAATGGACAGATGTCCAATCCTGAGCATGATTTTCATTGTGTAGAGCAGATCTTAAGCGCAGCTAGAAAACTGTTGGTTTTCCTGAAGGTACGCATGCATGCCACTATTCTAAATGTTACTATGCCATGATGGTTGTAGTGGAGAACTATTAACTGCAAATTAAACATGCAGGTAACAGTATTTGTACTGTGTAGATTATATTTACATATTTAATATATACATTATACACATATCAATAGCAATGACTAAAGAAAAACAATGCCAAGGATTTGATAGAGAGCAAGGTGGAGGGGTTATGTAGGACAGTTCTGAGGGAGAAAAGGAAAGGCTGAATATAATGTAATTATAATCTCAAAAAAATTTAAAAATGCTAAAAAGAATGAAAAGATAAGAAATCTGCAAGGTCAAATGACTGAAGAAATTCATTTTATGGAGATTAAACTTTCGTATGCAGAGACAAATTTTTTTTGGACTATTTTTGATCCTAGAAAAGCTTTTTATTGCCCACCCCTAAATCTGGCCTAATATCATAGTAATATTCAAAACATTTAAAATATATTTTTAGCAGAGTGCTGCCTACACTGACTGAAAAACTAAGAGTGTCCTCATATTATGCCGAAGTTTACAGAGATTCCCTGGTTTGCTGCCACTAGCCTACAAGTGTCCAAACAAAAGCATTTGGTAAAGGCTTCGATTTGTGGTTTTCCTTATTATGTAGCCAATAAGGTCTCTTGCAACGCTCCTTCATCCTCAGCACATGCACACACACACACACACACACACACACACACACACACACACACACACACACACACACACACGCATGCACGCGCACAATGGGAAATGTCTGTTAAAGCAACTTGAATTAATGTTACTGGGCCATGGCCACTCATATTTTGCTCAAGAAGAAACTATCCGTTATTCCCATTACAAGTTATGTTTTTATGCAGGCAAACCCCTTGTTTCTCTGACGGCAGCCATTCTCACTGGGAAAGAGAGCAGTTTGAATTTATGTTTCTCTTGTGGCTAAAGATGAGCACTTTTTCAAATACCAGTGGCCATTTGTATTTCTTAATTTGGGAGCTGTCTATTTAAATCATTGGCCTGTTTATTGATTGGGTTGTTTGCTTCTTTTGACATGAGCATTTGAGTTCTTTATAGATTCTAGGTTCTAATCTTCAATGAAAAGTTCAGAAGGCAAAGGTTCCCTGCAGTTCTGCAGACTTCTTCACTCAGTTGGTTTCCTTGCTTTGTAGAAACTCCATAATTTCATGTAATTGCATTTGTCAGTTTGGACTATTATTTCCTGGGCTATTGTAGTCCTCCACAGAAATCCCTTCCCAGTACTGATTTCTTGAAGTATTTGACCTGTTTTTTTTTTTTTTTTCTGGCAGTCTCAGAGTTTCAGGTCTTATGTTAAAGTTCTGGATCCATTTTAATGGAATCTTGTATAGGGTGATGGATGTTTGCATCTAGTTTATTCTCCACTGTGTGGATATCTAGCATTCCTAGCACCATTTCTTGAAGACACCATCTTTTCTACAATGCATGGTTTATCACATCTGCAGCCCTGTAGGATTTCCTTTATAAGTTCTCTGTTCAATCCAGTTTTGCCACAAAGGTATTTATTTATACTGTGTCTTCTTGACAGAGTCAGATAGAAATACAGAAGAAAGAGAAACCTTTGAAGAAAAGATAAAGTTGCTTTAATCTAAAGGTTATAGTACCTTACAGCAATTTACTTTTACTTTTATTTTATGTATGTAACTGTTTTGTCTTCATGTACGTATGTAAACCACGAGAGCGCCTGCTTCCTGAGCTTGGAAGGATCCCCGGGATTGGAGTTACAGATGGCTGTGATCTACCTTGTGGTTACTGAAACTGAGCCTGGATCATGTGCAAGAGCCACAAGTGCTCTCAGGTTTATGTGGGGTTGCTTCATATCATAAAGCTAGCACTTTAATTAGGGAGTGCAATGATTTATGATCTCTGTTGGAGTTCTTTTAAAAAGAAATTGATAAATGCACTGGAATATATGTAAAAATAAAGGCACAGAAAAAGCTAAGTAAAGGAAGTATGAAGAATTAAAGTATTCACTGCATCACATATGATAAATGTATATTAATAAAGCATGACTTTCACATAAAATCAAGACAAATCAATTACAAAGCAGGCAAACTCATACTCACACATATGAAGACACTTCAATGTATAGATGTTATACAACTCAAGGGTTAAAGACTAATTTTTAGTAGGACATTGTGTTTACTAGGACACTCTTACTGAAGAAAATAAGATTAGGTCCTTACAAAGTACCATGTTCAAAGATGGAAGATAAAAAGTAGAAAACATTAGGAGAAACTATCAAAGAATAATATTGCAATAAAAATGTCAAAAGTAAAATGCTTAAGACAGCATGAACTTATATCAAGATGAAGGATTTGACTTCCACTTTGGACATCTTGTGCAGAATTAAGAGGATGCCAGAAGAAAGATATAACAGCAACGTTAATAGAGGGACACTTTTCTCCTCCAAAAAAGGAAATTATAAACTAAATAATAAAGAAGTCCAAATAGGAAAGGGACAGGGTGTATCAAATTACATTATATACCTCTTAGTTATCGTCATCTTATTCTTCTGAAACTCATGTTGTCCTTATAAGACTCCTGTTTCTTCTTAAACTCATCCAATTGCACATTGCTACTGTTGCAGTATAAAAACAATGTTAATGTTTTAAACCCAGGAGAGTAGTAATAGTAGCAACAGAGAAAACTCCAAAGTCTGGCAATTACATGATAAACACACAGGCTTTGATTTCATTGATGAAGTTCTCTGAAGAGATGTCCTGGAGTTCCATTTGTCATTTCTAAGCAAAGGATAAATGCATTATACAAAGCAAATTGGCATGGGAAATACTGTAGTATCAGGTTTCATCTATGTGCAGAATTTCACCATTTCCCCCTCGAGGCTTAAACAAATATTACATGAGTGAGGGCTCTTGTAAAATGTTGTTTTGAAATAGATTTCATTAATGGCTTCTAGTGATAATTTATTTCTCTCTTTATGCACAAGTCTCTTCTCACAGTAATAATGGATAAGTTATTTGCATATAAATAGATTTCAGCTGAAGCAGAAACCAAATTGTTTCTCCCCACCCCCTGGACATCGTTAAAAAGAGAAAAAATAAAGAAGGGAAGGAGATTTTATAATAATTAGCAAGCAAGATTTATAACAATATTCTTCATTAAAACTTTCTGCAGACAGCCTTCTTTGGTGTTTCTTTTGGAACACTTCACGTTTTGACCTCTGTTAAAACCACGAGGAACTAACCTGCTGTTTCTGTACTGGTGTTTGCGTAACACTGATGATGGAACTCTCAGGGAATGATTTACTGCAACTCTCTCATTATTGTCTCATAGTTTTATTTGTTTCTGAAAGAAAGATAAAATCTTTTTTAGAAGCATAGATGTTAATTCTGTGTCTTTATTCTTAATTAAATACATCCTTATTTCTGAAGAGTAATGAAGCAAATATTTATGATGGAGAGAAACAGTTTGGCTTTCATTTAACAGTGTATAAATGTGTGTCTTTCAGCTATTGTATAGTCAACAATATCAAAATATTGAAACCCCTTTTGTTATAGGGTATGTTTCTTTCCTAAGTATTATATACAATAAGACCTTTTATGCATACTTTCCGTTCAAGTAAATATGGTCATCATGAGGAAGAACAAGAAACCAGGATTTTTAAACTTATTTACTTGATTTATGCGCTTGTCTTCAGTATCTGAGCTATGGTACATCTCTGTATGATTTTCTTGTGACTAGCAGGCAACATGTATGACACAGTATATATAAGTCAGTTGTTGGCAAAATTAAGATACCAGCTGCTTTCTGGTGGGTATGATGTCTATTAATGTGTCTTTCTGACCAGTAGAGGTCACTCAGTGTAAAGTGAATAATGACTTCTATTTTCAAAAGAGACAGCTAATGTGACCATTCTATTTGAGCAAGCCTATTTCAGCAGGTATCTGTTACTTGTACAAATGCTATTTCCATCTTTCCTAGGTGAGTAAGGCTGCTTCAAAGACATTTTTAAACATGAAGTAAAAATATGACCATGGTCAAAATACTGCGTTTAAATCTTTTTGCTTTTGAGCATTTTGCAGGTATTTTAGATACTTAAAAAGGAGTGAGATATAAAATTGTTCCCCAGGAGACATGACACAATCGTATTCTACCACAGAGAGGCAGACTTCCCCATCAAATGGAGCACAGGGTTTGGAATCAGGGAGAACAGCGCTTAGCTCTAGGTTTTTCTCAATTGTCAATTGCATGGGATTAGAAAGTAGTCGGGTATAGCAGCCCAGATATCAGGCACTGTGGCAGTTTAAAAAGGTTTTAGGACTGTGACATTTTTGTTTTCTTTAGGTATGTTTATAATTTGAACTTTTAAAATATAGGTATAAAATGGAAAGTACACCCAGGGGCAAAATCCATTAATTTATCAGTTTATTATAACCACTCACCTGTTAGGAACATACCACACACAGGGGGAGCAGGGTGTTCTCATTTAGTTCCTTTGACATTCCTCTGGCACGTCTGGCACTTGCGGAGGTGCTAGCAACCCTGATGTGATGCGAAGGTACAAGAAGAGGAAGGTCACAGTGTGGCCTTTGAACTCAGTCTCCCGTAGCCCTTAAGTGATGTCTTCCTTCTTTCTACTCAGTGATGCTCTAAGGATTAGTCCGCTCAGACTTGTGCTCCTACTTACCCTATAGCATCTGACGGATACTTAGCTTCTTGGGGCCATCTTACCCCTCCTTCACAAGGAGCAAACTAAAACTTAGGAAGTTTAGAGAATTTACCAAGGTCACATGGCAAGTAAGGAGAAAGATTGAACTTGACTTTAGATTTAAGACTTATCCTGGAAAACACCAGGGTAAAATAATGAAGGGAAAAATACAGTCATTCTCAAGAGGATTAAAGCTCAAAGGGTTATGGATTATGTTTACAGAATTGACCCAAGTTTGAGGTCTGCAAAGCATCAGTACTGTCAAAAACAGCCGAGGGCAAGGCCCATTCCTTCTCCTATCACTTATTTCTGTCTTTAAACCAATTTTTCTTAAAGTACTTACAAAGTTACATGTGGAATACAATCTGAATATTATTTTAACATTTGAAATAGAAATATGATTTAAGCAGCTTCATAAAACACCTTAAAGTCTTATGAATAGATCAAAGGAACTCTCCCAGACCCTCCCTTCCATGATTTTGATATGTCCTGAGATTATTAAGGCTCTACCATGTGTGGGTACAACTGAGTTAGCTTTCTAGAAGCAATTATGTGCTCATCTGGGTTCTCAGAAGATAGATTCTGGGCATCACAATTTCGTTTGATAGCTCACACCTATAATCCAAAGCAGTATCTTTAGGTTGAGGCCAGACTGGGATCAGAGTAAGATGTCTAGAAACACCACAAAACAAACACAAAATCACATTTGGGTAATTCTGATGCTTGTGATCCATGAACTACATGTTAAGAGGACTAGGTAAAAATGTATAAGTCTGGATATGAATATCTATGTTTTCAATACCTGACATTTAATGCTATGCAATAAGTTCAGGTATAAATGAGTATTCTGTAAAAAAAATAGATTCATGGACTATAGGTGTGATGCACAGTAAGAAAACCTTTAACTGTTTGAAAGAAAATATGATATAAAAAAATCCTACTGCTATTACTGTTGGTTGACCCAATCCTGTAGTATTTGAGAAGAAACCTTGGAAGAACATTTGTGGAATTCTCATGGTAGTGGTACCATCTAGGGTTATAGGGAGAGATTTGTATTCTGTCCCAAATAAAGGCATGAAATTGATATTGCCAGGAATCTTGGGGAGTTCTGGAGCAGCCATCACATGATAACATAAAAATCTGTTAGGTATCCATCTTGGAGTTCTTGATATCATTAATGAAAAAAATTAAAAAAACTCAAATGGAAGCCCAAGGACAAACAATTTGTTAGCATTTCAAAGGAAAACTCCCAGGCAAGTGAGCAGTCCATCTGGAAACTGTTGCCAGGAGAGGAACATGGAGAAAAGGAGGAAGAAAGCTTTGCTATGTGAGATGTTCCCGCATGAAGGTCCACCACCACATACTGGTGGTGATGCGACATTACAGAAAGGGAAAGGAAGCCCAAACCCTTGATGGATTTAAAGACAACCTTGGTTTTAGTAATCATCTGAAACAAAGAGAAGACAAAAAAGGAATGGTTATACCCTTGGTGATCCAGCCAAATCTCATGGCCCCTTGTCGGATGACTAACTCTTAATTAGAAGGAGATGAAGACCTGTTCTGCCTCCATGTGGATTCTGTTCTTTACTGTAACAGTGGTCTGTGGTCCTTTATTCCAATTCAGCATGCTCAGGGGATCACAGTAAGTACAGAACACTGTTCTGTGAAGAAAAGGTCTTATTTATACTTAGAGCAGCACAAAGTCATGGCCAAAAAGGAACACAAAGCTTACTGACATACTTAAAATTCTTAAGTTAACTGTCTGCTTGATTACACCTGTGTATAGGTCAGACCAGCCTCAAACTCAATGATCCTTTTGATTGTAGGC
Organism: Uromys caudimaculatus; assembly: GCA_028551405.1. NCBI lineage: Eukaryota > Metazoa > Chordata > Mammalia > Rodentia > Muridae > Uromys > Uromys caudimaculatus. The sequence goes on from CM052704.1 coordinate 109,016,755, forward strand.
ATGTACCACCATATTCATTAAAACAATAGATGACATCAAAGCACAAAGGTTATTGTATCAATTCTTTAATTTATATATATTTTTTGCTTTGTATGCAGATTTTGTTAATTTGCACAACAAATTAAGATTTTATATTTGCTTATTTGCCTTTCAGTAAGTTTCCCTTTCTCTCTCAGCGGCATGTCTAGCATTTATGCAAAATGGTGGTTACAATGGAAAAATCTCTCATATTCTTTTGTGTTTGTTTTAAATCATAACTCATGCATGATATTTTAATTGGTTTAGTTAGTTTAGTCTAATATTTCCATTATTCTAAGATTAAAACAAGTATTTCCCTTTAAAGAATAGAATTTTCCTGATCTCTGACATGATATGGCTCACAAAGATGGAAAGTATTACTTTGACCTTTATATATAACATTCTCAGAGATGAAAAGTTATTGAAAATTAAGCTTTGCTAACTGAGTCCAAATAGAGCAAGTGTTGACGTGATAGTGATCCCAGAACACTGTGATCATGTTGAGACTTATTTTATTTTTTCATTAGATAATTTTCTTGGCTGCAAATTTAATTTTGCCTATGAATTTAAAAATGAGCAGTTGAATGTAATTTACTTATAGACAGAAAATTGCTACTTGTATTTCATGTCAGTTGGGTCTTCTATTTACCTTGAGGACAATTTTAATGCTTGAAATTTGAAATTTGTGAAATTTGTTCATATTGTTCAGTTATTAATGAAAACCATTCACGAATTGCATATTTATGGGCTGCCACACAGTGGGTTTAAAATCAAAGATGATTTCCCTTCCACTGGGTTCCTATAGTTCATACTGGAATGCTGGGTTGCAGTGCTTACATCCTTGAGTCTAATGAAATTTGGAAACAAAGTACTTATATTACCAGAAAACAAGAAAAATCTTTATTTTAGAAGCAGTTTACAAAGTTATTTGGCAGGGTGATAGATGCATATTTTGATAAGTATATACTGTAAAGACATACAAATAGACAGCTTTGTTGGCTGAAGCTTTATGTCAATCAAGCTGAATCTATATGATTGTATATTTATATGTCATAGCAGTGATAGCCCTATTGCTAAATCAATGTGAAGAACAAGTGTTTTAACAGGAGAGTGGTTTAGGTAGACTAACTCTCTAATCCACTTAGTCTGGAGTGTACTGTAATATTCCATGTCTTAAGGTCCTTTGACAAGAATTTCCTGATGCTCTGTAACAACTTTGAGATATCATCTTTAAGATGTAAATATTCAATATTTAAGGAAGTACTTAAGCAATCATTATCTTTATGCCTTCTGTCTTCGAATATGTAACAGTGCCAGGCAAGAGAGATGGCTCATTCAGTAAAGGTTGAAACCCACAATCAACAGAAGAAATGTGCATCGCTAGTTTGATTTTGGACAGAGAAGTTAATGAAATAGTAAATACAGCGATAAGAATTTTACTTAAAATTTATGTAGATTTAGACTGCATTTTTCTTCATTATCTGCAAGCTCAGTTTAGTAGACCGAGACACTGCTTCATAATCTGAAGTGCCATTGAATCAAATTGCATCTTAGATACAGTGGAAAATGGCCAATCAAACGTGTCTCTAGCACAGATGGCGTGCTTGGTGGGCTCATCTTTTTGTCTTTGATATTCTTTCATTTATAGAACCAAATAATCAAGTCATTGTGAGAAAATAATTTGTATAAAATATGAACTCTGTAATTGATATTTTAAAACCATGCTACTCAAATAAACAATTTTCTCATTTTTAAAAATTCATAAAACTGCCCACACATGCAATATTTACTTTTAAGGGAATTTCTGTCATTTTACAGGACAAGGAGTTCGTTATTTGTAAGAATGATTTCAAGATTTCTAAATTTTGACTCAGTATGGAGACAGTCATTTTTTAAATCAAAGATTTACAGCTTTATATAGAAGTGGCTATTTTAGAGTCCACTCTTATGTACCAAAATGGTCACACTGAAGGGCTGTGAGCACGATTTTATTTTAGATTACGCAGTGTTTCTGTTCCCTTCTGTTTTTGCCCTGTGGCATTGGGTGACATTTCATAGAGACTGAATTGGCAGAGGGCTGGAAAATATGTAATTATAAGAATCACCTGCTATGGAATTTCCTATTATATACCAGTCAGGATTCAGGCAGACTTTTCATAGGTGTTGGATGAGAAGTTTTCCTCTTCTAAAACCCGTGATTAAAATGTGGCATTTTGGTATATAAATAGGAGATAGATTCTGCATAATCCAGCTGTGAATCAGAGCTGGTGGAGTGATGGAAGTCTTTGACCTGTATCAGATGAGCAGAAGTACATAATTGGAAATATATTTTAAGACTAAGTGGAATAAACTTTTAAAATACTCTGTAGCTTAAAACAGACCAAGTGCTAAAATGCAGGAAGATGAATGATGAGATATTTTTCTTTACTTATTGCTCCTCAAAGGAATTCCAACAAAAAGAAGCAAATCTACTAAATTATACTTGAGGAATTTCTTCTGTATATCTGTACATATGCATGTATGCAGAATGTATACATATATGTGCAGAGTATATAAAGAATCTGTATAACAATTAGCAAACATGTTGTAGCATCGTAGTGAGTGCAGAGGATACACTAGGATCCTTCCTAGTTGGAAAGAAAATGCCTCAAGAAACTAATGTTTGGATAATAGCTTTACCTGCTACATTAGCCTTTGTAAATCAAGGTCGGTACAGTTGCAACTGTCAATTAACCACCTGGAATTACACAGGCAGCATTCAATGGCAGTTCTTCTCTGGCGACTGAAGCAATACATGCATTTTTCTATGTATAGTTGAGTTTGTATATGAAAGTTTGTCACAAGATGTTTTGCTTAAATATATATTTGTTATTCTACTACATTCTACTCCCATAGAAATTAAATTATTCTAGAGTCACTTGTACTGTTATTTTACAGTAAGAAGAGATAGATTAAAATAAGTTTGCCTTGGTAGGTCATTATCCATTAGCTTTCTATAATGATGTTTATAACTTTTGATAACTGTTAATTCAGTAGATGGAGTGTTTGAACTAGAGCCTGGACATCTTCTTCTCCAAATTTTGAAATGTTCCAAATTTTGAATGAATGTTGGCTAGAGATTTATATTTATATTTAAATTTATATTCCATTAATGTCTTTGTATTTACTTTACTATATCACTGTATATGTTCATTGATGATATTCTGAGCCCCAAATTATTTTATATTCCTGAAGTATCTCTTGATTCGCCTGTTGAAATTTCAGTCATCACAACTGTCCTGAAGTATTTCTCACATGCGTGGTAAGGGAGTCTTTCATGAAGTCTGTCATTTTGAAGTGTTTGACTTCATAGAGCTCTTTCTTGAAACACAGGATTTGGCATGGGACAAGACATTGTAAACATTGGTTAATGATGGACTATGAGGGGAGCAAATTAACCTGTCTATATTTACAATATTAAGTTGTATAATCTGTGGGGTGGGGCATGGTGCTCCGAACCTCTACTGCAGATAACCCCAGACACACAGTCACAGATATGCTCACTGCGCCCCACCCCCACAGGTTTCCCTGCCTCCCAGGAGGTCTGCTTTAACCTGAGACATGCAAGAGAGACCCCCACCCCAATTCAGCACCTGTTGGGACCCCAGCAAGACCAGCAGCAGTGGACTCTGCCCTGCCATGTTGGAGCTCCATCCTCCTTCCAGTCTGCACCCACACCTGCAGTTGTTGATCAGTGAAGCACTCCCTACCTCACAGCTCCACCTGCCTCCTTGGAGGCCTGCTCTAACCTGGGCTACCCAGATGAACTAACATCAGAGACAACCAGGTGGCGAAAGGCAAGTGCAAGAACATAATCAACAGAAGCCAATGCAACATGGCACCATCAGAACCCAGCTGTCCTCCTACAGCAAGCCCTGAATATCATAACATATCTGAAGAGCAAGATTCTGACCTTCAGTGTCTTCTGATGAAGATGATAGAGTCCTTTTAAGAGGATATAAATAATTCCTTTAAAGAAATACAGGAAAACAAAATCTAACAGGTAGAAGCCCTTATATAGGAAACAAATAAATCCCTTAAAGAAATACAGGAAAATAAAATCAAACAGGTGAAGGAAATGAATAAAATAGTCCAAGACCTAAAAATGGAAATAGAAGTGATAAAGAAAACACAAATGGAGACATTCCTGGCGATAAAAGTTAGGAAAGAGAACAGGAACTAAAGATGAAAGCATCATCAACAGAATACAAGAGGTGGAAGAGAGAATCTCAGGTGTAGAAGATACCATAGAAGAAATTGATATATTGGTCAAAGTAAATGCCAAGTTTAAAATGTTCTTAACTCAAAACATCCAGGAAATTTGGGTCACTATGAAAAGACCAAACCTAAAAAAGTAAGAATAGAAGAGAATGAAGATTCCCATTTCAAAGGAACAGAAACTATTTTCAACAAAATCATAGAAAACTTCCCTAACCTAAAGAAAGAGATGGTCATAAATGTAGAAGAAGCTTACAGAACACCAAAGAGATTGGACCATGATGGACAGGCAATCTGGCACCTGGTTGAGCACAGGTGTAAAATCTGGGCAACCCCGTGGAATAATCCACAAGGGACCAGAAAGCTTTATGCCAACACTCCCGGGAGGCTTTTGGCGCCAGCCAAGGTCACGAACCACCCTACCTCAGGTAGAGGCGTGGCCACAGAGCCCCAAGCCATCCCCATGTTAATGAGACACCTAGAGGCCTAGCCACACCCCTTCCCAGTTACTATATCTGCCTTGCCTCTCCCAGAGGCCAGGGGGTAGAATTCCATCTAGGCCACTCCACACAATGAAAATAAACGTCTTAGAATTATGGACTGTCTCTTCATCTGGACCTGCCGTGGGAAGCAAGGGATCTGGCCCTCAATTAAGGAGCCGCGTCTAATCTCTCGCTGAGGGCTTCCAAGCGCTCCCAGAGGGTACCCATTCACCCAAGCCTAAGCAGCTAGCCCAGCCTCTGTGGCGGAAACCCAAGCTGCACTCCTGCTAGTCAGTCTGTGGCACCCCTGAGGCTCTGCGGTAGGGATGCCTGTCTAGAGAACCCAAGAAGACGGCTGCTGTGCATTCCCCGAGAATGCCCCCTCCCCCACCCACGGGCAGGGCCCACAAAGGCTTCCCACAGCCTCCACCTGCCTGTCGGACTGTGTGGGAAGATGTGCGGCCACTTCCCACGTGTCTGCTGTCCTACCCAGAGTCGTAGTGCCCAGGGACAGACACGTGGGACTTCATCCCACCAAGCCAGGCTTATTCCCACAAGGGAAGAAGGCCAAGTAACATGTAAAGGCAATAAAGGCAGACCTATCAGAATTACACCCAGCATCTCAACAGGGACTCTAAATGTCAGAAGACCTTGGACAGATGTCATGCAGACCCTAAGAAATCACGGATGCCAGCCACAGATTACTATACCCAGCAAAACTCTGGATCACCATAGATGGAGAAACAGCCAAACCAAATTTAAACAATGTCTTTCTACAAATCCAGCCCTGCAGAGGATACTGGAAGGAAAACTCCAACACAAGAATAACTATGCCCAAGAAAACACAAGAAGTTAATCATCTCACAGTAAAACCTAAACAAGAGACTCATATACACACACACAGTAAACCTCCAGCATCAAAATAACAGGAAATAACAATCATTGGTCAATAATATCTCTCAATATCAGTGGACTCAATTCCCCAATAAAAAGACACAGGCTAACAGATTCCATCATTCTGCTGTATACAAGAAACATACCTCAGAAACAGAGATAGACACTCGCTTGAGTAAAGGACTGGAAAAAGGTTTTCCAAGCAAATGAACCCAAGAAAAAAAGCTGAATTGGCCATTCTAATATCTAGTTAAAACAAACAAAACAAAACAAAACAAAACAAAACAAAACAAAACAAAACAAAACAAAACAAAAAAACCTTTCACCCAAAAGTTATCGAAAGAGTTGGGGAAGGATTCTTGATATTCATCAAAGTAAAAGTCCAGCAAGATGACATCTCAGTTCTGAACACCTATGCCCCAAATGCAAGAATACCCACATTTGTAAAAGAAACTTTACTAAAGCTCAAATCATACACTTCAACCCCATTCTCACCAATGGTCAGTGAAACAGAAACTAAAGAGAGAAACAATGAAACAAACAGATGTCCTGAACCAAATGGATTTAACAGATATCTACAGAACTTTTCATTCCCCCAATAAACAATATACCTTCTTCTCAGCACCTCACAGAACCTTTTCCAAAATTGACTATATAATTGGGCACACAGCAAGCCTCAACAGATACAAGAAGACTGAAATAATCCCATGTATTCTATCAGATCACCACAGATTAAGGCTGGACTTAACAACGGAAACAACAGAAAGCCCACATACTTATGGAAACTGAACAACTCTCTACTCAATAACTTGGCCAAGGAAGAAATAAAGAAATTAAGACTTTCTAGAATTCATTGAAAATGAAGGTACAACATATCCAAATGTATGGGACACAATGAAATGAGTGCTAAGAGGAAAGTTCATAGCAGTAAGTGCCTTCATTAAAAAATTGAAGAAATCTCATACTAGCAACTTAACAGCACACCTGAAAGCTCTAGAACAAAAAGCAGCAAACAAACCCAAAAGGATTAAATGACATGAAATAGTCAAACTCAGGGATGAAATCAATCTATTAGAAAGGAAGAGAGCAATAGAAAGGGTTAACAAAACCAAGAACTGGTTCTTTGAAAAAATCAACAAGATAGACAAACCCTTAGCTGAACTAAGTAAAGGCACAGAGACAGTATCTAAATTTGCAAAATCAGAAATAAAAAGAGAGACATAACAACAGAAACTGAGGAAATTCAAAAAATTGTTAGGTCTTACTTCAAAAGGCTATAATCCACAAACTGGAAAATCTAAGTGACATGAATTTTTTCTTTTAGACATATACCACTCACTAAAGTTAACTCAAGATTAGGTAAACTATCTAAACAGTCCCTAACTTCTAAGGAAATAAAAGCAGTCATTAAAAATCTCCAAAACAAAACTGCCCAGGGCCAGATGGCTTTAGTGCAGAGTTCTACCAGACTTTCTAAGAAGAGCTAATACTAAAACTCCTCACATAATTCCACAAAATAGAAACAGGGGAAATAGTACCTAATTTATTGTATAAGGCCACAGTTACCCTGAGATCTAAACCACACAAAGACTCAATAAGGAAAGAGAACTGCAATCCAATTTTGCTTATGAACATTGATGCAAAAATACTCAACAAATTCTCACAAACTGAATCCAGAAACACATCAAACCACCATTTACCATAATCAAGTAGGTGTCATCTCAGGGATACAGGCATCGTTCAATAAATGAAAATTCATCAATGGAAGCCACTATATAAACAAACTGAAAGAAAAATCACATGATCATCTTAGTAGATGCTGAAAAAAAACCTTCAACAAATTCCAATACCCCTTCATGTTAAAAATCTTGGAGAGATCAGGGATGCGAGGTGCATACACAAACATAATGAAAACAATATACAGCAAGCCAATAGCCAACATCAAATAAAATGTAGAGAAACTTGAACAATCCCAGCTGCTTCAGGATAAAGACAAGGCTGCCCACTCTCTCCCTATTCCATGTAGTACTTGAAGTTCTAGCTAGAGCAATAAGACAACAAAAAGAGATCAAAGAGATCCAGTTAGAATGGAAGAAGTCAAGGTGTGTACTTGCTGGTAATATGATAGTATATGCAAGCTGTCTTCAGAATTCTGCCAGAGAACTCCTACAGCTGATAAACAACTTCAGCAAAGCGGCTTGATTAAAAATTAACTCAAAGAAATAAGTAACCCTCTTTTATACAAATAATAAGTGAGGAGAGAAAGAAGTTAGGAAAACAACATCCTTCACAATAGCCACAAATAATATAAAATATCTTGGTGTAACTCTAACCAAGCAAGAGAGAGATCTGTGTTAGAAGAACTTCAAGTCCCTGAAGAAAGACATTGAAAAAGATATCAGAGGATGGAAAGATCTCCCATGCTCATGTACTGGTAGGATTATCATAGTGAAAAATAGCCATCTTACTAAAAGCAATCTATAGATGCGATGCAATCCCTATCAAAATTCCAGCACAGTTTTTACAGACCTTGAAGAGCAATTCTAAACTTCATATAGAGAAACAAAAAACCCAGGATAGCCAATATAATGCTGAACAATAAAAGAATTTCTGGAGGAGAGACAAGAGAGTGGCCCAGAGTGCCAGGAGAATGAAGTTCGGAAGTTCCAGAGACCTGGGATGGGGCAGTCTCCCAGTAGTCAATGCAGGTGACCTTAGCCGAGATGCCTAACTGTGGTGGCATGGAATGCGAAGAGGGTACCTCCTGTAGCCAGGCAGGACCCCCATTGGAGGGATGGGGATACCAACCCACCCACAAAACTTTTGACCCAAAATTTGGCCTGTCTAAAAGAAATGCAGGAATCAAGATGAGGCAGAGACTGAGGGAATGGCCAACCAATAACCTGCCCAACTTGAAACCCATCCCACAGGCAAGCACCAATCCCTGACATTATTAATGACACTCTGTTATGCTTGCAAACAGGAGCCTAACATAACTGTCTTCTAAGCTGATGGGGGGGGGGGTCTACCCATCAGCTGACTGAAACAGATGTGGATAACCACCACCAAACAAAAGTCAGAGACTCTTATGGAAAAGTTTGGGGAGGGATTGAAGGCCCTGGAGGGGATGGGAACCCCACAGGAAGACCAACATAGTCAAATAACCTGGGCCCTTGGGAGCTGTCAGAGACTGAGCCACCAACTGAAGAACATACACCAGTAGGAATAAGGCCTACAGTACATATGTAGTAGACATGCACTCAGTCTCCATGAAGGTCCCCCAACAGCTGGAGTAGAGGCTCTCCTTAAAGCTGTAGCTTGGTTGTGGTATAAGTTCCCCCACAGAGCTACCCTGTCTGGCCTCTGTGGGAGAGGATGTGCATAATTGAGCAGAGACTTGATGTGCCTGGGGTGGAGGTCCACTCTCTCAGAGAAGAAGGGGATGGGGAAAGGGGCTAGGGACTCTGTGAGACAGGAGCTCGGAGTAGGGGCAGTGTTGGGATGTAAATAAATAAATAAATAAATAAATAAATAAATAAATAAATAAATAAGTAAATAAATAAGTAATAAATAAATAAAGTGGTATAAATCTAGTCACAATCTGTTCACTAGATTCTCTTTGTCTTTTTCTTCACTCCCCTTCTCTTCTGTTGGTCTCTCCACCTTTAGTCTCACCCATTTCTCCTGCGTAATTAACTAGATTCTTGGTCTCCAGATCAGATTCCTACTGAGCTTTGTCTTTTTGATATTATTACTTGGACACATTTACAACTTACATGCATAACCCATTCTTAGCAAACCATGGTGTTCCTCTTCAATGTTTTCCTTCCTCGCTTCCCTTGTTTTGGTCATTTCTTTTTTAAGATTACTATTTTCATAGATACCCTAGAGCTTTTTGATTTCTCCATTGAAATAGATTCTCCCTACCTCCCTCCCTCCCTCCCTCCTTCTCTCTTTCCTTCCTTTTTCTTTCTTTCTTCTTTCTGTGTGTGTCTGCAGAAGTCAGAAGGTTAGATTCCCTGAAGTTGGAATTACAGGCATAACCTGTTTGTGTCTCTTCGAGCCTTTTTAAACCTTCCAAATGCAGCTACCATGACCCCCTCACTGAATGGAAATCAACATTTGGGAAATAAATGGTGAAGTATATTTTTTATGATGCATATCTTGAGGAAGTAGTTTTGTCTTCTTTTTTGAAAATTTTTTTCATATTACATTTAACAACTTGACCACATGGACATCATTTTATGCTTATCATGGTTCAAAGTACTTAACTGGTAAAACTACAGAACATATGTTTCTTATTTTGTAGGTTATGAACAGAAACTTAAGAGTAGTAGCCAACTGACTAAAGCCAGTAAGTGTAAACCTACTTTAAATTTATGTTTCTTTTCTCTTAGGACCTGCAACATACAATCCTGTTTTAATGAGATCTGGTGCCATAATCACATTCGTTAAAGGACCAAAGCGTTTTGAAGAAATTCATGGCGAGTTCTCTCCTGGCCCTACAACATATGAGGTTTGTCAGAGCTTTCTCTCAGCTATGACATGAGTAGAATTATTTCTAGAAAGTGCAGAGCATATGTACATTGGGTTCTTCTCTTTGGTTTATTGATATTATTGATGAATCAGAATCTCTTACTTAAGATACTTTTGAAGACGTATTTTGACATTTTAAAAAAAAAAACTATTGAAGAATTACACATTTAACATTGTATTAATTTTACATATGTCCTCTATAGCATTGCCATATCTACTCTCCTGTAAATTTAAAAAGTATTTGGATGCTTTATGCTTTTAAAATGTATATTTATATATTTAATATTTTAATATGTCATTTGCCTTCATAATGAATTACGGTCTTCCAAGATGAGGGCTTTCTGAGAGTATGGCTTAAATCTGTATAAAATAGTGGTTATTGTGCTTGTATTAGGTCTTTATAATACTTTTGAGTGTATTTTGTAGGATATTTGATGAGCACTTGTAAGTTCCAGTACTTTTTAACTGGGCTAAGGTTACCTGATATGGTCGGTGATAAATGAATCTTAACAAGGCCGGGATAGAGAGGTCTCAGCAAGACTAAGGCTGAGACAAGTTTATTGCAAGCAATCAAACTTACCAGAAACAGAATATAGTGGTGGTTGCCAGGATACAATGAGTTTTTTCAAGCTATGCAGGGTACACAAGATTAATGACTGAGACCAATTGTCCTGTCAAGTTTCTATGTGGTTTGTTGGCTTCTAGGGAACATGAAGAATCCAAAGGTGGCCTGAATGCTTCTCTGCCTGAGAGAGTGCCTGTTTCTCAGGAACTGAAAGGCACACTGCCCCAGGAGCCATGGGCTCTGACTTAAAAAACCCTGTGTTGCATGTCTCTCAAGGTAGCTAGACCAGGCCAACTCCATAGTTCCCCACAAGCACCGGCATTAGTTATTTAGGTGTTTGGTATGGGATCTTCTTGTGCTTTATTTAAAGTCTTTGTCTAGTGGAATGAATTCCGTCGTAGCTCCTCTAGGCTTTGTGCGACACAAACACAAACGTACCCGCTGACCTTGTATTCCCATTTTAGTGGTGAGTGTGTCACACTCTTTCCTTCATGTTGTTGTTTGTTTTTTATCAAAATGATGTTCTTGCAGGTAGCAGATTCTTTCGGCTTGTATTTATGTTCAGTTTATAAATCTTTAACCTATAGTGTTTATTATTACATTATTTGACAGGTAAGTCCTTTTTCTTGTAATCTAAAAACTTTTCCTGGATACTTTACATGTCCTTTGCTCCTTCCTTCCTCTGCTCTCTGCTCTTTTATTTTATTTTATTTTTTTATTTTGGGTTAATCAGTTTATGATGTAACTTCTTACTCTGTTCGTATTCTTTTGGTCCACTGTATCAGTGAATTTTATAACACACAGACACACACAGACAGACAGATGCACACACACACAGACACAGACAGACAGATATACACACACAGAGACACACACAGACACAGACACAGACAGATACACACACACAGACACAGACAGACAGATATACACACACAGAGACACACACAGACACAGACAGACAGATATACACACACAGAGACACACACAGACACAGACAGATACATACACACAGACAGACAGATACACACACACACAGACACACACAGACACAGACACAGACAGATACACACACACAAAGACAGACACAGACACAGACAGCCAGACAGACACACAGACACACACAAACAGATACACACACACACACAGACAGATACAGACACAGAGACAGATACACACACACACAGACACAGACACAGACACACAGAGACAGACAGACAGACACACACACATATGTATTTGTTTTTCTTGAAACAGGGTTTCTCCCTGCAGCTCTAGCTGTCCTGGAACTTGCACTGTAGACCAGGCTGGCCTTGAACTCACAAAGCTTCACCTACCTCTGCTTCCCAAGTGCTGGAATTAAAGGCATGCACCACCACCAAGAGGCTGCACTTTCTATGTTTTAACTATGTTAATTTTTTATTCTTTTCCTTTTTAATGTAGGGCTCCTTCGTGGTGTTTTTGTTGTTTTGTTTTGTTTTGTTTTTTTGGTGTTTTTTTTGTTTGCTTTTTTTATGTGCAAGGCTCCTGTTGTATGATGTGGTTCTGATGCTCTTGATTCATTTATCCATTTCTGAATAAGTTCCCTGTTTCATCTTCTTTAAGAGGAGAGTTATTTCTTTCCTTGAGACCTCAAGTATGTCAGACAGTCTGCTCCTTGCCTGGTGAGAACTTGCTTAGTTTGTTTTATATTTGTTTAAGTGTGACTTGATGCTTTTCTCTCTGTCTTGGATTTAGAGTTTCTGAGTAGACTGTTCCTACACGATGACCTGTGGTCTGAGTGTAATTCAGATCTTCTGTGCTTTGTGGACTCACATGCCTATACTGTTTCCATGGTTTGAGCACTTTTCTATTACTATTTAATTAAATAGCGTTCCCAATCCCTTTCCTTTCCTTTCTTTTTTGGATCATTAGAAATGAAAATATTTACTTAATGATATCTCATAAGAATTTCTTTATTATTTTCTTGTATGGCACTCATTCAGAAGGATTATGTCTCAAGACCAATCATCTGCCAAACATCTCATTCCCTAATATTCTCTTTGGGGGGTTAAGATTTCAACATATGGCTTGACAGTACAGTGGGCTGAGGTTGTTTAAAATTAGAGCTGTGAAAAATTAATTTTCTAGAGAGTTTGAGAGTCTGTATTAGTCTACTTTCAAGAAGCAAGGAGACAGTACATGTCTAAACTGCTGCTCTAAGTAAACTTGCTCCATTTTCTATACTTAGAATTATGTATGTTAATATACAATTGTATTATAAAAATGAGTTTCATTGCTTAAAGACGAAAGAGAAAAATTTAAAGTTAAATGTATGGAAAAGTTAACTTTATTGCATTAAGAGAAAACTGACAATAAATCTTAATTAAATTAATTAATGTAATCTGCAACAAAGATGAAAACTACCACAAATATAGTTGCAACGTGTGTGTATTTTAGGACTTGACTGTAGGAGGGCCCATAAGTTGCCATTATTATTTTATTATTATTTGTTATTATTATATATTTATTATTATTACTTTTATCATATGCCAGTTCATCTCTACCTTATAAGTATTGACGCAATTTGATCTATCTTCTGAAAATCTAAAACCAAAAATAGAAAATATAACCCTTGAACATTATAGCAATCTAGTAAAATATGTGAATGTTTGAATTATAAAAAGGTATTTGGAGTTTTGTGACTAGATGAGGAGTCCAAAGATGTGTGGAGTAAGGAAGTCAGGCAAACAGAGCCAATAAAATGTCACAGTATTTTCTTTTTATAAAATTTGAAAAATTTATGGGAGTTTTCTTTTTAGACAAATCAAAATTGATAGAGAAAAATAAAACAATGTATACAAACTCACGGAATCACCAAAATAGACAGAATTCTTGGCAAGCTGTTATTTTCCTTTGTATTTAAGTAAAATGCATTTGGACCTGTATGTGCATAACGATTCAAAAGTCTCTTCCATGAATCATAGACATTGAAGATTTCTGAGTACAGTTGTTACTGGATAATCGAAAATGCTGAGAATGATAGGAATACGAATTAAACTAAGATCAAGTTTAATTCTTAATAATTAAAATATGACTCTCTTCTATAACTTTCTGATAAATTTTAAATAAACAGTAATAGAGAACACACATACATGGATCCACACATATGATTTTGATATCAGATAAAAGATAGTTTCAAGAATTTTTCCCAAAATATATGTATTGATCTGTACAAAAATTGTTTATTAGCGTATTTATTTTAAAATCTGGTCAATGTTTGATTTTTAAATCCAATCTGTTGTCTAAGAGACATCCTGGCAGTTTGATTTCCAATAAATCTTTCTTTCTACCCATGGAGTGGTATAGTTGGGTGGTTTCACTGCATGCTTGCTTATGGAAACAACTTTGAATGTGCCCCCGTCACTCCACATATTCAGCTATATTTTGTGGTGTTTTTGTTTGAGGTTTTCTATTTTATTGTCATTTTAATGTGAAAAATTTTAATGTCAGTACTTTAAGCATTTTATCCTGTGCTGATTAACCAACCGAAAATCTTCTTTGATAAAATATATTTTTAGTTTTATTTCCCCATTTTGTAATTTTAAATTTGTTTTCACTGTATATTTGGATGTGACAGACTTTTCTTGGTGAGATCTATCACACATCCACTTATTCCAGAAAGAAAGCTCATGACAAACCAAAGTAACAATTGCTCCAGTATCCAATTTTGGTGAACCAGTGCCTTTTTTCTCTTTCCTGAGGTTACTAAAAGGAGTATGGTTGAGGAATTCTTACAGGGAGCGAGGGTAAGTTAAAAGTAGTTACATCACTAGAAAGCACATTACCACTCCGAGAGCTCTGCACAGCTCGCAGGGAGCTCCATGATCCGGATGCTCCTTCCTCTCTGTGGTTGGCTCGTTCAGTCTTCACCCTGTGTGTCTCCTCCTCTGTATACTGGTGGGAGGGGCTGTCAGGAAATTTCAAATTTTTGTTCTCTGGAACATGAACCTGGGACCTTTTGTAATTTTTTGTTCCCCTCCTTTTCCCTCCTAGAGGAAGTGTTTTGATTTGTAGGGAAATTTCAGAGAAAGCTCCACCATCCTTCAGCCCTTACAAGTCTTTCCGGCCTCCCTGGCCACAGAGGGAATGATGTAGATGCTCGTTTTTATTATTACGTACAGTGCATAGTGCTGGTTGGTTTGTGTTCATTTGTGTGTCTGTGTTTTTGACCTTTACTCTAAACTTCAGAATCAGTTTGTTTATTTATTCAAAATAACTTTGTGAAATTGTCCTCAGTAATTCCCTGAACCCATACTTCAAGTTGGGAAGAGTAAACATCTTAATACTTTTTATCCGTGAGCTTGTAATTATTTTTCAGTTGTTTCTATAGTCTTTTATTTTTTTAAATAAAAAGCTGCATAGTTTCTCTCATCTAATTTTTATATGTTTTTGTCAACGTTGACCAAGATTTCTATTTTGCCATGCGTCAAGTTCAGGGATTTTCACATACCCCTACTAATTTTGTCATAATGGGTGTTGAATTTTGTCAAATCATTCTGTATGTTTTTGATAATGTCTTATTTTTTGTGATCAAGTCTCCTTATACACATGTAAATGACAGCTGTTGTTACAATTATACAGACAGGATTCACTTATGGCAGAGACTCAATCTGTGCTACTCTTACAACATGGATATGCCTCTTCTGTCTGCATTGCTAACTGTAAACAATTCCAGTATGTATGTATGTATGTATGTATGTGTGTATGTATGTATGTATGTATGTATGTATTTGCAAAACATGACTCTGGAAATATCATGTAGCTGGTGCAATATAGCAGTATAATGACCTGAATAGCTTTCTAAGTACTGCAGTGCATGCTTCATTTGGAAGCCACATAGATTTCTGTGTACCAAGACTCATGGAAATGTAGCAGGAGAAAGAACCCGGTGGAAACACACTTCTTGGTCACGTTGCTTGCTGTGCTTTGAGTAAAGCACTCCTTGTATCTTACGGGGGCTCTTATTTCTTTTTCCAGTTCAATGGAGAAGAAACTGGCTAGCTCAACTAGCTTGTGAGAGAGTCAATGAAATGGTATTTCTGCTTCTTTCTACATAATGCAGTAGCTGGTCTGCACAAAAGCCTGTTCTTTTAAGAATCCTTTAACTGACCCTTTGCCATTGCCCCTGCTGGGTGCCACAGTCACTCAGCTTATTTTTATAATTTAACGTTTTGCTTAATTGAAAAATTAAGAGATGAACAGTGGTTAGCATCAATGATTCAAAATTAGATGCCTGAATTCAAATCTTAGTTTTTCTATAAAACCCTATATGACTGCAGCAGTCGGCTATAGGAATTGCTAAAGTGTCTGTTTCCTTTTCTTACTCTGCTGAGGGAGTCAATAGTACATTCTTTAGAATTATTAAAGTTCACTGAGCTGGGAGAATATTGTTAGATATAGAGGACTTGCTATTATTACTAAAATATGTTGTTAAAATGAGGAAGTGTGATGAGAATTTTAAAAAAAAAAAACAACAGCAAGATGTTAGTCACAGTAGTTACTTTTTCTTGTAGAAACAATTTTATAGTGGAGAATTAGTTTAATAATAGTCCAGGTGGATATAAACAATAAAATCCTCCTAATTCATTGTTGCTTTATGGTATAAATTTTAAAATTATATTTAGTTTTTTGCTGTTATGTAACAGACACCTGAGTTTTAAAGAAACATAGAATGGTAGAAGCAGATACAGTCTCCACAGTGAGAAGGCAGCATGGGAAAAGAGCATAGGATATGATATACGCGTGGTGCATGCTGGGATATGAAGTGTGTCACCACATCTCATGTGCCTGGGTAGCAGCCTGCCATGCGGCTTTACTACTGCGTGGCCTTCTCACATGAGGCCGGGAGATGCTGACAGTCAGGAAAGGGGCTTCATCCCAGAGACTACTTACCTCAGGCGTACCATGCGTGCTCGACTCCAC
This sequence comes from Uromys caudimaculatus, assembly GCA_028551405.1. Lineage (NCBI taxonomy): Eukaryota > Metazoa > Chordata > Mammalia > Rodentia > Muridae > Uromys > Uromys caudimaculatus. Next base: position 109,033,468 of record CM052704.1, read on the forward strand.
ATTTTGAACATTGTCCTGTAACTTTTATGTTCTAGGTCTCTTTCTTTTTGCTGTAATTAGTCCTGATGTTTCTCTTCTTATGCCTTCATTTCCCCCAAGAAATAAAGTTATAATAGCTGCTTTAGTCACGTTAGCACATGGCTAATTTAACCTGAAATCCCAGTGCCAACAACTTAACAATGACTTTAAGTCACAAATAATATGTCTGAACAAACAACAAGTCATAGAACTATAAATGATTTTCAAAGTAAACAAATCTTCATATGATCAATTTATGAAAGCAAAATTCCTATCATAGCTATGATTATGGTGACTACCTTGGTATTTGCTGAATGGGATGTGATCTCAGAGAAGAAGAGACAGAAAATGCCACACACACTCTCTACATGTTTGACTTGTAGTCTTCGGTGAGGGCATAACCTAGTGGCTGCAGGCATGCCTCCCCCAGTCCGACACCATTTTTAGGGTGCAGTTGTTAGCTCTATGTGGTTAATGAGCAGCATGATTTCTTAGTGGTTCTAGTTAGAAAACTGAAAATTAAAATTACCTAACTATAAGTTTAAAATTACTTTTTAAAATCTGTATCAGTGAAAATGAATTTTACATGCTATTATTGAGTTATAGTTTTTCAGTGTCTAGCATTCTTTTTAGAATTTTTAAGCCAATAATATTTACATATACAAAGCATAAAATACACAAAGCATTTGAACAAGCAGTTCTGTATCATTTCCTTAAAGAACAATATCTGATGGCATAAGTATCGTGCTTGTGTATTTTTCATGATTTTTGTAAAGAAAATTATATGTCCATAATTTTAATGAGAAGTAAATCAATTTTCCAATCTTCAAATGCCTATTCTGATTAAGACTAGTCTCAGCTACATGTAAAATAAAACAAATAAATATGGAAACTTCTTCCCTTCTCATACAGAAGAGCGTGGCAGCTTGGAACTCCAGGGGAGACTCATGGGGACTCTTTGATTTACCAGGTCATGGGCTTCTGTCAACTAACATAGCCAAGCTGACCTTGTAGCTCCAGAGGTCTAGTGCAGACATAGCACTCACATTCCATGGCTAGGAAGGAATGACCCAAAAGATAATTCCTTCGCTTTGAAAGGCATCACTCCAAATTCATTGTAAAAAAACTTAAGTTTGCAATTTGGTAATAATTTTCTTTCTTTGTGAGTAACCAGGAGTGGCCATCTCTCCCTGTAAGGAATGTAGTTAAGGTTTGGGACAGTGAGGTCATTTACTAGAGTCCGCTGCATACCTTTTGAAGAACATGGGTACACACTGAAGAGCAGGAAAGACAGCGGTGAAATCTGACTTTTAACTTGTGGCAATTGGTCTGGCTATTACAACCCATTTGTCAATTGTTTGTCATGATTCAATTATTGTAATAGCTGTAATTGGTTCTGCCTCATCTACTAAGAAAGTGGTAAGTTATTAAAGTAAAAGACAGACAGCTCTGTCATATTACTCAGCGGTTTGATACGTCAAACTACTTTCCTCTCCCTTAAAACATTTTCTCTGAGCCTGAGCAGTTCCTGGCTGTTTTGGAGCAGGTGATCCCAGGTTTGGCGTTGCTAAGGACAGTCTTCCTTCTGATGAAATGCTACAATAACTGGCTTTAGCAACAAACTTATTTTACCTCAAGGTTTTAATTTTGATAAAACTAAAAGCTGCGATCTTACCAGTACTAACTTGCTAAGGGCTTGAATTGCAATAGCTAGTTAGCACGTTCATATGAGTGAAGTGGCCATTCGGGTGCGCGCTTTTCTCTGCTCTGGATGTGCCTATACAGACGGAGATTTAATGCAATTAATTGTCCAACATATAATTTCTAAGCTTGTAGAAATGTTTGAGAATATATCTGCTAATGCCATCACTTACGACAGTTGACAAGGTCACACTGACAAGTTGGTGACAGTACTGAAATCAGGGTGAGAGTCACTGTTGTTGATCCAGAGCTTTCTCTCTCCTTTTCTCTTCTCTCTCTTCTTTCCATGCTTCCTCAGTTCGTTCCTAAACTCCTTTATGTATTTGAACAATATAAGCCTTAAAATATTTTTATTATACAACATTCAGATGTAGAAAACTATCTTTTGGGTGCAAAATGATTTAAAAAATTTTTATTTTGTCTTATTTTATTGTTATTGATATCTGTCTCTTGCCTCCTGAGCTATCTTGCTGGGTCTGTCAGGAACTATTTTAAAACAAAAGATGCTCCCAATATTGTTGAAAAATTTGATGCTTGGGACCTCCAGTAAACTAATTATTGAAGATATATTTAACTTCTGAATATAGGTGTATTACAGAATGACAGAAGAGTCATGTATGTTTTGCATTTTCAGTATTTTCATAAGTAATTACAGGACTCTGTCTTTATGGAAAAATGCAGAACCTCATATTCTTCACTTTAATCCTTCTAGAAAATATATAACGGGAGCCAGAGGCTAAGGCCTTACTTGACAGTATAAGGAAGATTTAACCAAATGTGCAGCTGTATGCTCTGGGAAAATGAACCTTGAGTTAGTTATTATAACAACAAGTTTACACAAAATCTTATGTACTAATTGCCAACTATAAATCAAATATTCATTTTATAAGATGAAATGCTGAAATGCTAAGGGGTGTGTCTGTACATGCTATGTGCTGTTTCAGATGCTGCCTGTGTCAACCATATGCGCGTCAACAACAGGGCTGTCCCTGATGCTTTCCCACATGTTTGTTTTAGTTTGTAGCATGAGAATACTTATGGACTCATGGGTTTCTCACTATAAGCTTGTTTATGATAAAACAAATGACTTTAATGGATTGATATTTGGAAAGCATCACCAGTGTGAGTTTTCCTCAGATGATAAAGTATATTGTAACAATATAGGCTATCACTCTGGTTCCAGTTCAGAACTTCCACTCCTGGAATTGTGTTGCGAGTTTGAAGGAGGTAGTGAGCGATCTCCTGCGTTTAGAACCCACAAGTGGAATGCCCTGAGAAGTGGCCTTTACTCCAGTTTCTTCATTCCAGTGGTGAATTTTAACCAGACTCTTAAAGTTGTTACCATCTGTGTACTCTGTTGTCACATGCCTGGGTGTGTCTGGAGAGCATAGCTGTCCTGTCCGGGTAGGCACGTGCATAGTGACCTCCTTAGCAGAGATAGCTATGTTCCTTTAAGGTTCATAGTCCTTCCCGTTGATCTTCTAGATCTCTACGCCACTCTTAAAAGACTATCACTTGAGCATCTTTTCTCTAGCATTCACAATATCCTGCAAGTTAAAAAAAATGCTCGTATAGTGATACACAGGCAAAATTTTATACCTCTTCTCATGTGACTGTAGTCCAAATATACTGCCTAAAATTGCTTGTACAATGTGTATATAAAGTGCATATGGAACATAACAACCTTGCTGTTAGACTTGAGTCCTATACCCAAGGTTTTTAATTAAGGACATACAAACTGTCCCAAATCCATCCTCTTGCACCAAAGTACCAGTGACATTGCAGACACTACTTGTCTCAAATATTGCAGGTAAGGTATAATTTATATTACCAACCTATGGTCATAAATATTTGTAGGTATGGTTTGGATTGCTTGCTTGTTCTTTTCAGCTTGAAGCACTTAATTGGTAAAACATTGCGTTTATTTTTCATCTTCTATTTACAAAATATTGAATAAATGCTGAAAATTTGTAGCAAATAATTTAACTCTTAAGGATTTCTCTTTATGCAAAATGGAAATAATAGCAATCTACCATTCAAGTGTCTTATGGTAAATTAAATTTATTGAAAATGCCTTCAGTGTCTGATGTGCAATGTAGTACCAGCAACAACATTAATAAAATCCATGGTAGAATAGACCTCTGTCTGTCTGTCTGTCTGTCTGTCTGTCTGTCTGTCTCTATGTGTCTTCCTATCTATCTATCTATCTATCTATCTATCTATCTATCTATCTATCTATCTATCTATCTACTATGTATCTATTCTAGCCACTTTGAAGCAGGGTTCTTATTCAGCCTAGGCTAGTCATGAATACAATATCCTGCTATCTATGCCTCCTCAGTGCTAGGATTATAGCTATGTAACACCACGCTCAGCTTAGTTTTTATATTTAATGTTACAGAAAAAGTGTTCTTCCAATTTTAGAGTTTAAGAGCGTAGCAATATTTTCAAACTGCTATTTAGAGTTTTCTGTATACCTTGTTACTAGTCAAGTTGCTCCTAGCAACAACCTTGAGAGGTGGAAGCTATCATAAGAGGCTCTTAAAAAGATACAGATGCTGAAATACACAGTTTAAGTCTATTTAGTGACAAAACAAAGATTTTGCATTGTGCAAAATCATGTGAAGGCCACATGCCACCTAATAGATACTCAAAAATAACTATTAGCAAGGAATAGTAGTTCATGCCTCTGATCATAGCAATCAGGAGTCCGAAGTAGAAGAATTGTCACATTTTAAATCCAACTTGAATGACTACATAATGTGCTCCAAGTTAGCCTCATAAGACAACAAAACTGTCTTGAAAACAAAACAATGTTCAACAAAAATTATTTGTTTAATGGCTGTTCATACAGTGTAAAATTTTACTCTCTTTTAATTGTCTTTCTACATGAACACATTTTATAAATTTATCTTGCAAGGAATAGAAGGGCAGTGTCAGATGTGTAGATGCTTGTTCAAAGGCACTGTTGCTTCCCTTGAAGCCTTGATTGTGTCTAACTTCATCTAAAACCACAAAGCCTGTGTGACGCTCATAAGCATGTGCTACACTTGCTATTTATTGCTTCTGCTCATACAATTCACATGAGAAAATTGGATCCATTAGTTTTCATTCACATCCCGCTCCAAAGTATAGTTCATGTTCATGGCATGAGCTGGTAGAGCAAAAATATTTGAAGTGGTCCAAAATATTATTCACCTTTCTGATGGCAATCTCTTGATTTTATTTTGTCATCATTGGATCCACTTTTAGGAAACCCGAACATAAGAGGCAGGGTAGAGCGTCTATTGTTTGGTCTTATTTCAGCCATTAACTGCAGTCAAGGTGCCTTTCAGGAAGAAAGGGTGATAGATAGGCTGCATCCTCAGGCTCACATTCACTGTCATGGAGAACAAAAGTCAGGTAGGCGGGAGGCAGCAGAAGACAGAGTGCAGAGGGATCCAGGTGCAGAGCTGCCAGGGAAGAGGAAGACGAATGTTCCCATTGCCGCTGCTCCTTGCATTTCCTTAGTCATTAGTGTGACAGGTCTGTAATTGATGACATGACATGGGACCTGTTATAAAGCTTCTTTCCCCGTATTTGAAGCTACCCTATGTCCGATATCCGCTGCATGGCTATCCAGAGTGTCACTACATCTGCTCTCATGTCTCAATCCAGGTTATCTCAGTAATGACAGGGAATCACAGGACGTGTAAAAAGGGAAGATGACATTAAAGTTTCATTGCTGTGTTAACTGCAATTCTCAGCAGTGATCTCCTATGTAATAATAGGCAAGGTCAAGAATAAATTTATCAGACTAAGAGAAAATAGTATAATTTGAGCTCTCAATCTGCTGCAACAAAATGCTTTGCAGTCAGAGGCTCATCTTTTACTCATTTGCCTTTCCTAGTTGCAGTTTTTAGATTAAGAGTTCTCAAGAAATGCACCACACAGATCATTTGGATAGATTAATTAAGCCAAGTTCTTGACGAAATTCACTAAATGTCCAAATCTTGACTAACCATTCTTGATTATATTTTAATAATGGCTTGAAGATTATTGAATCTTTCAGGAGTTACTGAAATATATTTGATTTAATCATATATTACGTTTATAATTACTAATTTATCAATATTATTAATTTGGGAATTTATTAATAAAATCACGATAAAAATTGGTAAAATATCTGTACCATTATAATAAATATATGTTGAAAAAATTTTAATATGAATCTTAAAGGTAGGAATTTTATTACCAATCCAAAAATGTTACCAACAATTTACAGAAGTTTTTCTTGAATAGGGCTTTAAATTGTTTTAGTAGATACTTGTGCTGGCTAGCTATGCCAACTTGACACAAGTGAGGGTTATTTATAACGAAAGAACCCCAGTTGAGAAAACACTCCACATTAGATCATGCTGTAGGGCATTTTTTACTAGCGATTATGGGGAAGGGCTAAGAGCATTGTGGATAGGGACACCCCTGGAATGATGGTCCTGAGTTCTATAAGAGAGCAGGCTTAGCAAGCCATGGAGAAGCAAGCCAGTAAGCAGTGTTCCTTCATATTCTCTGCATTAGCCACAGCCTCCAGGTTCCTGCTCTGTTTTAGTTCCTGTCCTCACTTCTTTCAGAGGTGGACTATGATATGGATATGTAAGCCAAATGAACCCTTCCCTCCCCAAGTTGTACATGACCCTAAAAGGTCATGGTGTTTCATTACAGCAATAGAAAACCAGCTAAGACAATACCATTTCTATTTGAGTTGTACAGAACAGAACAATAGTAAAAATATGCTTCACAGAACAATTATTTGTAATGAGAGTCTCTCTACTTTGGGAACAGATTCAGTTTGTTATGTACTAATGTTGGCACATGAACATGTAGCTATTCTTTCATAAAGCTCTTTTAAAATGAATTACCCCGTTACTATTATAATGGCTTCATGCTGAACCTTGGTGGGACGAGCTTTCAAAACAAAACTTTTCAAAAAAGGTGAAGAGGAGGGCAGTGGTGATCTATCCCTGAGTCTCTTGATATCAGTCTTCCATTTCTGTTTCCTGTTCTGCAAACTTTATTGCCATATATGATTCTACTAGTTGTGCTTTCAGTGAAGCATTATAAGTCATATAGTTACACATTTGCCAACCAATATGTATGGCATTCAAGACCAGAACATATGCCATGCATGTGACATTCAAAACCCTTAAGACTATTCATATGATTTTTTTGCATATTAGTTATTCCACAGGTCATTAAATATCTTACCATGACATTCATCTGGCTAGCCACTTATTTGAAAAGTTCATTCAAATCCATGCAGATAATCTCTTCCCCGTCTGTTCTTTTCTTTACTTGAGATTTCTGTCTGGCCTTTGTTTACTTTTCTGTCTTCCCTATTGTCTCATTTTCGCCTTGTCTGATTATTGGTCTAGTAGATCTCTCCAGTTTCTGTCTTTGCCTGACTTGCCTCCAGTATCCTAGTTTCACACCTCTTGTGCAATTTTAAGAATTCTTTTTTATATTTATTTTTTAGTGGTTATTTTATATATTTACATTTCAAATGTTGTCCCCCTTCCCAGTTTCCCCTCCACAACCCCCCCATGCCAATCCCCCTCCCCTTTGCCTCAGTGAAAAAGACAGAAACAACCTCAGAGTAAAAGGCTGGAAAGAAACTTTTGCAAGCAAATGGTCCCAAGAAACAAGCTGGAGTAGCTATTCTAATATCAAATAAAATTGACTTTCAACAAAAAGTTATCAAAAAAGATGGGGAAGGAAACTTCATACTCATCAAAGGAAAAAATCCACCAAGATGAACTCTCAGTTCTGAACATCTGTGCCCCAAATGCAAGGGCACCCACATTTGTAAAAGAAACTTTACATGCTCAAAACACACGTTGAAACTCACACAGTAATAGTGGGAGACTTCAACACCCCACTCTCACCAATAGACAGATCATGAAAACACAAACTAAACAGAGATACAGTGAAACTAATAGAAGTTATGAACCAAATGGATTTAACAGATATCTTCATAATATCTCACCCTAAAACAAAAGAATATACCTTCTTCTCAGCACCTCATGGTACCTTCTCCAAAAATGACCATATAATCGGTCATAAAACAAGCCTCAACAGATACAAGAACAATGAATTAATCCCATACATTCTATCAGATGACCATGGCCTAAGGCTGGTCTTCAATAAAACAAAACAATAGAAAGACGACATATACATGAATGCTGGACAACTCTCTACTCAATGATAACTCAGTCAGGGAAGAAATAAAGAAAGAAGTTAAAGACTTTTTAGAATTTAATGAAAATTAAAGCACAACATACCCAAACTTCTGGGACACAATGAAAGCAGTGCCAAGAGGAAAACTTATAGCTCTGAGTCCCTTCATAAAGAAGTTGGAGAGATCCTGCACTAGTAGCTTAACAGCATATCTGAAAGCTCTAGAACAACAACAACAACAAAAGTAGATATACCCAAGAGTAGGAGATGGCAGGAAATAATCAAACTCGGGGCTATAATCAACCAAGTAGAAACAAAAAGAACTACACAAAGAATCAACAAAACCAGGAGCTGGTTCTCTGAAAAATCAGCAAGATAGATAACCACTTAGCTAGACTAACCAGAGAGCACAGAGGCAGTATCCAAATTAACAAAATCAGAAATGAAAAGGGAGATATAAAAAGAGAAATTGAGGAAATTTTAAAAAAAATCATCACATCTTATTACAAAAGCCTATACTCAACAAAACTTGAAAATCCAGATGAAATTTGAAGAATTCTTATGAGCATCTTATTTTGAAATCTTTTACTATGATCTGCCCCTTAAAAATCACTTAATGATAGCCTCTCCTATCCCCCATTATGTCCATTCACTTTCCCACCACTATTTCTAATTTAAAACTTTGATGTCATCTTTCATTTCTTCTTTTCCAACTCTTCGATTGTACTGACCATCAAGCCCAGTGAATTTGCCATCCACAATTGTTTTTGAATTTGTGTCAATTTCTCCTCTCTGAGACACTTAATTTTTTTTTCACTTGTTGTAACAAGCTTTTAAAGCTATTACTTGTCTCTCCACCTGACAGTTATCTTTCTAAGTCATGGATTTGATCATTCTATTCTCTTATGTATTCAATTTTCTGACTCTCCCGTTTTATTGGCAAAGTTCAGATTCTGTAGCCTAGTCATCGTGTTATTTCATATTCTACTTACTATCTGGCCTGCCTCACGTTTCCTGATCATTTCCTATAGAGGACTACTGTTAACCTTAGACAATCTCTACATCTATCTATCTATCTATCTATCTATCTATCTATCTATCTATCTATCTATCTATCTATTATCGTCTGTCTGTGTCAGTCTATCTGTCTGCCTGCCTACCTGTATGTTTGTCTCTGTGTGTGCGTATATGTGTGTGTGTGTGTGTGTGTGTGTGTGTGTGTGTGTGTGCATGCGTGCTTCTCTCTGTCCCTATCTCAGGCACACAACTGTTTTGCTTTTGATTACTTCCTTTCGTGTCTTTCCTATTTACTTCAAGCTTTATCTTCCTTATTCAGATATTCAGATTCTAAATATTCATTGTGTATTTTATACATTTATTTTTCCCATATAAATGTACTCATGCTTCCCCCAAACTTTATAGCCGACTCTTGGACTCCAACCTGTTTTGGGATATATCTATACCAAAACATGAGGATTCTGCTGTTTAATTTTAATTGCTCTTTTCTCCAATTTGGTAAATAACTCACCATTTTTTATTCTTCTACTGAGGACAAAATAGGTTGCTACTGTCTTTTATTTTTATCTAAGAAATGCTACTCTGAACAGTCTTGATGTTACATCTTTGAACATATGTGCACAATTCATTAAGTAATTAATGAATTAGTTTCACGTGGCTAATCAGGGGCTTGTGGAGAGTGATGAGAGGATGCCTAGCTGTAGACACGTGCCATCAGTTTGCAATTTTCTTTACAGGGAATGTCCTTGTATGAGGCAGGACAGTGCCAGAACACCTATGATATGCTTGGTTTGGCATGTAGTTATAGAATGCAGATAAATGGAGAGAGTGGAAGGCTTACCAAACCTTTCCTACATTATTTTGTGGGCCATGTCAAAGTATTATACCATTGCTCTACCGTGGCTCTCACCAACATGCCTCTGCTGCACGTACAAACTCAAGACTTCCAAAGTCAATGTCTGTTGCATTGTTTCCTTTGTTATAAATTTCAGATATGAATTAGTTAATTTTTGTTCATTTTTACCCTAAAACCTTACATTTTACTTGCCTAAAAGTTATAGTTGTTCTATTCCAAATGTCATAAAATGAAAAGAGATAAGAAATTTCATCTATACTTAATTTTTTACTGCTTTATTCCGTTTTTTTTTTTAATTATTTTGTACTCTTAAATAATACCTGTTTGAAACATTATAGCAAGGACATGTATGAAATGCAGGATGATTGCATAGTGCCTGGTTGTTGTTCTACCCTATTTAATATAAGAATTGCCCGGCAACTGTGTTCAATTATTTATGTGTTCAAGTTTTCAGTTGGGAGGATTCTCTTTGGTTGTTGTTGATTTTTGTTCTTGTCTTTTGAATGTGTAACTTACTGCACTTACTGCAGAGGGCCTAGGTCTGTCCCATGCATGCTTTCTGGTTGGTTGTTCAATCTCTATGAACCCCTATGGGCCCAGGTTAGTTCATTCTGTAGGTTTATTACTTGTGGTGTCCTTGACCTCTCTGACTCCTTCAATCCTTCCTCTCCCTCTTCCCAGGATTTCCCAAGCTCCACTTAAAGTTTGGTTGTGGGCCTGTGATGTTTTATATATGTTTGGCCCGGGGAGTGGCACTATTAGGAGGTATGGCCTTATTGGAGTAGGTGTGTCACTGTGGACATGGGCTTAAGATCCACATCCTAGCTGCCTGGAAGTCAGTCTTCCACTAGCAGCCTTCAGATGAAGATGTAGAACTCTCAGCTCTGCCTCCACCTTGCCTACCTAGAAGTTGCCATGCTCCCACCTCGGTGATAATGGAATGAACCTCTGAACTTATAAGTCAGCCCAAATATATGTTGTCCTTTATAAGACTTGCCTTGGTCATGGTGTCTATTCACAGCAATAAAACCCTAAGACAGAAGTTGGTACCAGAAGGTGGGTATTGCTGTGATAGGCCTGACCATGCAATTGTTTGGAGGATTGTGGATTTAGGGAGTTTGGATTTGGAAAACAGTGCAATGCTTTAAGTCAGGCTTAATGGGTTATCTTAGTAGGAATATGGAAGACTTTGTTGCTGAGTATGATTTGAACTACACAGACCTAGCTAGCTGAAGAGGTTTCAGTGGAGAAGAATTTCAGAATGTGGCCTAGAGACTGTTTTGGCGATATTTTGGTGAAGAATGTTGCTGCTTTTTGCCTTGTCTGAAGAGTCTACCTGAGTCTGAGGTAAAGAGATTTGTATTAATTGCATTGATAAAGGAAATCTCAAAAAAAAAACCAAACCCACTCAGCAGAGACTTTGTTGTCTAGTTAAGTCTCATGAAGAGTGTTTTGAAAAGGAAAAAATATAAAAATATGTTTCAAGTATTAAAGTGGCACCAGGAAGTGAAATGGAACTGAATCCTATGTCTGGGAGATAAAAGATTAAGGGATTTGGGGGCAAGATCCTACCCAGCTAGGTTTAGATCCAGGCATAGTGGTACATATCTTTAATCCCAGCATTACAGGAGACAGAGCCATGCAGATCTCCGAGTTCAAGGTCAATCTACAGAGCAAGTTCTAAGAAAGCCAAGCTTAGGTAGAGAGGGAGTCAGAAAACAGAAAGCTGGTAATAGAATAAGGGGGGCTATGTTCCAGCCCCAGCAAGCAGCAGAACACAACAGCTTCGGCCATGTGGCTCTGGCTTTAAAGAGAAAAATAGAAGGGACTACTGGGACAATTGATGCTGGTTAGTTGGAGCTAAGAAAGTAGCAGTGATTAAGAAGAGACCAGCATCACTGAGATGAAATCTTCTGGGAAGGTTGTGTTCAGAGATAGCCAAGGTTGTACCTAGTGCTGCAGCTCTACTTGGTAATGTGTAAGAGTCACCCAGGTGGTACTGGCTTTGGAGACATGAAGGGGTCATGAAGAGCTTTCCTAGAAGAAGCAAGTTTGGTTCCAGAGACTCATAACTGCCTATGACTCTAGTCCCAGCATATCCGATGTACTCTTCTATTATTTGCAGCCAGTTCTACATGCACGAGATTCACGAGAGCATGCTTGCATGTGCTCGCACATGAGTGCACACCAACACACAAAATAAAAACATTATAATAAATATTTAAAATGTTAAATTTTTTTGTAAATGAAATATTGATTTGATATGCCTTATTTTACATTTATTTACTCATATGTCTAGCTATATAAATTTCTTTTAAAATTTATTTTACTTTTACTGGTTTACTTTTCTTCCTTTGGTGTGCTTCCTAAGAGTCTAAGAATGGTTTATATTTCTAGCATGAAATTGTATTAACAGTTGCCATGGTGATAATAATGGCTGACATATGGTGACTGCTAAATATGCTCAGGTACTATGCAAAGGCCCTCACCTCCATTATTTTAGTTTATTTCCAGAATAGTCCTCGGAGTTGGATGCAATTATTATCCTATTCAGTTCAACTTAACGTGATAAAGCATTCATAGGGATGTACTTTTTAAAGTGATAACACAAAACCTTATTAAATGGAAACAGGTTGACTTCTGTAAAGACCAGCCTATTGGAATTATCTTTAGATGGCTCGTCCATTAAAGACTAAGACTCACACCCAAAATATAAATTTCAATTCCTCTAAAACTGACAAAATACTTTAGTTTTATAATTAATTAATATTTGAAATTATATAAAGAAAAAATTAGTTATAGTTTTATTATGGATTACTAATAAGTCATTTGTTATCAATGATTTTTCAGAGTTTGTGGATCTAAATGTGAAATATTATTGATCTAAGTTTTTTAATATAGCATCTTCAGACTCTCAAATAATTCTATGGACACAGAAGTCTTGAAACCTTTAAAGTGACATTGTAGTTATACATATATTTAAAGATAAAATAAAAATTGATATGTCTATTATTCTGAATCAGTTTTATAATATTGTCATATACTTGATTTTTTTTTCAAGAACTAATAGTTTGAAAAATTGGTTAGATTTCTTGTTTTAAGCTTTGTTTTATTATATCAAAAAAGAAAGAGGAAGGGAAAGAAAGAAGAGAATAAAAGAAAAAGCACACTTTTCTCCATGCTGTTTTTACCTGTTTTCATGTATATAAGAGGCAATTATTTGTTACGGTGTTATTTGAGGAGCAATTTGAAGGTGCTGTAAAATTATTTCCATTTGTATGGCGTGGTGTCTCACCTTCTTATCTCATTCTAAAATGGCAAATACATATAAAGTAAGAGCATTTTCACCCATGAACCATCTTACAGAGTGGAGTGACAGGAGCAGATGAGGTCGTCAGGAGGAGGGAATGACAGGATGTGCTGGGGTCTCAGCAGTAAGCCGCGGCACAGGCCTTACCAAGACAGCAGGATGAGGGATGCTCGGCGATGGGGCCATGTGCTTAGAAAGTGTTATCCAGGATTAAATTTTGAATTCCCGCTAATGATATTGACGAAATAAATACTGGTTAAGGTGATGGTAACATGATAAATAACAATGAGGCTGGAGAGATGGAATATCCTCCTGAGTGAGGTAACTCAATCACAAAAGAACGAACACGGCATGTACTCACTGATAAGCGGATATTAGCCCAAACGTTCGGAACACCCAAGATTCACTTCACAGCAACTGTTGGACTGAGTGTGGTGTCCCAGATGGAGGAGCTAGAGAAGGGACTGAAGGAACTGAGGGAGTTTGCAACCCCATGTGGAGGGAGCAACAGTGTCAACTGGTCAGACCCCCGGTGCTCCCAGAGACTGGACCACCAACCAAAGAATGAAGGACCCATGGCTCAACCACATATGTGGCTAAGGAGGGCCTTGTTGACCATCAGTGGAAGGAGAGGCCCTTGGGCCTGAGAGTGTTAGATGCCCCAGTATAGGGGAATGCCAGGGAGGGGAGACTAGAGTGGGGGTGGGTGGGAGGGGGAATACCCTCATAGAGGCAGGGGAGGGGGAGGGGATAAGGGGGTTCCAAAGGGGAGATCTGGAAAGGGGGAAACATTTGAAATGTAAATAAAGTATCAAAAAACCCACAAAAACCAAACCAACCAACCAACCAACCAACCAAACAAAAACCAACAAAAACCAACCAACCAACCAGAACCTCCACTGAGATATCTTCGAGTTCCTTCCCTTCCTCTCCTTATCTTTTCCCCTATGTTCATGCTTTGAATGTCAGTTCTCTATGAATTAAGAGTCTAAGAATGGTTTACATTTCTAGCATGAAATTGTTTTAGCAGTCGCCATGGTGATAATAGTGGCTGACATATGGTGACTGCTAAATATGCTCAGGTACTATGCAAAGGCCCTCACCTCCATTATTTTAGTTTATTCCTGGAATAGTGCAAAAGATTTTAACCATTTCTCACTTAATTTTAAAAGATTTTTGATGGCATGTATTCTGTGTTTTCTAATTCTTGTCTGAATTTGTTGGAATCATCAGTTGTTCTTTACTTAAAATAGAAAGTCACAATAAAATTGTTGATAACACTATTATTTTATATAATTCATCTTAGAAAACAACATGGTGATTCTGGATTGTAGAAACCTGTCTTAGTTAGGGTTTTACTGCCGTGAACAGACACCATGACCAAGGCAACTCTTATAAGGACAACATTTAATTGGTGCTGGCTTACAGGTTCAGAGGTTCGGTCCATTATCATCAAGGCAAGAGCATGACAGCATCCAAAGCAGGCACGGCAAAGGAGAAGCTGAGAGTTCTATATCTTCATCTGAAAGCCACTAGAAGATTGGCATCCAGGCAGCTAGAATGAGGGTCTTAAAGTCCATGCCCACAGTGAAGCACTTTCTCCAACAAGGCCACACCTACTCCAACAAGGCCACACCTACTCCAACAAGGCCACACCTCTAAATAGTTGCACTCCCTGGGCAAAGCATATTCAAACCTCCACAGAACCTGATCATATCATAAAGACTTTTGTATCCATCTCCTAATCCTAGCGACATCCTGCCACATGGATACTCAGATCTCCATTCTGTTGATGAGTTCAGGGTTACACAGAGAAGGAAACATGTCCATGTCTGTGCTTCATTAACAACTGAGCTTGTTTGTGTAGGGTTTTCTTTGGCTTCTCATCACACTGAAGTACCTCTCAATAACTGTTGACCTGTTTGTTAAGGATGACTTTTACACACTGAATTATACCTGTCGTGACTCCTACACATGGTTTATCTGGACTGATTTAATCAATGTACAGGTTTGGCATTTTTGTATTCATAGGGACATTTTAGCATTAGAACTTTTAGAAAATAAGCTGTCTTCTTTTTGCTTAATTTTCTGTGGTTTGGCCAGGTTCATTTCACATGCATATATTTAGGAACTCCTAATTCAGATAAATATCAACGGTATAGCATTAAAACATATATATATTGTGAATGATGATGATGATAAAAAAATCCACAAAACTAATCTCTTTCATATACTAACTTTGCGACTATATTTTCTCATTGCTGTGACTGAAATACTTGACAACAGCAACCTAAGGAGGCAAGGGTTTACTTTGGCTCATGGTTTGAGGGTACAGCTCATCAGGGCTGGGAAGCCATCTCAGCAGCAGCCTGAGGCGACTGGTCACAACTGCAATCAGGAAACAGATAGGGATGAGATCCTCTGCTCAGCTCACTTTGTGTTTAGTTCAGGATGTCTGCCCATGGAATAATGCAGCCTACACTTAGTGAGGATCAAGCCATCTCAATTAATTTAGCCTAGATAATGTCTCACAGACACACCCAGAGGCCTGTCTTTCCCATGCTTCTATCTAGGTCAGTATTGAAAGGTTGATAGTCAATATGAAATACCACAGTGATTTTTTTTAACCTCTTGGACAACTCATTTTCTTATCTACAAATTAATATGAAAAAATACCCATTTCCACGATTTCTGAATATGATGAACAAATACATATAAAACATTTATTTATACTTCCATAACCCTCAGTAAGTGCTCAATGGATCTTTGAATCAAATCTTCTTCATTTTGAATGTGGATTAGATAGTGATAGTAGTAGTCTCATATCCAGTAATATTTAATTATTTAGTACATGTATTTCATGGAAGAGCTATATATCATGAAATCACCACTTCTCACTCATTCTGGGAACTAAAAATATTCCTTCTCTCATGGATCACAAATCTTCTCTACTCCACTGGAACCATTGTTGTGGTTTTGTTCTGGTAAGTATATGTGATGAAGTATCCAATAATTCATGTCAAAATATGTGTGTGGGGCTCTCTTTGTAGCTCAGTTGCTCAACAACTATCAAGAAAACCCTAATTTGATATCTCCATCACCATAATACAAAGCCTCATCTACCAATGCCCCTTCTCTCTCAGGAAAAATAGGTCCAAATTACTGGTCCCAGGCTGAGAGGACGAATATCGTGATGAGTTGCTATTTGGATGATTGATGTGTTCAAGTCTCAAGTTAACAACATACACTCTAGCTTATATCAAAGTCCTTTCAACACATGTTACGTCTAGGAAGCTCTAACCCAGCTTCTTTGTCTCCCTACCTGCTATTTACCATGTAACTAAAGAGGCCATGTGCAGTATTTTAGGTAATAATTTAAGTTCATAAGCCCAAAATAGTCCTCATTATATCATTGAATTGGCACTGAAATCTGTCAGGCATATGGAGTAGGTTAAGGCTCTGCTTTCGGTACAGACAGATAAAGCTTTGTCATTTTTTCATGTATCTTCCAGCATGCTTCATGAACTGACATAAAGTGAGGGTGTATGAGAGCACATTGCCACATGAGATCACCCTCTTCCTACCATCTTCCAATTCTGGATTTACCTGGTATATTTTTGTAAATGGAATGAGAAGACTTTGAATTAAGCTATATTATATCTTTAATAGTCTGCAATTTGTCTGGAGCTATCACATGTTCAATCCAGTCACACAACAAAGAATGCATTGTCAATTTATTTTCATTTATAGTATCTGTCTGTGTGTCTGTCTATCTATCTATCTATCTATCATCTATCTATTTACTTTTTACTTCTCCACTTTACATTCTGCTCCCTCTACCCTTCTGGTTATCCCCTCCCACAATCCTTTCCTCATCTCCCCTCCCCTTCCCCTCTGAGCTATTCAGGACCCACCTGGGTATCCCCCAACCCTGGCACATCAAATCTGTGAGGCTAGGTGCATCCTCTTCTACTGAGGCCAGAAAAGGCAGCTCAGCCATAAGAACATATCCAACTTACAGACAACAGCTTTTGGGATAGCCCCCACTCCAGTTGTTTGGAGCCCACATGAAGACCAAGGTGCATGTCTGCTACATATGTGCTGGGAGTCCTATGTCCAGCCTTTGGTTAGTGGTTCAGTCTCTGAGAGCCCAAGGGTCCAGGTTAGTTGATTCTGTTGGCCTTCCTGTGGAGTTCCTATCCTGTTTGAAGCCACAATCCTTCTTTTCATTCTTTCATAAGAGTCTGCAAGCTTCATCCATTTTATTTTTAATGTTTTGACTGTTTGTTTTCACTGTCTATCCATCCATTCAACATCTATCCATCCATCTATCCATCTATCCATCTATCATCTACCTACCTGATATCTAAACATCATTTCTCTATCTCTGGCTAACAGATTTTAGTTCTGGTGGTGATGATCTACTGCAGGTCCTCTTTGATTCTATCTCAATAAAGATATGAAGTCACTTTGTCTTCTGTAGAAGAAGGCCAAACAACAGAATTACTTTCAAAGTCACTTTTTACTCTTATGAGCTACTGAGGGCCTCAGCAAGATAGATTTTATGTGAGTTTTGTCTATTAACATTTACTATAGAAATTAAAACAGTTATTTATTAAGTAATTTTTCTGTCTGGACATTCCTCTACCATAAATTGCTTTCTCAAATAAGGAGGCGACATCTAGGTGTAGTGGCCCATATCTGTGATTCTAGCACTTGGGAGGCTGGGGGGAGGGGGAGCTGAAGTTTGAGGGAAGCCTGAGGGTGTTGTACAAAGCACATGTTTTAAAAGGAGAAAGTCACACAAAACAGAAAAGAGACAATGAGACAAAAGATTAGGTGTATACATTTTAAACTGTTATCCCCCTTAAAATGATTGACTGATGTTTGTATTTCTATACAGTGGATAGATGGCTGATTTTGTATATCTATAGGCACTGCTATGATAATATTAAAATTTTGTATATAGTTTCACATTATACACATTCACACACTCAAGTATATAACAATGTCAATTCTGGTGATTTTTAAAAATGAATCTTAATTTCTTATGAAGAGCAATTGTCTTCATCCATTTCTGTGAAGGTGTCACAATCCCTTCAGCACAAAGTGTCAGTCTACTGATTATTTTCTATTCTCAGTTAGGCCTGGTATCCAGGTTTTGTTGGCATCTCTCTTCATCCAGATAATGTAACTATTTTTGAGATACATTTGCTGTGGCATGCTTTATGAAGAGGCTGGATTTCAAGAAAACAGATGGGACAGTCACTCTGAAATGCCCTATCTCTGAGGGGGAGGAGTCTATTTATAGTGTTTTTTTTTTTCCCTTGTCACCTGTTCTAGCTGTTTCCTAGGCCATGTCTGTCTCTACATCAATGGATAGCCCTGTTTTAGTTGTATTGGCACATACACAAATTAGTCTGCTTTACCTTGTATCTTTCAGGTTTCCAATCTTATACACTCAGGGCTAGAATTGTAAAACTGATTAATGACTTATACACTGGAAGGCAATGGCTGAAATTTATCATACATTTCCCCTTAAGAACAAACTCTCAAGTGTTGGAGATTACAGCCATATACAATATTTAACACTGGCGCAGAATGGGAAACATATCATTGCTATGTTGTGTTTTATCATTTGCTTATCATTTTGAAATGCTGACATTCTTATTGTTAGAAGGCCTGCTATGGAATAGCAAGAAGGAAACAATTCACTGTGGGCATTTCATAGCATCTCATGTCTTGAATTTCTCTATCTTGTAATGGCCATGTCTATGTTCTATGTGTAGTTTAATCATTCTGTAAAAGTTAGATTTCCTGCAGAGGCAGCGGTCTTAACATGCCTCACACAATACGCTGCAGCTGACTATGCAGCTGTGCTCTGGCAATCAGATATACACAGGGGAGTAGATGCCACTGATGTGTTATATACAGGAGGCTTTCTTTATTTTGGTAGTTGGCAATGAAATTATACTTTAGACAATAACCTATTTATAAATGACTTTATTGATAGGTTTGAGGTGTACATTAGAATTTGTAGAATACTATGAAAATAAATAGGCAGAGAGGACTCTTGCCCTCTACTTGGTAAGAGTCTGATTGTTGAGTCTATAAAATATACTGACAGTGGAAAGAGTAACATGAGAAAATAAAGACTGTTTACATGCATGTAAAGACTGTTTACATTGTATGTAAGTATTGTATGAGATAAAAGCAACTCTCCAAAAGCCATGAACTCTAGCTCTGATAGTGTTTCATAATGAAGAGAACAATGTAGAAATTTAGAGCAAGGAATGAAGAGAACACAGAAATTTAAGATGAAAGTAGTGACTGGGGGAGAGATGAATGGGCCCTGTGTTGTTTAATCTTATGAAGCAGGCTATATTTACAATCAGTAGACCAAGGCATCTCCAGGTATGTCTGAGAGAACCTTCCAAGGAGGACTAATGTGAGGAAAAGTAACGACCTTGAGTATGGATGGTATCATAGCTCAAGTTTAGGACTTTGAGGGATTAAAAGACAAAAGAAGCAGACAGCCAGCTGAATACCAGTGCCGTCTTTTCTGGGTCTTGGGCATGGTAGAAGTTGCGTTACTTAGCCAAGCCTGACCAGCAGCTTGGATAGAAATGTGTTAATCTGTCAGGCTTCTCTTCCCCCCTGAATCAACAGCCAAATAACTAAGGAACCAAAAACTAAACAAAACATATAACTAATGTAGGCATTGGGAATCAATGGTAACAAGTGACTGTAGTTCCCACATAGAGTGTCAACTTCTATTCCAACTTAATCTTGCTTGGTCAGTGGTATTCCTGGGAAGGGGATTCATGAACTTAGAGTTCCTTTTAAAGGCTACACCACTTCAAAGATCAGTGGAGTTCAAAGAAAGTCTTCGCAAAAATAATTAGCATACAAAATTAAAATATTTTGGAATAGCACCATCAACATTCTTTCAACTAATTTGGCTGAGGTAATGTTTTGAGTCCAAGTAGAGAAAAAAAGTGTGGAAAAGCTAAAATTGGAAAGTAAATCACTGTAGGGCCCAACTATTTGAGACAGTTATAGGCTTACTCTTGAATAAGACCTGTACAGGAAGAAACCAGACCACTCTTGCATGGGGTGGGTAGCTGATCATAAAGTCTTATTTCTCACTTAGTATCTATGTGTAGGGCATGTGGACCATGCCACTAGAGGAACTGGCACAGAACAGGTGAGGTTAATCATGTCCAAACCCCCAAAATCTCAAAAATTGAGATTAGAATCTCATCCTGAGACTGGTGGAAGTAGGGCTAACGCCTTTCCTGTTTCAAGGCCTGCCTCGGGGCATGTAACCAGGTGACCCCCAACCAAGGCAGTCAGTAATGCAACCTAGTACCTGTGGAGTTTTTCCTCATGTGAATGAGGCATCAGTCAGTGACCTTCTTCCTCCCTGGATATTCTCATGTTTTTCCCCACAACTATATAACCCTTGGTTTGCCCTGAATAACGTGTATCCATTCAAACCCACCCACAATAAAGAAATGCAAACAAGGTAAGATCACCTCAGAGAACTGCTTCATTAAAGATCCTCAGAGAAGGTGTCTCCTGCACACCTGTTCTTCCGCACACTGGTTCCCAACCAAACTAGAATCCTGCTTGTCCAGGACTCCACTTCTGCCCTCTAGCCTGGCAGACTGCAGCACCTGGTGCCCCATAGGGAGAAGTGGACTTCAGACCCCACTTGGGATTCAAACCCCCCCCCCCCCCTTCTGGATTTCACTCTCCTCTCTGAGCTGGTTCTGGACACTCCGAGAGGAGGGGCAGAACCTGGTCCCACAGCTATGGGCAATTGGTTTTGTATTAGGAGAGAGAGACAATTCTACTCAACAATGCCGTTACCTAAGGAGCTACCCATGCTCTAGTAGATGGCCCTCTGCCCACACACATGGTGGCAGCACTGAGTAGTCATGAAACAAGAAGTGACAGGTGGAAAGAAAAGGGATGAGAGTGGAGCGAATTGGGCAGTGGTCTCTATTAAAACATGTTCTATGCATATATAAAACTCCCCAA
The DNA here is from genome assembly GCA_028551405.1 of Uromys caudimaculatus. Lineage (NCBI taxonomy): Eukaryota > Metazoa > Chordata > Mammalia > Rodentia > Muridae > Uromys > Uromys caudimaculatus. Next base: position 109,054,629 of record CM052704.1, read on the forward strand.
CTATGAAAGAAATATGTCTGGTATATTTCTGTTAAGATATGAGAGAAGATTAGAAAACCATATGATGTGAAGAATAGCAGTCTTTCTGCTCTTTTTAATAGAACTAGTTTGAACAAAAGCAGTATTTCTTTAATGAATATGTTTTTAAAACTCGAGTAAGAAATAAAAAACAATTCAAAAGGCTTCAAGGACATTTGTAAAATCTTTAGTCATGTGTCCTGGGCATTATTAAAATATAGAGTAGGTTTTATACAGTTTTGATCTTTCTAAACAAATGATGGAGCTATGTTCTTTGGCAAATGCATTTACATGATTCAAAATAGCAAGATAGGAAACTGACATTAATATGAATAAAAATGGTAACTGAATTGAAAGATTATATTTGGTTTAGTATTTTTATCAGATACCACAAAGAATGAGAAAGAACAACTTAGATTTTAGTAGACTCCTTTTTCTTATAAAATTCAGATCAATGGATCCCATTAGAGAGCAGCAGTTACTGAGAGCACAATAATCATGTCTTGCTGCCAGTTCTGTTTTCTTGTGTAAAGGATTAGGTTGCATAAAAATTCTCAAGTTGTATTATCAGTTATTTCAGATATATGTGTACATTGTGGTATACATAGATGCATATATTATACACATCTTCTCCATTTCCAAATCTGTTGCACATTTGTTCAATTGACTACATTCTAAAAAGTTAGAGATTTCTTTTCTGCTCCAATCTATTTGGAGTTCTGTAGGCTTCTTATATATTTATGTTCATCTCTTTCTTTAGGTTAGGGAAGTTTTCTTCTATAATTTTGTTGAAGATATTTACTGGTCCTTTAAGTTGGGAATCTTCACTCTCTTCTATACCTATTATCCTCAGGTTCTGTCTTCTCATTGTATCCTGGATATCCTGAATGTTTAGGGTTAGGAGCGTTTTTGCATTTTCTTTGACTGTTGTGTCAATGGGCACAGTGGAAAAGTTCCTGAACAGAACACCAATGGCTTATGCTCTAAGATCAAGAATCGACAAATGGGACCTCATGAAATTGCAAAGCTTTGTAAGGCAAAGGACACTGTCAATAGGACAAAATGGCAACCAACAGATTGGGAAAAGATCGTTACCAATCCTATGTCTGATAGAGGGCAAATATCCAATATATACAAAGAACTCAAGAAGTGAGACTCCAGAGATCCAAATAACCCTATCAAAAAATGGGGAACAGAGCTCAACAGAGGATTCTCAACTGAGGAAATTCGCAGGGCTGTGAAGCTCCTAAAGAAATGTTCAACATCCTTAGTCATCAGGGAAATGCAAATAGAAACAACTCTGAGATTCCACCTCACACCAGTCAGAATGGCTAAGATCAAAAACTCAGGTGACAGCAGATGCTGGCAAGGATGTGGAGAAAGAGGAACACTATTCCATTGCTGGTGGGATTGCAAACTGGTACAACCACTCTGGAAATCAGTTTGGTGGACCCTCAGAAAAATGAACATAATACTACCTGAGGACTCAGCCCTTCCACTCCTGGGCATATACCCAGAAGATACTCCAACATGTAATAAAGACACATGCTCCACTATGTTCATAGCAGTCATATTTATAATAGCCAGAGCTGGAAACAACCCAGATGTCCTTCATCAGAGGAATGGATACAGAAAATGTGGTACATTTACACAATGGAATACTACTTAGCTATTAAAAACGACTGCATGAAATTCGCAGTCAAATGGATGGAACTTGAAAATATCATCCTGAGCAAGGTAACTCAGTCACAAAAGAATGAACATGGCATATACTCACTGATAAGTGGTTATTAGCCCCAAAGTTCGGAATACCCAAGATTCACTTCACAACAACCGTTGGGCTAGCGTGAGGTCCCAAATTTAGGAGTTGGACAAGGGACTGAAGGAGCTGAGGGAGTTTGCAGCCCCATGGAGGGAGCAACGATGTCAACTGGCCTGATCTCCCGAGGCTCCAGGAGACTGGTCCACCAACCAAAGAATGCACATGGAGGGACCCATGGTGCTGGCCACATATGTGTCAGAGGAGGGTCTTGTTAGCCATCAGGGGGAGGAGAGGCCCTTGGGCCTGAGGGTGTTAGATGCCCCAGTATAGGGGAATGCCAAGGAGGGAAGAAGAGAGTGAGTGGGTGGGTGGGGGAGCACCCTCATAGAGGCAGGGGGAGGGGGTATAGGGGGTTGCAAAGGGGAGATCTGGAAAAGGGGAAAACTTTTTAAATGTAAATAAAGTATCAAAGAAAGAAAGAAAGAATATTTTTTAAAAAAAGTTAGAGATTGAGCCATTAGCCAATTTTAGATTTCTATATTGTATTCACTACGTCCTTACAGTGAAAATAACTTGATAGTTCTTATTGGGTAAAAGCACATGATGCATAAAAATTAGTAAAAGATCAATAAATATATGTTATTTTTTCCATCCAGTGCTAACTTTGGCTACTATGTGACACTATTGTTTTTCTGAAGACATTTGGTAATTTAATGATCACAGTTGTTGAGGTCAGCAAAGTACATCCCATAGCATTTTTATTTTTATCATTTATATGCATATTATATGGTCAACAGCTTTTGATATATTAATTTTGATTTTTTTACTACTTTGGTTTAATTTTTAAGTTTCATTTTATAATTTTTTAAAAAATACTTGAAAATAAATAAAAACATCATCTACTAAAATTAACTGAACCCAAAGACTGTAAAAACAATGAATGTATATACAGTTATAATTGGCATTTGAAATAGAAGCTGTTATCATACTTGTATACAATGTATTTGATTTTATTCATGTCCACTCCTTTCCCTAAAAATTCTCATATGCACCCCAATCTCTTTGGCCCCTTTCAACGCTGTGTACACACACACACATACCCAGACACACACACACATTTATTCATGCCACTGAGTCCACCTTGTGTTGCCAAAACACTCGTGTTCCTGTGGCTATCCAGTGGATCATATTCTTAGAAGAAAATAACTCTCCCTCTCCCAGAAGCCACTGGCTTCCGGTAGGTCCTAGGGATTGGCGCTCCTCAGCTCTTCCCCTCATTTGACTAGAGTGTTAACTAGTTTGATCTTGTTAAAGTTTGTATAGGCAAGCACAGTGGCTATGAAATCAAAACAGCAGCATTCCTGTCATATACAGAAGAGACATTTCATTCTGGTCTTCCACAGTCCCTGGCTCTTACAGGCTTTCTGTCCCCTCCAGCCATGGTGCCTGAGCCTGAACATTTCCCAGTCACAAAGTCTCTGAACTTTGACCACTGTGAGTTTCTTCATTAACTAGTACCCACAACACTCTGATGTGTCTGGGAGCAGCAATAATCTGTGCTTGCAAAAATAAGCATTTAAGAGGTGTTGTTTTGTATTCAATTGAGAATTATAGTAGTAGGTTCATTTCTGGGGCTTATGAACGCCCATCCATAGGTCCTTGGCATATTTATAGTAATATCATAGCCTCCTGAGAAGCTGGCTTTAAATCCAACCGAAAATCGTTGCATGCCCCCGTAACAGTTGTGCCACTACTGTACCTGTGGATGTCTCTGGCCAGGCCTGTTGCTATAGCAACTCACAGCTGGGTAAGGCTGTTGATGCCTTTTTCTCCCCAGCAGCCTGCACAGCAGTTTCCTATCCTGTGAAAGGCTGGCAGAGAAAACGCTTCCCCATGATGATGACCTGAATTCTTTATACCCCGTGAACAAAGTATGTGATGTTTCAGCACTGGGGTCTTACCATTAAGCTCTGCAGGGCAGTCAAGGTCGGTGGCATGACCTGTATTGTTCTGGGGTCTGTGGGACTCCCCTGACCAACAACTCAAGGGCAACAAGCTTCTTACTTGGCAACTTGTGACTTCTGGGAGAAGCCTATAGAGGGAAAGGAAATTCTACTCTCTTATATGAAAACATATATTAAGTTTGTAAAATAGACTTCCATATGTCTTTCTCAAAAATCCTTAGCGTTGGTTATCCATCCCCACTCCCTGCCCCAGCCTACACTGCCACCCCTGTCTTCCCCCTATCCCCCACCCTCCCCTCTCCTTCCTTCTTCTCCCCCTCTTCTCCCCTCCCCTCTCTCCTTCCCTCTTTTCTCCCTCCCCTCCCCCCTCTTTTCTCCTCCCCTCTCTCCTTCCCTTCCCTCTTTTCTCCCCTCCCTCCCCCGTTCTCCCCCTGTTCTCCCCCACTTCATCCCTCTCACCTCCTTTCCCTCCTCTTCCTCTCCTTCTCCCCTCTTTTCACCCTCTTCTCCTCTTCCTCTCCCCCCTCTTCTCCCTCCTCTCCCCCCCTGTTATCTCACTCTCCCTTTTCCCAGTGCCAGTGTTCTACTTTCCACTTTTCCTTAATATGCTTCTTTCCCCTCTCATTCAGTGGTCCTATAGGTGTTCCAGATTAAAAACAGGAATCTGAAGGTTTACTCCCATGATGCACATGTGAGTGAGAACATGGGATGCTTGTCTTTTGGGGCCTGGGTTACCTCAGTATAGTATTTTCCAGTCCCATCATTTTACTTGCAAGTTTCATCTTTCTTTTCATCAGAATCAAATTGCATTCTGTGTGGGGACCACACTTTTACTGCCCATCGGTTGCTGGGCATTGAGCTTCCCCCTCGTCTCAGCCACGATGAGTAGAGCAGCAGTGAGATGGATAAGTGTGTGTCTCTTTTGTAGGACGTAGACTCCTTTGGGAATGTGCCTGAAATTGTGGAGCTGGGTCATACAGCAATTCTATTTCAGTTTTGTCAGGAGCCACTACACTGATTCCCACAGTGGAACACCAGTTTTCACTCCCACAGGGGGGTCTGCTTGCCCGCAACCTTGCCAGCAGTTTTGTTTCCTGTATTTTATTTGTTTTTGTTTTTGTTTTTGTTTTTGTTTTTGTTTTTGTTTTTGTTTTGAGATAGGATCTGAGTTTGTGTAGTCTAGGCTGGCCTTGAACTCATGGAGACCCACCTGCTTCTGCCCTCTAAATACTGGGATGTTTCCTTAATCTTTTCCATTTAGAGTGAGGTAAGATAACATTTTAATGAAGTTTAAATTTGCATTTTTCCTGATGGCTAGGAACGATGAACATTTAGAAAATATTTCTCAGCCATTTGTAATTATTATTCTGTAAATTATCTGTTCTTTTTTCATAAACTTTTAGCTGTTTTGTTGGTGTTTAGTTTTTTTACTTCTTCGTATATTTTTAGACATAGATCCTCAATCAGATGTATAGTTGGTAATAATTTTTCCCATTCAGGAGACTTCCTTTAACAATCAATGAATTGTTTCTTTGTGATATAAAACCTTTTAATTTCATGAAGCCTTATTTGTTGGTTTTGGTCCTATTTGCTGTGTGACTGGCGATCTATTGAGAAAATCTTTACCTGAGTTTATATCCTGAATCCATCCCCACTCTCCTAGAAATTTCAGAGTTTGAAGTCTAACATTGAGATTTGATCACCTTGGAATTGATTTGGTTACCCCATGAGAAAGAAGGATGGTATTTCATTTTTTATAGTGTGTGTGTGTGTGTGTGTGTGTGTGTGTGTGTGTGTGT
>CM052704.1:109060271-109089008 GCA_028551405.1 Uromys caudimaculatus
TGTATACACCATTTCCTCTGTTTTATGAATTTAGAGACATATGTACTTTTTATTAACTGTTTACAATGTAACAAATAATTCTCTAACTCTCTCTCTCTCCCTCCCTCCCTCCTTCTCCGCTCTCCTCCCCTCCCCTCCCCTTCCCTCCCCTCCACCCATCTTCCCCCTCTGCTGTATGTATGTGCTTGTGTGAGTATCTGCACATGTGTGCACATGTGGAGACCAGAGGGAAATGTCAATTGTGTTCCTCACTTTTTCTCCACTTCACTCTTGAGATTGGGTTTCTCACTGAGTGTGGAGCTCATCCATTCAGCTAGATTGGCTAACCAGTGAGTTCCCAGAATCCTCCAGTCTCCTTTTTCCCAGCTCTGAGTTTAGAGATATACTCTGTTGAGCCCACCATTTATGTGAGTTCTCACACAGCATGTTACTGACATCCTACCTCACAAATAATGCTTTTGCTGTTTTCCTTCTCATTATTTTATTTTACTCTATGTGAGAAAATTATCGAAGATGAGTATAGATTCATGATTACATTTTTATACTATTGATAACTATGTCCCAATACTATTCACAATCAAAGCTGACAGTTGGCTATGCAATTAAGTAACAAATTAGATCCTCAAGCCATGTTGTGTTATATATTTTAAATTTTATATCTGTGTATTGTATTTACATCACTTCTCTCTCCCTCTGTTTCCTTCAACCCCTCCATGTCATCCTTCCTACTCCCTCTTAAATTCAGGGACTCTTTTCCTTTAACTATCATTACACGCACACACACACACACACACACACACACACACACACACACACACTCATCCTGCTGAGTCATTTAGTGTTGCCCATATATAGTATGTTTTTAGAGCTGACTGCTTGTTTTTCATTAAGCTTTTAATTAATTAATTAATTTTATGTGCATTGATGTTTTGCCTGCCTATATTCCTGCAAGAGGATGTTGGATCCTCTTGAACTGGATTTATAGACAGTTGTAAGCTTCTGTAGAGAGAATCTTTATGTACTGTGTAGAAAGCATCACCTGTCAATAAAAATCCTGTGGCCAATGACCTGTTGCAAGATTAGAAGGTAGAACATCCTCTGCAGAGAGATAGGATTCTGTGAAATAGTCAGGCACAGGAGATTTGCCCCGAATTCCAAGAAAGATGGCCACATGAAACTTAGGAGAGGAAACCAACTATGTGACGGCACTTAGTATAGAATGAATGGGTGATTACGTTATAAGCTAGTCAGGAAACAAGCAAAAGATTTTGGCTTAAGCATTTATTCATAAAATATTAAGTATCAGGATCATTATTTCAGGGAACCAAGAGGGTCTTGGTGGAAAAGCTCATGGTTACAAGCTGCTGTGTGGGTGCTGGGATCTGAACAAGGGTCCTCTGGAGGACCCATCAGTGTGTGTAACCACTGAACAAGGGTCCTCCGGAGGACCCGTCAGTGTGTGTAACCACTGGACAAGGGTCCTCTGGAGGATCCGTCAGTGTGTGTAACCACTGAACCATCTCCCCAGTCCTTTCATTAATATTTTTCATTACTTTTAATGACAAAATTTATTTTGTATTTCATTATTCTTCATTTATATGCATTGTTTCTCTTTAGGATATACACTTAATTTCATTTCTAATTGTATACCAATATACAGTACTGAGAGTGAGCTTGGGATGTCTTCTCAGAATTCTTAGATAAAAGTTGTAAATTTAAAACATTAAAGGCTGTATGTTTCACTTAACAAAATATCACTCATCTAATGTACCAACTTTTGGATGAATGTCAATTGGCAGTGTTTTCTTTCCTTTAAGAAAATATGCTTACAAGCATTTCCTGTCCTCTCTACTTATAAAACCATGAGCAAACAGTTAGGTTGTCAGAGCAAAAAAGGATAAAACTGATTGCAAAGGTGTACTCTTAAAGGAAAAAGATACACTTGGTATCATTTATATTCTCCAAATTTTCCATTTTCTATTTATAGGCTTCAAAATAGTTGCAGAACAGAATGTTCAGAATGGTAGACAGTGTGTCAGACAATTTAAACATTCTCCTAGGTCTTGCGCCCTTCACTACAATATGAAATTGGAAATATTTATCAGAAGGCCATAAAACTTTCATCATAAGTTGTATCTCAGGGCGCTTAGGCGCGCACACACTTGGGCTGAGTCAGCCGGTACAGAACCCCTTTGTTCACATAGAAGCATATCATGCTGCCCGTACCTGTCAGCACCTCTGATTCCCAGGAATGAGCAGACTTAGAATTTCACCCTAGTATCTTTGGTATAATTATTTTTCATAATATATGAGTCTTTTCTAAAATAAGAACAACTTCATGTGGATTTATCTAGGAGTCAGTGAAGAAACCTCAGGCTGGTTTTACATTATGCTCAGGCAATGACTTTTTTGTTTTGTTTTGGTTCTTTATTACTTTTATTTTTATTTTTTTTATAGTCCAGTCATTGCCCTCCTCCTGGTCTCCCCTCCCACAGTTCCCATCCCATTCCTCCTCCTCCACTCCAAAAAAATGTTCTCCCCCTCCCCAACAGGCCTCTCCACGCCCTGGGGCCTCAAGTCTCTGGAGGGTTAGGCATGTCTTCTCTCACTGAGGCCAGACCAGGCAATTCTGTGCTGTATATGTGTGTGTGTGTGTGGGGGGGGCAGGGTTGGACCAGCTCCTGTATGCTGCCTGGTTGTTGGCTCAGTGTCTGAGAGATCTCAGGGATCCGGGTTAGTTGGCAATGTTTAAAAATGCAAAAAATTCTGTTAAATTATGTAGGCCTGTGGGTTTTTTTTTTTTTTCTGTATTTGCTTTTTTTTTTCTTTCTTCCTTTTTTTTTCTTTTTTGATACTTTATTTACATTTCCAATGTTTCCCCTTTCTAGGTCTCCTCTTTGGAAACCCTCTATCCCTTCCCCCTCCCCCATCTCTATGAGGGAATTCCACCTCCCACCCACCCGCCCACCCACTCCCATATTCCCACCTTGACATTCCCCTTTACTGGGGCCTCTCCTCCCCCTGTTGGCCAACAAGGCCCTCCTCTGCCACATATGTGGTCCGAACCATGGGTCCTTCGATGTGTATTCTTTGGTTGGTGGTCCAGCCTCCAGGAAGACCGGGGGGGGGGGGGTGTCAGGCCATTTGACACTGTTGCTCCCTCCATGGGGCTGCAGACTCCTTCAGCTCCTTCAGTCCCTTCTCCAACTCCTCCATCTGGGACCTCTCACTCTCAGTCCAGCGGTTACTGTAAAGTGAAACTTGGGCATTCTGAACTTCTGGGCTAATATCCGTTTATCAGTGAGTACATACCATGTTCGTTCTTTTGTGATTGAGTTACCTCGCTCAGGATGATATTTCCAAGTTCCATCCATTTGCCTGTATTTGCTTTTAAGATTCAATGTGCTCATTTTTAGTTCCTGCAATTATCATAGGTTGACCTCCAATTATTTATCACATTATTCCATTATACTGCCTCCTACTTTGCTTGACTTATTGGTTATATATACAATGATAAGAGAGATGGAAATATACACTTTAGGTTTGGGATAGTAATTGTATTACAAAACTTCAAATGTAAATTTATTTGATTGAAGTGTATGATTCTAGTTAAAGCATTTGCATTTTCTAGGCATTTTTATTTTTTCAAATTCTACTTTTATTGTATTAATTTCTAGACACCATGATCAGTGATGTGAATTGTTGCAATGTAAGTTATTTTAAAATTTCCTCATGATTTTAAGTCTGAACCTACTTTTTACTGGAGTGGGGTTAAAATGGAACTCTTAGTTGCTGCTAGAATTCAGGTGCTGTCTATTTGTGATTAAATGTTCTTTTTTATCTGACACAGTCTGTTCATAATTCTGTTTAGAAATAATTTGTCCTAAAACTAAAGAGATGTAAACATTAACAATTCATTTGTATTTTGAAAATGATAGTTGTCGCTTAGAAATCACATATATATTTGTGGTATTTATGCATATACATGAAAGTTGCTGGTAAATGCAAGATTTAAAAATAGGAATTATTTTTAAGGGTTTTTTTAACTTTATTATTATTGATAGAAAAGATGAAGCCATTTGCCATCACTGCTGTTTGCATACACACAACTAGAAGTTTAAAGGGAACAAATGTATTTAGTGATAAAATGAGTCAAGTAGCAAATCTGAATTACCATTAGCCAAACTTGCCTTAGTTACAGATGTGCAGCAGCCTGACCCTGGATATATAAGCTGGAAAAGAACCTAGCATTTTGCTAAGTCAAGATAAGTTAATAGAAATTAACTTGAATATTAAATCTTGACATTTTGTTAAAAGGCCATGCTTCTACAACAAATGCATTATATTGATAACATTGCCAACAGCATAAGCCAACAAGGGCTGCTTGCTTTGCTCCAGGTCCTCGTTCATAAACATCTATAATTCCTCAATCTACAGAATGCTTGTGTAGTAGATATCATGGCTTTTAATAAGGAGAAATGTCTCATGTCTCAGAGCTTCAAAGGGCAATAATGATGTGTTCACGATCACTAATGTGGTAGGAACAATGGCAGGACTGGAGCTATGATGTATTTGAATCAAAGCCTATGTTCAGCGTGCCAGACTCCCATTTCATTGTTAATAAACCTCAAACCTGTTTGAATGTTTGCAAACGCTCATGGTAAGTGTCCCCTGCTTTCCAGGAGGGCAAGGCAGGGGAGATGTCCTTGCCTGGGCACGTGTTATCTCCATCACTCACTCAGCTGCTGAAGGACTTATGTGGGCCCAGCTCTGCTTAAATGAACTTTGGATCTTGGCACTGCAGTTCTTCCGGGTTTGTAGAGTGTAGCAGAATCCTACTTCAAGCTTAGGTGTCAGTGTGCAGTGGAAAGTCTTTGCTGCTTTCTAGGAAACAAGGATGTTTGGTTATACACTGAAGTGGCTTTAAAATGTTTGTGAAATGTGTTGTGGCTTTTAATAAGTAACTTTTGCTTTAAGTTCACCTCAAAAAATAACCCTTACTATCTCAGCCCTCCCATGAGATCACTTTAGAAACCCCTCCCCCAGAATCTAAAGGTTTAAACCTGACTTTTATTTTATAATATTTTTGAAATTATGTTATAATTACACCATCCCCTCCTCCCTTTCTTCCCCTGAACCTCCTTGCTTCTCTCAAATTCATGGCCTCATTTTCTCTGTTACGTGTGTGTTTGTATTCCTAAGTATGTAAGTACAATTGACTCTGTTCCTGTAGTGGTACTTAAACATATATGACCACTTACAGTTGTATCCTTTAGGACTCTGTTTTTTCTCTAAGACTGGCATCTTGTGGTTATTCACTATGCGCTGGCTAATCTCTGATCAACCTGCAGGAAGGAATGTGGCCTATCCCTCTACTAGACTTTACTATTGTCTCGTGTTTACTCCCGTGGTCACTGTTCTAGGCACTTGGGTTTTGGGGTCTGTTTTGAACTGTCTTTGCCCATGCTAGACTGTCAGATACTGTATTGTATCATTGGACTGTCTTCTGTTTCTCTCTGCCTAGTGCAGATCCAACTACACAAGGAAGTAATCTGTTCCATTTTGGAGGAACCAATCAAATTAGTGTCCCGCTGCTGCCTTGACCCTGTGATCATATTCCATTGGCTTTTCCAGCCCTCCTCATCCTCAAAGAGTTCTTGAGTAGACTGTAGCCTCTGTGGAAGTCAGCTCTCCCTAAATAGGCAGATTAGGGAACAAGGGAGCAAAGAGATATAAGGAGTCTGGGGTAACCTCAGACAAAGACTGTGGGCTGTTGACTTTTGTAGCACAGTGACAGGAAGAAGAAGCAGAAGGTTAAAGGAGCCCATGAGGGTAGTCTGTTGTCCAGAGGTGCTAGAATTGCAAATGCTTGTTTTCAACCCACTTGGTTAAATGTCACCTCCAGCTAATTTACTGCATGAAAGCTAATCATAGTCACTAGTAATATTGATGTTTAAAATAAATGAGCGCCCAGGGTAGTGGTACGTGCTAATAATCCTCCTTTCTCAGGAATGTGAGGGAGGGGCATTACAGGTTCATGGGCAACCTGAGCTAAATGGTAACACCTTGTGTCAATCAATCAACTAGTCAATAAGTGAGGGCAAAAGGTCATAGTAGGATGCCTGAGTCTTCCCCAGCAAGGACCAGTGAGAGCAGATTGAGACGATGAACAGCACAAAAAATTCCGTTCTCAGCCTCTTTCACCTTTACAAATGGCCAGAGGAATTAGCTTACCTTTGTAAATCTGAGCTTCAGATTTATGATTATGTTTTAACTGATAATAAAGTACTAAATATACAATTATACCCCAGACTTGAGCTAGAAAAAATTAAATGTCATTGCTGCTAATTTAGTGAAAGCTGAAAGAAGTCAACAGTAACAATATTAATCTGGAGAGAATTCTCTCCTTATTGAGACCCACTGACTGTTCTAACGATGTTATCAATTTTATGGGTAAGCTATAAGAAAAGATTCTCTGTATCAAACCATGATCCAGTCAGAGGCAGTAAATAGTTAAAAATACTTGCAAAAGATTGTACTGAATTTTCCAAAAATCTACAAATAACCTTGTAATTATTAGAGTTTGAGTAGTTTAAGTTTCATGTAAAATACAATGTTTAAAAGTAATGTATTATTGATTTCCTTCATGAAATGAAGCAGTTATATTAAAATGGAGAACAAACATTAAGTGTTCCTTTCCAAGTCTCAAACAAGCATCTGAAGGGAATGTGACTACCTAAGAAGCTGCTGGCATTGGATGGCTGCCGTGAAGGGAAGTCCATTTTCCTCAATGGATTGGCGCTCGCTATGTGGACCATACTCCAGAGCACCACCCATACCCAGGGAGAGTTGGCAGCACTAACTGTAGTCTTATGGGTTTTTTTTTTTTATTTTTATTTTTTGTTTGTTTTATATTTTGCTTTTAAAGATAGTGAGGGAGGTGGGGAATACATATAGTCAAAAGATAATGTGTGGAATTCTCAGAGAATAGATAAAAATGGTACTATATAACCAATTCCCTGAGAGGTAAACAGTAGGGAGAGTGCTAGATTGTTGTTGTGTTTTTCCTAATAAATCTGACTTCCTTCATGTATAACTTTGAAGTATGTACAAATTTGTTCCTTGGAAGTTTTAAAAATTACTACTTGTTCATGAATTAGCTTTCATGCAGTAAACAGATCTCAAAAACTTCAAATCCTCACAGTTTAATTTGTGTAAAGGAAGCAAGACTCTACATGAAGAACAATAAAGCCCCGTGACTGACTTTTTCTAGGAGACTGGCAGGTACTTACACAGTCAAGAAGGATTAGACTGCGTACCTCTCCATCTTTACTGAGGCATTTATTTGGGTCCTAAGTATGGAATCGGGCCTCACACTGCTTTATCTGGGCTCTACAGTGAGTTTAACCTCCTCCTTTTATTCATTTGAAAGGACTGAGCAGAGAGAGAAGCAGCGGAGACCCAGCAGGATGGTCCCTGGGCTCAGAAAGTGACCTTGTGGCAGGGCTTGTTTGGGATTTATGTATAACAGAAAATACTCTTCAGTATAATGGGAATAACCTTTTCACCAGGATAAAGGTAACAGAACAATTGAAACTTTTAAAATAACAATTAGTTTTAACTTAGTAGAATCTAGGCAATTTAGAAATAATAACCAATTAAGCAGCGCGTTCCTGAGAATGATGAGAACTCCCTCCCTCTGCACTTGTTAACTTTTGGTAACTCTTGCTCTAGTGGTGGGGCTCTGTGAGATTTCCTCCATCCACACTGGCATTTCATTTGTTGTTGGTATTGCTGGGATTTCATGGGTGAAACTTCCCTGTGATGTGCAGAAGCACAGTTTCATAGCCGACTCCAAAGTCTTCTGGCTCTTCTGATCTGTCTGCCCCCTCTTCTGCGATCTTCCTGAGACTGAGGTGTAGAAGCTGGGTCGTGGATGTATCAGCTGGGCCTGGGCACCCTACGGTCAGTTCTGTGTCTTGACAGGATGTAACTTTCAGTAACTGTCTTAGTCTGCTAGAAAAATAAGCTTCTTTGATGAAGAGTGGGACCTACACCTATCTGTGTGTATAGGGATGAGTGCTTTAAATGCAGTTATCCATTATACAGGTTCAGAAAAGTGGCCATCGTTCTCTAAGACTCATGACCTCCCTAGCCAGGATGTTTATATGTCTTGTGTTGCATAGTTAACAGGGTAGCAAACTGAGCCTATCTTGTGTGGCGGTTACAAAACTTGAATGAGTTAATCTATGGAAACAAAACCATCCTGACATAAAGTTAGTGTCAAGTAGCCAATGGTTTCATTTTTACCATAATTTTATCATAATTATTAGTGTATAATATTTTAATCTGACTATACATTTGGAAATTTATCATTGTATACATTAATATATTGGTATATAAATATATGTTTTGATACATATATATAGAAAATCAATGAGCTATGTGTATTTCTAAATTTGTTACCATTAAGAAACTCTTAAAATATTCTAGTAATCTTTATATTTTTGTACTGTTAAATAGTATATGGTTTTATATGCTTTTATTCTTTTAAATATGACATATGGTTTTATATGCTACATTCTTTTAAGTATAACCTATGTTTGATTCAACAATTTCACCAACTGTCAAAGTGTTTAACAATGATGCTTTGAGGCTTTTAAAGTCCTTAGAGTGAACCAGTTTTAGAATTTTATATAAAAGTTTATTTTCACATGAGTTTCTAAATCTTCCACTACAGTTGCCACATCAAAATGAAACTGTAGTTTTAGATTATCTTTTGAGAGATTGTGTTCGAAACATATTTTTTCTTTTGGGTTATATTTGGAATTAAGTCAACAAAAGGAAACCTTAGTAGAGTATGTAAAAAATTTTTCAAAATTTAAAAATTTCAGTTATCTTTCACATCCAGTGGTATTTCTTCTTTTGCTTTATATTGGTTTAATTACTGAATTATTATAAGAATTTATGAATAGAGAAACTAAAACAACTGACACGTGTATAAGGTTTATATTTTCTGATGTTGGGGAAAATAACCCTTTCTACTTATCTGTCTTCATGTCTACATGTCCTACCATTCTTATCTGTGGATGTCTTAAGTATGACTGAGCCAATTCGTGATGTATAGTACACATTTAACAAACTGGGATGAAAAAATATGAGAGTAAATGATTATGCTTGTGTTCATGGATCAGTCTGTGTATATTGTGTGTGTGTGTCTGTGTGTGTGTGTGTGTGTGTGTGTGTGTACCTGTAGGTGGGTACATGAAATTGTCCCAATGCTTGTGGAGGCTAGAGATCAATCTCCTGGCTGTTTGTTGGGAGCTGTCTATCTTATTTTGAGACAGGGTCTTTCACTGGCTTGCTAATCAGGCGAGACTGGCTGGCCAGCAAGCCACAGTATTGGCCCAGCTATACCTCTTCCATCTCCAGTGCTGGTTAAAGGCTGCATGTGCTGCTGCATCTGTCTTTCTCTGTGGACACTGGAGATCTGAACTCATATCCTCTTGCTTACACTGCAGCATTTCTCCAACTCAGACATCCCTCATCCGCTGTCATGATGGCTCATAACATTTTCAGTTATAGAATATAAACGTTGCTCTCCAGTCTCCGTTGTCTCTGCACTCTGTTATAGATATATGGACTGGTACTGTGTTATCATTCTTTTCTACATATGGCCACATGGCCCTCAAGGTCTTCATCCCATTGCCTCTTCATCTTGTAATCCTGAAATATACTGACTTATCCATCAGATTTCCTGATGCATGCTAATCACAGTTCTATCACAGATCTTGGTTGTTATGGCTCAATATATGTGCTGTAATATAGGCCTTAAAGGATGAATTTTGTGCATATTTATACTTATGAGCACAGATTTGGGATCATGAGGAAGTCATTTTATTGATACATGGAAAGCAAGGAATAACATCAGCAATTGCATTTCTCTTCCAAATAAGCAGTGAATATCTTCAGCAAGAATGCATGATCCTATTGAGGTTTTATCATTTTCATGAAAATGTCATGCTACTATATTTTTGAAATTATAGCTTTTACCTGACTATTCTTCTTTCTTTATACCAGTAGAAAACTAAACAATGAAAAAATTTTGGTGACATTTGATAAATTTAAAAATATAAAAATTAATATGCTATTATTGTTATGTATGTTAAAGCTCAATAATTATTTTAAGAATGGCATAATTTTGTTTTCATAAAAAGTGGGGTGAATGAACTTTACTTATAGATTAGAGAACAAGTCATAATTTCAGTGAAGAGATTTTGTTGTTCATAAATATCCATGTGAATATAAAAATATTTTCATGTTCATCTCTTTTAAATAGACTGATTTATATTACATTCCTTATTAAGGCTTCCTGATAGAGAATCCATTTCTTCATAAGGTAGGAAAACATCTATTATTCAAGGTAGGCATCCTGATTTGTTACTGTCTTTCATGAGAACATTTCACCTATCTTTTCTTATTTCTATTGTAAGTTGAAAGATAGCAAAGAAAAAAAGTCAACTTTCTCGCTGCACACAGCCCTGCACTGTCAGAAATGTCACAGGTTAATGGCACAGCCCAGCTCCATTTATCTTATTCTGGCAACTCACCCAACCTAGCACAATCTAACAAAAAGATTCCTTCTGGACCAGGGAACATTCTCTGCCTTGTCTCCCTTATTGTGGCATCTGTGAGAGCATTTGGTGTACAGAAACTTAGCTTCAGGTTGCTTCAACACTCCTCACTAAGGATAAGGTGTTTTCAGAAATTCAGAATTATTTTTCAAATATAAGTTAATAGAGCCTTTTAAAAAAATTCACCAAAGCTGAAGATCCTGTAAAGACACAAATGTTTTGCAATTTTTATCTTTCAGGAGATATAAATGATGTAAGGGTATATTTTGAATTCTCTACATGTCTGAGTATATTTATTTTCCAGAGACATTCATTTTTACATCAGAATTGCTGTAGTTTGTTAGCATTACACAGGACACTTGGTAAATGTGTTCCAGTAGCTCAGGAATGAATATGTCCTCATAGTGATGAGGGAATGTCAGCAACTTACGTTGCTTGAATTACTATAAGCCCATTTTTTTATTTTCAGTTTGATTCTTAGCAATATTATTGGTATCTCATCAAGGAGATCATCATCCAAAATGGTGTCCCTGTAGTCATCCCCTCGGGTTTTAGTGGTCAGGGTTAGGAAGACCTATTTTCTCCACTGAAATAGAAAATCGACCTTAAAAATTGAGAAATATTTTGGATTTTAGGGGTGATCTCTGTATAAGTGTACATTTATATATATGTTGCTACACTTTGGGGATATTTTATATATTTAAAATAAATTGTGGCTGTAATCTAAGTGATACTTTTTCTTTTATTCAATCATAAACTCCTAGGTTTTTTATTTTTATTGCTCTCTGTAATTATTATTAATATATGGCCAGTCTCAAAAGTCTGTCACTCACTCTTCCATACTCACTATTGTGTCTGTCACACGTGCACATGTTGTGTTATATTCAATCTTATTTTCCTCTGCATGTGTATAGAACTCATCACAAAAAGAGGCAAGACATTTTGGTTTTGAATAGTTTCTTCAGCTGAATATTCTCTTAAATCTCTACTATCATATACTTAATTTTATATTTCTGTTGTTAATCCATTAATTTAATGGAGAAAGATGATATCTGTTTTTGAAGCATCTTATTTCTTTCTAATATGGATTTCATGTTACTGTTCTAAAAATATGTCTAAATGCAATTGTAGTTTAAATGTACACTTAAATAATAACCTGTTAATAAAATGATTTTATATTAATGAAAACAATTGAAGAATTAAATATGAGATATAAATATATTTAATAGTAATTTATCTTGTTTAAAAATTGGATTGATTTCACCCGTATTTTATCATACGAATAGTGCTTTGTAAAATAGAAGAGTATAAGACAACAGTTAAAATTGTTTCATGTAGCCTGTTGAAGCCGACATTTTGAAAATATTTTTTCTTAATTCATTAAAATTTTTATTAGTTCTTGGAGAATTTTGATCAATTCCCTCCTCACAACTCTTCACAGATACACTCTTTTCCCTAAACACCCAACCTTGTGTCTTCTTATCTGTTTTAAAGACTTTCAAGACCAATTTGTGATGCCCAAACACTTGTAAATGTGTTTTCTTTCACTGGGATATGGTTGACTTACCAGGGGCTACACTATTAGAGAACATTTTTCTTCCTTACTGGAACTGATGTGTGCCAATAGCTTCACAGCTAGGAGTGGGATTGTTTGCCCAGCTTCCCTCTCCATATGGTATTTGGTCTGGTTTGGGCTTGCTGTAGGTTTTCTGGACTCCATCACAACTACTGTAAAGTCAAATGCGCAGCAGCCCTCCTGTGTTCACAAGATAGTGTTTCCTTGTATTTATCTACAACTTTTGGCTTTTGCAGTCTTTCTGTCCCTCTTCTGCATGATTCTTGAGCCTTGGGAGGGAAGGTGTAGTCTCCATGTTCCCTGTAGGTGTAAGTATTATGCAATCTTTTGTTTTCTGCATCATGGCGTTGTTCACCATATACAACTGAAAGGTTATACAGCAACTGTTGGGTGACATTTGATGGTGAGGCTTAAGAGATGCATTTATCAGATGGGTATACTAAGTCATTAGAAATAAGTTTAATTCTGTGTATATTAATCAGAAAGATAGTAATATATTCTGTCTTATGCCATACAACCTATATAAGTCTTGGTTCTTAGTCCAATAGAGGTACCAGGTATAGGTTTCTTTCTTTGAAGTAGGACTTAAGTCTAATCAGAAAATGTTTGGTTACTCTCATAATGTGTATGCGCCTATTGGACCAGTCGGTATATCTTGCTAGGCCAATCATTATTGTTATTTGCAGGATTCCTGGCTATGTATGATTGATAATTATCTTTCTTCTATTCTAGCAGAGCATCTTCCAGCACTATGAAAGTTAACCAGTGGTATAAAGTTTCTAGGTTCTAACCAGCTTTGCCTCTGCCATGTTCTCTTACTCAAGTATGTAGTATCTTCAGCATCAGGATCTTACTTTTAAGTTCCAGAGGATAACCAAGAGCAATACAAAGAGCCTGTATTGTTTAGATGAGTCTATGCCAACTTGCTTTACATCACTCCCTACACTGGGCTTTTTATTAGTTTGCTCCTAGTATCTATTAGTGATATTGTCTTCCTATAATACATTATCGCTATTTTAACTCATACACACACATATACGTATATGTGTGTATGTATATATGTGTACACACACACATGCACACACATACACACATATATATACACACATACAAATATATGAGTGAACTCATTTAACTCCTATATATATGTGTCTATCTATCTATCTATCTGGAAGCTTCTACATTAGTAGGTTTCCATATATCTTTTTTTTAATGGTCTTTAGTATTATTAATCCATCTCTATACTACCCTCCCCTCCCTGAAGCAGACTTTTTATACAGCAACTTAAACTGCATTTGAGAGGGTTACTAACTGTAATAAAGTAATAAGTCCATTAAGTAGAGTTCTTAGATTTTTGTGTTTTAAGTAAATCTAAGCTTTAATGTGTAATTCAGGAGGATCAGCATGTTTCTTTGTATCATCGTTTTGTGCTTGTTGAACTGGCCATTGAGTCCTATTGTTTTAAACAGTGACATGGTGAGATGACAGTGCTAGGATTTATATGGGATTATAGCCCTAACAGATAATGATGCTCGCTATGCGGGGGGGGGGTAATCATTACTTTGTTTCACAGTCAGTCAATATTGGTGGGATTGATTTCCCTCAGTATGAACATTTTTGTCTATTGATTAATATACACATTTGCTTCACACAGGGCTTTCCAATTCTTTTGTGCCAGTTATATTTGCCTTACAGAATTTCTTTTCATCCTGCTCATGTTCCTGCCCACTGCCTCCTTGTTAGTTCTGCAGTCCTAACCTCCTTTTGCCCACTGCTCCTGGGTTCTGCAGACAGCTCTGTGGCCAATGCATCTGCTCTCTGTGTTTAGTGTTCCCGTAACCCTGTCATTGTGTCAGACATTGTTCTACTAATAGCCTTAGAATACTTGTAGTTAATTGAAAATCAATGTTCTCCTTAATTCACTGTATTTGCTTAAAGCATTCTTAAACTTTTAATTCATTTTTATGACTATTGCCTCTTATAAGCATGTTTAAAACTGACAATTTAAACTTACAAGAAAAAAACCTTAGTATTATCGTTATCTTGTTTCTAAAGGACTTCCCACTTGTTTAGCAAACAATCTATAGTGTTTGTATATTTACTAGTGATATATTACTACAGCAAAAATAGTGGGGCTTTTGTATATGTATAACATTTACATACTTTACTCTTGTGTTTTTACAATATGTACAACTTTAAGAAGTAATTGATATTATCATATGACATTCACACTTAAACTATAAATTTCTTTCAGTAACTTGTGTTTTGAATATTTCTCCATGGCCATTTTTTAATTATTGGAAATTCATGGCTCCAAATTTAGCTCTGTACATTTGCAACCAACACTTTCTGAAAACTTGCTTACAGTGTTTAACTATACGCACACACACACACACACACACACACATACACACTCACACACACACATACACACACACTCAGGAATATTAAGCAGGAGGATCTCTTTGTGCTTGAACAGAAAGCCAGTCTAGGCAACATAATAAGAACTTGTCTGGAAACACTGAAACAAACCCCAGTCCAATGAACAATGTAAAGGAATGATAAACATTCGGATTGCAGCTCTTTGGTAGGGGTCCTAATTCTAAATTTCATTAAGAAGTTATTCTGGAAGCAACTCGGTTGTGGCCAAGTGACATTGAATAACTTGCCATCAAATGTGTTGCTGAGAGGGAAAGCAGTGCAGCACCCGTTTGGTGATCTTTTGGTTTATTTCATCTTCCACTAGCTTGCTTTAGTCCTAAGATCTTGCTCTGCAGCCCAGACTACCTTAGCATCACTCTATGTAGCCCAGGCTGGCCTTGAACTCACATTCTTCCTTCCTCAGCTTCCTAAGTGCAGGGGTTATAAGCATATACCATCCTTCTGTGTTGTTTACATACCTTTACATAATTGTAAAACAGTACAGATTTAAGGTTTTTAATTAAATATTAAGTATTTAAGAATTGATGTGTTCTAAATACTTATTAAGTAATGATCTGACACTTAACAACTATTAAAACATTATTTTTGAAAAATAGGAAACAAAACCCATAAATCTCTATTGCTATAAAATGTAAAATAGTGTCAGCAGTATTTGTGTTCATTGATAATGCTTAGGAAAATGAGACTTACCAATCAGAGCTATGTTGTGTAAGTTACTTGATGACTCAGTTTTGTTTCTGATAAGCTAAAATAATTAGTAAAAAATAGCCTTACACTAACGATGTATTTTCAGGATAAAATATCTTATAATGTTGGATCCCATCTTCCAGGGCTGTTATTAGTTATCCTGTTCTATTAGTAAGTTCTGTTTCTCAGAACAGTAGTGCCAACTGTACTGGGTTTTCAGCTCCTACGTCAGGTGAGAGAACTTGTCAGTCTCCACAGATATCTGAGGCAGTTTATCATAACACATCATGTATCTATTTCTCTTAGGATCCTGAAATAAAAATCCCCTCTTATTAATACTTAAATTTAAAATTTTTCTTATGGAGCTTAAAAAGAGAAGTGGAAATTGGGTTTTATGTAGCTGCCTTGCTATTGAAGAATTTTCACCAATAAATGTGTATTGCAGAACCTGTCCAAGTACTTGTATTTTATCTTCACATGTTAAGTAAGTACTTCGGAAATGGACAATTCTTCTCGTTCAATTTAACTTTCTATTACTATGCTGTTCTCAGTAATTGAATTAGTATGGAAAAACAATTTTGGAGCACTAGATTTGGTTTACTAAAATAAATACGTTTTCTTTAGAAATTTATACTGAGCAAGACTATGTAATAAATCTCAAGGAGATGTAAATATTAACTTCTAGCATATAGGAAAATCCTGTATATGTTTTAAATGAATAGGCAATTCTTTATAGGTTCTTAAAATTTACAAATGTAAATTCTTCAATATACCGGATATTAATAATTTAAAATTATAAATCTGTTGGAATGAAAGTTGTGGGTAAAATTAACCAAAGCAAGCAAGCAGAAGCAGAAGCAGAAGAGGAGAGGAGAGGAGAGGAGAGGAGAGGAGAGGAGAGGAGAGGAGAGGAGAGGAGAGGAGAGGAGAGGAGAGGAGAGGGAAGAACAGAGCAAGAAATAGTTTATGGAAAATTGTGCATTCAGGTATGCATCAAGGCAACTCTGCCCTGGAAAAGGTCATAGTTGAAAAACAAAACTAATTATCAGTGCAAATTAAAATTCAGCAAAGATCAATAGGAAAGGATGCCATGTGGCCAGGAGTGGATGCATGCAGTTCTCTTTAGTTGGGAATAAGAGAGTTAAGCAAATCCCAGCAGTGAGCCTTGGAGAATGAGAAGCAGGCTGTGAAGCTGACAAGGGAAAACGGCCTAGTGCAATTACTCTGAGTGGCACACATGATTTTACCATATTCTGAGCACATTCTGTCTGTTCTCTGAGTATTAACAACCATGTGCATTATCTGCACACATGATTATACTGTATTCTAAGCATATTCTGTCTGTTCTCTGAGTGTTAACAGTCATGTACATTATCTAAGTACATCAGAAAGTTGGGAAAGAGCATAACACATTCTCACAAGTGTAAAAAGAAATGACATCATTTTTCAAGTATACAGAATGATTAGTCTATGAGTTGTCTATAATATGTAAGAGCATAAGTTAGCTAAAGGTATATAAAAGATTTCCATTAGTAAGTAGCTTGTAAGGCTCAGGCAAGGGAAGACTTTTCTCCCTGGATTCACAGTGAGTTAGTTACTCTGACAGTTCATCTTCACTGTCAGCTTGACTCAATTTAAAATCTCCTAGGTGATTGGTTAAGCATATCAGAGGAGTGTTTGTAAAGGCAGCTCTGCAGAGTGAACTGGGGAAGGAAGACACACCCAGATAGCAGGTGGTATGTTTACATTAACTGGGAGAAAAAAAAAAAAAGGAGCAAGTAAACTAAGTGTCTCTGTTTCCTCACCTACCATCATCAGAATTCTGCCTAGTCACTGTTTTTTTTTTTTTGGTCATGATGGTGAATACCTCTAAAACAGTGAGCTAAGTTAATCTCATTTTGTGCTAAGGCAGAATTTTTGGTTGTTTCTTTTACCTTAAGTGTTACCATCCCTGTTTTTAATAAACAAATCTATTTGAGTCTATCTCTCATAAAAATAATTATTTTCTTCATGAAAACACTTAGGTAAAGTCCCTGATCTGCTTGTTGGAGTCATCTATTTACTGGCATGACAATATACCCCAGACTTCATGCAATAAACATTATTACAGTTCTGGAGTCTAGATGCTCAAGGCTAAGCTTTGGTTCAGTTTGAATTCTGGTGAAAGAAATCTGTGGTAGTTTTCCTCAAGACCTCATGTAGCTGTTCCTTACATACATTATAGGGCAGGGTATCTCTGTACAGTCAGCAGTGCTGCAGGATTTGGTCCCAGTCAATAATTCAGTTTAACCATAACATCTTCTGAAGGCTCTGTCTCCGATTAGTCTGATTACTCCACTGGAGTGTTAGAGCTTCTGTATGTGGATATTAGCATCACAACTCTCCATTTCATTGCTTATTCCCATTCTAGACTTTCACTCAGCCCTCTCCTTACTGTGCTCCTCGCTATGCTTTACCTCTACTTCTATAGATATTTACCTTCACTGAAATTAGTGCTGAAGAGAAACTCAAGAACAGAAATGGTATCTTACAAATCTCAAATTAAACGAACCATCTTGGAAAAGGGGTTCCCGGAAGGAGAAGAACAAAGACAACAGTAGGACTCAATCTCTTGAACTTACCACATTTTCCAACACAGCACCACACATAATAGACAGAAATAGTATAGAAACCTCTTATTTGAAAAATATATTCTTTCTTTGTTTTGTGCATTTGGTGCTTTGATTATTATGTGACAGGAGGAATTTCTTTTCTGGTCCAGTCTATTTGGAGTTCTGTAGGCTTCTTGTATGTTCATGGCATCTCTTTCTTTAGGTTAGGGAAGTTTTCTTTTATAATTTAGTTGAAGATATTTACTGGCCCTTTAAGTTGAGAATCTTCACTCTCTTCTATACCTATTATCCTTCTCATTGTGTCCTGGATTTCCTGGATGTTTTGGGTTTGGAGCTTTTGCATTTTGCATTTTCTTTGACTGTTGTGTCAATGCTTTCTATGATATCTCCTGCACCTGGAGCTGAAGAGGTTTGCAACCCCATAGGAAGATGAACAATATCAACTAACCAGAGCTCCCAGGGACCAAACCACCAACCAAGGAGTGCACATAGAGGGACCCATGGCTCCAGCTGCATACGTAGCAGAGGATAGCTTTGTCTGGCATCAATGGGAGATAAGGCCCTAGGTCCCGTGAAGGCTTGATGCCCCAGTGTAGGGGAATACCAGGGCAGGGAGGCAGGAATAAGTGGGTAGGTAGGGGCACACCCTCATAGAAGCAGGTGAAGGGGAGGAGATAGGGGGCTTCTGGGGCAGAAATCGGGAAAGAGATAACATTTGAAATGTAAATAAAGAAAATATCCAATGAAAACTAAAAATTTTAAAAAAAGATAGATAGAAAAATTACCACTCGAAGGCCCCCCCCCCCAGAAAAAAAGAAAAGAAAAAAAAAAAAAGAAGAAGAAAAATATAAGCCAAAGTCAGGCATGGTGACACACACCTTGAATCCCAGCAGCCAGGAGAGGGGCAGGCAGGACTGAGACTTTGAGGCCAGCTTGGTCTACAAATTGAGTTCCAGGCCAGCCAGGACTACAGCGTCTTGCCCTATCTCCACTCCTAAAAATCATCCAAGTGTATCAGAAAGAATCCTTTTTCCTACACTTTTCCCAACTCTCTTTACTTGTTTTTTAATTTTCTTTTACTGCATGTTTTATTTATTTACATTTCAAATGTTATCCCCTTTCCCGGTTTCCCCTCCAGAGCCCCTATCCCATCTCCCTCCCCCTGCTTCTATGAGGTAGCTCACCCACCCACTCCCCCAACTCTCTTTTCCATAAGTATCCATTATAAGTTTATTTTATATAATTATTTTCCTAGGTCATTTTTGTGTTTTGAATGTGAAATGTTCCCAAGCATTTTGTCTGAATAGTTGGTCCTCAGCTTGTGACACAATTTTGGTGGTGTTATGGAACCTTTGGGATAGGAAGATGTATAGCCATAGTGACAAGTTAAGTTTCCCACTGCCATATACCAAGCTACTTCATCCACTGTGATGGAACTGTTCTCCTAAATAGCGAGACCAAATTAACTTCTTCTTAAATCACTTCTGTCAGATATTTCATCAAGAAATAAGAAATTCTAAATAATATAGTCGTATTCAACTTTAATATATATATCCATGGAATTTAATGTCTGATGGGTAAAATGTAATGTGATACCAGGAATGGAGAAGAACAGATATAGTCTCAGGACTCAGGAGGCCAAGGCAGAAACAAGGGTTCTATGCCAGCCTGGACTGCAGCATCCTTTATGTACGTGTACAAATAGGAAATTACAATATTAAGCATGCTCAGGTGGGAAAAGTACACAGTGTTTTAGAATTACTTAGGAAAGAAAAAGGAGCAGGACTCCAAAGTAAATGTCCTGATTAGTTTTGTTTTTTTGTTTTTGTCTTTGGTTCTTTTGTTTTTGTTTTTGTCAACTTGACACAAGCTAGAGTCAAATGGGACAAGGCACCTTGCTTACCTGTAGGCAAATCTATGGGGCATTGTCTTGATTGCTAATTGACAGAGGAAGGTTCAGGTTACAGATGGTCTTACCATAACTGGGCAGTTGTTCCTGGGGTGTAAAAGAAAGCTAGCAAGGTGAGCTAGAAAGGACAAGCAAGTAAGTAGAGTATGGTCTTGGCTTAGTTCCTGCTTTGCCTTCCCATAATGAAGGCACCAGTCATCCAAGTAAATCTTTTCCTCCTCCAGTTTCATTGGTTATGTTTTTAGGTCATAGCAATAGAAGGTAATGAAGACCATGGACATGGATAGCCTCTTGGAACGGCTGCCATCTTGTTAATGAGAAAAGCTTCTCCAGGATACTGTAGAAAAGCTCCAGAATCAAAATATTTATTAGGAATATGGAAAACGACATATCAGTATCAAAATTCTCAAGAGGTATAAATAGGTTGTAATATATAGCTGCAAATAAGAAATTGGTCCACCCCAATTTCATGAGTGCTAGTAAGGAGAAGAAAAAAAATACACATTAATTATTTTTGTTCGTTTGAGACATGAGACCAAGTTTCACCTACAGCAATATGAGATACAGCAGTGTTTATATTATTTTCTCAAGGCCATTTTCTGCTTGGTAACAAAAAGAGGGCCAGACAATACCTGTGTACAAGTCACATTAAAACAGAGAGATATCACACTTGGAAGATTTGAATATTATGTAGGATTCAATAAACCTATCTGAATGTTGTAATAAAGGTAGACATTCTCTTTATTACACTGAATAATAAACAAATCTGGTCTTTAGTCTAGATCAGTAGTTCTCAACCTGTGGTTGTGATTCTTTGGGGGTCAAATGACCCTTTCACAGGAGTATCATATCAGATATCCTACATATCACATATGTATATTACAGTTTTTAACAGTAGCAAAATCATAGTTATGAAGTATCAATGAAAGTGTTATCTTCAGGTATCACTATACCATGACGAACTGTACAAAAGTGTCACAGCATTAGGAAGGTTGAGAACCACTAGATGGGCATACTCTATCCACCAAAGCTGGTCTCTATAGAAATATCCATGAAAACTTAGAACAAGATAATAGTCCTGTTTGCAAGGCAGTGGAAGAGAGCCAGGCAGAATTGCTTCTCATCAACTTTAAAGTCCTCTAGAGCTACATTTTAGTGAATGAACTTTTTTTTCCCCCCTTTGGAGATAAACTTTCCCAGGTAAGTGTTTAAATGCTATGTCAGAGACCAGAATATTGATATTGATCACAGTAATGCCGAAATCTGTAATTCAGATGGTTTACTTATATCTATACTTTAGCTGTCCCATGGATAAAAGTTCAGTAGATCTGGTTAAATGTGAATTTTCATTAAGTTTTTTTCTCATTATTGGTAAATGCAATGTGGTATTTGAGAATACCATTAAATACTTTTAAAAAGTAAAAATAAAATAAACCACAGTTTATCTGTAATTCACAATTACCTGGACACCTTCTATTTTATCTGGTAACAATTCTCAGGCTACATATTTCCATGAGGGAAATCTAAATATATACAGGCTATGTCCCAAGAAGGAGCTAGGCTTGGTAGAGTCACAGCTATGTCACAAGGAAGAGCTAGGCTTGGTGGAGTCACAGCTATGTCCCAAGGAAGAGGTAGGCTTGGTGGAGTCACAGCTTTTACTCCACAGAGAAGCAGATTGCTCTTGGGAGGGCATGCTGCATCATGTACTTGAGTGAAGGACAACTCCGGGAAATGGGCAGGAAAAGAGTGGCCACAGCTTTCCATGTTTGGAGTTCACAACAAGCTTGTACAGGGACCTTCATGGTCAATGGTGGATTGTCCTGACTCATGTACATCTACAAAATAAATCATCCTGAATTCTTATGCTAAGAGCTGTGTTTGTACTACAGGCTTGATAACTGTGTCTTTTAGAATATATCTAGTTCAATCTGCTTTTTTATATGCTCTGTAAACTAATGTTAGAGAACAATCCCTGTTTACTTTACAAAATATGCCATAGTATCTTTTCTACTATCCATATGCCCATAGATGGTCTTAACACACAGTTTTGAGTTCCACGTTTTGTTTACAACTTTAGTGATAGAAGTAAACACAGAATAAATTCTTTGGAAAAACATCTGTCTGCATCTACTTCCCTCTACTTCAAAGAACACTTTTCCCCCTTATCACTCAGGAGTAAATTGCCTCAGGCTGTTATGGTCTGTAATAAACAAAGCATTTTTCTCAATTACCCAACACCTTTCTGAGTTATGCTTTCATATATATCAGCATTTTCAGTAGAAAAATTCCTTCTATTTAAGGTTGGTTTGTGAAGTTTGGCAAATTTGATAATGTTAAGACATCTTCACTGTACTGTCCAGGTTATATAGTCTGTGTTCCTAATGGAACAAAGTGAAAGTGCCTTCCGGTTGAGTGTGAAGATTATCAGGTGTGTTGGGCACCTTTCATCCCGTTTATGACTGTCTGTGGCTGAGGAATTCATAAGGGATAGAAAGGTGCTTATCTCAGTTCTGGAAGATAGGACATTCTAGAGCAGCCGAGTTGTATAGTAAAGTCTGCATAAGTCAGGAAGGGGCTCTGTGTCTTCACAGAGCAGAGCACAGAAGGACAAGCTAGTCAAAGTGTGAGACCCTTATAGAAGTTAACCACATTTATTAGGAAGGAATGCTCATGAGCCAATCACCTCCAAAGGGCCCCCTTCTAATCCTAACACACCTATAACATCTGACTTTTAGAAGGACATGTTCAAACCATATGAGATATCAAATGTACATATAAACACACAGCATGTACACATGCACAAACACATTCACACAGCATACAGGCACATGCAAGCACACACACACATTGATCCATAAGTTCTCACCTGTTTGTCCTTCTGTTCATTGTTGAGTTTCAGCAGAGACAGGATCTTTATGACACTGTTCTTTATGCAAACACGGCTTTTTAGATGCTGTTCAGCTCATGCCTTTCTATCCTCAGTGGAGGGCACACACAATGTTATGGCAAGTGAGAAGCAGTGTCTGTGTTCAGGAGAAGACAAAAGAAATGAGAACAAATATGTGCTCAGCTCTTACAGCCATCATACGCCATTTTGGATGGATGATTATAAACGCCCTAGTAATGAGTTATTGGGGTCTGCTGTTTCTGACACATATCACAGTGGGCTTTATGCTCTGCTCACACATAACAGCACTGGGTTGTGGATGTTAAATTACATCATAACAGTGAAGCCCTTCCTGTTAATGGTTACCATCACTGTATGTTCTGCATTATCTAACCACAAATGGAATTAGACAAAAGTTTCTTCCCCAAGGAAGCCAGAAGAGGGAACCAGATTCCCAGGCACCGGAAGTACCAACAACTGTGTGCTGTCATATGAGTGCTGAGAGTATAACTGGGGTTCTCTGGATAAATAGCCAGTGTGTTTCACCACTGATCCCCTTTCCTGCTCCTAGGGAAAGCTCTTGTTGCAGTAATAGGAAACTCACACTGCCAAAGCAGATGTTGGGTGGTCTTTGGAGATACAGTTGCTCATAGTTACTTAGGGTTACTTTGATTTAAAAGCAAATATGGAATTTTATTTAGAGGTTACTTGCTACCAAGACTGACAACACACAACAACAAATACTAATAGAGACCTAATAACCACCATTCTCATAAACTGTGAAGTTCTATGGTAATAATCTTCTGTGGGTTTCTCTTATGGTTAATCTTAATTGCTACCTCAATTAGGTCTGAAATCATTAGAAGAAATACTTCTGGGTAGGTTGGTCTGTGAGGACATGTTCAGGGAGAATTATCTGAAGGAGTAGGAAAATATCTCTCCCTGTGTAGTGTGTGTGTGTGTGTGTGTGTGTGTGTGTGTGTGTGTGTGTGTGTGTGTCTGTCTGTCTGTGTATCCTTATTTTCATAAATTTTAGCAATAGTGATGGAAAAAAGTTAATATATAATATGATTTATCAGACATTTAAATTAATATATGCTTGGTATATTATATCCAGATAATTCTTTTCATTCTTTATATTTTGTTTAATTGGGAATAGATGTACAATAATTTGTTTAGTGAGTTTATAATCTAATATATATTAAAATAAGGTAAAATTAAAAATATTTAATCCATAGACTACCTGGTAAGATTTGTTTAATTATATTTATAATATGTTTTTGCAATTCATATATTTAGATTTATATACTTCCTTTTTATCTTACCAAGAAAATCATTCCTACTCTTGATCATCTTACAACTTAATAAGAATTTTCTGAGGACATAAGGGACCTGGCACACATTGGTCAGATTTTGCTAAGAAATATTTCTATAAAAAATATTGTATGTTGTTCTCCTATTTACATCTTGGAGTGGAGAGCAAGGTAGGAATTCAGAGGTAATGCACAGTTGAGCCTAAGTTAGCAAGTGCTAGTCCCTAAACCTTACTGATATGTTTTTGACAAACAACAAATTAAACAATCAGTTCTCGTGCAGTTCTGTGCTCAGAAATAAATGGAGTAGAGACAAATCAATAATGTCAAATAGAAAAAGACAAAGGCACTAGTACAATAAAGTGATTTCCTAGTCTCCAAGAGCTACAAATAATAGAAAGAAAACTCGTAAGCATGCTCCTAAAGGATTTTCTTTCTAGATAGGTGGGAAATCATGTTATTTTTCAGAATTTGTTATGGATAGTTACTGTTCTATTGCTACTTTGCCTGAGAAAATAGGACTATAAAAATCGAAACCTCTGTAGGGAGAGAAAATGAAAAGTTAGGACAGTATTGATTCCATTTCTTTCCTTTACTAATTAAGGTTATATTGCATAATATTTTTTCCTCCTGATCTCACTAAAAGGAATTAGGAAATAGCATGGAATATTTCCAGAAACCAAACATTAACTGGATATTTTAATCATCATGACTTCTTAAAGAACTTCCATATATTTCTATGATTTTTTTCAAATGATCTCATCTTTATGTCATCTTCCACTAAAGCCATGCACTGAATGGCTTAATTTTGTCTTGCTATTAAAGACTGCTAAATTCAATAGTACAAGCTGTGTTATCATACTGACTGTTAACAAAATTTCCTGAACAAACACTTGAGATGTCAATAAAATATATAATTTGCTATATGTTATGCTATGGAAAGTTATGATTCAAAATATTATGGTTAAAACAATACAATTTAAAAAAAAATGACAACTAAGTATGGTATCACATAACTGCATTGTAATTTCTAGCATTTAAGAGGCTAAGCCAGAAGAATCATAGATTCAAGGCCATCCTGAGCTAAATAGTGAGTTTAAAACTAGTCTGTTCTCCATGGGAAGATGCATTGTGGGGAAAAAAGAAAGAAAATCTAAATTAAACTTTAAAAAAAATCCAGGATGTATTAAATTCATGAATAAAATTGTCAAGGAAAAATCATAAAAATTAAAAAGATTAATAAAGTTCAAACAAAAGTAACAGAAAGAAATAATATAAATCCAGGCAGTTCTACTACAGAAGAGTGGAAAGCTAGATTTAGTCTTCAACCTCTAGCAGTTCAAGCTGATGGATTGTCATCGACACTATATTCTCCTCACTGTAACCATCAGCAAGGAGCCTTCATCAGCTGTGCTGTAAAGGAAGACAGATGTGGATACAGCCCTTTGGTGTCCAGATGTTATTTTTCAATAAAATAAACCTGAACTCCTCAGGAAAATCATTGATTTTTAGGGCTGTGTTAGGAAGAATAAAGAATTACTGTAGAAAGTCGTATAAAGCTAAGGACTTGAAATGTGCTGGAAACCCTCGATGGCTGGAAGTGTCCTGATGGCCTGCACTGCCAACTGAGACTAAACGCATGGTATAGGGGTTTTTTTTTTGTTGATATTTCATTAAAACTCACAGTATAAGATAAACTTTGACACATTAAAAATGAAATAAATGAAAAAGGGATGAACTTTCGTCAGGGAACCTTTAAATATTCACTGTAGGTAGTTCTCCCCCTAAGTAGGAGTCCATAAGTCACCTCCCCTTCCATCTATAATTCATGTCCACAGACAAGCATGTTCATGTACAAGCATATTCACACACACACACACACACACACACATTTAAAAGTTAGGGGGTATGATTCTCTTCCCTATACTATAGGAAAGGAAGGAAATGTGGCGCCTTATATTCATGATCAAGGCTAGTGCCCCCCACATTAACACCCCTTCCCATCCTAGAGGCGGCGGTGTTAACAGCATTTCAACTTTTAGGTACTCTTCCCAAGTCCACACTCTCAGTCTGATCTTGATAACAGCTATGACAGCGTCATTAAACCACACACCCACGAACATCCCACACTCACACAGATCTGACTGTTAGTCTTGAAATGGTAGAGCGTCCATGTCATAATAAACAAGAAAAGAATGAGAACCTCTGCTAGACCAAAGGAAATTCAGGAAAGAAGACTCATGCACGGTGTCTTTCTTGTACACCCTGGGACAGAAATGGGGCATCCACGCAACCATTGGTGGAGCAAAGTTCTGAAATTTAATTAATAGTAACATACCAATCCTCATTTTGTAGTTTTGATGAATGACTATGTAAAATATTAAATGTATATGATAAACCTCTTATCTGGGATATTTAGGGAAAAATAAGTACTTTAGAGTGCATAAAGGCACTTTGCCATGCAAGCCTGCTTTCCTCAGTTTGATCCTCAGAACTCATATAAAGATGAGAGGACTTATTCCCTCAGCGTTGTTTTCTGACTTTCACATGCATGTTTTGTCATGCACACCCACTCATAGGGTATGCATACTGAACAGTAATAAAAATTGTAAATTAAGTAAGCATGATAAAATTCCCTCAGCGTTGATTATTACGTGAAACAGTAATTCAGAGCATGAAATAGCCATAGTAACATCATTGAGCAATATACTGATGTTTGTTTGTTTATCTCTTTGTACCCATATGTAATTATCATGGTTGGAAAAGATGACGTGATAGTTTTCCCTAGGTGATAACTAAAACCTGCTTGATTTCCTTCTGGGTATTGCATCACTATGTAACCTAACATTTTTGTAGTTAAAAAGGGCACATGACTTGTTTCTGTACAATATCATGTGGGCAGAAGTCATGTAATATCACTGTAAAGGAAGGTCAAATGAAGCTCATATCCGTGTTCATCATATGCCCCTTCATCAGCCAGCTGACGACACAGAGAGAGAGAGAGAGAGAGAGAGAGAGAGAGAGAGAGAGAGAGAGACAGAGAGACAGAGACAGAGAGAGAGAGAGAGAGAGAGAGAGAGAGAGAGAGAGAGAGAGAGAGAGAGAGAGAGACAGAGACAGAGACAGAGACAGAGACAGAGAGAGAGGCAGAGACAGAGACAGAGAGACAGAGACCAAGACAGAGAGAGACAAAGACAGAGACAGAGAGATCTGCTATGTTGAATATGCAAATATTCCTGAGTTCTCTGTGTGATGGCTTCATTCTCATCATAATATTGGGAGGTGGGCTTTATTATGAGTGGCCCTTAGGTATTTGGAGAGCTGGTACTGACAGGAATTGTGCCCTCCTCCTTTTTTCTCTGCTGTGGTTGGTTGGAGATGAGACCGTTCCTAATTGCATTGGCATGCTGTGCTGTCATGGCTCACCCACACCAGAGGTCAAACCAAGGTGTTTTTGACTTTGAACTTTTAAAGCTGCAGCCAAATAAACCTGTCTTATTTTACAAGTGGGCATGACTGATATTTTCTTGTAATAAAGCAAAGTTGACTAATGTAATACTGTAGATTTAGAACTGTTCTCTTCATGAGTAAGCTCATTTGCAGGAGAAATACAGGGCGCACGTTTTCAGCATTACCAAGTAACTTGTAAATAGCACTTAATCATTTTATAAAATTCTGTTATCAGTTACCTTCTGGTCAGCAATAATGAGTTTCTGTTACATAAAAGTCACATGTGCTTCTGAATACTTCTTTAGTTTTTATCTATGGATTATCTAGTTATAGAAAGAACGGTATTTACTTTTTCTGATTGCGTCAATGCACCACATTTTTTATCCATTCATCAATTTATGAACATACAGACTGTTTGGACTAGCTACTGGGAAGAGATCATTAATGAGGTGGATGTGGTAAGCCAGAGTTCTTTGGTTATATGCCCAAGAGTGGGGTGTCTGGATCTCACGGGACACTTATTTTCAGTCTTTTGACAAAATCTTTTATTGCTACAACCCTAAAATTGTTCATGAGTCTTGACTTTCTCAAATTAGTACCATTCTTTGTATAGGATTTAAATTTACTTTGTGTTTGTTTGCGCATTATCATGAGATTTTTTTTATCCTTGTTAAACAAGTGAAGGGATTTGAAACGTGTAAAGTTTTGGTACTGGGATCTGCAAATTAGAGAGAACACGTGACGCGGAGTTTGTTTTTCGGGGTCTGCATTACCTCACTTAGCTTAGTCTTTTCCAGTTATACCATTTCCCTACAGCTTGTATGATTTCATTTTCCTTTAAAACTGAGTACTTTTCCGTTGTTCATATGTATCACAAGTTCTGCTCGTCAGTTGAAAGAGATCCAGGATTTCTATATTTTCTAGATATTGTGACTAGAACAGTAATAAACATGGCCAAGGAAGAATTTGTGTAGTATGGTGTTCAGTCCAGTGGGCACACGCTGACGTGTGGGAGAGCTGAATCATACGACAGATTTAGTTTTTTTTTTTTTTTTTTACTTTGAAACACCTATTTATATCCATTTTAATGAGAATTAAGAGATACAATGTGTCAGCGACATTTTAAAAAAAAACTAGTGGATAAGACAAGTGAATTTAACTTTGTTTATATCCTAAAAATTACAAGAGACTGAAAATGTAGTGTTAGTTCATTTCTTTTTCCAG
>CM052704.1:109089508-109170075 GCA_028551405.1 Uromys caudimaculatus
CAAGATAGACTCTTATAAGCTGAGGAAAAACAAATCTTAGGATGTTAATGAATCTCCTAACATAGTCAGTGGCATTCAGCAGAAATATGCCACCAAGAGGAACATCAAATCCTATAGCAGAGCCTTCTGAGAATATGCTTGCTGTGGCTGAGGTGGCTGTTGGCTGCCTCCTGTTTGAGGCAGGGTTGATGATGTTAAAGTATAATTTGGCACCTGGGACATATTAGGTCCTGCATTCTGGTATATGGTGACATCAGCAGGTACAGGTACAGTAGCAGGTACAGGAACAGGCACAGGTACTACAGCAGCAGCAGCAGCAGCAGCAGCAGGAGGAGGACTATATATTGATGCCTGGCTGGGATACGAATTTCCTTGAACAGAACTAACCATTGCATTCGGGTAAGAAGCCTGCTCTTTATTAGGATGAAGTGTCCTCTATCCCTGTGATTTTAGTTTGAATTCTGGTTTGTCTTTTGTCTTTTGGATTCATGGTCTCTCTACACATTACATTGCAAGATCCATGAGCATAGGGCAGTAAATATTTTGCCCATCACACAGTGTTAAGCAGTCGAGCAAATCACCTGATGATGATATTGCATGAGTTCATTTATTCAGTCTGTTATTTGGTGGGTTGAAACAATTGTTAGAATTCTAAGCTGATAAGTGTGAAAATAGAAATCCTAGTACTTTAAAAATAAGTCTTTCATGAAAATATTGTTTCGTTCATATCATATAAAATCAGCATAGATTCACAAATTCTCATTCATCTGGTTTCAGAAATTAATTTCTCTTGATTATATTTTGTAGTGTAAAAGAACAAAACTTTAATTCCCACAACCGAGACTCACCTGTTCTCTTTTTTGTTCGTATCATAATTAACTTGTTAGATTGTTCCAACAATTGAAAGGAAACAATTTTATTGCCAACCCTTAAGTACATTACTGTAACAAGGCATCCCTCGGCATTACCTGAAAGCATTAGCATCTTCCAGCCAGATCTTACACTAAACCGCTCTGCTGTGCAGTCACTGGACCGGTCCTCCACCTCCTCCTTTCCCACCTCTTCAGCCTTGTGACTTGCAGATAGGATTCATTTTAGACTATTGAAAGCAATTCTGAGAACTGTAGCACAGAGAGTGTGCAGTCCTCTAATGCCTATTTCTACCTTCCCTTTCCTGTTATGTGTTTATGGGTTTAATTTGTTATCTCTAGTCTAGGTCTTTTGTGGGTACTACTAACTTTTGGATTTAATCTGTAGCCTCAGTTGAAGTAATGGCAGACAATAGAAACTCTCTTTGCATTGCTTAGGACACTGTTTCTACTCATTCAGACAATAATTTTTTTTCTGTACTCAGGGATATTACCATATCTCTGAGGCAAGAACATGCATTAAGTGATGGACATAATTCATTTCCTCTTTCTTAAGTATCTACTTAATGGGTCTTTCTAACATTTAGTTAGTTGAAAGCCAGTGCAGCCTGGACATTTTCACAGATTGTCATTGCTTTCATAGCTTTGTCCTTTCTCTTAGTTTTCAGTATCTTTTCATATGGCAATTGAAATTAGGGTTCTAAAGTACTAAATTAGAGGTCAAATTAGGACTTCTAAAATACTAAACATTTAATATGAAACTGTTCAGGATTTTTTTCAACTGAACAGTATTTTCTTAATGAGCTATAAATCATACTTAATATGTATATACATACCTATATAATAATACAAGCATACTGTGGGTTTTGCATATATTTTGATCATTTTTCAGTTCTGATTAACTAAAATGGTAATCTTTTATTTGTTGACCTTAATTAAATCCACTTAAGTATAGAGGACTAATAGCTATAAAATTAATTTTCTTTCTTTATAAAATTAATTAAATATAAAGTCTAATATAATATAATCAGAATTATTTTGATCCTGCAACTTCTTGGTGATTGTTTACTTGCACAGAAACTGTTATTTTTATTTGTAAATATTTGGAAATTAGAAGTAATTTTATTTGACAGTAGTTTTGCATGAGTTTTGTCTTCGGTCTGTCATGCAGGAGGGAGAGAAGTGCGGACTTACCCAGATTGGGCCAGGAGATGTTAATTTTATCCACACAGCATGTTTTAAAATTTAATCTTAAGTCTGTGCAGCCATTCCTTGATTCTGTTGAAAGTATCTGTCTAAATCATAGTGATACATCTATAGGCATTATTCTATACATAACAGAAAAGATGGAAATACATAATAAAATGCAGATAAAATACTTGCAGAAGTTAAAAAAGTAATAATACAAAGAATTCCAAGGATGTAACTTATGACAACCATCTATTATTAACTTAAACTCTATATAAATGGGGATGTTATAAAGAATATGATAGCAAATTGTATTTAAATAGCCTCTTTCACAGAAGTCTTATGTTAGAAAATAAAACATGCAGTCTGTGGATCAAGTGTGTATTCTGTTTAATTAGTTTTCTAATTAAATATATACATGAGAGGGAATTTTTATCGAAGTCCTTGATCTTAGCATTTATGACATATTACTTTACTTTTTGTAAAATATACTTGCATTCTACCTTATTTTTGGCAGAATACAGTTCATTGATTAGCATCATCCCTTCTGCATTTGCAGAAAATTCCCAGCCTAGTAGAACAGCCATTCTGCCTGTGCACTGGATATATTCATATTTGGAAAGAGTATTTATAAGGAGTGAAATAAAATAACAAAACCTCCTTGCAAATGGAGGAGCATGACATAGTTGTGATTTAGAAGACAGTATGCACCCAGAGAGCACGGCTGCTTTTATGGACATTTACTATGAGGCTGCAGAGGTTATCCAGGAAGAGCAGAGAGTCAGATTCCAGACGCCTCCGTGATAGAAAGAGCAGACAATTTAAAATAGATACAGTCAACATTGTGTGTTCTGAAAAGCTTTGGACCATTTCAAATCATTTTGAAGAATGTGAATAGAGCTAAGCTGCTGCTTAAAAGTAATATGTCTTTCAGTTCTTATCTGGGGATGGAAATTAGATCTAAAAATTCCATAGCAGGAAGCTTTATGACACATATAAAACTCACAGCAATGAAATTGCCATGGCTTTGAACTACCTTTCAAATGCTTCTTGGTGGAATGTTTTAAGATGGGACTGAAAAACTTATGTAGAGTTTTCCTGTCTCACTTTTATTTAGTTGAGCAAAAATAGTTTTCATTTTTAGTTCCTTCTAAAAACACAAAATGAAACTGAAATCTTTGAGTCACTCCTAATAAATACCTGAATTAATTAACAGATATTAAAGGTATTTAAATACCTTTTCTGATTCCAGTTTAAGAGTGATACTTATATTATATTTCTATATTGTATAAGTTTTTTAATTTTCATATTATCATAAATACTGTTCTATTAGGATTAATACCATTATATCAAGTGGCAACATATTTTATTTAATATGAAACATGTGGAGATTTGAAATCTTGAACTAGATCTTTACTCTAGATCTCTCAAGTAGTATTTTGTAATTTCAGACAATTAAAAATTTTCTGATACATACTTTTAGAAGAGGTTTCTTTATGATATTTAAATTTAATGATATAATATGCATTACATTTATGATGGGGATTTTAAATATTTCCAAGAGCTGTGTGTACATGGTTTATTGAAGTCTTTTATGTAGATATTTCACTGGGATGGAAATTTTCTCATGTCTACTTTAAAAACTATTAATGAAGAATGACATAGAAGCTCATATCTCCTCGCCTTTCTCAGTAGGAAACTGAAAGTTAATGAAGCACTATGTTGTGGAGCTTATGGTTTCTTTGCCTATCAGGAAAGGAAGGAAGCAAGTGGTTTGCTCGTGGAGCCACATAATGGAGTGGACCTGCTCCTCAATGGCTATTTTAGGTAGTAGGCAGTTTCCATGTCAGAGTAGGATCTGTAGTCAGTAGAAAGCATTGGATGTTCTTTTGGGTTTTATTTATTTGGAGAGTGTCATAGTTATATTGCATCTTTACAAAAGGAAAGGATAATATCTCTCTATAATATTTCTTAAAGACTATCATAGCTGGTGTGAAGTTGTTCTCCTGTTATCCCTGCACTCTGCAGGCTGAGGCCCACAACACTTGAGTTAGAGGACAACTTGGGCCACATAGTAAGACTCAGTCACACACACAGAATCATCTTGCCTTTGAAACTGAGTATAGAAAGATGAATTAATCATGATCAACCAATGTGTTTAGTATATTTTTGTTCAAGCAGAAGAGAATCTAAAGTAAATCATCTTTGGCTCCCAGACCTAGCCACTAAGATTTCTCAGCTCTAAGAATTAGTAAGTTTGCCCCTCTTTGTCCATGAAACCCTTATTCCTATGAACAGAGTTTGGGGGTTGAGTCCACTAAACATGAACACTTGGGTATGAAAAGAACTGTGAAGATCAGGAGCCCGCCATTGTAGGAAGTCAGTGGGGCTTTTAAGAGGCTCAGGTCCATTCACATTTTTCTTTTAATACAACTGACATTTCGAGAGGGCCAACATGGCATCTATCCTCACATTAGTTCACTAAGATGGAGTGATGAGACTATTCATTAGAAATTGGTATTGAAAAGTAGAAACCTTAAGTTGTAATGCCACCATATTCATGTCTCTCCTGTCTCTTTCAGAGGGCATATTTAAATGAGTTCATAGATAGATATTTCACTTGAAAAGAGTTTTCAATTTGTCAAAGTAGATTTTATAAGACCTTTAAAGAAACTTCTTTGGGCTCTCTACTACCTGTCAGCCTATCTTTCTGTTCGTCTGTCTGTCTACTTATCATTTGTGTGTTGGGGTGTATATAAGCCATGTCTGTTATATGTCTCACATTCACGTGTCTCTGATGTGAGTGTCAGAGGACAGTTTATCCTTCCATCATGTGGGTTCTGGAGATAATACTTGGTTTGTCAGGCTTGGTGGCAGGCACTTTAATGTGATGAAGTGTCTTTCCAGTCCTAGAATTTTTAATTTTTTTATTAGCATGACTTGTTCATGTGTATTTATGGGGTTCAATGTGATATATTTACCTATGGTGACAACTAGCACTGCTGAAATTCAACTTCTCTTTATTTACCTTAAATAGCCTTCCCAGATTTTAGTAATCATTTCATTTTTAAATACCCTTATATCAAATTGATTAATTAATAAATAAGTTTGCTTTCATCTCTCATCAGAGAAACATGTTTTTGGGGTGGGGGCAGAAAACAGAGACCATTATGGAATCCATTAGTGGTCAAGTGGAGAACATCAACACTGTATATGTGTGAACTCGGTACTTGAATTTCTGAATTGATGTCTTATAGACATGAATCAAGAATGAAAAGGAAAATATGTATACAATTATTTTATTATCATACTAAGAAATTATCATTGATAATTTTTCTAAGTAAACGTTCTATTTTCCTTATATATAAGGCAAATGTATATACTCACTGATAAGTGGATATTAGCCATAAGTACAGAGTAAATACAATCCATAGACCTTAAGAAGTTAAACAGGAAGGAAGGTCTGAGTGAGGATGTTTAAATCCCACTTAGAAGAGGGAAAAAAATAATCATAGGTGGCAGAGGGAGAAAGGGGGACAGGATCAGATATGGGGGAAAGATAAGAGAGAAGTCTAAAAGGGTCAGAGAATGAATGGAAATATGCAGCTGCTGGGGAGGTTGCGTGGGCTGGAGGGAACCTCTAGGAAGTCAGAGATCTGGGATGAGGAGGCTCACCGACTCAATGTCGGTGTGGGTGACCTTAGCCGAAATACCCAACAGTGGGGATATGGAACCTGAAGAGACCTACTCCAGTAGTTAGACTGGACCACCAGTGGAGGGAAGGATGGAGACACCAACCCACCTTCAAAATTTTCAACCCAAAATTATTCTTTTCTAAAAGGAATGCAGAGACAAAAATGGATCAGAGACTGAAGTAATGGCTGACCAATGACCTCCCCAACTTGTGATCCATCCCATGGGCAGACATCAAACCCTGACACTATTATTGATGCTGTGTTGTGCTTTCAGACAGGAGCCTAGCATGGCTGTCCTTTGAGAGGCTCTATCAGCAGCTGACTGAGACAGATGCAGATACTCACAGCCAAGCATTGGACTGAGGGCAGGGCCCCTATGGAAGAGTTAGGGGAAGGACTGAAGGGGATTGCAGCCCCATAGGAAGATCAACAGTGTCAACTAACCTGGACCCCTGGGAGCTCCCAGAGATTAAGCCACCAACCAAAGCACATACACTAGCAGGGCCAAGGCCCCAGGCACATAAGTAGCAGAGGAATGCCTTGCCTGGCCTCAGTGGGAGAAGATAGCCTAATCCTGTGGAGACTTGAAGCCCCAGGGAAGAGGAATGCCTGGGGGGTGGCCCCCTCCGAGGTAGAGGGAATGGGCAAGGGGGAAGAACTCTTCCAGGGGGAACCAGGAGTGGCAAGCAGGCAAAATTTGTGATGTAAATAAATAAAATAAGTAATTTTAAAAAAATATTTAAAAAACAAGCAAATAAAAATACATAAATACGAATTTCAAAAGAATTTGTGAAGAGGCCAGAAAATGAATAAAGATTGCATAATTTCATTAAAATACACATATAAACATGCCAGGCACACTTTTGGTGCTTAGAGAATTAGGTGGCTATGTGCAGTATAAATGATTAAGAAGAAAGAAAACGGGAGGGCAGGCTCTGAAGGATGTAAGAGCTCTGAAAAGGAATGCATTATTCCTGGGGTATGCGTGTGACCTTGGTAGGGTTTGATTGCGTTCAGCCTTCAGATTTTTCTTGGACAGTGTGATAGTGTTGGGTTACAGAGAATAAGGGAATGAGGTGTGGAAATACGTTGGATCCTACTATTGAAGGATACATGCCTGCACAGCTCTCTTGAGCTTGGTGCAAGGTGGAGAACTCCTTTTTCTTAGTGGTGTTTCCTCTTCTCTGGCTGATCCTCTACCTGAAGAATTTCAGGTCGTCTTGTAGATATTGGGAAATTACAGATTCAACTTCCTTTCTCCAGATAAAGAACCTGTTTAGCAAGTACCTGGAGTTCCTGGAATGCCTCTTCTCTTGCAAATGAATCAGTCCTTCCTAGTACCCTAAGCTCCAGCCAATGAGGAAGCCCCTACCTGCTTCCCCAAAACTATGTAGCCCTCTTCACTCTGAATAGAGCTGAGCTGCCTCTCTGAAAAAAAAAAAAAAAAAAAAAGAAAGAAAAAAAGACACACATATGTGTATCTATACTTTGAAATTGAAAACAGAATATCCATATCTATAATTATCTAGCTATCTCTATCATTTATCTGTATCATTTGTCTGTCTGTCTGTCTATCTATATATGTGCAATTTTGTTATTTTGTTGTGTTTGAGTCAAAGTGCTATGTAGCCTCAAGGCCAGCATCAAATTCGATCATTAGCTGACAATGACCTTGAATGTTGGATCCTTCTACTCAGCCACTCATATTTTGGGATTATAGACTTCTATCACTGCATCCATTGTTAGATCTGCATGTAGATTATGTGCATGTGAGTGAAGGTGCCACAGAGACCAAAGTCCCCAGGTACCACTGGAGCATAGGTATGATGGTTGAGGACCTTTGACATAAGTTCTAGAAACAGATCTCATGTTCCCTGCTAGAGTACAGCATACTCCTAACCTCTAAGCCATGTCTATAGTCCCCTAAGTCTGTTTTTATGTGGTGCAAGAGTTCAAATCCAGGGCTTTTGTGCATGTGAGACAAGTACTCTACCAATTGAGCTACACCCCAGAACTGCCACGGTCACTTAGAAAATGAAATGTTTTATAGATATTGGAAATTTTGAAATATTTTATTTTATTATATACAGGCTAATTTTATTTATGAGAATGATTATTTTTCTTTTTCTCTTTCCAATTGCTGTTGCTTTGTATGTCCAGTTCAGTATATTTTTTTCTTTGAAGAATTTTAATATTTGTCTTTTATGGTTTACATTTTTGAATCATAAATTTTACTGAATTACAAATGTTTTTAAGTCAATAGAATATTATTTTTATTTATTCATCCAAAAAATAATATCCTTGGGGAATTACTTAAAAGTACAGGGATATTTCATTTAGCAGAGAGAATATTTTCAAACATACCTGGAGAATCTGGAAAGCTTGGTGTACATCCTGTGAGTGAGAACATGGATTGGCTTCCAAC
The DNA here is from genome assembly GCA_028551405.1 of Uromys caudimaculatus. Taxonomy (NCBI): domain Eukaryota; kingdom Metazoa; phylum Chordata; class Mammalia; order Rodentia; family Muridae; genus Uromys; species Uromys caudimaculatus. The sequence continues at coordinate 109,097,686 of CM052704.1, forward strand.
AGCCTAACTGATGACATTCACAGGATTAATGAGAAGGTTAGCAGATGCCTTCTGAGAATGCCATGATTTGGATATTGATACAAGAAGAGAAAACCAATTTGGTTTCAGTGAACCATGGCAGATGGGGGTACAGCATACGCTTGAAAGAAATGAAAGGTGCATCGTTCAGAGGCTCGTCCCTCGGTCTGATCTCTCATCATTTTACGTCCTCAAGTGTGATGATCTGTGGAAGAACCAGGTTATCCAAAAATTGAGCCCTTTATTTAGAACTACAAAAATTTTCTAAACCCTTATACTTGACATTTTGTGTTTCAAGAATGGAGGAAGTGTGCATGAGTTGGCTTGCAAGAGATCGTATGATGCAATCTGGCCTTCACTATTGTGTAAACCAACTGCAATTTTAGAAAACTGAATAACAGACTTTTTCATTCTTTGCTCTCAGGGTTGTATCTTTTCTGTTATTTATCTGGCAATAATTTGTCTCCGGTCTAATTCCAAGTTTTAGAGTTCATTCACAGAAATTGATTTGTAAAATACAAATGTTAGTCTTTTTGTAAATTCTTTAAAAATTTCACTAGGTCAATCTGTTATCCTTTTTTTCTTTATTGCTATGCACTTAGTCCTTAGATGCATATTTATTATTTCATCATCTAATTCTTCTTTAGACTTTTTTTTTTTCCAAATCATTATTCTTTAACCAGCTTATTGGCTGGAGTCTTTGCTTTTAGTCCTATCTTGTTTATTCAAAACATGAGAATAAATCTACATCTCTCTTTTGTATATTAGTAATGGATATTACATCATTTAAGCTTATGATAATTGTTGTAATATATTTTTACACCTTTTCATTATTTTCATCTGCTTTCTATACTTGAGCCATCTTAAATATGTTATATGGCCTCTTAGCTGGTCTTTTCACTGTGTGAGTGTGTTGGAGGAATGTATAACTTATATAAGCATGTTTTTATTGTAAGTGTGCATAACCATTTGCAAGCTGAGTAAGTCTGGATGGACTAAAAGTAGTCATCTCTATAGGATTATGGGATAAATCTGATCCTAGCAATTCTCTTTGTATCTTTGCCGGAACCCAGGGCAGCCCAAATTAGCAAATCTACTTTTGCATATTAAGTGACAAGATCAGATCATAAAAGCCTAAAACCTAGCATTACAATGTAACAGAATTTTCACCAACATTGTCAAAGTGTATATATATATATATATATATATATATATCCATCTCTCAGGATATTTCACTGATAAGATTTGACAGTATTTCAAAGCCATCAGGAGAATCTTATACTCTTGATATTGTCACTTCTTAGAGCTTTCCTCACAGTTTTTGATAGCATTTCACATAAAACTGACCTTTTATCTCCATGCTGCAGAGTAAAGAATGCAGAGCCCGGCAGTGTGTCAGTTAACTTAAAATTTATATCTGAGTAATTCTTGGCATTACTTTTGATACTTACATGCATTTAATAAATATAGTAAACACTAATAATCAAGTAATTTATTGTCTTAGACTATCATCTTTTAATTAGATATACACTGTGACTTTATTTAGACTTTCTCTTGTACATACCTCAAAAATATTCTATTCTTGGGGATCATAACGGGTTTGAATACTTCGATCCCAGTGAAGAGAAGAGATTGTGGGTCCCTGAAAGAGAGTTGGTCTAAAGGATGGAAGACCAAGGCCATGGCGGTGAACTAGAAGAAAAGTGTGAAAACAGCCACAGGAAAGAGCAAGAGATGCTGAGTCCTCATCAAGAGGCTGGAGCCAGCGACCTTATGGCAGGAGGCCCGAGAAAGCAATTTTGCTGAGGTACAAGGTGAGAGTTTAAATAGCAATTGCAAATATGTTTGAGAATCTTAGGAGTGTATGAATGAATACTTGAGAGAAGACTGTGAAGACACAAACGGCTGAATGAAATAATGAAAACAATATAAGAAATATAAGTAGAGAGTAATGAAGAAATAAAACCACTAAAGAAGACCCAAACAGATGAAACTAGAAATGAAAAACTCAGGATGTCAAACAAAAACTTCAGAGGTTAGCCTCACCAATAGGTAAAAAGGAACTGTAGAAAAGCAAATTTCAGGTCTTAAAAACAAAGTAGAAGAAATGGATATCTCAGTCAAAGAAACTGTTAAATCTAAAACAATCCACGACCAAAATATCCAGGATGATCTAGGGAACAAAGGAAAACAAACCCTATGATTATTAGGTATAAGATAAATATAATAGACCCAGGTCAAAGGCATAGAAAATATTCTTAAAAATATCACAGAAAATATAGAATCTAAATAAAGAAATGCCTATCCAGGTACAGGAATCATGCAGAACACCAACTAGAAAAGAAACTACACAGGACACATAGTAATCAAAACTTAAATGTTACAGAACAAAGAATGGATTCAAAAGATACAAGTAAAAAAGACCAAGTAATATAAAAGGGTAGGCTCTTTAGAATAACACTGGGCTTTTCAATGGAAATTCTGAATGCCAGAAGGCCTGGACAGATATGCTCTGAGATACCACAAATACTAACTCAGAATATACCTAGCAGCTACTTCCCACCTTTTCTCTCCCCCAGATCCATTCTTCCTTCATTTCCCTTTAAAAAGGAGCAGGCCTCCAAGAAACAACAACCAAACAACAAAATGTGATACAAAAGATAAAGTAAAAGCCCTCATATCAAGGCTGGACAAGCAACTAAGAGTAAAAGAGTCCCAAGGGCAGGCCAAGAATCAGAGACACTTTAGTCTCCCTGAGCCATGTGAACTCTGCTTAGCTGATTAAGAGGACTGTGTTCTGGTGTCTTCCAACCCCTCTGACTCCTAAAATCTTTCCTCTTCCTTCTCCATGGGGTTCCCTGAGTTCTAAGGGGAAGGACCCAATCAAGACCTCCAATTTAGGCTTTCTCTGTGTATAATGTCAGGCTGTGGGCTTTGCATCTGCCCTCATCTGCTACCCCAGGAATCCTCTCTGATGATGACTGGACAAGGCAGCAACCTATGAGTATAGCAAAATACCATCAGGAATTTTTTAATTGGTTGATTTAAAAATTTATTTATTTATTTTTAAATTTTCAAAATTTATACATAGCAGTCATGTTTGGGTCTATCCTAGGTCTCTGGGCTATCCAGTTTCTTACACATGAGCCTTAAGTTAAACTAGACATTAATTGGCCACTCCCACAAGTTCTGTGCCACCATTGCCCCAGCACACTGTGAAGTGAAGGCAGGGCAGAGAAATCCTGTCACAGGAGACAAGAAAAGAAAAGAAAAGATAAGAAAAGAAAAGAAAAGAAAAGAAAAGAAAAGAAAAGATAAGATAAGATAAGAAAAGATAAGAAAAGAAAGAAGAAAAGCAGAATGTTCAACATAATTAGCCATCAGGTAAATGCAAGTTTAAACTATTTGAGTTATCTTACCCTAGTCAGAATGGCCGAGATCAATATAACAAATGACAACTCATGCTAGCAGGGATCCAGGGAAAGGAGAAAACATACTCATTGTTGGTGGAAGTGCAAACTTGTACGGTAACTATGGGGACCAGTGGGATGGTTCCTCGCGAAGCTAGAAATTGATCTACTTTGAGACTCAGCTCTACCACTCCTGGGCATACACCCACAGGACTCTCCATCCTGTTTCAAAGATACTTGCTCATCCCTGTTCACTGCTATTCCATTCACCATTTCCAGAAATTGTAAAGTGCCTATATGTCTATCAAATGATGAATGGATAAGGAAAATGTAAACACTCATACAATGGAATACTTAGCTCTTAAGAATAATGAAATTATGAAACTTGTCCTGAGTGAGGTAACCCAGACCACAAAAGTCAAACAGTGAATGTTTTCTCCTTAATATGGATGTTAGATGTTGAGCCTTAGATATGCTCATTTTAATCCAAATAACCACACATATTAGGTTGTGACTAAGGAACCGGAAGGGAGTGGATCTTGCAAGGGAGGGGAAATGGAACACAGTGTTATAAAGAGAAAATGGAAGTAAGAGGGCATGGGAGGGAAGGGGACAGGGATATAGGAGGCACAAATAACACTCAGGACTTCTGAAAAGCCATATACAAACCGACTACCATAGAAGCCTCTTAAAATATATAATATATGAATAGAATTTAAGTGGAATTATCATATATGGGAGAGCATGCCAAAACTAGGCATCTTATGCTACCAAGTAAGGTCTTCAGGGCTATGATGAATGGGTTACACATCTTGTTGAGTCTTTGGTGCTAGGGTTCCCATAGACATTCTCAAACATCTTAGGCTACTGCCAAGGGTATTTATTATGCTCGATAACCTGTTGATGATGCCCTATTGCTGAAGATACAACTTACATGTCTTAGGACATGGTGAAAGGGCACTGGTGTCTAAAGTTGAAGCTCAGCCCTAATGACTGGAATTTTTGGTGTTGGAGGATACTTTGCATGCTACCAGAGAATAAAAGTCATCATTTACACCTCTAAGAAGCAAACCCTTTGACCTACAATACCGACTTACCTGATGTACTGGTGCAATAGTGTCTCAAACGTTATAATCAAACACCGTTTGATTGGAGTTAACACCCACTCTCTGACATGGAACTCATACTTGATACTGCTCAAGTGGCCAAGAATCTGAACTCGATAGGTCACGTCCCCTAGGAGCAACCTACTTTATTATTTCCCTAAAAGAAAATATCAGTAAAATGACCCCAATTTAAAGAAACATAGCAGTAAAATGACCTCTAAGGACATATTGCTATACCCATAGGTCAGTGCAATGCTCAGCCCTCATCAGAGATTCTTACTTTTGCAATAGATGGTAATAAGCACAGGTACCCATAACTAGACAGTGTACAGAGTGAAAGAATTTGGAGTTCTCAGCCCTAATTGAAATATCTTTATAACTACCCTCCCATACACATACACCTCCACCTCAATGTTCAGAGATCTGTGCAGAAAAAGAAGCAAAAAGATTTTAAAAGCCATAGGTGACGCATCTGTCACCAAAGAGACAGTGGTTTTCAGACAAACAGTACTGACACTCATAAGCTCACAGAGTCTGTGACATCATGAATTATGCTGACACTTGTTCCTGCCTGACAAAATTCCAGCAAGGACAAGGGGAAGCAGATACAGGGTCCCATTTCTAACCATGAAGCTATTTGCATTTGTTACCTGCCCTAAATAGGAACACCATTTTTCCCCACTAGCGAGACACTGGGTATATCAACTCCAGCCTATCGCAAGCCCCATTCCTAGAACTGACTCCATGTTTGTGTGAGTGTGGGCTGTTTCATTTTGTCTTGTTTGGTGCTTTTTTGTTACCTTTGTTTTTGTGTTTTTGGTTTGTTTGTTTACTTTTATTTAATTATACTTGACAGAGATGTAGAAAGAGCATGAAGTTGGGTATGTAGAGAGGTAGGGAAAATCTGGAAGTATTTTGAGGAGGGGAAATATGATCAAAATATATTGTTTTAAATAAAAAAGTAGTAAACATAAATTAATGACAAAGAAAAGAAAAATTTAATGTAATTACCTCATACTAAAGAAATATCAGATGTAATAGTCAATTCATTGTTTATTATCACAGCAAAATAGTATCTACTTATTGATGGATTACTTCATTTTTTGTTTTTTGTTACTATTATGTGCCATGAAATTGTTTTAAAATGTTTGTGTTGTATCTGGTGTTTGTCACTTTGCAAAGTTATATATCCATTAAATTCATTCTTTAATCTATCTATTAAACTGATCCAACTGAAATTTTGGTATACACATCCTCTGCATGCTTTGATTGGCCATGACATGCATGGGAAAAGGTGGAGTAAGGTATTACTTGTAAAGTCAATGATGTAGTCATTTTACAAGAAGTGGAACTTTGAGATGTTCCTGGATGTGCAGGGAGCTTTTCTGCCATGCCCAAGACCCTTGGTTCAGTCATCGGAAGTCGGAAGAGAAGCATACACATAACAAAGTAGACGGATGAGGGAAGAAAACGGTTATTTTTCTAGGAGTGTTACAATTTTAGGAATGAATGCTGAAGGTATCCACAGAACTCCGGCAAAAAGAAACTTCTTGAAAGTTAGAAAACAGAAAGGAATCAAACAATAAAAGCAAGTGGTATTTATGAACTGGGTATATACTAACTGAAACACTAGAATCCTGTAAATTTCCTAGGGCCAATAGAGGCAGGGGCAGGAGCTTGTGACCCTGCTTTGAGGTGCAGTACTCTGAAACTTAGCAGTGCTAACTATTTTCTTATAAAACAGTCTCATTTTCTGCTAGAAATTACAGATACTTTTAAATCACTTCAAGGGTGTGGTTTTCGGGCATATAATCATGCTTCCACATTTCTCTTTTCATGTGATACTGTAATAATCAGTTTCTACTTGATGGACAGCAAAATGAAATTTGGAAAACAATAGCGTTGCATTATGTGTTCTTATAAGTTGCTGGATATTTAGATTTTAAAAGCCACAGTGACAAACCACCTTGGAAGATAGATTGAGTCCTGAGTCTCTATAATACATATATTAGCAAAATGTAAATTAATTTAATCCTAGTGTACTTTTAGAATATTTCATATAGCTTATAACTTTCAAATCAGGCCAAATAAAAGTTTCTAGTTTTTTTTTTTAAATCATTTCACATATTTAAATTTTTCTGAAGCTCTAGAAATTAACAGAATCTTTATTAATGGACAATATTTATTAAAAGCCAGGCACAGTTGGAAAACTCAAAATTCTCTTAAAATTCATTAATATATTTTGAGAATTTTATATATAAGTATTGCATTTATATCACTTTTCCCTACCAATCCCTCCAATTCCTGTATGTCACGATCTCTTCAAATTCACGGTTTCTTATTTTTTAATTATATTTCTCTGTCTCTCTGTCTCTGTTTTTTTCTCTCTCTCATGTACACATACACACACACACACACACACACACACACACACACACACACACACACACACACACACTTATAAATACAACTTGCCCAAGCCATTTAATTTTCCACCTATGTTTTTAGAGCAGTTCTTTTGAAATTATCTAACCTATCAGAGGGATCACCCCAGGAAAAGACTGTTTCTGTCCCTCCAAGCAACCATCAATTGCCTATAGTTCTAAAACCTAAGACTCTAAGATATACCTAAGGTTCAGCCTTAGCCATTTTACTCAAGAGAAGCCAATAGGCCAGCCTTAGAATCGTGTCACTTGCAGAACAACAGTGCTCAAAAGATCATTCTGAGGTAATGGAAGCCTTCCATTTAACTTCCCAACTGAGCAACTCATGTGTGATTAGGCCAATGAAGGAAATGAAGCTTTAATTGTGTTTAATTTTAATTAATTAAAACTTAAATAGCCATTCATGACCAGTGTACACTACAGTTGTAAAGGGTAAAAGGGTAAAATATTATGGTCATTGTAATCATATTCAAAATGAATCTAAGGAACAACATATAAGTTTTATCAAAACTGATTTTTTTCTGATTCTATAGTATATTTATTAATATATAAATGATAAGGAAAGTATTTTCAGAATATAAACTTGAAAATGGACTTTAATGCTTATTTGAATTAATTTTATCTTCATGAAAATTTAATTTTATTGCACTTAATGAGTTAGAATTTCTATCAATGCATCTGAAGAATTAGTGAGAACAAAGTACTTAATGATTCAATTCCCATGAAATTATTATTGCCTTACATTTAAATATTTACCTAGTATGGTATAGAATTACATTCATAGATTTTCTTGCCCTCTGAAACATATCATAATTCTCTAGAAACTGAAAACATTAATTCTCAGGCATTAAAAAATAATTTCCTTAAAGAACTTTAATTCTCTGTACTGCACACACACACACACACACACACACACATACACAGAGAGAGAGAGAGAGAGATAGAGAGAGATTATTACAGCTTCAAATTCTTCATGTAGCAGACCATCAAAGATGGATCTTTTTAATGCAGTCAAATTAATATATAGGGAAATTGTGTTAATTTTCTTAAGATATAAGTATACAACTTTTACTAAGTAGTGGCCTATCAGATACTTCATATTAATTGTTCTATAGTGATGAATATTATGAAATCATAAATTATATACATGTATAATCTGGTAATCTTGATAGTGGGGCCAGCAAAATAACTGAATATGTTTTCTCAAGACTTCATTGCAGATGAAATAATCTTCATTTTTGTCTGACTCTAAAGAGCAGATAAATTATTACATTCTGGGTTAGTGAATGGCAACTTTCGATGCTGCTCTTTTATTTTACATGCTCACTGTATTGTATGATAATCTAGCGATTAGATAGCAATTGTTAAATGGTAGCAATTGGCCGATGCTATTAATCCGCAGTTACTCCCATCATATCTGGTTACTCGCTGATTGGACATTGGTAATTGGTGATAAACTCCTCATATATAACACTATTTTGATGACTTCATATATCTGAGAAAGAGTGTCTTCTTATACATAAGGTAGTCATAGCCTCATAAATAATGTCATTTGATTGGGTGCTGCTACTACATCCAGAATAATTATTTTATACATTGCATTGTTGAATGCCAAGCATGAGCTGAATGGCTAGAGATCTTACTTACTGTGGTAGGCTTGAAAGCGAAGTTGGAATGCTGAGGGGGACCTCCAGAAGTTCATTTATTTTTCAAGTTCGATTTAGCTATCCTGTTTCTCTCTCTCTCTCTCTCTCTCTCTCTCTCTCTCTCTCTCTCTCTCTCTCTCTCTCTCTCTCTCTTTCTCTCTCTCTCTCTCCATATCCAGTTGGGAATTTTCCTTTCAAGGTCTATAAAGAAATTTGTTGGTAGGTCATTTTTACTATGTTAATTCTATGGATCCATGAGCTTGGGCAACCTATCTTCTGACATCATCTTCAGTTTCTTTCATCAGAGGCTTGAAGGTTTTATCATACAAGGTATTCACTTGCTTGGTTAGAGTTACCCCAAAATATTTTAGATTATTTGAGGCTATTGTGAAATGTGATTTTTTCCTGATTATTTTTTCTCAGCCCAATTGTAATTTGAACACAGGAGGGCTACTGATACTTGTAAATTAATTCTTTATTCAGCTACTTTGCTGAATTTGTTTTTCAGCTGTAGAAGTTCCCCAGTGGAATTTTTAGGGTTATTTATATACAATATGGTATCATCAGCAAATAAAGATACTTTGACTTCTTCTTTTGCAATTTTTATCTCTTTGTTCTCCTTCAGTTGTTATTGCACTAGCTAAGACTTCAAGTTATATTTTGAATAGGTATGGAAAGAGTGGACAGCCTTGTCCTGTTCCTCATTTTAGTGGAAGCACTTTGGATTTCTGTCAAATTGACACTAGCTGTAGGCTTGCTGTATGTTACCTTTATTATCTTGAGGTAGGTTCTTTATATCCCTCTAAGACGTTCATTATGAAGTGGTGTTGGATATTGTTATGAGCCTTTTTTGGCATCCAATGACATTATCTTGTGTGTGTGTGTGTGTGTGTGTGTGTGTGTGTGTGTGTGTGTGTGTGCGCGCGCGCGTGCGTGTGTTTCTTTCAGTTTGCTTATATGGTGGATTTCATTGACTGATTTTTGTATGATGAACCATCCCTGCATCTCTGGGATTAAGCCTATTTGGTCATGCTGGATGGTATTTTTGATATATCTTTAGATTGATTTGCAAGGATTATAGGAATGTTTTTGCATCAATGTGCCTGGAGGAGATTCATCTGTAACTTTCTTTGTTGATTCTTTGTGTTGTTTGAGTTGGTGACAGTGTCCTTATAAAATGAATTTGGCAATTTTCCTACTGTGTCTATTTTGTGAAAATATTTGATGAGTATTGGAATTACCTCTTCTTTCAAAATTCGGTAGAATTTTTTGCCTAAAACTATCTGGCCCTGGGGTGTTTTTTTGGGGAGTGGGGGTGGGGAGGACTTTTAATGACCACTTGTATTTTACTATGGGTTATATGTTTATTTAAATTGTTTATCTAATCTTGATTTAACTTTGGTAAGTAGTACCTGTCAAGAAAATGTTCCTATTCTTTTAGATTTTCCAATTTGGTGAAGTATAGGTTTTTAAAGCATGTCTTTGTGGATTTCCATAGTGTCTGTTGTTATAACTCCCTTTTTATTCTTGATTTTGATAATTTGAATATTCTCTCTGTGACATTTAGTTAGTTTGAATAAGGATTTGTCTTTATTGTTGATTTTCTTAAAGAACCAACTCTGTTTCATGGATTCTTTGTATTGTTCTCTTTGTTTCTATTTTATTTATTTCATATTTCTTGCAGTCTACAGCTTTTGAATGTGATTATTCCTTTTTGTTCTAGAACTTTCAGGTAAGCTGTTAAATTACTAGTATGATAGGTCATCAGTTTTTTGGGGTTTTGTTTTTTAATGTAGGTACTTCGTTCTATGAGCTTTCCTCTTAGAACGGCTTTCATTGTGTTCAATAATTTTAGTTATGCTGTGTATTCATTTTGATTGAATTCTAAAAAGTTCTAAATTTATCTTTATTTCTGTCTCAACCAAGTTTTCATTGATTAGAGAATTGTTCTGTTTTCTTGAGTTTGTAAGATTTTAAATTGTACTAAAGAGCTATGGTCAAAAACAATAACAACAACCACAACCACTACCACCACCACCACCACAACAACAAAAACAACAAACCTACATGGTAGCTGCATTAAACCAGACATGTTGAAAAATGGAACTGAATTGAAGACACAGACATGAATGCATACACATATGGATACCTGGTATTTGATAAAGAATCCAGAAATATACACTGTAAAAAATAGCATCTTCAATCATTCAAATTGGATGTTTGCATGTAGAAGAATGAAAATAGATCCATATTTATCACCTTGCACGAAATTCTAGTCCAAGTACATCAAGGATTTCAACATAAAACCAGATACACTGAATCTGATAGAAGAGAAAGTGAGAAATGGCCTTGAAGGTATTGACACAGGAGACAACTTTCTGAACAGAACACTGATAGCTCAGGCACTAAGATCAACAATTAATAAATGATACCTCATGAAACTGAAATCTTTTATAAGGCAAAGGAAACCATCAATTGGACAAGTAGCAGCCTATAGAATGAGAAAAGATTTTTCCCAACTTCATATCCAATAAAGACTAATATCAAAAATATGTAAAGAACTCAAGAACTTAGATATCAAAAAATTATACAATTAAAAGTAGGATACAGATTTAAACAAAATATTTTCAATAGAAAAACCTCAAAAGGCTGAGAAACAAAGAAGTGTTTGAGATCCTGAGTCATCAGGGAAATGAAAATCAAATCTACTTTCAGATTCCATCTTTCACCTGTCAAAATGGCTAAAATGGATAACACAAGTGGTAGCTCCCGCTAGCAAAGGTTGTGGAATAAGAACAGAATAATTCTTTGCTGGAAGTACAAACTTGAATAGCCATTATAGAAATCAATATGGCAGTTCCTAAGATAGTTGGAGACTGAGCTACCTCAAGATCCAGCCATACCACTCAATACCCAAAGGATGCTCCATCCTACCACAAGGGCACTTACTTAGCCATGTTTATTGCAGCTCTAGTCATAGTAACCATAAACTGAGAGTAACCTAGCTAAAGAATGGATAAAGGAAATGTATATTTACAGAGTGGAGTATTACTCAGCTCTTAAAAACATGACATCATGGAATTTACAGGCAAGTGAATGGAACTAGAAAAAAATCATCCTGAGTGAGGTAACCCAGACACAGAAAGATAAATGTGGAAGGGTATCCACTTATAAGTGGATAGTAGCCACTAAGTAAATGATAACCAAGCCACAACCCATAGACCCAGAGATGTTAGGTATAGAGGAAGGGTCTAGGGGCACACATGGATTACCCTGTGAGGGAAAATAGAACAGAGTTTGGGGGTGGACTGTGGGAAGAGGACAGGAACTGTAGGATCACTTGGGCAGGTGTAGGGGAGATGTGAGAGTGGGAGAGAATGAGAGGAGGGAATTGAGACCAGCTGAGGGATAATACGGAACCCAGTGGAGTAGAAACTTTTAGAATATATGAAAGTGGTCCTAATGAGGTCACCTAACAATGGTGTATATGAAGTCTCAATTGGCTACCTCTCCTTACTGAACGAGGTAGCAGGACTCAGTTGCGTTCAATTGAGTTGTTGGACAAGGGATTCAGTGGGAGTCCCCAAACAACCCTGGCTGTTGCTAAGATAGTGTGTTCTTTACAACCTGACTGTGGGATCCCACTGCCAAGGTCAACACCCACAAAGCTCACTGAACATAGAGAAATAGAACAAGAGCCTACGTGGAACCTTTATTCTTATGTTCTAGTGTCTTTGGTGTGGAAAGACACTCTGTAGACTACCAAAAGAAGAATGTGAATGTCTAAGTGTGGATTTCATTATTATCTGAGAATTTGTGAAGATCAAAAGCTTAATTCTCACAGTTGTATAGGAGGAATGAAAAATGAACTATTGATTGTATTCTTCAAATATATATTTAAGTTTTTATTAAAATTATAGTAGCTTTTGTTGTTTATATCAACTTGTTTCATTTGCATCTTTTATTACTAACTGCATGTAATTATTAGTCTCTAGTAATTATAGCAAAACTATCTTTTGTGGAGCTCTGATATTTGTTTTTATTAATATTAATATATATTTTATATATAGCCATAAAGATATATTTTACATTTTCAGGAATTTGCTTAGTTTTTAGTGATATGTGACCCAAAATTAGTGGGAAATAAATCCAGGTAAGACGAGATTTTAAAAGAGTAAGGTTGCATAATTTGACAATCATTGATTAATAGTTCACTCAGACCGTTAGTGTCTCCTGGCTACATTTGTTATCTAACAGTTTCTTTGGATGAGAAATCCGTGTGCCCCATGACCTTGTGCTCTGCCACAGTCTTCTACACAGCTGACATCCAGGTATCTTCTAGACTGTGCTCACAGTGAGGTGTGATTGTGCAGGACAGCATTTCGATTTGGCAGGATTCACTTCCTCCTTTGAATTTTGAACTGAGAGCTTCATTTCTCTCTGCCTGCTAGTTCGAGGGTTGGCCTCCATTTTTGCCATATGGTTTTTCCTGTATAGAAGCAGCACACAAAACAGCCAGCTTCCCTTAGAAGTGAGAAAGAGGAGTCAGATGTAGTATAATCAAGACGAAAGTTACACACTTTTATAACATGTCCTATGAAGTGAGAGCACATCCTTTAATTTACTGCAGTAGTCATTAGAGTCAATATACACACAAGAAAGGATTATGGAGGGGTTGAATAAGGACAGCTGGTGACCGTGGAGCACACATTAGAAAGCTGTATGTTATGGGGTTTACCTTTACTGTCTCCAGCATAGGATATGAACAGCAGGGTGGGAAAAGTCCATAAAGCTTTGCATGACATTTCCCAATCATCGTGTTAGCTATCACTTTTATGATGAATATATCATACATAGTAATTGAAAAATACCTGAACATTTGCCCTTGACCAATGAATGACCAATGGCCAGTGTCACTGTAGAATGACACCATATATTACATTGTATGGAGTTTATATGTGGTTTAATATAAAAATATACACACATACATATATATGCATATGTGTATAAACATTATATATATTTATGATGAACACAAAATACTCTAAGAGATATGCCATAGAGTGATGATACAAAGATAAAATTTTCATTAAAGAAAAGATATCCTCCCCTGAGCCCTCCTTGGGTGGTTTGTAGCATGATTATTCTGTATTTTATGACTAATATCCACTTATAAGTGAGTATATTCTGTGTTTGCTTTTCTGGGTGTTGGTTACCTCACTCAGGATGATCTTTTCTAGTTCTATCTATTTACCTGTAAATTAAATGATTTTATTATTTTTCTTTTACTTTATTTAAAGTATTTTTATTGGTTATTTTATTTATTTATAGTCATTAGCGATTACTTTGTCAAGAATTCACTGTTTAGCTCTGTACCCCACTTATCTGGCTTGTTTATGTATAGGTTCTTGAGTTCTTGACTTCCAGCATTTGGGGATACAGAGCTTGAACTTCTGTAACCATGTAAGACTTCCAAGGGAGGTATTGTGACACCAACGCTGCCACAAAACCTGAGACCCACAATTTTTCCTATCTACAAGATACATGGGGGTAAAAGATGGGGCAGAATTTGAGGGAAGGCCCAACCAATGCCTGGTCAAGCTTGAAACCCTTTCCATGAGAAGGAGCCCGCCCCTGACACTTTTACCAATATTCTGCTATACTTGAAGACAGGTGCCTAGCATGACTGTCATCAGAACATCTTCACCAACCAACTGACAGAAACTGATGCAGAGACCCATAGCTCAATACTAAGTGGAGCTTGGGGGATCCTGGGGAAGAGGGAGAAGGATTGAAGGAGCCAGAAGAGTGAAGAACACCACAAGAAAACCTATACAATCAAGTAACCTGGGCCCATCGTGGCTCACAGAGACTGTACTGCTAACCAGAGAGCATGCGTGGTATGGACCTTTCTACCTGTATGTTACAGTTACACAGTTGGGTCTGGTCTGGTCTTCAGGTGGGAGTCTTTTTTTTATTCCAGCTATTGCATCCCCTTCCCAGTCCCTTTTCCATACTCTCTCATCCTATTCCTCCTCTCCCTTGCCTCTGAGAGGGTGCTCACCCCTCACAAAGCCTGCCACTTCCCTAGTGCCTCAAGTCTCTCGAGGACTAAGCACACCTTCTCCCACTAAGGCCAGACCAGGCAGACATCTGTTATATATGTGCTAGGGGCCTCAGACCAGCCTGTGTGTGCTGCCTGGTTGGTGGCTAAGTCTCTGGAAGCTCCCTGGGGTCCAGGTTTGTTGAGACTGCTGGTCTTCCTATGGGGTCGCCTCTCCTTCAGCTTCTTCGTCCCTTAATTCAACCACAGGGGTCTCTGACTTCAGTCCAATGGTTGGGCATATCTGTCTCTGTCTCAGTCAGTTGCTAGTAGGGCCTCAACAAGGACAGCCATGCTTGGCTCCTATCTGGGAGCACATCATAGCATCAGCAATAATGTCAGGCCTTGGTAAACACCCCCCCCACACACACACACATACACCCTGAAATAGATCCCAAGTTGGGCTTGTCATTGGACTACCTTTCCCTCTTTTCTATTTTTGTCCCTGCAGTTCTTATAGACAGGAACAATTCTGGGTCAGAATTGACTGTGGGTTAGTAACCCCATCTTCCACTTGAGGCCCTGTCTATCTATTGGAGGTGGGCTCTTCAAGTTCTCTCTCCCCAGTGTTGAGCATTTTGGCTAAGGTCACCTCTATTGAGTTCTGAGAGTCTCTCACCTCCTGGTTCTCTGGTACTTTCTAGAGGGCCCTCCCACCTCCCTCCCCCCCAATCCTGCCTGCATATTTCCATTTATTCTCTTGGCCCTCTGGGCTTCTGTCCTGTCTCCCCCCTACACCTGATCCTGTTCCCCCTTTCCCATGCCCCTCCCCTTTCCCATCCAGATCCCCCCTCTCTCTGTCTCCATGATTATTTTCTTCCCCGTTTTAAATGGGATTGAATCACCATCACTTGGGCCTTTCTGTTTGTTACACTTCTTATGGGCTGTGGGTCATATCTTAGGTTTTCTGTACCTTTTGGCTAATATCCACTTATACATTACATGCATGTCCTGTTGGGTCTGGGTTACCTCACTTGGGATTATATTTTCTAGTTCCATCCACTTGCTATATCCATTTTAATATCTGAATTCTTCTGTGTAAATGAATCACATTCTCTGTATCAGTTCTTCATTTGATGGACACCTGGGTTGTTTCTAGCTTCTGCCTGTTACAAATAAGACTGCTATGAACATTGTAGAGCGTGTGCCCCATGGTATGGTGGGGCATCTTTTGGGTATATGCCCAAGAGTGGTGTAGCTGAGTATTCCGGTAGAACTATTTCCAGTTTTCTAAGTAACTGCAAGATTGATTTCCAGAGTGGTTGTACCAATTTGCAATCCCACTAGCAATGAAGGAGTGTTCCTCTTTCTCTATATCCTTGCCAGCATGTGCTGACACTTGAGTTTTTAATCTTAGTCATTCTGTTTGGTGTAAGATGTAATCTCAGGGTGGCTTGTTTTGCATTTCTTTAAGTGTTTCTTAGCTACTCAAGATTCTTCTGTTGGGAATTCTCTGTTTAACTCTGTACTCCATTTTTTAATTGGGTTATTTGGTTTTTTTTGGAGGTTAATTTCTTGAGTTCTTTATATATTTTGAATATTAGTCCTCTATTGGATATAGGGTTAGTGAAGATTTTTTTCCCAATCTGTAGGTTGCCATGTTGTCCTATTGACAGTGTCTTTTGCCTTACATAGCTTTTCAGTTTCATGAAGTCCCATTTATCAATTGTTGATCTTAGAGCCTGGCCATTGCAGGAGCAGGAGCTGTCTCTGACTACATTGCCTGTCGTTGGATCCTTTTCTCCTAACTGGGTTGTCTTATCTCAACAGAAAACAAAATGTGTCTAGTCTTACTACAGCTTCACATGCCAAGGCAGATTGATATCAGTGGGAGTGCTCCCCTTCTCTAAGGAGAAAGGGGAAAGCTGAAAGGAAGGGATTGAGAAGAGAAATGGGAAGCTGTGATTCAGATGTAAATAAAAATTTAATAAAAATAATGAAAAGCAACACAGGCTGGTATGGTTTAAGAAAGTCTGCATTCTTCCTTAATTTATATTCCTCTCTTTTGTCTCCTTTTTCTGCCTTTATTCTTTGGTGTTGCGATCTCTGTGAAGATCCTGTTCTTTTGACAAGAGAGTCTCAGCTTCTGCTAATGCAATTGCTCAAAGGGCA
This sequence comes from Uromys caudimaculatus, assembly GCA_028551405.1. Classification (NCBI taxonomy): domain Eukaryota; kingdom Metazoa; phylum Chordata; class Mammalia; order Rodentia; family Muridae; genus Uromys; species Uromys caudimaculatus. Next base: position 109,114,525 of record CM052704.1, read on the forward strand.
CTCTAAGTACAGTCTTTATATATTGATTTTTGAAGCGTTAGCTTCCTTTGCTCCAATATGCCTGGCAAAATATTTGCTGCCTGCATTCACTGTTAACCCAGGGGATGACTTTTGTCTGTTTGCTTGTCCCCACACCTCCTTCTCTTGCTCAAAAAAAAAAAAAAAAAAAAAAAAAAAAAAAAAAAAAAAAAAAAAAAAATCTGTGTCTGCCCTGTGTCTTTTCTGCCATCTTATTTCTCCTTCTGGTGCTGAGGTTAAGAGATGTTTTATATTTTTTTTAACAGGATGAATCAGGTTTGGAGTATCTGAGTTGAAAGGTCGGCCTTCTAAGATTTTAGTAGCATGGCACTGGAAGAATCTCAAGAAAACCTTCATTAAAGCCTTGTATAGACAGTGTTGCTGTATGCCACATTGTGATATAGATGAGAGAGAAATGACAGGCACAATGCTATTCTCATTTGAAAAGAAAAAGTGCTCGTGTTGCAGAACACAGTGGCATAGGCTTGACCTGTCTGATGGATGTCTATGAAGTTACACATCAAGAAATTTAGCTCACAAGTTAAATTTTCTAAATGAGTAAATGTATTCAGCTTATTTTATTTAATACTGGCACACATTGGTAAAGCAGGAAAAAGAGTTATGTAAAGAAATATATACCAACAAAGGAAATTCACCTTTGTTCCCATGACTCCCTCTGTGTGAAACAGAAAATGGATGACATATCTTTATACTACATCAGTGGACAAAGCATCTCTTTCTTTGATGCCTTTACTTGGTAGTCTTTAATTCAAAGGCAATTAAATTTAATAATATAACTATATACATAATTTAAGTTCCTGATATTTTTATTCATCCAGTATTATAAAAATGACGGGAGAGATAAGGATAGTTTATTGTGAAAACAGGAGGGAAATGATTAAAGTGTTTTTATAGTTAAACCATTTGTTTCTCAAGTCGAGCTAGATGTCTTATGTTCTGTTTCACTGTAATGTAGTAAAGCACTTAAGTTAGTGTTCTGGTTTGTTTAAGGCTTGGTTTTTCATTGAGAGAACCATATAAAATATGCAGATTGTGTGAATTCAGGTGTATGATGTTTCCAGCAGCCCGCAAATCATAAAATGCAATTTTCTCCTTTTAGTGCCAAGTTCATGATACTAAATGGTTTAGAAAATTGTATTAGGTAATTTTCTCTAGTGCATTTGATGCAAATTGCACTAATATTGTGAAGTGCTTTTGTTGAACACATTTTAAGTTAGATGAATTAAAATTTCTGAGGACAGAAGTAGATCAAGATGATTATGATGAGAAAGATTGGCTATTTCCTAATAACATTAAATATGGTTAATTCCAGGCATTATTATGTAAATCTAAGTAAGTTCACCATTTATTTTAATGACCACTTTCTTGCTTATTTGTTAGTAAGTGAGAGTGCTTTGTTTAATATTTATGCAATAAAGCCTTTTTATTTCTGATGCTACTAAATTTCTCCATGAAAATGTTTTTGCTACTCAGTGTAACTATGTTTAGAGGTATATAACAACAAATCCATTCTTTTAAGGCTTTAAACAAGCCTCTTAGACTTTATAATACAAGGGGGCAGCTATATGTTATGTTAAAAAGTACAGACTGATAAAGACCTCTGTGAATGACAAATGTCTGTAGCTGGTGGTGTCATAGTGGCAAGAAGAGTGACTTACATAGAGCCAGGATCAGACGTTGTCCCCCTGACTCTGTAAAAACTGGATGATACCTACCCATCCACTTCTAGACAACTTATGTTAATCTGCTCTCAGTCTGAATGTTGTACATATTTTGGAGATAATTAGGCAAGAGTTAGAGTATGCTGAATGTTTATCACTCAGTAATTAATCTCGGGAATTTTCATTTCCTCTACTCATAGGTCAACACAACCATAAATAATTTCTCTTGTCTACCTTTTAGGTGAACATTACGACATTAAGTTATTAATGATGATGTTTTTATCTCCCTCAGTTCTATGGTTATTCTTTCTACATTCCTTTTACAGGGAAGAAAGTATATCCATGATAAATAAATGTATGTAAACTTCCCTCCCTTAAGGAGACTAGAGTTCAGTAGGTCCCACCTAGCATTTTTAGCATCTCTTATCTAGCTTAAGGGAGAAAAATTCTTTCTCTATACTTCATAAGGCTTTGGCTAGGCTTTGCTGTAATTAGACAAGGATTAAGAAGAGAAAAAGAAACAGATGGTTAATAATTCATGTGCAAATGGAGATCCCGTGGAGTAATAAGGGCATATCTAGAATTGGTCTCGAAGTGTCGTGTCCTCTAAGTTAACTTTCAGATTTATCTGAAACAAATGAAAGAGTGCTCAGGAGACTGCTTAGCAGAAGACAGATAACAGAAGCATAGAACTGTGTTATGGAAAGTCAGACATACTCTTTCTCCATTGATTTAATCTAGAGATTTCATCAACCATTCTCTCCTTCACGTAGAGAGAATCACAGGGGCAGATTCCCTTTATGGCTAGATATCCCCCTTATAAAAGACTGATATTTCAGAGCTTCTCGCGTTTGTGCATTATCTCAAAATTACATACTCAAAGTATCCAAATTCAGAAGAGACCTGTTGGCCCTGCTATGTTCATATCTTTTATAGTCATGTTTTTAATTGAATATTGTGAACCTCAGCATTAGCCACTGGTATCTATGGAGATGAAAGAAGAAGAAAATGTGTCATGACTGCTCAAAGGAAAAGTGACACACACCTTACAAATAGAAGATATTTGAACCCTTCAATTGAATAGTATTAGCTGCAGTATCATAGTTTTAGCTTTCTTTACACACGGATTACATGTGACCAGCCTACCACAAAACAAAGTTCCTTCTTTTATTCACTTTGCTAAAAGGTATTAAATATAAGATTAAGTCTTAAGACTACGAACAGGAGACTGGCGGCAAGAACGGCAGAGCAAGAAGTCTGTACTTCCTTCCAACACATTGACAGAGACATGGGCAAGTTCTATTGATGGACATGTATAAAGAAGATAAAGGCTTCAGTACTTCCAATGATCATGTGAAAATCACTTACCATAGCCCGTCTGCATATTTGGGACACCCATTTACCATAATTCCTGTGCAATAAGTGACACTCAGCACCCACACTCTTACAGAGGAGGGAAGGGTCTGGTTTGTACAACCAGATTGCAAAGTCTCCAAGGGACATCCTTGAGGATTGGCTTTTATATTGTCAGAGTTGGGATGTGATGAGATGGTTGTATTATTGCTGACCAGAAATGAAGAGATTCATAGAGAGAACAGTTGTTCTGTATTTTGAAAACACTAATATCTCCAGAGCTTACTAGCAAATATAAAATTAAATTAAAGTAGTTGGGCCCAGCCATTGCTATTCTTAATGACGTTTCAAAGACATAAAGATGATAATAACTCAAAGGGAAAATTGGCCCAAGCACAAAGGATCAACACTTGTTTGATGATAGCTGATTGCCATTGGTCAGGTACTCAGATTGACTCAGACTAAGACAAAATAGTCTGAGACCAATGGGAATGACAGAGAGAGTGGAGGACTCTTCCAAAGATTATGTAAAATTCGTGGAGATTAATTAATCTGAGACCAGTTGCTGAAAATTCAGTCTGTGTGTTCAGACTCCTTTCTCGGCAAAACATAAATAACTAATGAGATTGTAATTTAAATGGAGACTTAGAAATTTGTTCTCATATCAAAATTGATCATGGAAAATACTAACAAGTGTTATGGTTTAGAATCAACGTTCATAAATGTTTTGTATAGACAATAGATCAGTTTCCCATTAAAGTTTTTATAGTGATAAGTTTTGATAATGAATTTAAAAGGACAGCTTGCCTTCGGTGCATATATACTAGTCTGCAAACCGTATTCTTGAGCATGTATAGCAACGGGTTATTTTGTAACAAAAAGTGAAGCAGTTCTGGAATAAAAGTATGGTAGAAAGTAGAAGAAAATAAGAAGCCATTTCAGTTTTTGTCATAGTTAAGAATGTTTCCAACAAAGCCACTCAGTTCCAATTTAGTCATTTATCTTGCAGACTTTTGTTGTTAGTATCCCTGCCATATAGAAATAGAATGTAAGCCATCAACTGCTTTCATAATAGAGAAAATTGAAGACAGACGTGAGAACTCGAAAAGGACCATGGCTACGTTTCCATAATAGGATAGATTATTCAGAGAAGAGCTCCACTGAAGGAGCCTTGTGATTGTACTTATTCCTCTGGTGGAAAGCAATTAAAGGTCAAGATTCTCAGTTGAGCTTGATTGGCTTTAGAATGTAGCTGGAGACCCGGCTTGAACTTTTGTTAAGACTTGAGAACCTAAAATTAGTAGTGCTAAATAAAATAATTCGTCTGAGCTGTTGCTGTCATGAAAAGCAACTGCTTGCATGCATGTGAAAACCTGAAATGAATGTCCCCGGGTTTGCTGTACTGTTTCTTTCACATCTTTCTTTTTCAGTATCTAAAAAAAAAAAATGCTTTAAAGTGTGTTTTTTTAATGGACATAAGAAATCAAAACCAAAAAAGTATTCTACATTTTAACAGAATGTTTGCATTTCCTCTGTTCTATAATTACACACATTTGCTTTATATGCTTAGTGCTTCTGCAAGTAACTCAAACCCACAATTTTATAACTATTTTTGTTATGATATTTAGCTATAAAAAATATGATTAATTAGAGAGTTGAATAAACACTGGCCAAATTTGGCAAGAAAGGAGTGGGAGGGCATAGCAATTGGCAAGGAAAGTGATTGGCTGTCTGAGTCTTCTAGTCCATCCCACTGTAACCACTCTGGTAAATGTTTGTCAAAGAGCATCTGCCCCACATGCTAGCCCTATGGCAGAAGCATGCTAAGTGCTGTTCAAGTGTGCTCCTTTTTGTGGCCTTATGCAGTAAGTGCCATTTTTATACATAATTTATGGTGAGTAAACTGAGACCAAGAAAGAGAGATGTCTTACATAGATTATGGTTAGATAATTTTTTAAAAATTAATCTCTATTCATTCTTGACACCATTAGGGCCCGCTGACAAGCCAGGGCCCAAGCTGCTTTGAGACAAACCAATTTAATGCAAATGCTTGTCATATTTTATTTGTATTTTTAAAATTTTGTAGTTAAATTTGCCACCATGTCATTTTGTCTCGCGATGTTTATGTCAACGCATATTATGAAGTTCTGAAATAATAAGAATATAATGTCATAATATTAATTAACCATCTAAGCTTTAGGTCATTTCTGAAACTCATTTAATGAGCACAATAAGAGTTGACTTCCTGTCAAAGCACATCTAAGCAAATGCCTAAGATATGAGGGCCTGATCAATCCTACGAACTCACTTGAAAGCTTTTTCACATCTATATATATGTTTGACCATTGTCAAAGAAATGAAAAAAGTACTTTTAAAACAACACTGAAACTCATTTTTTCCAGGTTCTCGATTAGAAATTTTTTACTTGGAAATGGTAATTTGCATAATAAGGATCACAAGTGCAAAGCTGTCGAGGAAGGACTGTGACCAGAATCAGATCTCATGTAGGGATGGAGACAAGAATCAGATCTCCCTTGGGGATAGTCAGCAGGAACTGAAATTTGCTTTGTTCTAATGAAAACTGGAGAAATATACAGCAGCTGTTGATCAGAAGTGATTAGGAAACTGCAATTTAAGAAGAAATTGTAAGGAAGAAACTCTGAGAAATGGCATAGAACATAGTGCTGTATTTCCTTCGGGTGGTTTGCATAAAACTATTTTATCCAGAATTTATCATAATTCTATTTCAGAATAGCTTTGTCTATTGTCTTTTATCATTCAATCATAGAAGCCCTAAGATTTTTATAAATTTAAAATTTAAAATAATTTTATTGGTTTTTTATGTGCATTGGCAGTTTGTCTGCCTCACATGTGTGCCTGATGTTTATGGAAGACAAAAGAGAGTGTCTGATCCATTGGACCTGATGTTATGGATGGCTATGAGCTGACCCTTGGGTGCTGGGAATAGAACTTGAGTCTTCTATTACAGCAGCCAATGTTTTGGGTCCCCTTATGCTCCCTAGATACACAGTTTTATAAGCAAGCCTTTCCTTTGTTGAGTGTCCAGAATTTTATTCCACAGAAAATAGTTCACAATCTCTCTGTGACACTCGTAAGAGGTGTGGGTTTTCTAAAATTATTATTACAGTTTCAAATTAGTCTTATATATTTCATACTTACTCTCACCCCTACCACTTGCCTTTGAATCTCTCTCACCCATGTTATGTCTCTTCATTTTTTTTTTTTTTGTAAACATAATTATTACCCAGACCAATCTCTGTGATTATGGGTTTGTAGCTATTAGTAGCCTACTGGTCTATCTTTCTAATTCAGACATTTATCACTTGATTGAGAGTTTGCCCTAATACAAGATCGTGTCCCTTGAGGATCTCTATTTAATTGCACCCACAAAGATCCTTTCTCCAAGAGCAGTTTGCAGAGTCTGGGGTTTGTCTTTGGAGTGTATCATCAACTCAGCCCATTCTGTCTGTGTGCACTAGTGGAGAAAAGCTAGGTCTTGACCCGAGTCATTGACACTCCAAGCCCAGTGCCATTGATTCCAAAAGCTACTTATGACAAACATGATATTCAGAGTAACTGACATTTGCATAGATGTGGGACAGTAATTTTGAGAACGTATACATAGTTTTTCTTGTTCTTATTTAGATTTAACAATGTAAGTATTGTGGCAATAAATTAAATATGTAAGAAACATGTCATTTAATTCTTATAACAATGATACAAAGTAAAGATTACTTTAGATTTATAGTTCAGTTTTGGTAATATTCAAAGGTGTAAGTTGGTAAATAGTAGTGATTGAATTCGTACCTTATTTCTTCACTGTAAAATTCCCTCATAATGATATCTCTGAACTCATTTATTCCTTCTATAGTCTAAGTACAGTCATGTTATATGTTTTCTAAACTGTTAAAATCTATTTGTCCAATACAGTTCTCTTTAAACTATTCAGTTTCTTATGGTTGCACACTCCTGTTTTTATCCTATTGTCTGGACTCCATTAATGTAAGCTCTCTTTTAGTTCCTTTCAGCTTAGAATGACCCGCTTACAACAGATCCCTTTAATCTTGTCAGTCTACCTAATTCCTTCTGTTTCCACTTGAATCAGGGTTTCTCAGAATCTTAGAATAGAAAATGGCAATGCTTCTTTTGACACTGTTATAACAGGTGATCAATGAAAATAGAAATGGAATGAATTGAAATAGTAATAATATTAAAAATATTAAATTTAGAATACTTTAGATTGTCACAATAAAAATAGTAAGTTTGGAGTATTTTAATAGTCTGGTATAGTGAGGCAATTTTAATAGAAGAACATTTTAATAAAAGGTTTTTAATGAGTCTGAGCAGGTGCTCAGTGAGTAAAATATGTGGTGCTTAAGCATACAGATCTCAGTGCATATATCTAACATCCATGTAAAAACTAAGAGCAACAGTGAGTAAATAGGCCCAGAGGTTAGGGTTGGGATAGAGGTACATAGATCCTTGGGGATTATTGGCCAACCAGTCTAGCTTACACAGAGGGTTCTAAAATTATGTGTGAACTTGGAGAGCAATGGAAGACAGCACTGACATGACCTTTGGTTTCTCACATTGATGGGCATGTGAGTATGCTCACATACATATGTGTATTCACCGCACACACCTACACACACACACACACACACACACACACACACACACACACACACACACAAATTAAATATGTAACTAAGTAAATAAGTAAATGTAAAAATATAAATCTTAGATGCTATAAAACAAAATACTTTGAACTTGTACCTATGTTTTGTTTCTTTACATACTTTCAGAATTTATGAATAAAATTTTCAATTAAAAAATAATAGTCTTTTTAAATAAAAAATCATTTTTCTTTAAAACACTAACACTCCTTTAGCAAATCAAGATATTAATCAAGTCTATATTCCAATTGGAATAGGAGAGAAATAATAAAACAATGAGGAATTTATTCTTCAATGATGTCAATGCCCATGGTCTTTGATTCAAATCAAAATACTGTGCTCAGTGGATCTGGTGATCCAATGAAAAGGCCCTCCTGTGGCCTTTCCTTTCTAGCATCCATCTTTTATCTTATCTAGCTATATTTTTTAGTCTTATGTTATGATCCACAATTCAAAAACTGTTATTTGACCTATTTGCTTCTTTAATGTCTTTATTTATAAATTTCCTGAGGGTAGTTGTGGTAGCTTGAATGAAAATGATCCCCATGGTCTCAGGTGTCTATGCTTGGCTCCAAGTTGGTGATACTGTTTGTGAAGGATTAGAAGGTGCAGCCTTGTTGTAGGATCTCTCACTGTATGTGAGTGTTTTAAAAGCCCATACTGTTCCAAGTTAGCTTTCTCTGACTCATTGTTGTGTCTCAAGATTTGAACTCTAAGTTACTGCTCCAGCTTCCTTGGCTGCCTGCCTGTCACCATCATCCTGGCCAGGATACCTTCTGTATGGTCTCTCACCTTGTGATTTCTGTGATTCTGTTCTCATGTTGTGATATAACTACCAGTAGTGTCTGCTTAATGAAGTCATGAACTCTACCTTTCCTGCCTGCAAGTTCCCAGCCCGCACTTGGTATTCACATACAATATGCATTGCTTGATTACTAAATGATTAGAATCTCATGGCTTGAGGCTTTTTGCAATGACTTCTACTTAATTTGTATTTTTAGTTTTTTATTGTTATAGTACTAGGATTAAATTCAGGGCCATTTATGTTAGGCAAATCTTATATCACCGAGCTATATCCCTAGTCCCAACATCTACTTAGTTTTCAATGCATTTTCCCTATAAATAGGAAATCCCCTAGAGCTGGAGTTAACACCTGATGTGGGTGGAAGCCAAACTCTGGAGCTCTGGTCCTCTGGAAGAGGAGAGCATGCTCATGTGGTGCTTTGAACATCCTTGGCCCAGGGAGTGGCACTATTTGGACGTGTGGCCTTGTTGGAATAGATATGGCCTTGTTGGAGGAAGTGTGGCAGTGTGGGAGTGAATTTTAAGACCCTCATACTAGCTGCCCGGAAGCCAGTTTTCTCCTAGCTGCCTTCAAATGAAGACCTCTCAGCTCCTCCTACTCCATGGCTGCCTGGATGCTGCCATATTCCGGCCTTGATGATAATGGACTGAACCTCTGAACCTGTAAGCCAGCTCCAATTAAATATTGTTTTTTTAAAAGAGTTGCCTTGGTCATAATGTCAGTTCACAGAAATATCACCCTAACTAAGATAGTTACGAATCACTTAGATGTCTCTAGCCCCTGGCAAATGACTTTTTAAAAATATTTTGTTTGTTTTGCCTTAGAAATAGTTGATCTGAGAAATTAGATCCCCTGTATGAGTCAGGTTAAACACAGACACATTTCCTCTCTCTATTTTCTTTTTTTTCACTGTACTGCAAACTACTATAAAAATTAGAGAAAAATCATCTCCTAATTCTAAATGATCATGTTATCTAGTCCTCCTCACAGCATCCTCAGTTATAGGTATAGGGCATTATTTTTAAACAATGTCTGCTTATCTTATTCTGTCATTTTATTTACCAAGGTAATATAATACCTTTACAATGGACTTTTCATAGAAAGACACTTAATAGTGATTATACTCCTTGCCTATAATATTTATCTACCTTCTAATATAATTGGGTTATAATTTTTTCTATTACCAGAAAATGGTCTTTAGAAATATGGGAAAATCAGAGTTCCCAATTGGCTTTGCCATTAGTATTCATTACCTAATATACTATTATGCACTTTTATTTTCTTCTTTCTCAGCTGCGTCCTTCATTTTTTTTTAAAGGGACATTATTTCTCTCATAAGGATAACAATTTCTCATTGGTCTTCTTGTTTCTGGTTTTCATTTAGCTTCAAAACAATGAGACAACTAAGACAAATGCTATTTTACTGTAGCTAAGATAAAGAGATATTATTGATTCAGAAATTGGATATCTCTCTGTATCATAGTTTGGCTTCTTTTTAATATGGCTTACTACCTCATTCCATTTTTATTGCCTGTAGTTAGTGAACAAATATCTTTATTGCACAAATAGACATACAAATCTTATTCCTGAGAAAAATCACATAGTTCAGACCACACTAGTCTATAGGAAAAATTTGAGTTTATTTTTTAAATGTTCTTTGCCCTTTCATATTTTGAATGGATTTTATCAATCTCCATATTTCTTAATTACTTCACACTGCTAAGACTTTTTGGAATTCAACCAATTTCCCTAATGTCAAGAAAATTACAATAAAATTTTCGTGCAAATTTCAAAACTCCACCTTCTTTTACAGATTATTATTGAAAATATTGAATCAAAGGCCCAAGGTTCTGGGTCCTGGACTGACCCTGATAATTAACCTTCTGGCTTCTTGAGAATCTGAGACTTATTTGCACTAAATTTCTACCACTTAACCTGTTTTGAATGGCTTAGGGCCATCCCCAGGTGGGTAGAGACCCCTGAGCAAATCATTTTGCAATCTCATTGCTTAACAGTTTTATTCATTTGAACTCCTGTGAAAGTTAACATAAAGGACATTTTAAAGTGTAAAAGCTCCCAGGAGGGAACTGTGAGAAAGGCTATTGTTTATAGGTAGCAAGTCTCCTTCCAACCTGTCCTTCAGTGCCTGCTCCCCACCTCCACCTCCACCCTCCACCTCCACCCCTGCTCTACAGTGCATCACAACTTGTATTACACAGAGAGCTTGTTAAAAATGTAGAGGTGTGTGCCTCTCCTTGACTGTCTTAGGTTGAAATCTAGCACGGCTTTGTTAAATCACTTTCTAGTACCAGCCACATTTAGATGAATTCCAGTTACCTTAACTTTTACTGGGATTGTAGTTCCAAGATCAGAAGAAGCAGAAACAACTGCAATGTTATTAGATGTGTGGAATTCAAGATCCCTTCAGACCCCTGATTCAGATCTGAAGATTGGGGCCATTTTAGATTACTGACACTCTCTAGTTCACAGTTAGAGAAAGGACAGTATGAGAAACAATTAGTTCATTGCAAAGTAACTGCTATAAAGTTCATTTCCTCCTTAAGTCCCGTGCCTCCAAGATTAGGTTTTTGGTTTTTTTTTTTTTTTTTTTTTTTTCCCTAGATGTAGGTTCTGGACTAACTTCTGGCCTGCATTACTCTGGGTTTCATGCTGTATGCCAGACTTAAAATCCTTGCCTGATAGAATTCACTACCTAGCACATTTTGTTTAACTTTATGTTATAACTTAAAAAAATGTTTAAACAGAGATTAGTAACTTGTCTTTTTTATTCTGATGTTGCATATATATTTTCTAGCCTTTGATATATTGGGAAATATAGAATGCCATGCTAAACTTGTTTGCCTCTATAATATTCTCGCTATTTAGAAATTACCCTCTCTTCATGTTTTGTAATGCTTGTGTACGTAGGGGTCTCATTGCATAGCTGTAAATGCCACAGACTATTTCTCTTGCACAGTTAATCTAACGGCTATCATCTTCAGTAATTTTTGCTGCAGTGCACATGGCTGCTCTGTTTCCTTCATGAATGTCCTTTGATTATTTAAAGGTGACAACGGTATTCCCATTGTCATTCTTAAAATTACCTAACCCATGTATGCTGACTTTCTTCCCACATATAAATCTCATAATGAGCTCTACAATTTGTAGACGTAATCTGTGAAGCTTAAATATTTTCCAGCACTGTGATCAGAATTTCCACTGTGCACTTTTGTGGTTATCTCCTTAGCTTACATTAACATGGAGATCTTGTATTTTGAGATATTGACTTAAAAAGGAATTAACTGTAATTATAAATTCTAATTTTGTATGCACAAAACTTTTATGAAAAATATTTTCAAACAAGTATTTTTTACATTTGTTTAGTTCCATTATCAGAAAGCTATTTTGCAAATATGTTTAATTTCAAGCTAACCTCCCTTTGACCCCCTTTTTGAATTTTGTTTTTGATAAATCATGTTATGATGGGAAGCTCTCAGTCATTCAACCTTTATGAAGTGTTTCTCATTGAGCACATTTATCAAGAAGATGCCTATTAAATAAATCCTTAGAACCCACCAGAATCTACTGAAGCTATTCATCTTTGTATTTTATAGGTTCTCCAGCTGAGTCTTACTAAAATGTAAATTTTTAAAGCAACAATTTATGCTTTTAAGAAGATGAGGCAAAGTTTCTATAATCAACGTATGCTGTAAAGTAAATTATATAAATAGTATATGTCTGAGAGCCTACAATAGCAGTAGCTTTAGTAATTCACAACTTGAGAAATCTGAAAGTTCCTTAAATTTAAGGTTTTATTACTATGTTAAAACTAGATTTTCAGGGTGGAGGCAGGAATAAACATTTAGATAGGAAAATATACTATAGATGCATATGATTCTCTTTCCTCTGATATGGTTTATAAATGATAAACAATCAGTCCCTTTCTTTTATGACAAGTCAGAAAACTTATTTTATTTATTTCTTCTGCACATGGCCCTGCCATGGGCAATTTCTTGTTGATTCAATTTCTTTTTCAGAAAATTTCTGCAAGTGATAATAAGAAATCTCCACACCACTGCTGTGAGATTCATCAATTTCTGTTAATGAAGAGTCAGAAACCTCATGACTTGTTTATCAGAATGAATGTCTAGCAATTGTATTTGCATGAGCTCTCAATGGGCCTTCTAGGGAAACTGTGTGTGAGAAATGTTGCTAATGAGTGAACAGATGGTAGTATTGTCGGTAAGCAGGTAATTCCTGGTAGGTTAGAAGATATGTCAGATTTATGGGTACCATGGTGGAATTATATTAAGTATATTTCTGCAAAATCAAGCCATGGTCTTACCATTTATGTAGAGAGCTATGGTGTTTCATGTTGCGAAAAGTTTTTCCTAAAAGAATAAGCCATACACTAGGACCTGATTTGGCCTTTTTAACATCTGTTTCGAGCTTCTATATACTACATGGCTTCCACCACAGTTTGGGCTGCACTTGTCCTCACTCATGGTTGTACAGACACATGACTTCTTCATGGCAGTTCCAGCTGCTTCGGTTTCATCTGTGGACTGGCCTTAGCATCCTTGCCAGCTGATTGCTCCAAACTCCATGTCTCAATGTCTCTGTTTCCATCTTATCGATCTAGAGAGCCATTTCCTTATTCCTCTCTGTAGCTATCATGTTCCTTCTAACCTTCATTTCGTTATGTTAGGAAGTAATTTACTCACATATTTACTTGTATTTTACTCATTTTGATCATTTCTGTCCAGTAGTACTTATGCTTTATAACAGTAGGTCTATCAGTTAGGATCTATAAAGCAAATCTGTAAAACAAGATCAAGAAAAAACAAAACCTCCATTTCACACACCACAATGTGGTATTTCCAGTCTTTGAGGGTCTTCTCTGGGGTGTTAAGAGCACTGAATTGTTTCAGAAATAATGATTACTTTGTTACACTCTCACTGTTTTCCTCTGCCTGAGGTAGTCTAGTAAAGCAGGGGTATGCTCTTGTGAGAACACATATATTTTATATCAGTGGAAATCTGGAGTAAAAAGTCATTGATCAGGTCAGTGGCCTAGTTCTCAATCTCTTAGGGGAATTTTATTGGGTTATCACACAAAAACAGGATGCTAATACAATAGGCCTCTACAATTAATCTAACTGCCATTGGAGGCATATCCAAGTTACACATAGGCCAAGTCCATGAAGCAAATCACTCACTCAGGTACACTTCAAACTTTAAATAAGAAATCAGCAAAACTTACAAATAGTGTATATAATCAGACCAGTTCAGAAACATCTAGAAATTTTCCAGTAGTTTACAGGCACATTTCAACATGGAAAGTTGCACTAGTCAGTGCCATGAAAAGACCGAAACTTGGATAAAAGAAAGGATTTAATTGGAGCTTGGGGAGTTTCAGAGGTTTCACCCATTGTTACCTTGATAGGGCTCAAAGACAGTGCCAGAGAAATACCTGAAAGTTCTATATCCAAATCCACCGGCAGCAGGAAGAGAGAGACATGAGAACTGGCTTGGGGTTTTGAAGGCCCAAAGTCCACCCAATGGCACGCTTCCTCCAGCAAGTCCACACCTACTCCACAAAGGCCACACCTCCTAATCCTTCCCAGGATTAGCATTCAAATATATGAGCCTGTTGTGACTGTTCTTATTCAATCCACCACAAAGATCTAGCAATAGTTATATAGGATTCCATATCAAGTAAATACAGTAGGAATATGCACTTATTTTAATTGGAACATTTTGAATGGTTGTACTGACTCGAACAGAGTTTAAGTGAATAATTTATGAATTTCAGATTTCTAAAGTTAAAATGTTCATATAATTTATTAAATAATTGTGAATGTTTATGTTCTACCGAAAAAATCAACACAATATTCTATTTAGTTATAAATAAATTATTTTCTTTATATTTTAATTATCATGCAAGGTGATATATTTCTTTATAGAATTTTCATGTGCAGTTTGTGTTTTTTAACCCCCCTCTTCTATGTTACTTCCTACCCTGTTCTTCTGTCGTGCATTGTACCCTGCTGGTCTCCTGTCCTGGCTTCTGGCTTCTGTTCTCCACTGCCCCTTCTCACTTCCTGTAAACCTCTTTTGCCCATCACTTTCTTATACTTCCCATAAAGGAGCATGCAGTGAAAATGAAATTAACTGCTTTACTACCCATCACACAGCCAAATCTAAAAACGTGCATTCTTTAAATTAAGAAAAGCAAGTGGAATGTGTGCTTCTTGAAAGACATGCTGAAATATAATATAGATTAATTATCCTCATTACAGTGCAGGAGGGAAATAGAACGTGCCCTAAAGGGGCGATAAAAATGATTTGTTTTATCAGCATGTGCTCACACTGGGTTAGAGTTGACAGAAAATGCTTATGCTACTAAACAATGGATGAGAAACGAAGTTTGATTTTTCATAGATAGGATAAACATTTAATACTCATAACTATAAGACAATGTGTGCTTGATACCATTTAAAAATTCCCATTTTGTTTTAAATATTTTCTGTTAGAATATTGAAGCATAATCACATAAGCCATCAGGAAATTGCAAGTCAGAAATTCAAAACACAATGTGGCATATAAATAAATAAAAAAAAATTAGTGAGAATATTTTTTATTTAAACTTATTTTGTCATACATACATAATTGTCATTCATAGCCTCCAGGAATATCTGGAAATAGAGGTAATATTGATCAAATAGATTTTTCTATTAATAGTCTTTACATTTTCTTAATTTTATTAAAATGTCAAGTATATACAGTAAAATCATTTAATTTTGATATTTGAGTATGTGCCTAAATGTATGTGTATGCATCGTGTGCATGACTGTTATCCACAGATGAGAGGAGGGTGTGGGATCCTCTGGCACTGAGGTTACAGAGGGTTGTGAGCTGCCAAGTAGACTGTAGGAATGGATACCAGGTCCTCTGCAAAACTATCATGTACTTATAACTGCGGGTCTTTCCAAGACCCTTAAAATCCATTTTCAATACACAGGTTGATAAGTTTTCAAATGTAAATACACCCTTATCCAGTAATCTAAACAAGATGCAACTTCTTTATGTCAAAATATTTCTTCTTGGTGCTGGGCATTCTTTTCCTACTGCCTGACTTCAGGCGCAGGCAATTTCTCATATGCTTACATGTTTACGGTCACTATAATGTCATGGAACCATGCAGTATGGCGCTCTGTGTGAAGGCTTTAAGTGTTTGTTAAAAAAATTGTTTGATGCTACATATATGAGCAAATTCCTTCTTTGTTATTGATAAGTACATATTCCATTGTATAAATATATAAAAACTTTTCTATTATATCTGTTAATATATTTAAAGATTTTATTTATTTGCTATTATTATTTGCTATTCTTTTAATAAAGTAGCATGAACAATTTATATGCATGCAGGTTGTTTGTATATAAATATTTTCTAGTCAGTAATTTGAAATGCAATTATTGGATTTTATAATGAATAATTTTTATTAAAAATAAATTACAAAATTTATTTTTGATTATGCTATATGTCTACCAACAACATGCTAATTCTAGTTCTATATCTTACTCACCATCTTTTATTGTTTTGATTTTGGAAGTTTATGAATGGGTATATAGTGACATTTCATATGATTTAAATTTTTTAATACAGTGAGCATCATTTTATATTATTTATTTATCATAATTATGTGAGCAATCTTACAAAATTCTTTGAATTATCATTGAGTTGCAATTCTCTGTTTATTCTCAATATATGCAGTGTTTCATGTTTGAAAAGGAATATTCCACAAAATTTCATTCTAAATCTCTAGGTGTTGTAATTGTTGCCTTTAATGATACAATCTGTAGTTGATTTTGAGTTAATATTTTTGAACAGTGTAACTTTGAGTTTTATGCTCATATTTTTTACATGTGTATTTAATATTACCAGCAATATGATTTGAAAAGATATAGTTTTCACATGTAATTCCTTTGAACATTTTACACAGATATGCTACTATGGGCCTATTAGAAGTCTCTATAGTTTTTTTCTTTTAATTTTATTATCATATAATCTTCATGCTTTAAACTTTTATAACATTTTATAAAAATTTTATAAACTTTGAAAAATTATTGGTCTTGAAATCATTACCACAATCAAAATGGGAAAAAATTTTCCTTGGCATGTATATAAATTCATTCCAGTTTCTCTGTCCCCATCTCTTGCTACTGTTGTGAGCTCCACTCTTCTTCCATACAGATCTCTTTTCCATATTCACTTTGAATGTGGACTATATCCATATTCATCTCTTTACATTTCTTCATGTTTCCAGAGCTTGTCTAGGGCTGTTTGTGTAACCGTGGATTTGGAGCAGTCTATTAGAGCTGTATAGGCTCACCAGTGTGTTCAAAACTTGCTGCCCCTCTCCAATAATCTGATAATTGCCAATAGTCCTTAAATGAGCCTCTTTCCATCGATAACCATCTGTTAGGTGGGTACAACTTGTATAACCCATTGTCAACAGGCACAGCAGCTATGAGATCATGATTGCCATGGTCACATTGTACTTACACCTTAGAATTTCTCTATCTTTCTCCCTCTCTTCCAGTGCATGCATTTTCTCCATTCCCTTGTCTACAATGTTCCCTGAGCCTTAAGAGTTAGTATTAATGTTTTTGTTTTTGTTTTTGTAGATGAGCCATCAACTCTCCTTTACTCTTAGCATTTTGTGCAGCCATGTGTCTGCTTATTACCACTGATTCACTGTGACGAGAGGCTTCTCTGATCAAGGCTGAAAATAGCCTTTGTCTGTGGATATAAGCAGCATATATTTAGAAGTAGTGTGTTACTGTATCAGTTTAAGCAACAGTATGAGATTCCTCCCTAAGGCCCAAGATGTCCTCAGTCATGGGTTTTTGACTGAGTTTGCAGTACTAGCTACTGGCTCTAGAATAGGACTCAAGGCCAATAAGGAGCAGTTGGTTACCTCTATGTCAGTCAGACCACTATTGCACAAGTAGACACAGTTGCCTGGGAGTTTCGTATTGTAGTTCATAGAAGTAACAGCCCACCAAGACAACGGATGTCATCAACTCTCCCTCCAGCCTGCCTAGCAACACCTGGCAGCATGAAAACAAGCACTGGTGACAGTTTCTCCTCAGTTCCAGCATCTTTTCTTAGCTTTCTATCTAAGACATGTGATGACTTTAGCAGTGTGGTAGTATCAATTAGTTCTGGTGGGAAAGCAAGAGGAATCACAGTGCCCTCTATTGTTTTGAGCTCCTTACCAACAAACAACTCTTACAGAGAGGAAATCACATATTTTGAGTTTTTGTTTAGTAACTCACTACATCTTGGGATGGCATTATTTACTCTTCTATGATATCTATCTTCAAGCCTTTTTGTTTTTTAAATTGTATAGCCAGGGCTTTTCATTTTGATTAACTTTCCAACTTACTCCCTCATCCCCGCCCCCACTTTCCACATTCCTGCACTGCTCTGCTTTTCTCCTTGGCAGAAAACTCCGAAATTTATAAAGACTTTTCTCTACGATTACCATCCTTAAAAACACAAATATGCAATCTCTGATGGTTTTCCTTTGCTAAAACATTTTATAAATAAAACCAATAAAGTACTAAAACTCCTCAAGTGGGACACCTTTTACTCACTGTATACCTGAAATCCTTCTGCTCTGTTGCATATTTCAAGATTTGATAATCTTTGAAATTTTCTATTTTATAAATGTACCAAAATTTATACACCCAGTTCATGTCTGAAGGCTATTTGAGTTTTTTAAATAAGATTGAAGGATTATACATAAAGATACTTATATTTATATAAAGGATTTTGTGTGTGAATATGACATTTGGATGAACTTGAGACAATACTTAGAACTGGGTTGCTGGTGTGTATGCAGATATTTAGTCACATAAGAAGTTGTCTTCTGTTGCTATAGCATGTTGACTATTCCATGAGTTTGGCAGCTTTAGGGGTATCTGCTCTGTTCACAACAGGTTTGTTGTGGCTAAAGCAACTCTAATGGAAATGAAATATATGGAAATATACATTTCTTTGTATAAACTGGAATTCTCATTTGTAGTAACATTAGAGTTTCTGTTTAAATGAATTGATTTATTTTATATTTAGAAGTTTCGCGGGGAGTGTACTCTTAGAATATATTTTTACTTTTCTGAAAATATCTTATTTTAACTTCTGAAAATTTCAGAATTCATATTTTCAGAAATCATATTGTTATCCACTTAGCATTACAAAACTGAAAACCAATTGCATCTGTTATATAGTGTTCTGGAGTTAACAATCAATTTTTCATTGTTCTGATGTGTTAGGTATGCCCTTTTTCAATGTGAAGAAATTAGGGTATTTTCCTTACATAGTTACACTTACTGTGGCTTGGCTGTATGTGTCGTTGTATAGTTCCTCTTGAAGCTCCCTGGTCCTCTTCTGTCGATCTAAAGTGCACTAGGGTTAGGGCACCGTGTACCAGGGATTTGGAACTGCTTTCCTCAGATTTCATTATTTTATTGACTTTCTATCTATGTTTTAATTGAATGTTTTATTGGTTTGTTTTCAATGATTCTGATCTTTCCTTCTATGCCATCTTAACCTTTAACCTCATTGGGCATCACGAGTCTAGTTCTCTACGGCTTTCTGTTTTTTTTTCAAACACCAAGCTTAGAAAAAGATTGCTCATTGATTATTGAAAAAAGTTTGACTTTACCTCGCTTACATATTTCCCAGTATATGTATTTTTCTTGAAATATTTGAATATGCTTGTAATAAATGCTCTAAAGGCCCTGTGAACAAAATTTAACTGCCCAGGCATTTTTTTTACAAGCCTCTTTCTATTGTTTTCTTTTTTCTTTTAAGTCAGTGTCTCAATAGATAGCTCAGGTTGGATTCAGACTCCCAGTCCTGCAGTCTCAGCTTTCAGAGTGGTAAGCAAAGTATGGCGTAGGCCACTGAGCATTTTCTTGTCTCTTGGATTCATTTCTATAGACTTTTTATTTTTACTATTACTATTTATTATTATTTTATTATTACTATTTTAGTACAAATCAAAACTTTTACTCCTCCACATGTTCAATAATGTTTGTTTCTGCAATGTGCGTGGGGTGGGGTAGATACTAAGCAATATGGCTATTATTTTTGATTGTTCTTCAGAGTTTTTGGGTTTATGCTGCCAAACAGGTATTTTATTTACAGATGAGTGTAATTATTTTAAAGAGAACTTGGGATCTTTTAGATATAGGAATAGCTGTACTCTAAGGGAACTCTCACATCCATGTAATGTAAGTCTACCACATTTACTAACATGCTGGTTGTTGTCGACCAAGTCTCTTTCCTTGGGCTTGTCTGATTTTAAACTTCCCTTAACTCGGTGTGAACTCCAGGTATTGTTAAGGCTATGATAGCCTAGCATTTTCTTTCTAGGTCGTTCATATTTAAGAAGTCTTACAATGTGCATTTACTGTTCACAGTTTAGAGAGACACAAGGGAGACATTCATACGCTTTTGGGGTTATTTATCCTCATAGCTCTCAAGTCTTCACATTTGTCTTATTTTCTCAATGTTTGGAGTCCCTAGCTGCCTAGTCATATGCTTGTTCTGTGGGAAAACTGGCAGTTACCAGGTTCGGATGTCTTCTTCCTCTGCTCTCAAGAAGTGCTGCATTTCTGTTGGACTCTTTCCTGTCATCTCCAAATCGTGGGTTTGAAAATATTCTTAGTTGTTTCCTTAGGTAGAGAAGTGTGGTGCCTGCTGCTGGGCGTCTAACTATTAAAGTGCATTTGTAAAGAACTTTACAGGTTTTACATAAGCTTCGAATGCTTTCTCCACTACAAATCAAATATCAGGCTTATAATTTATTTTTGCCACACTGAGATGTACTTTAATCAAGGCCATCAAAATTTATACATTGTTTTAAGTCAGAATGAGCTTAAATAAAATCATTGTATTGCAAGGAAAAAGGGATTCATGGATGAGTTGGCTGTTGAAAATGCCATCTTGAATAATGTATTATACCTCTTGAAATAGCTGCAAGTGATGATCGTTTACTCAATTTTCAAGGTTTAATTCTCTTGCAATCACAATTCTTATAAAACAACAGTAGAAGTGATATTTTTAAGTAAAAGTAAATTATACTCAACTTAAAAATACTCATATAAATCACAAATGAATGTAATATTGATGATTGAGCTCTCCAAAGCATATTGTGGCAAAATTAGAGCAGAAATCTTGGTGTAGTCTAAAATATTGATCTTTCTATAAATATCTTCAAAGAGTCACTCTTAGAGAAGAGTAGATCATGCCAGCATGGTTTTAGAGGATTTGGGGCAATCTCAGATGAAATATAGTTTGTTTTTTTAACTGTTAGGTGATTTCCTTTTCACAGTGCAAGTTCTATGTTATGACAGGTTTGTAATTCAAAAGTCAATTTATATTTCACTCAGGTTGGAGTACAGAAGTTTAATATTTGAAAGAGAAGGACATAAACATAGACTACTGTTAGGATCGGAAATAATTTTGGTTGAAGAATAACTCTTGAATTGTTGGCTTGCATCATATGGGAAGTCCAGTGATTGGTTGTGCAGAGCTGAGAGTGAAAATCCAGGTTAGACACACTAGGAAAAATGTTGGAACAATTATTCTGTTAAATAGAAGGTTGCTGTACTGTGAGGGCTACATTATTGTCTCATTTAAACAAATGGGCTAATGTGTTACAGTTCTGTGATAAGAAGCTCCCTTACATGAGAATCTTGCTGGGGTTTCTGGCATCTACCACACAGCAGAAGTAAAGAAAAGGAGATTGGCGTGAAGTGAAATAAAGGAGAGTCTAAGGAAGAGCCAATGAAGCAGCAAGAACCCAACACAAAATGGGCCTTGTTTCTTACTCCTTGTTCCTCAAACACCTTTAGACATTTTCTGTAACTACCACAAAGCCCCGAGAGGAATAACTCTGATTCTACTGATGAGACTGGGTAAACCAATGTCTCTAGAGATGGCAGTTGTAAAGCAGGCGCAGCATATTTACCTATGGGTAGGCAAGTTTATCTGAATTCCTTTCTTTCATGTTTTGTTTCTTTTATATTGCAAAATAAACCCACCCTATCCCTGCTTTGCTGTAAATCAAGTTAACAGCTTACTACATGTGTGTGTGGGGGTCTCCATTGTGTTTATCTACCACCAAAACTACATTGGTTTGCTCGATACATGATTTGCAAAATTCTTTATTCAGAAAGTCCTCCATTTTCCTACACTGAGCCTGATTTCTCTGTAGCTTTAATCATAAACACATTACTATGACTTTCTGCCTGACTCTTATTGTTCATCTAATGGTTACTCCTATGATCTTAGTGTCTGTTCTTGTCTCTGTTTTTTGAACATTGTTTGCAATGATGACAAGATGTAACTGCTAAATTAATGAGTGGTAAATGAATACCATAATTTGATATTAGGTGAAACAAGTGTTTTTTTCCAGCAAGTTTATTTCTTTCCTGTTGCTCATTTTTCTATACAATTACTCATAATCTATAATACTTATAATAAAATTACTTATATCGAGTAAGTAATATTTAAGTATTATTGTCAGGTTATTTTCTGAGCTCTACTTTCATTATACAATCTTGTTGATAGTCAAATAATTACACAGTAAGTTACACTTTTAATAAATATTTTCTCTAATTAACTTGCTTCTAAAATCTAATGAATAATTTTTTACTATTGATTCATCTATTACTAGTAGCAACATGCTGAGAATCACAAAATCACATTTTATGTGGCCTTATCTGAAGAGAATGTGAAGCTGCTAGAGTAAGATCAGAATGAGATATTTACTGAGTATCTATTCTATGCTTAATAGTCTCTATGTAATAATTATTTTAGTTAATCATTACAACTACCAAAGGACATATTAGCATGCTTACTGTCTTTATAGACAATGAGCACGACTCTAACTGTGTAGACATTTGTCCAGCTTACACATAGGAAAGACCTATATTAGAATCCTAGTAGTCTGATACTGAGTTTCCTGAAGGCTGTCGACTGGTCCAGCCCAGGGACTTAACTTTTGAACTGAGAATTTCAGGTTGTATATCTAAGGCCATAAAACAGTAGGAAAATGTCAAGTGCCATGTGCTATTTATATAATGGATGAAAATGCTTTGCATCACATTAAAGGTGTAACTTTAAAAGCATCATGACATTTTAAATTGTTTGACGAGCTGGGTTCTACAAAGAACCACTTTACTGCAGCAGAGGAAACCCTGCTATTCTCCTATGACAAACGCCTTAGAAGGTGCAAGAGTATACAACATTTCAAGAAATGAAAATTGTAATTTCATAAATTTGACAATTCATGACGATTATTCTATTAACGCCTTCCTTTAGACCTATATATCATTTAGTCAAGATGACAAACCACTGTCCTTAGGCTTAAGTCCCCTTCAAGCCATAATTGTTTTTATTCATTCCTCATATATGCACTGTTGGTACATAGAACAGTAACTTAACATCCTTCTACATGCATGTCTCAGCCCTGTATGTGACCTAGGGCTAGGAAGACCACGCAAGGAATGCACAGTCTCTGCATTGGGAAGGGTGTCAGGGTGGATGTCAGAAAAGGAAATTTAACAAAGGTTACCTTTTCTACCACATTCAAATGTAAAATTTTGGGGAAAGTCTTTATTTTCTTAAAATTATGAAAGACTCCAAATATAGAAATAAACTTTGCAGATTCTACCCAAAGAAAAACCACATAATGGTTTTAACAAAACAGTAGTTTTTTTTTTTTTCTCAATAAAGAGAAAAATTATGGTGAATGTTGTACTAAAATTTTGATAGTGTGTGGCTTAGCACTGATGATCCTGTGTGTAGCATTCTTAGTTATTCTAGTTACGGCATCAAACCATCTAACAGATCGGACACAATCTGCAGCCATTATTGGAGCATTTATAATGATCAAGCCTTACCCCTCCCATCATTATTAAAAGTTGTCAAGTTTAAAAGAAATAGTATCCATGGCTGAGAGAAGGTAGCAATGTCTGTGCTAGAGCCTAAAAGAATGCTCACTGTGTTGTTCACCTGTGCTGACATATATCAATTTAAAACTGATAATTAATAAGGTATATGTGGATTGGCAGTATTATTTTTAAGTTATTTTTTAAAATGGCAAATTAGGTTTGAATCTAGAAAATATTGTTACTGAGTATTTTACCTCTTCCTGGATTTGTACTTCAGAACTGTTTTAGATGCTTAAAGATTACATATTTCTATTGGCTCATTTTTACATATAGTTTTGATATGAATTATTTATGAAAAATTAGATAATAGGCTTCTGTTGAAGATGAGATTCTAGTTGAATTTTTCAAATGGTCTACTGTCTTAGTCAAAGTTCTGTGGATGTGAAGAGATACTGTGACCATGGCAACTCTTATAAAGGAAAATATTTAATTGGGACTGGCTTATAGTTCAGAGGTTTAATTTATTATCATCATAGTGGGAAGCATGTCAGCATGAAGGCAGACATGGTGCTAGAGAATGAGCTAAGAGTTCTACATATGGATTGATAGGAAGAGAGAAACAATGGGTCTGAATCGAGCTTCTGTCCACAAAGCCCACCCTCCAACAAGGTCATATCTCCTAATGCCACTCCAAAGCATTCAAATATATGAGCCTGTAGGGGCCAATCTTATTCAATCTACCACACTTACCAAGGGGAATGAACTAAAAGGAAACAAGTAACCTCTATTGTTAATAACCATTATGTGATGAATTTATCGCTTTGTGTATCTATAATACAGTTTTGCAATGTGATTTACTTGTTTACCAGTTCTAGACAATGAATGTTTCATTTGTTTATGCCTACTCTTAAATATAAGCCTAATCTTTATTAAAGTTGAGGATAATCTTTAAATTTAAACACAACTTTTTCATTAGCTTTCTGATTTAGAATTCAAAAGCTAAATATCTTTCATTTCTTAAAACAAATATCCTTGCCAATGTTCTAAGCATAGTTATGAAAAGCCATGTGTATCTTTTGAATTTACTTATTTTATGCTTGTCTCCTAGTCTGAATCTAATTTTTCAAGACTCTCCCAAAATCTATTCCTTCATTTAAGTCTGTTGAAATGCCTCTAAGTAGCACCTTACTGTGTGTTTCTTCTGGCCGTTAACCCCCTCTCTGGTCTCTTTGTGCCGCCCCGTGTCCACTCTTCCTTCTTTCCTTCCCCTTTGCTTTTCTCTTATGCTTTAAAGGCTCTACATTCCCTCTCCCTTTGGTAGAAGAAGCCCCATTTTATTTAATGGTCTGTTTGGGTCTGAGGTTTCATTGGCTGAGTTAGTGAGTCCTTTGGGGTCATGTTTGTTTGCTGGCATTTGCAGATAGGTCTATATTTGCTCTTTTGCCACTTCCTTCTAATACAACCATTGCCCTGTCCAGGACCCCTCAATGTGGGCAAGCTCTCTCTTTTATTTCTCTCTTTCTTTCCTCCCATTATCCATTTCTTTTGCTTTTTCTTTCTTTTAATCTTTTCCATAATAAAGGACATTTTAGCAGTCTTTCCGTACCTTGGTAGAGCTCTGGGTTTCTCAGTAGGCTTGGCCATACAGATTTTCTTATATACCGATCTCAATTTTAGTTTGCTATGACCTGAAATTCTAAGGAACTCTGTGGAGCTTTATGCCTCCCAGGAAAAGCAGGTGGGAGCAAGCACTGATATTCTCCATTATAGGTCTTCAGAATAAGCAGAGAGATGACACCTTTCCTGCAGCACCTTTGAAGATTTTGCTGCAGCAAAGGATAGTAGAACACATAATACTTAACCTTTCCTCTTCTCTCCTCTGTCTCTTATGGGCTTACAGCTCTGGAGTTACTGTTTCATTCTCCTTCATAAACAGGAATCTCTGGATTAGTTGATTGGTTTTATGTCTTGATTGGATTGCAGCATTTCTCACAGTACCAAAGGGCTACCAGTTTCTGGGTTTTTAGAGCATAGGAAGATATTGGGAACAAATTCACTATGACAGGACAATCCTATCACTTGCTTGTGCCAGCATCAGGTTGAACTAGGAGAGAGTACAGGTGGAAAAAGCTTGTTTTAGTGTAAGAAAGTACATAATTAAAAAAGGATTTTTACTCTTTTAACAAGACTAATATAATAATAATTTATTTGAAGAAATTTTGTACATTTAGCAGACAAAAGGAGAGTGGAGAAAGTAAATTATTATGTACTCTATTGGCAGTAATGACTTTACTTCATATGTAGACAGTATTTACTAATTTATGCTTATGCTTTATTTTCTTTCACAGAAGAACTGTGTGTATCTTTCTATTATGGTGAATGGTTTCAACGCAAGTACAGTTTCATGAAATCATGCACTCTTAAGAATAAACTTAACCTGAGACTGCCAATAGCTCACAGTCTTAACATGTGAACTGTATGACTCTGTCAGAAATTTTATCTTTATTTAATAAAAAAAATATATAAATATAGTATTTAGCATTTTAAGTGACTCTAAATATCTGAATGTTCCTTTCCTTATTTCTACTGACTGTCTCTTTTATTTATGGTTTGTTCCTTCGGAGGAGGTTCTTAGCAGACAGTTTTTATCTTGATATTTTTACAGCTTCTTAATTATTCACTGTCATTTTAAAATGGATGCTTCAGGAATACTTGAGTATTTACATACTCTTTGTCACCTTGCTTAACTTTGAATGTCTCCTAGGGTCCTGATAATTATTGTAATAGAATGCGAGAGAAGTTATGTCAGCCTGCACATACCATTAGTGCATTAATGTGTCAAAATAGCGGTGAATGACACAGCTCTCAGCAGCCTTAAAAGCTCCTAATGGCAGTCCAGGTCTAAGGAATTGATTTGTAAGCAATACTAAAGCTATAAAACTTTCGTCCTGATATATAGTTTCAGAAAGCTTGCTCTGTTATTTGCCTTAGTTTTAGTAGATGAATAATAGCTATTTGAATAAGTGAGCAATCTATAAAGACAACATGGCTGAAGATCCTTCTGCTAACAAGGGATAGAAAGCTTCGCACAGGAAAACCAGCAAGGTGATTGCATATTAAAGTTAATTCACTTGTTAACATTTAGCTCCACTTTAATCATAGGGGCAATCTTTTAAGTTATTGTTTTGTGATTAATAGAAATGGATTTGGTGACGCAGCTTTTCAAATTAATGGTTTATTGGCACCCAGAATTATTGGAGAGAAAAATATGTGGAAAGTAAAGTGAACTTAATAAATATAAATTTGTGATAAATACGCAATAACTACAATGAGGTTATGTTTCTTGTGCTTGAAATTTGAAAAAAATTAAAAACAATACCACACTAAGTTCAAATGTTAAAAGTCCCAGTAGAGTTGAACTTGAGACATAGTTTAAATATGTTGCATTCTCAGTATGACTGTAAGAGATTCTTATGACACTGCTACAGCTATTTGGACCTAGACAGCCCCTTGTAAGGAGCTCCATAAATCTGCCTTCTTCTTGATGCTTATGGCACTATAGCTTCCAGGACTTCTTTCAATGTTTTAGCAAAAAAAAAAAAAAAAGGCCCTTTTTTAAAACAAAAAACCCGAAAAAACAAAATTGCATCCTTTTGTCTCCAAGCTCATAAATTAAATAAAGGCAGATATTTTTCTAAGTATCCAAGAATGATATAAAGAACTTTGCCTTAGATGACCTAAAATAAATTCTTAGTTTAGTTGTTTACTCTCTTATTAAAGTGTCATATTACCAGACAGCAGCAATGTAAGGAGGAAGAGTTCATGGTGGCCACAGTTTGGTAAGAGAGGAATGATTATGGCATCAGGAACTTGTACCAGCTGCCCACACTGTGTCACCTGTCAGTAAGCAGGGGACGTAGAATGGTGCTGCCCACATTTAGGGCGGATCTCCCCACTTAGATAGAGCCACTCTAGAAATTTCATCCTATATATGCCAAGAGTTTTTCTCCTTGCTAAGTGTAGATTCAGTCCTTAACAGTCAGTGTTAGCAGTATACAAATGACACCGATCCAATACATACATTAGTGTAGCATGATACATTGAGCATTGCTATTGCCATTCAAATTTGTATTGATAAAGAATCCATTAGAGGGGGCTGGAGAGATGACTTAGTGGTTAAGAGCACTGACTGCTTTTCCAGAGGTCCTGAGTTCAATTCCCAGCTACCACATGTTGTATTATAAACATCTGTAATGGGATCTGATGCACTCTTCTGGTTTGTCTGAAGACAGCCATGGTGTGTGTGTGTGTGTGTGTGTGTGTGTGTGTGTGTGTGTGTGTGTGTTTCATTCTATTAAATTGTTTTCTAAAGTTCCTTTTAGTCTTTAAATTTGTGACTGAGTTCATCATCTAAGGTAATGCAGACAAATAAAAATTAGTATACAAAATGGGTATTTTAACTAAAGGCAGACATACTTTATTCATTGGTTCATAACTGGCCTCAGAACATGGCACTTTCCTCTAATCTAATTTTATTGCATTGTGGACTACATGGAAGGGGTATGTCAGGGGCACTCTAAAACACTTTGAAATTTCTCAGGGCACACCTGAAGCCAATCCTGAAAAACAAAAGGACCTGATTGGCTTAATTTTACTTATACCCTCCACTCCCACCCACACCTTTTTTTTCATGGTGTTTGTCAGTTATTAATAACAGAGTTTGTAGCACTATCTTTAATCAGTCTAAAAGTATTATACATCAATTTAAGAATAATATAGAAGAAACATTTAACTCAGTATTGTAAATTTAAAATCCAATAAAAATTATGTACTTGTTCATTAAGTTTATGAAAGAAAAAATATATTTGCTAATGTGCTTTGCTAATAAGTTAAGTCATAGGCAATGAACTGAGAAGTGAGAAAAGGCACCACAGAACTCAGACGTTAGAAAAAGAAAAGAATATGGCTCCCAAGATTTTCATATCTTAGCATTGCCTTAAAATCCCATACTTGAATGTTACAAAAAAGCATTCCGTCCTAGGTTCCTGTTTTAAATTGCTGCTACAGCTTTACTACAGATTTACTGCTCCAGAGCCACTGGTTGACTTTTTATTGGGTGATTATTTTCCAGTAGTTTGGTCTTTCAGTCCCTTTTGCCACCATTCCTTTCTGAGCACCCATGAATGCAAGTCTGTGTCTTTCTCATTTACTTGGAATGTGGTCTCTACAATGAGGTTGACTTTCTGTGAAAATTGAATTTTATATCTTGCTAAAAATTCCCAAATGGTCTGTCCCAGATGGTTGTACATTTCTGTATACAGGACCCTAAATCTAAAAAGCCAGAAGGATATATGACTTGCTAGTAATATCCATAACTATTAATAATAATGTGACCACATGGATTTACTAAACTCATGATTTACAGACATGTAAATTCCTTTAAGTAATGTTTTCATCTCTCAAAGTGTTCTACAACAAAACAAAACAGATGTGCAGCTCAATTTATAACATTAAGTCCTCATAACATATATTAGTCATGTCTCGTTCACTTTTGGGAGATCATGACCCACAAACATTTTTTTATTTCCTTCAAGATCCTGCTTATTTTGTAGTTCTCTTGATTTTACTGAGGCCTGGCTGAAAGACTAATGATTTTGTTTTGTAATAAAATCTCTTTAATCTGCTTCTCTTTTATTTGAATGGGGGGATATTTTTTATCTCCTTTGTAAGTGTGTTAGGTTTACATTTTTGAAGGGAATTTTAATTGACTTTGTGATACTGAGACTTATAGTACATACTGTTGCTTGGCATATTGTTTCTTGAACCTAGGACTTTCTGGAATGAGATATGTCTATGACAGACTAGTTAAAATACAGGTACTAAGGGATCCCACAAGGCTTGCAAGACAAAGGCTAGTTATGAAGATTAAGACATGATTCCAAGTTAGAGCTGGGCATTTCAACTCTACCACAGCTTCTAGGAAGTGGGTGGTCACTGATGTTTGAATTGATCACCAATGACCATAAATTTGTGGCTACATAATGAAGCCTCTGTAAGACCTCAGAAGGGCAGGACTCGGGTGGGCTTCTGGATAGTTGAACACATGTAGACTTGTGTAGAGTGCTGTGCACAGTGATGAAATGGTAGCCCTTCTCTCCTCCCCTCCTGTTTCCTCCCCTCGCCTCCCCTCTGCCATGCAGCTCTTTCACCTGGAAGTGCTTGTGCCTCCTTTTCAATATTCTTTAGTATAAACTCAACTGAAATATCTAATAAATTTATGGACTATATCCAGGGGTCAAGGTAACCCTGATTTATAGCCATGCATTCAGAAGTACAGAACTTAGCCTCGGTTTGCAAATGGCATCTAATTTGGGGAGGGTGGGGTCCTTGAGGGACTGAGCCCATGCTGTGTAATGATCTCAAAAGTGAGCTGGAAGACAAGCAGCTGAAGTCATTTGCATAATTGCTTGGGTATGTGTGAGTGTCTAGGTTCATAGAAGTGTTCTGGTAGTATAGTGAAAATTACTATTTTCCCTTCTAAATAATTATATTGTGCCAAAATACACATAAAATAAAATTTATGATAGTAATCTTTTTTTTTACTGCTGAGGCTGGACCTGGGGTCTTGCCTATGTTCGGTGAGCATTCTTCCTTTGAGCCCTTGATCTCTTAGTGGGCCAGGTAACTTTTGATTTAAACTTGGGATCTGGTTTCTTTTTCTCCTCTGTCTTTTATTCTCTTTTCAGTGTCTCCTTTCTAGCACTCTTATATTCTCGACCATGATGACTGCTTCAATTGCTAATAAATGCAATATTTATTGATCCATTTTGAATATTCTTCATGATTGTATAGACTCTATTGATTTTTGCCAACTATTCCATCTACAGATTTCCACACATGCCTCAAAGACAGATAATTCTGCCCTATGTGAACTTGCATCAGTTCCTCTTACATCCTGTGTGTTGTCCATTTGTCTTGCCATAAGTGTTTATGCAGATCACCCAGTACTATAAATTCTCTACTGCTGCTCTCAGTTGAAATGGAACATTCTTCCCGTGCTCTTTCTCCCATGTTCTGCAACGCTACTATGTTACTGCAGTGATTATCTATGCCTGATGTAATTCTGATCCAATTTCTAAATGTTGACAGGTTGAAACATTCCAACTACTAGTTTGATTTTTCTCTGACATCTTGTGGATATTTTATTTTTTCTATACAATCTTAGAATTGAAAAAGAAGAGATCCCAGAAACTTTGCAAGTCATGTAGGGTGACTGGCTGTTACTCCAGCCCCATCTCAAACCCTCTTCCATACATAATAACTCACTTTCAGACTTGAAGATGCAGCAGGCTTTGAACAGCATTCTTTCCGTGTCAGCAATCGTGTTTTCTTTAATTTACCTGCCAAACCGTATCTACCCGTAAACACACTTTGTATCATGTTGAAAGATAATCATAAAATCAATTATTTTGTTTTTTCTATATTTAATGTTTCCTTCTTGTCTTTTCACTCTAAGTGATCCTCTAGTAGTACATTTTGGTCAGTGTTGTACTTACACTAGATAATTGTTACATTTGCTTTATAACCTGTTTTTTTATACGTTGCTTACATCAAGCTGGCTTTTCAGACAATTTCATTTTTCTGTGATACTACTTTATAATCTGTAGGTCCTACCAAATACTGTGAAAGAGAGGGACATTAAACTCTTCCGTGATTAATAAGTGGACACATTTCTCCCTATTTCTTATAAATATTTGATTTTGTAGTTGTGGAACATATA
This sequence comes from Uromys caudimaculatus, assembly GCA_028551405.1. Taxonomy (NCBI): domain Eukaryota; kingdom Metazoa; phylum Chordata; class Mammalia; order Rodentia; family Muridae; genus Uromys; species Uromys caudimaculatus. Next base: position 109,145,836 of record CM052704.1, read on the forward strand.
AGTTACATAATAAATAAGCTTGCTTTATTTTCATATTAATATTACTGATTCATCATTTAAATGATCCTACTTTTTATCTAAGACTTTTTTTATCTTAAAAGTCTTCTTATTTATTGAACAGAGTGTTTTTCCCTTTAACTCATATGGTTGGTAATTATTTTCCCCATTATTTTCTTTGCTATTCTATGTTTTCATAATTTTTAAGACATTTTATTATAAATAGTATATGTTTAATATTTTTAGGTACTCTGATAATTTCTTTGTTTTCATCATATATTTTAGTATTTTAGATTTTATATGATTAATAACATAGCTGTGCTTAAACCTATTGTTTTGTGATACATTTCCACATCTACCATGTACATTTGTTATTCTTATTCATTATATTTCTTTACCAACTTGAACAATCAAGAATATTTTCCTTGTTATTTCCTTTTTACCATTAATTATAAATGGCTATATTTACTTATTTTTTATGTATTCTATTTCAGGGCTTATCCTTGAGATTTCAAAGTGCATTGCTGACCTTTTTACAGTTCACATTTAAGTCCATCAAGACCATGAAACAGTGTAGCTTCACTCCTGGGCTCTATGCTCCGATGATACCCTCCTCCACATATGCTGCACATCACAAGACACAAGAGATACTTCTCTTTTAAGCAGTCAGTAGTGTTCGCTGGCTATCTAAGGTGTCATCCTTTTCACTATTGGTCATTCCATCTGGAATCACTTTTCATTCAGCATGAAAAGCCACCTGTTGTATTTCTTATTCAGTCCTCACTGATTTTAGCTGATAACAATATTTTCATCACAATCCCAGAAGGGCATTTCTCTCTGTTAAAACCTGCAAAGATTTCTATTGTTTATAAATTCCTTAAAATCTCGCAATGCTCAGCACATTTTATACTGACTTGCAAATTTCTGAGGATGAGTCCGCCATTATTTTTACAGTTCCTGCACATTCCTTTGGTCTCCTGACTTGCTCCGTTGTGGTCTTCATTTTATTTTATCCTCCTTTCGTCTTGTGAGCTTCTAGAATATGTGGATTGATACCTTAAAGTTCCAGAAAAAATATGGTTCATTATTGATTCATATCTATCCTTGGCTAAAACTCTGTGATTGCCTTTGTGCAGTGGAATTACAAACATGCTAGACCACCCTTGCACCTCTAGCCTCCACTCTCTGTTGTATTCTTTCTGTGGTTTTTTTCCTGTGCTTCTGTTTTTAGTTTTTACTGACCATTTTCATAGTTCACTCATTCTGTTTTCTTCTTTGTCTAGTTCACTCTCAGCTTAATCGAACTGAGTTGTGTGTTTTCAATATTGTAATTTTTAAGAATTGTACATGTCTACTTGAGGGTTATTTATGGTTTCTACCTCCTTGTAGAAGTTCTCATTCTTCCCATCAATTTTGTCAATCTTTATCTTAACTCTTAATAACATATTGATCTTAGTTATTTTAGCGTTCTTCTTGGATAACTTCCACGTCTGGGTCATTTGTTCATCCGCTTCTATTGCTCAGTTCTCACCTTGATTGATGGCCATATTTTCCTGCCTCTTTGCATGACTAGTACCTTCTGATTGTGTGCCAGATCGTGCGTACAGAACAAGTGTAAAAGCTTCAATGCTATGATTTATCTGGTGAAGGGAGGGTTTTCCCTTGAGAGCCTAATTGCTTTGGGCCTGTCCAAGACATGGGAAGATCAAGTCTTGGCTTCTGTTTTACTTATGACAATTCAGTTTGGTCCATCTCTGTTTCTTGGACCTTCTGAATGAAAGTCAGAAAGACGTTTGTCTCTCTTTCTCCGAAAGAGTATGCGAGATTTCACTTTAGATTTGGATTGTACACAATCTCAGAAGGATGTCAAGTAAGCACATGTAATGGGACTCTTAGCAGCACTTTTGATTCATAAACAAGCATGATGCAAACAATTTCATGCTTCCCTTCAGCCCCAGCTTTATCTTTGTCCACCTTGCTATGTAAATTTGATTCATGGATAACTGAACACTTCTGTGGCTTCTCTAATAGACATGTGTTACTCTACACCTGTGCAACCCACCAAATAACTTACTTTCTTCTTCTTTCAGCAAATTACCTTTTGTCACCATGCTTTCTCAGATCACACACACACACACAAAAGCTCATAAGAAATAATCTGTCAGTGATCACCTAGGTAGGTAAATTTCATCGGGAAGTTAATTTATCCAGTCACCCCAGCATCTTGAGACATAGGCAACTATTGTAAATGACCAGTTCCATGTCTTATACAGAAACAGAAGCTCATGATCAGGGCTTTTCTGGTTATGTTTTTCAAGTGTATTTGTAATACAGTAATAATCTGTGCTAGCTCTATCATTGGAATTATTTGAGAATAATGTTGTTTTGGGGAGATGTATGGAGGTAGGGATATTGAAGGTGAGTGTGAGTTGTGGTTATTAGCCTTACAGACCCTAAAGATTCTAGGTCAGTACCCCTAGACTTGTATCTATGCTGTGCAACAGGTGAAGTGGACACAGGATATGAAAATTTTATGAGCCCAAGATGATTAGAGTTTAGAACTTGCATTCTCTCCTTGGTTCCTTATAGTCCCCACAGTCTCAGGAAGGGTTATCAGCTGAGATGTTTTAGGTGGCTTGTTGAAGGGGTTTCCCAGCATTTACTTTGTAATAGCAAGGTGCAATGTATTGCTGCAACTGCAACTTTGACCCTGGCAGGAATTAATCAACCTCGTCTGCCGGTGAGAAGACTTTCACTGCCCCTTAACCTTTGACTGCGTCGCCTCTTCTTTCTGCCACTTGGTACCATGCAGGAGTCACTGTTTCTGTTTTCAGAATTAGTTCTAGCAATCAATTTAATAATATGTGGTACCTGAAACACATCTTAATGTTGCGATTCTCTAATTTGAAATACTAACTACTGCTTTCTCCTCTAAAAGTGGATGAAATCTTCCACTCAGTTAAAGTGTGACAAAACTGTGGTAAGCCATGGCAGTGTGTTAGTTTGCTAGGTCTGTAAACACAACAAATGCAAGTCCAGGTTTATCGCCACAAAAGCCTTGTTAGTCGCTCCTGACTGTAACAGCGACACTCCCATTTCAGTTTCTCATACTCTGTACTACACGGCCTCATTAGCCGCTCTTCATCACATTTTGTTTCCCGTTTGTAACTTCTTTGACTCCCTGAACAATGTGTTAATGAAATCTCACTGTTCCATGCAGTTTATTTTGAGAGAAGACAGTATAACAATTTCCTACAAGATTTCTTTTCTGAATCTAATTAAAATTGAGAACATCAATTCTTACTTTTATGGATTAGATTTCTAAAGTTCACAGTGATAAATTTAGTTTCACTTCCAAAACTTAAACATAAACTTTTGCTGTTTTTTTATAAATGTATATAAGCTTTTAAATGTTTTCTTGTGAGTTAAAATTAATTGGCCAATGTTTTGGAAGGCGTATGCCTTGTGTAGTCTGCATTATACTTTTCTTTCTTCCCTTGTAAAGTGCATTTCATAATTTAAATACAATATTTTTATTAGTTTCTTAGGAATGGGATACTTGGCCAGTGAGGAACAATGAAGTATTACAGTTGTGTCAAGTCGGGGTCTAGGGGCTTTGTAGGAAAGCTTCCTGTTTTCCTCCTATGCGAATGTTATTTAACCGTGATATAAATAATTTAGTAGACCGTGACATATCGTTCTAGTTTTTAATGAACCTAGTATAACTGCCTAGGAAATATTGACTATAATATGATGCAATCTTAATTTTGTACCTATTTAGTATATTCAGGTGTTTTCAGAGGTACTGATATAATAACAGACAGACTGGATCACTTTGCCAGGAACAAAACTATATTTATACAAAGCCTGTGCTGCATGTTTCTGTCTAATGTTAACTTTGCTTTCTTTCCCTAGTTCCGCATTCATATATATGCCGCTTATGTAGGACTTTACCCAATGAGTCAACTCCCCAGTAGCGAATGCATATTTCCCTCTCACTACTTCCTACATAATTCTGAGAGCGTAGATTAACATGCTCCTTTGATTTAAGCTGTTCGGTTGTACATTCAAATTCCCATGTACACTATTATGACTTTACATAGCAACCATTGAGTTAAAGCTCATCCCATTTGCATTACTTTTATCTGTGTGATAAGCTATGCTTTTCGTTTCTTCAGTCTAAAGAATTCCTTTTAGTTTATCATTTGCCCGGCACCATTTTTTGTCGGTTTTTATTTGTTTTGAATTGCATTTGCTCCACCTTCCTGTAGAGAGGATCTTTATCCAGTGTGCAGAATTCAGCTTAGAAGTTTTGCCTATGTTTTTATCTTTCTTTCCAGTTTTCTTTGCTCCCAGTGCAGTACCCACACCAGGATGTTAATTACAACTGTGCCACTCACTCAAACACACCAGAGCGAGTGCCTTACCTGCTTTCCTTTGCTTACATCTGGTTTTAACCAGTTATGATGGAGCTAGAGCACCCAGAGCTAGAATTTTAGGTGGTTGCAGGTCACGTGATGTGGGTGCTGGGAACCAAGCTTGGGTCATTTGGTAGAGGAGCATGGGATGTTAACCACTGAGCCTTCTCCAGCTGCTATGATGGCTTTTCATTATTTTCTTTTTTTTCCTCTCGCTAACGATATGAGATTTTATTTTATCTTTTGTTTTTGATACTTTATTTACATTTCAAATGTTTTCCCCTTTCCAGGTACTCCATTTGGAAACCCCCTATCCCATCCCCCATCCCCTCCCTCTATAAGGGTATTCCCCCACCCACCCACCCACTCTCGACTTCCCTCCCTGGCATTCCGCTATACTGGGGCCTCTAGCACTCTCAGGCCCAAGGGCCCCTCCTCCCCCTGGTGGCCAACAAGGCCCTCCTTTGCCACATATGTGGCCAGCACCATGGGGCCCTCCATGTGTATTCTTTGGTTGGTGGATCACTCTCCGGGAGCACCAGGGGGGGTCTGGCCAGTTGACACCGTTGCTCCCTCCATGGGGCTGCAAACTCCCTCAGCTCCTTCAGTCTCTTCTCCAACTCCTCCATCTGGGACCCCACGCTCAGTCCAACGGTTGCTATGAATTGAATCTTGGGTATTCAGAACTTTTGGGCTAATATCCGCTTATCAGTGAGTACATACCATGTTCGTTCTTTTGTGGCTGAGTTACCTCGCTCAGGATGATATTTTCAAGTTCCATCCATTTGCCTGCGAATTTCATTAAGTCATTGTTTTTAATTGCTGAGTAGTACTCCATTGTGTAAATGTACCACATTTTCTGTATCCATTCCTCTGCTGAGGGACATCTGGGTTGTTTCCAGCTTCTGGCTATTATAAATATGGCTGCTATGAACATAGTGGAGCATGTGTCTTTATTGCATGTTAGAGCATCTTCTGGGTATATGCCCAGGAGTGGTATAGCTGGGTCCTCAGGTAGTATTATGTCCATTTTTCTGAGGGTCCGCCAAACTGATTTCCAGAGTGGTTGTACCAGCTTGCAATCCCACCAACAATGAAGGAGTGTTCCTCTTTCTCCACATCCTCGCCAGCATCTGCTGTCACCTGAGTTTTTGATCTTAGCCATTCTGACTGGTGTGAGGTGGAATCTCAGACTTGTTTTGATTTGCATTTCCCTGATGGTTATTTTCTTACCTTTAGTTTTGGGAGGCCACAGAAAGTGATGTGGCTCTCTGGCTCTTAGCAGCTGTCCTCTGTTGGCCTCTTAACCTTTTCCATGAAAAACAAAATATTTTCAGAAAGAAAGAGTGGAGAATTTTAAGTTCATGTTTGGTGCATGCCTTAGGATAGTATCTCCTGGAGTCTTTCCTGCTTTTCTGGATCTTTATTGTCTTGTCTGCTTTTTATTTTGTTTTGCTTTTTTCCTGGTTATTTTCAATGAAAGGTATAATGTGCTATAGTGTAGTTTATTGTGTTAAACACACCAGATAATTTTTGTATCTTTAAAAATAATTATTTTATTCATTTGTAGCAGCATTTCATTTAATGTGTCTAGCAGTCTTCATATTGCCACATCTGGGTGTTTTGTGGTTTCACCTCCAAACTAGGCCTAAGGAAGATAAAAACCTGGGTGGGGTAGGAGAGCAGTTGGCTGAAACCCCAGCACAGAAAGCGAAGCCTTCTTTGACTTACTGGTTATGGTTGACCAAGAGATTCCCCCAGACATACAGGGAGTGCTCTTGATTGCGCCCCACCTAGAGGTGTAAAGTAATTTTCTATTGCTGAAGATAAAGTGCACTTTGAAAACAGAGCCCAGATGTAGCCCTGTGCTAGAATTGACATGAATGTCTCAGCCCTGAGGACAATCTATCATGGTATCAGAGGCTCCATGCAAGCTTCCAAAGAAGAGAAGCAACCAGCTGTCCTACCCAGCTGTGACACCTCTGACCCACAACAATGACCAGCATGGCATGGCAGGATATCTAAGGGTGCAGTAGTAGCACACAAACCGTGAAGATAACCAAAAGTCTCCAATTGGATTTAATATCCACATAGCAAGGGGAAAATCAAGCCTCGTACTGGAAACTACTATCAAATTCTTTTTATTTTTCATGTGTTTACATTTTTAAAACTCCCACAGAGAATACCATATAAGCAATGTCATTACTAATCTTCAATATTATAGGTGATATTGGCAGTGGATTTCTTTCTCTTAAAATTTTAGTATAAGTGGATAAAATAGGACATTCATACATTAAGATATTAGAAAGCAGTAAGTTTACCAAAGTTATGTATGCGTTTTCCTATTAAATGTAATTGGTTATTTGGAATAATATAACTTAGAATTTTAAATAAAGCTTAGAGCAATTCTTCTCATCTTATTTCCCATGGGTATAATTTAAGTTGTTCTCATTTACTGGCATTATTGGTTTTGCACCACGTTCTTTCCAAGCCTGAAGTTCTACAGTGTATTTCAATGCAGAAGTGTAATTTGTTGTTAAAACTTGAATCTGTTGAGTAGAAAATAGATCACAGACAAGTTTAGTTATACGTAACAGCAAAGTTAATATTCCTTTACTATAAATGTAAGATGTAAAACACATTTTAAAGAGCTATCAAAAAAGAAGGGAAATGTGTAGCTGTGAATTTACTAAAGATATTGATGTATTGCAAAGACCCCAAAATTGTACAAATATTATTTCTACAGGTGGAATATTTTAAAATCCTCCTGAATGTTTAAGCAAAGGAAGATCTTTAGGTTACAGTACAAACTATAAAAAGTATAAATTACTTCTAAATATACTATTAAAATGCATACTAACATCTCATAAAGAAATATACTATTAAAATGCATACTAACATCTCATAAAGAAATATACCAGAAACTTCCAGCATTATGATTATGGGTTATAATTTGAAATACATTTTCTATTTTTCTATCTTTATAACTGTTTCTGAAAAGGTCTTTCTAAAAGCAGGCATTACTTAAAAGTATTAGATGAAGCCATTGCAAACAAATCTAAAAAAAAATCCCAAAAACCAAAACAACAGCAAACTTTTAAAATGTAGCATTTGTAAGTCCTGCTTTCCTGGCATATACCACCTTGGATTCCTGGCTGAACATTTAGGTAGTAGAAATTCTAAGTGTTTGAGTATTGGTGTGTGAGCCTGTGGAAACCATTCTCACACACTGGTGCAAATATCTTATTACCCATTCTGAAAATTAGGTACAAAAGCGGTACAATATTAAGAATTTACCATCCTATTACACTTGACTTATTTCCCCAACAAGGAAATAATGCATAAGAAATATCATCTTATAAATTATCACTCTATCTATAAATAAATATGAACTAACAGAGTATATAAGACAACTCTTCTGTCCTCAGTGGATTACAGAAGTCCAGCCTCGATTTTTTCAATAGCCAGGGAGAGTGAGGTCCAGACTGTTTGAGAAACAGCAATTAAAGTAATATTTTTGAATTTGGCTTTTATCAAATTCTCCTATATATATTGAATTTTGAGAATATGCATTAGTCCTCGGATTATATTTGACTTAATTGATTGACTTTAGTTTATGATGTTTCTTTTTATCTTTAGCTTGTCCTATCTCTATCCCCTTTCGACTTGTCAGTTACACTGTGATTATGTGGTCCTTACACACACACCTCAGTATACATGTATGTACATGCGTATGTATAAATATACACACATACATATATGTATATACGTGTATATTGATTTTAAAATGTGTCCTGCTTTTTACATTGTGTACGTGTGTGTGTGTGTGTGTGTGTGTGTGTGTGTGCCTACAGTTGCTACAGAACATAGGTGGAGATCAGAAAACAGCTTGTGAGAGCCACCATGTGTGGTGTGGGGATCCACGTGGGTTGTTACGCATGATGACAAGAGCTCTCACTCGCCGAGTCATCTCTTCCCTCGTTTGCTTTCCACCTCCAGCTTCTTCCAGGTACCCACCTTGCTCTCTCCTAAACCAATGGCCTCTCTTTCTTTAGTCATTGTTCCACAACCCGCACAGTTCATGTATGTTACCCATATGTGTGTGATCTCAGAGCTGCCCACTTGGTCATGGATAACCAACTGGGGAGCTCCCATCCTGGGGAGATTGTTTCTCCCAATCTCAGCATTCCCCAGTGGCCTGTGCTTCTTTGGGTCGTGTTGAGGCTGCATGAGCTTTCCCACTCCATGTTAGCGTGACCATTGCTATCTCCATTGTATAATTCCAAATTACACTCTAAATAAACGTATCATTACACTCCTCCCTTCAAAAAATAAGATCATCTTTGTTGGGGCCTTTGATTGGATTCTGACTTTGCATATCTGAATGTGCTTGACACATTTTCAAAAATTGTAGGCTGATTTTATATACATTATTTCATGTAAAGGCTAAGTAATCCAATATTCAAGGTGTGACTGGTTTGCGTGTTTGGTAGTTCCTGACATGTCTGCCTCTTTCTCAGTCCTCCTCTCTGGTAGTAGATAACATTAAGTCCCGCCTCATGTGAAATCATCTTTGTGGAAAAATCTCTGCTTCCCTCACATTACTGTGTCTTCATTTTTGCTGTCAGCAGTATGCAAAGACATTCTTATCTGTCATGTTTCAAAAGTGTTTGGTGGTCCCCTGTCCCGTATGCCTTTCTCCAGTTACCAAAAGCATAAGTCAAGTGTAGCTTGTCCTCTTCTTACTTGAGCCTAGGAGGGTTCTTCTTTCTGCAGTGCAGGTAAAGCACTTTATCACGGTCCACAGTAGCTGCCACGTGACCAGATTGTCTCTCCAGTCCTCATTCCTCTTATATAATTATTAGCAGCATTTCACACAGCACTTGACATCCATTCATACTAGAAACTTCCGTGCTTGGCACCAAGGACAACATTTTACCTCACACAACAACCAGTTTTCAATTTCTTTTCTGATTCCCTCTGAACTTGTTGACGCTGATGTACCTTATGCAAGTGGGGGGTCTTTCGCTTCTTTTCCTTATGACTTTGGTGAGAGTTTTAGATGTTGTCTGTGTTGGTCCCATGTTTTATCCTTAGTCCAGAACTCTGAACTAAACCCTGTCTGTCTTTGCTTGGTTGAATAATGGGCATTTCAAAGTTTGAATCCGAGCTTAAAAAATCACCCTCATTAAAGTTTTTATTGCATTTACTTATTAAATGTGTGAGTGAGAGGCTCTGTGTGTGTGTGTTCTATAGCCCAAGTGTAGAGTCAGAGAACAACTTTCAGGAGTCAGCTGCTGCTTCCACCCGGGATCCTGGAGTTCCACCTCATCTGAACTCTTGGTAGCAGCCCCTTGTTCTGCTGAGCATCCTATCAGAACAGAGCTCCTTCTCCCCGAGACCAGCTTTCTGCTGTCGATCCACATCTCAACAGCAACAGGTCCTTCCAGCTTCCAGGAAACACTTTGCAGACAAACCTGACTCCTGTCTTTCACATCTTCCTGAAGTAAGCAGGTCCTATTAGCTCTACTTTCCGTGTGCATCCAGATATCAAGGTCTTGGCGCAGGCGCCATGCTTCTGCCATCGCCTCTTCTCTGAATCATGTATACAGGTTAATCAGTGGCCCTGTTTCTCCTGTCCTTTCTCCTGCTGTTATTTGTTATGGTAATTATAATAAGAAGAGTTCCAAATAAAATATACATGTGTATTGAAATACGACTTTGTGCACACTAATGTGCATGGCTATCACATGTTAAACTTACATCTGAGTAAGTAATTCAGTCTCACTTCAAAATTCTTCATGCCTTCCCTTCTGACCCCATATGAGAATAAAATAGTTACGGTAACATGTTATTTTTGCCTCCAGCTCCAGTCCAATTCATTTTTGTCTTACCATCTACTAATTTATCTTACAAACCTACTAATGTCCACCTGGCTCCTCCATACCTGACTCTGTCAGCTGTTTCCACTGGAGCCTCCACGTGGCTTAACCACCGTCTCTAGCCTCTGTCAACTTCTCCCAAGGTCTTCCTTCACTGCCCTATTTCGTGTTGAAATCATTTGTCACGAACTCTCTCTTCTCTCATTAATTTCCTTTAAAACAAACAACATATTCCAGCAAGCAATAGTTTTAATTCATTTCTGTTCATTTAAATATCTTTATTATGGTTTAAATTCCATAAATTTGAAATTTATGTCTTTTTTTCCTGCTATTTCCTTAGTGCCTAGAATCATGTTAGATACATACTAGAATCATGTGAGATACATAAGTAGAGTCTCAAGAAAGAACTGTGAAGAAATAAATGAATGAGCAGATGTGGGAACAGTGGGCTGATGATGCAGCTCTGTGTGATCTATGCTATGTACTATGGGGGCTTTTCCACAGACTCACAACCTGCTCCTCAGGACACACTCACGCTAGAAGCCCCTGGAGAGCCAGAAACATTGATTTCTTGCATCATGGGATTTTCTATGTTCTTGGACTTATCCTGATTATCATTATCTTCACTCAAAATTAGAAAATGTTGCTGAAAAATTCAGGATCGATTTGACTAAGTTTAATGCAAATGGCCCCTTTTCAGAGCAAGGGAAGAGTCATATTTAACCCAGACGCCGGTTTTCTTGCCGTAACTGCAGCTTTTCTGGCCTGAGCTTTGCCTGGGCTTTTCTCAGTCTGTTCATTGCAGAGCTCAGTCATTTGAATTGTTTTTGTATTTTGTTAAATATTAAGAGAAGCAGATTTTCAATCATGTCTTCCTCTCATCTTTGCAAAATGCATGAATTTATTATTTTTAATTTATATAGGCAAAACATACCTATAACCTGTGCCATTGGTATACTTCTGTTTCATATTCAGTTGGAATGTGCATCAATTAATTATAAGCTTTAAGCTCATTACTTCTCTTAGGATTAAAGAAAAACATTTTCCTGTTGTAGACTTTAAATATTTCTATATAATATTTATTTCTAAATTGTGTGATTATGCATTTATTTTGTTTAACTCTGAGCAGGTAAGCTCCATAACTCACAAATCACACATTTCATAATACAAGAGAACAAAATCAGTTTTCTAAATGCTAAGGGAGAATTTGTGGGGGAGTTGGCCTTAGACCTTAGACTTCGTAATATTATACAAAAGCTGAGGAACACGGCCTTTATTAAAATATGGTTAACGCTTACATAGAAGTGGCACGCATTTGTAACAATAGTTTGCTTCCTTAAGGAACACGGTGATTCACGAGTATGTTCTCTGATATTTGAAAGTTCTCAGCAGAGTTTGCTTTTGAAATGATACTAAGTTATTCAGTCTGGCCCACTTACAGTAGATGTCTCAGGGTAGTGTAATGCTCACTGGATTTCATTCTGTTAAACACATGCACTGGTCAATATGCTCAGCATTTTAGCAAAGAGAAAAGGTGTTACTGAACTCTGGTTTTGGTTCTGTCTCATCAAGGGCTGAGTGCAGTTGCAGCTTCGTGCAGGACTTTCTGCACATACTAACTGGGGACTCATTCTGAGTCTGTCTCCATTGAAATTTATTTAGTCCTCATGTCAGTAAAACATATTTAGGTAGCACCATGAAAATGGATTAAATAAGAGAAGGCAGAAATAATGAGAAACATAGGAATAAAGAGAGCAGCCACATTAGTAAGAGCGTATTGGATAGATTTGTAGTGTTAACTTCCTGACCCGTGTGCCTCTCACCAGTGTTGAAATCAAACACATTACCTGATAGACTATTCCACAATCCTCTCAGAATGCTGTGAAAAGGCAGAGTTTTATAATACAGAAAATTAAGTATTACTGCTAAATTTGGTAATTATTTTTAAAACTTCTGACAACATAAAAATCTTAATTGTAATTCCTGAGAAATTATTTTTCATTCTATGTAAGATAATTCAAATTAACTTCATAGAAAGAAGCTGACATGAATAGGCATGCAGAACATTTAAATTGTGTGTGTATGCCTGTGTGTGTGTATATAGATGTGTGTGTATGTGTGTGTATATGTGTATGTATGCATGTGTATGTATGTGTATGTGGGTGTGTGTATGCGCATGTGTGTATATTATGCATGTGTATATATGTGTATATGGGGTATGTGTAAGCATGTATGTGTATGCATGTGTATGTATGTATGTATGTATATATGTATGTATGTATGTGTGGGTATGTGTGTATGTGTGTGTGTGTGTGTGTGTGTGTGTGCATGTATGTGTGGAGGTGTGTGTACATGTGTGTTCACTTACCTGTGGAGAGCCTCACATGCCATGAAACTTATGTGAAGGTTAATTGGCACTTATTAGCGTCTGAGCTTCCTTTTTACTGTGTAAATTGCACATTGTCAGGCTTAGCCACAAGCACTTTTATGTTGCCCTACACTGAAGATTTAACCTGAGAAGTACAGCTGCTGTATTGATTGGAAGATTTCTACTGGCACATGGGTTTTAAAGTTTGAAAAACAACATGGAAAGCATGCCAGGGCAGAATTGTGTTGCCTTTTCTACTCTATGAAATGTTAAGTGGGAAACCTCTATTAATAATCTATATTATGTTCATATAACATAATCAGTGGTATTAAAATTATAGTTTTTAAGTTCCTAGGCCCCTACACACTGTAGCAAAGTGACTGACATGGGAGACATGGTAAAGGATGTATTTATTAACTATTTTATGCAATCTAGCTTTTGTACATTGAGTTGGCAGTCAGAATTATATATATATTTCCTTTCATATGTTGTTTCTCATTTAAATTTTTCTTCATGCTTGAGAATAAATAGAAAAAGTAAAATTTCCAGACGATTTCTTCATTTTTATTTTGAATAATTAAACAACTTATCTCAAATGATACTTTATTTTTCTGTGTAAACGGCTATGCATGCTTCTGTGTTTAAAAAGACAGTGTGATAATCATGAGCATTTGCTTACTTTTCTTTTTTCTTTCTATTTTTGGAACCCTTACAAACACACATTGCTGAGAGGAGTGCAAACTCATCTTAATGTTTTGATTTGGATATTGTTTTTCCTCCTTTCATGAAATCATGAGTTTTAAAATATAACAACAGACAAACAATTTCAGAAGAAGTATTTGGGAGCAAAATGGGCACCCCATGATATTCCTCGCCTCTTGGGGAAGCGAAACCACCACCAAAGGTATATTTGCAGACACTTATTAGATAAGACAAGAGATTCAGTTGCTGCTGGGAGACACACTGCACTCTGTGGGAACTTCCTTCACGTTTAGGATATCTGAGAGTGTCCATGGAGAATCGCACCAGCGCCTGCAGCAGTGCAGAGGGCACGACTGTGGTTTCCCAACAGTTCATTTTATTTTCCAAAACTAGTTCTCTAACTGTCTTCTAGCTTATGCAGTCTGGTTCACTTGGCGACTGAGGCATGCGATAATTCTTAGGTTAAAGCGTTTCTGAAACGAAGCGCGTGTATGTGTGTGTGTGTGTGTGTGTGTGTGTGTGTGTGTGTGTGTGTGTGTATTGCAGCAGCAGGAGACAGTTGACTGAAAAGCAAATCACCGTCTTTTGTGACTAGAAGCTACAGTGTAATCCTGAATTCAGCGTGTGTCTTGGAGGGAGACATGTGTGATAATTTTCCCCCCAGGCAACTCTATTTTGTTTGCCTAGAGTTGCAAAAGACATTCTGTTCAATGTTAAAACTCTATATTGATCTAGGCAGGAACTTAGAGTTGTTAAAAGCAAAGAAAAAGTTGCAAATTATTTTAGTTACTTTGTTTAAAATATAGGCCTGACACTATTACTGATGCCTTGATGCGCTTAGACAGGAGTCTAGCCTAGCAGGGCTGTCCACTGAGAGGCCCTACCGGCCGCTGACTGAGACAGAAGCAGATACTTACACCCAACTATTGGACTGAAGTCGGAGACTCCTGTAGTTGAATTAGGAGAAGGATTGAAGGGGGCTCCCAGAGACTGAGCCACCAACCAACCAAGCAGCCTCCAGGGGCTGGTCTGAGGCCCCCACATATACAGCAGAGGACTGCCTATTCTGGCCTCTGTGGGAGAAGATGCACCTAATCCTCAAGAGACTTGAGGCCCCAGGGAATGGAGAGACCTGATGGGAGGGGGAGCACCCTCTCTGAAGCAAGGGGGAGGAGGAATGGGATGAGGAACTATAGGAGGGGGACTGGAAGGAGGGAACAGCTAGAATGTAAATAGAGTAATTGAAAAAAATGTAGCTACATGAAACCCTTCCTTACATGTAAGGAATGTAGAAATTCATTATGTAATACCTTTAAGTATTATGACACTTTCATGTTCAAAGTAATAATAGAAACATAGAAAATGAGGTTACTCAGTAACTTTGCCTTTATTATCTTAACACATTCATAATTTATAAATGCATCTACCTCCGCTGAATTTTCAACATATAAATGTATGTGTGTGCATAGATCACACAAAGATTTTATTCTCAAACTAATGTCTCAGAGCCTTGTGAACCTTCGTATTGGGGTAGAAGTATTTCTTTAGTCTTTATTAGTTATCAGTGAAATCCATGACCAGATTTGTTTATAATTTAGCCAAGGATTCATTTTAAGATGGCATGCTGTAGTAATGCAAGCATCTCAATGGCCATTTCCAATACTCTGACCTTTCAGAGATGATTTAGCATTTCTAAATGGACTGGAGAGACCATGGCCTATGTACTTTACACAGGCTCCTAATAGAGGCCCTGCCTCCTGTAAGACCCGCTCCCGTGGCAGTACATGGAGTTGCCCCTTTAGAGGGATTGCACAGCAATGCTAATGGCTATTAGACACATCTCCATTCAGATTACGAGATGACTTTCACTTCCTCTGTATTTCTTGGCAGTGTTCCTTCCTCACAATCTAACTATTTAGCTTTCGTACACTAGGATTTACATATATCTTCTGACCCAGTCAACAAATGTCCAAACCTTTTAACCTATTTGCTTGCTTTTTCATTTCCCCCAAATTCCATTTATAGTATAATCATCTAAAAAACTGGTCTCCTTTAAATAGGTTTTTAAAATCACTTTATTATTAATATACTTTGGGTTCATATAATATGAATACTGTATGAATGTAAAATGAATCCTTGAACTCATTAGACATGTAATTTATTTTAAACTTGAACTCTTCTTTTGAGAAGATATCTGCTTATTCTCTTGTACTTTGCCATTAGTATTGAAACATGATGTTTTTCATTTTTAAAATGAGAGTAAAATGAGAGCCTTTGATTATGCTAATGTACAATTAAGAATTTGATATTTGAAACATTAAAACCATCAGTAAAAAGTATACTTTTAACATTTTAACTTAAGAAATGGAAAAATCTCTAATAGTTGCCATGAAAACCAGAGTAATACTAGTATTAAGCTCGGAATATAATCAATGAACCTGGCTTATCTCCTCCACCTGTAATAACGTCAGCGCTCTATCTGGTTACAGCTTACCCCGCAGATGGGTTGGTTCAGTGGGTAGGCGCTCCTCATGACCTTTCTTATGTGCTGGAGATAACTTAGTCATTTTCCACTTCTCAGCTACAGTATTTCGTTTGAATGCTGTGAACTTTTAAAAAATGTCACTAAAATGTTAACTATTTTTTTTTACACATTTGTGAGTTTTGACTACACTCGCATCAGTACCAAAAAAGTCTGCTGCAAATATCTTTAGAACTTCATAGTTATTTCTGAACTTATAGATAATCACATTTCCTGCTTGAATGCATGCTGTACTACATCCGAGAAGACATGGAAGTTGGTCACCTACTTAGTTTCTTATATTAACTAATGTCATTCTTTTTAATTTTAGTTAACTTGCTTTGTCCTAATGTTTGTTTTATTTTGCTTTCTTAGTTGTGAGTGTGTGTGTGTGTGTGTGTGTGTGTGTGTGTGTGTGTTTGAGAGGGGGAGTGGATGGGTAGTGTGGGGAATGGGGGCTGAAGGAGCTCTTGGAAGGTAGCAGAGTGCATTGGCCCCCTTGGTTCTGGAGTTACAAGTGGTTGTGAGCATGTGATAGGGATGCTGGGAGCTGAACGTGGATCTAGGCAGAGCAGGAAGTGCTCTTAACCAGTGAGCCATCTCTGCACCAGAGCAGGAAGTGCTCTTAACCAGTGAGCCATTTCTGCGCCAGAGCAGGAAGTGCTCCTAACCATTGAGCCATCTCTGCAGCCCCATTCTAACAGTTTTACTGTGTTTATATCCATTTTGGATAAATTTACGAAGCCCAGGAAGACATGAATAATATATGTTAATAACTACAAATGGAAGAATCCCACAAAAGAAAACTATAGCCAATTTAGCTATCTAAAAATGTTACAACTTATGCGTGAAAAATCATGACACTTAGCATTGTAGAAAGAAATAGAACAATATTATTAACAAATACAGCAGAGAGGCCAGTAAGATAACTCAGTGGGTAAAATCACTTGCCACACATACTTGACAACCGAGTTTCACTTCAAAACAAATGTAAAATATGGAAAGAGAGAATGACTCCACAAAGTCGTCCTGTGACCTCCACATGCATACCTTGGTGTGCACATGCCCTACCTCCCCTTCCACTAATCATGATAATAGATGAAGTAACAAATCAGAGATAACTTGCTATGAGACAGCTGCTCTTTTAAGAACTGCTTATTGCCAGCGATGGAACAGAAGACTCAGTGCCCAGACCCACTCAAAAAATTATGAGGCAGTGATTGACTTTAAATATGTAGAGTGTGGCTCAGATGACGTACCCTTCTTAACTAACCCAACAAGAGTTAGTTCAGAGTTGCCCTATTACTAGAAATCAAGGTGTATTCTTCAAATGAACCAGTCATTACTGAGTTCTAGTCAAGTTAGCAAGAGCTTGATTGGAAATTGTTAATGGTAAGATGTATAAGATAAATTAAGTAATGTGAATTGAACAGCCTAAATTATAGTCTGAATTGCTCTAATTTACTAATTCTGTGTTAGCGATCTATCTTAAAAGCAAATTCATGAAAATAATGCTAGTAAAATTCAGTAAATATTGAAGTGAGATGTCTATAAGCATAGTATCATTTTGAGCACTGCTAAAGTATGTTTTTGAAGGAATTGAACAGTCAATTTTTGCATTGTGCATATATTCTGTCATTAATGCTGTAAAATATAAAAATTAAAGCAGCCACAACAAAACTGTAAAGAAGTCATAGAACAATAATTGGGAAATAACTAAATATTAATAAACAAAACTGATAGGCGTTAGTCCTAGTATGTGCCAACAATATACATGGCAAGGCTATGTAAACTCACAAAAGCACCAGACAGGATTCCAATGACCTTGGTGCTGCAGATTGGATATGACTGCTACTTATCATGAAAATTTAAAGTGTTACATTTGTTTAAATCAGAGATATGCATAAAAAATTTTATTGCCACGTAGTTTTACGATAATTAAATTTTAAGGATTATTTAAAACTGTAGAATCATGTAGATATGAATAAAAACATTTTGATGACATTGTTTGTTTTGTTGTTATTTTTGTTTCTTACTTTTCAATGGTTTCACTTGAGCTTACTTTCATCCCTAATCACAAAGATTGAGATAACAAGAACAACAACTCACAAACCCCTATGAGGGTAAATGAGTGTATACAATCAATATGTGGTGACATAAACCACTATGAGGGTAAATGAGCATATATAAACAATAGGTAGTGACACTCATGAACAGCACACAGCGTGACACTTCAGTAGACCATAAGGTATGCAGAGTCAGTGCTAGCAAATCTTCAATATTATAGAACTCAAAATGAAAAGTCTGGTGGGCACAGACATTACCTGGAGCTGAGGCCATTTGGAGCCTGGGATGCTTGCAGAGTGTTTTCACAAACTAAAAGCCAGTGATTGCTAGAGACCGCAGTCTTCATGGAGTACAAAAGCATGGTTTGTCTCCAGCACTTTGTTACCAGCTTTTCTCAGAAGCTGAGAAATCAGCCCAGAGAGAAGATAACTACTTCCGTAATAAAGGACAACTCCCTAGGAAAAAGAACATTGTCTGACACAATTGTGAAACATTTTCCCAACTGAAAGCCACTAGGGGGTTGTGTAAGAGTGCATGTCAACAGCACAGCACAGGGCATAAAGGTAGCCTCTTAAACTGCTGGGCATCTTTGCAATAATGTATTTTGAGTGTTTGTATTCAGTTACTATCATTTCACGGTGATGAGAACTGAACATAATCACCAACAAATAAGTATTGAAAAATATGATACACATTTGTTAAGACATAGAGAATAAAACAACACTAATATTCTACTACATACTGATAAAAATCACTGATGCAAACACCTGTTGAGAGTAGTGGCTGGTAGGGCCGCAGAGCCATGGTATACGGGCCGACGGCATTCGCCTTTTGAAGGCACCTGGGCAGCAGTGTTGAAAACAATCCCGCAGCTTCACAAAGCAAAACGAACCCACCAGCAATTGTGTTTCTGGGTGGAACCAAATGATCTGAAACATACTTACCTGGTCATTTTGAACAACTGAAACTTAATAACTGCTAGGGACTGCAGGGTGAGTGAAGCGTACACCAGTGCTTTCCTTCTAGGAGTTATCACGAGCTTGTCTTAGGGTTCTATCTAGAACCCCTTTGTAATAACTGGCATGTGGTTAAGCAAACGGAAGGGTGTATTTAACAAACATTAACCTTAGAGATTCGACGACAGTACAGTATACCAGGGAAGTTGATCTCATTGAGAAACAATGCTTATCCAGTTGGACTTCTGTAACCTTGGGCTTTTCCACCTATGCCCCAATTCCTGAATAATGACGTGGAAGCTTATTTATGCACAGTGCTTATGGCCTTTGTTAAACATTCTTCCACTGACTAACTCATAACCCATTAACCCGTTTAAACTATCCTATGTCTGCTACATAGCTGGTAACCTCTCCTCAGTTTCATGTCTGACTTCTTCAGATGTCTGGCGAATCTTCCTAGGTCTGACTATCTCCCAGAGTTCTGATCTCTCTCCCTGAACTCCCTCCTTCTACTTCCTGCCTTTTGCTAATAGGCCAATAGTTTTCTTATTAACAAGTGATGCTTCCACACAGTATACAAGAGCCTTTCCTGCTGAGAAGAAGGGAAGTGACACTTTATGTCACAAAGAGAAACAGTTCTAGATGTGCTGTATATCTAAGCGTGAGAAGTAAATTCAGTACAACTTCTGAAAAAATGTAATAGAAGAAAATCTCTAAGAGTCTTTTCCTATTGGTATGATAAAATACCCTGACAGAAGCATTTAATGGGAGAAGGGTTTAGTGTAGCTTGCACTTCAAGTCAGTCATGGTGGTGAAGTGAAGGCAGCCAGAGCCTGGAGCAGCTGGTCACATTGCATCTTCATTAAAGAAGCAAAAAGTGATGAATCCATGTTGGTGCTCACTTCCTTTGTCCATTTATACAGTTCAGGAACTAAACCAAAGGATGGATGTTTAAAATAGTGGGCAGGTCTTCCTGTCTTAATTAATGTAACTATGATGACTTCTACAGGCATGTCCAGATGCTTATATCCCATGTGATGCTAGATTCTGTCAAGTTGACAGTATCAACTATAATAAGCACATACATTAATATATATATTATATAATTATATATTATATACTGTATTTGTATATACATATGAATATATACATATATACTGTACACACACATACATGTTTGTATATGTATATGTGTATGTATATGTATATAATGTATATATGTGTATGTATATGTACATGAATATGTGTATATATGTGTATATGTGTATATATATACATTGGCAGTAAAGCTAAAGATAATAAATTTAGACTATATTGCTTTTGATAATTCTGTCTGTTGTAACAATAGTATAGGGTGATTGGCTTATAAACAAAATAAATTTGCTCCCAAATTTTTGATAGCTGGAATTCCAAGATCAGACTGCAGTTCGGTTGGGTTTTGGTAAGAGCTCTCTCAGGCTTGCATATGACTTTCCAGGTTTTGCATTTTCACAGAGCAGGAAGCTAGCTACCTGCCTCTTTGTCATATGAGAGCACCAATCCCTCTCATGAGAGCTGCCTCTAAAAACAAGTATCTACTTATTGAACCACTTTAGACCAACACACTGGGGCGTAACTTGTAGAATGTGAACCTTGGGGACACACGAGCATTCCATTCATGGCAGTGTCATACCACTTTATTTCCATTAACCTAGCTAAAATACAAGAATGAGATGGGGACAAAAGGCACAGAACATTGGAAAAAGTGTAGAAACGCACAAAATTCCTAGATAGCTGCAGAAACTCCTTGGTCGGTTTTACAAAAAACTAAATGTGAAGATATTCGACCTTAGTTACTCTTCTTGGTGTGTAACAGAAGCGTGTATCTGTGTGTATTAGCAGACATGTACATTGATGGACAGTACCACTCATTTTTATAGCTGAAACTAGAAACTACCCATAGTGATTGCCATATACAGTTTATAAAGTGCTTCACTTTAGTGTGTTTGTAAAACGAGTACATGGAAGAAATGAGAAGAATACTTAACCACAAGTATCTCCATCCCAAGCCTAATGTGAATGAATGAAGCCAGATACAAACAGAGATACTCTCTGTAGGTCCATCTAGTGCAGATGTGAGGCAAACTGAAGGGATGAATGAGTTTGTGTATACACCCAAGGGCTTTTGGGGAATTGGAAGTGTTCTTACTCTTGAGCCAAGTCAAGTACTGCTTCTATAGAAGTGCTTTGCTGGAAATCATTATATCTTGTTTGCATACCTTTCTGTGTATATATTATACTTTAAAATGAATATTGACTCAAATAATGCATGCGTAGTTTGTGATAGTTAAATCTGTGTAGCAGCAATCTAAAATGAGGAGACAGCTTATCATCCTTCCATCAGCAAGCACTTTCCAGCATCCATAGGAATGTCCAAGTTTGGTGGCTATATATGGGATGTATCCCCAGGTGGGGCAGTCTCTGGATGGCCTTTCCTTGAATCTCTGCTCCACACTTTGTCTCAATATTTCCCCCTGTGAGTATTTTGTTCACCCTTCTAAGAAACACTGAAGCATCCCCATGGGGAAAAGTCTCGTACACATGGGCACGGGAAAGAGTGAAATAGTCAAGAATCATATTCTATGATGCTGACAGGAAAAATGGAAAGCACAGTACTGTGAGAGCATTGGGGAGAATTGATGGAGTTAGATTAGAGGATTAGGAAGACCAGAAAATAGCTCAGTAATACATATTTTAGAACTTTCAAGTCAAAATTTTCAAAAGCTTTGGAATTGTCTAACAGCAAAGGAGACGTTGCTGGGTCTGGAGGTGGTGTCTTGCAAGCCTAACACGTAGAGGCCTTGGATAGAATTCTGAACCTGAAAACCCAGCCCCTCCCTGGTGCTCTCACTCCAGCTCCATCCCCTCATGAGCTCATAGCCTCTTTATACACACATGTGTGTGCATCTGCGTGTGTGTGCACAAATGTGTAAATACAGCCAGCTGAGTCCAGTTTCATTGTCTGTGTATATATGGCTTCAGGGCTGATCACTCTACCTTGGACAACCAATAAGGGACTCACTCCTTGGAAAGACTAATTTCCCTTCTCCCAGCTGTCTTTACTTGCCTGTAACCTTTGTCTACAGGTGGGACCCTAGAAACATTTCCTCCGCCATGCTAATATTCGCATCACTTTTGCCATTGTTCAGTCTTGTTTATGCCACCATTTGTAGGAGTTACTGTTCTGCAGAAGACTCCTTGGTATTCTGATCCTTAAACCTGCCGGCACCATGGCTGCAGTGTTCCTGGAGTCACAGACTCCTTGGCTCACCCAGAGAATGAGACATTGTACTCCACAGGCAGTGCTCTTAACTGATGAGCCTACACTCCAGTCCAGAACTTCCATTTCTAGAGGAAGACAAATTATAATGACCGCAGCTGGAGTAAGTAGTTGAATGCTAGAGATGCAGAGAAGACACTTCTCTGTTGTGAGGCTGGAGAGATGGTCCTAGTGGTTTAAAGTACTTGTTCTTCCATAGGACCAGGTTCAGTCCCCAGCACGCAGAACCCATGGCCCCAAACTAGTTGTAACTCCAGTTACAGTGGATCCTAGTCTCTTTATTCTGGTCTCTGAGAGCACCAGGCACATTGTAATACATGGAAAATACAAAAAAAATAAAAAAAATATAAGATTTACACATTGTTAAATGTATTATGAAAAACATCCAAAGGTTAATATTGTAATTATTAGCATGAAATGTGTTTTAAATTTCCCTACATGTTTCTTTTTTATTCTCTTTCACACATGAATAGCCATACATTGTTATAGACCATTTTGTGACATTATAAGTTCTACAATATATCATAATCTCTCATTTTTAAGTACATCAAAATTTATCTCCTTGCAATGAAGGTATTCTTTCCTGAAACTACAAAGCAGTGATTAAAAATCAGGAATTCTCACATTGTTACTGTGCTATTATCTATAGTATAGATCATGTTCTAATTCCCTTAACTGTTTGATTAATGTTTCACCTCCAGAATAAATCATTAGTCACCATATTCCTGTAACCACCTTTTCTTTGGAACAGACTTTAGATCTTAGTATTTCTGGGCCGTGACTTTTTTGAGGTTTTTTGTCAATAGTTATAATATTCTATCTTTCAACATATATGTAGAATAAAAAGTAGCAACCCTACCATTTTCTTTTCTCACAAGGAACAAAGTAATACATTTAAGAAAAAAAAGTATGTCATACTGTGATTTGGAGAGGCATTCATTATTCTGGAGAAGAAAATATATACTTTTAATCCAAGCAAGCATATGAATAAATATGTGCTAATAACCCCTGGTGACGAAAATGATTTAGGCAATATATTTTATGGCTCAAAATGAATATATGCCATATTATTTATACTTTACTGAAAGCCGTAACCAATGGAAAGTTAGAACATATTCTAATTTATTTCATTAAATGTTTGAGACAGAAACGTGGCTTTTAAAAGTAGATTCATTGTCCCTCAACTGTAAAATTCATGACTCAAGAACCTTCACCATCATTTAAAGGAAACAACATGTATAAATTGTTCTTAGTTCAGATGAATTTTAAATCGGTTTTGAAAGCCAAATTATGATGCATAATATAAAACTCTTAAGTGGACATTAGGCTCCTCTTTGCTGCAGGAATGTACTTTCAGAGACTTTTGGGTTCTTTTTTTTTATTTACTTTTTTTTAATTAATTTTTGATACTTTATTTACATTTCCAATGTCTCCTCTTTGGAAACCGCCTATCCCCTCCCCATCCCCGCCTCTATGAGGGAATTCCACCTCCCACCCACCCGCCCACCCATTCCCATATTCCAACCTTGACATTCCCCTTTACTGGGGCCTCTAACGCCCTCAGGCCCAAGGGCCTCTCCTCTCTCCCTGATGGCCATCGAGGTCATCCTCTGCCACATATGTGGTCTGAACCATGGGTCCATAGATGTGTATTCTTTGGTTGGTGGTCTGAACTCCAGGATGCCCGGACAGGGGGTCAGGTCCACTGACACTGTTGCTCCATCCTTGGGGCTGCAAACTCCCTCAACTCCTTCAGACCTTTCTCCAACTCCTCCATCTGGGACCTCACTCTCAGTCCAGCGGTTACTATAAAGTGAAACTTGGGCATTCTGAACTTTTGGGCTAATATCCGCTTATCAGTGAGTACATACCATGTTCGTTCTTTTGTGACTGAGTTACCTCGCTCAGGATGATATTTTCAAGTTCCATCCATTTGCCTGCAAATTTCATTAAGTCATTGTTTTTAATAGCTGAGTAGTACTCCATTGTGTAAATGTACCACATTTTCTG
>CM052704.1:109170575-109257761 GCA_028551405.1 Uromys caudimaculatus
GGTTATTTGGTTTTTTGGAGTCTAACTTCTTGAGTTCTTTGTATATATTGGATATTAGCCCTCTATCGGACATAGGATTGGTTAAGATCTTTTCCCAATCTGTTGGTTGCCGTTTTGTCCTATTGACAGTATCCTTTGCCTTACAGAAGCTTTGCAATTTCATGAGGTCCCATTTGTCTATTCTTGATCTTAGAGCATAAGCCACTGGTGTTCTGTTCAGGAACTTTTTCCCTGTACCCAGGTGTTAGAGAGTTTTCCCCACTTTCTCTTCTATTAGATTCAGTGTATCTGGTTTTATGTGGAGGTCCTTGATCCACTTGGACTTGAGCTTTGTACAAGGAGATAGGAATGGATCAATTTGCATTCTTCTACATGTAGACCACCAGTTGAACCAGCACCATTTGTTGAAAATGCTGTCTTTTTTCCACAGAGCGGTTTTAGCTCCTTTGTCGAGACTTTTGGGTTCTAAAAGCCGCAGTCTGCACACGATTTCTCTGAAGCTCAAATTCATCAAAGGCCTAGGTCATATTCAGTGCTCTCTTCAGGCATAAGATGATGGAAATGCAAAATGACTGACTCCCAGCCTCTAGTAAGGGTGGCATGCTTTCTACTTCCCGCTTGCATGTGAGTTGGGAAGGATAGAGTTGTGGATTTGATGTCTTCTCAGTGGGTTAGAACTTAAGATTCGGTGTGGTCTTCCACATGACTTCAGTTTGGTCGCTCAGTGTCAAATTGTTGATGGCTCTCACTGGTTGTCACAGCGTCTGCGTCATGACAGCATCAGTAATGTTGTTTCTCCCTGGCTTCCTAGTGGTATAACTAACTCCAAAGGCTCTGAGTTCCCCACTGTATTGCTTTGCTCCTTTGTCCAGAGTTGGGTGGCTGGGGGTGTGGGCTGTGAGCCACGAATCTTCTGCTCTGCTTTACTGTTTTGTTGGTTCAGCTTCCCAGTGAGTTCAATCCCTGTAGTGCACACACATTCTTTGCTGTCCCAGGTTTGGATCCACACACTCTAATGCAGTAAGTAATGAAGGCAACATTTTATTTCCTTGTTTCAGTAGATGTAAACACCATTGTGCAAAGTTCTTCCTACACTTTTGAAATAATATTCACTGCCTTGTTTGAAGCAGTTATCTATTTTTTTTATAATCAGGATGATTTTTCTGAAATAAAATCCTACACAAAGCAACCACTAATATTTTATGATTATCTTTAAAAACATTTGGATGTTTTAATTTTTGTAGGTGCATGATGTCTAGATGATATGCAGTCACTTTCTGTCTAGGAATACAAAACTACTCATTCTGACACCTGTGTCCTTTAAGACATCCATTTTGTTGTTGTTGTTGATTGAAATGTAGCCTTTCCCTAATGTTGCAAAATGCTGATACTTTAAGGTACATTTCTGTTTCATTCACCACTGTGTTTACAGAGTACACAGCCACTGCCTTAGACAGTACGAAGCCATGTTTTTCTCTAATGTGTGGTGCCCTCTTTGTAAGTCTTTGTAGGGAAGACCTTCCTTATCTGAAATCTTTAGCATGAGGAGCCCTTAGGGAAGGGTCTTGGAAGAGTCTGTGCCCCAGTGGCCTTGGTAAACTCGGCATTTCTTGTTTCTGATGTAGAGGGAGCCTTAACACACCCACTCTGTTTCTACTGTTTTCATGCCCAAATTGAGATCTACTAGTATCTCAGCTTTGTGCTAAGCCTGCTTGAAACTAAAATCATCATATTAACTTCAAAGATTGTAGTGAGTACTGAGCCAGTATAGACACTTGGGGCCTTACATGTTTTGTTTTTTTTTTTTCCCCAGCCTTTAACTCTTACCTTTTTTTTCCTCATTTCCTCATTTCCTAGTAATGACAGACTCTCAGCCTCCTGAAGTCAGCGGTTTTGCTTGAGAGTTGGTAAGGAATAGAAATTCGTGGTTTGGATTAACCCTCTGCTCCTCCATTCAGTTTATTGTGACCCCAAGTTACACACATATACAGAGTGGAGTAGGAGGAAGATGGAGGAAGGGAGAGAGAGGAAAAGGGAGGGGGAGGAGAAGAAGAGAGAGAGGAAGAGGGAGAAGAAGAGGGAGAGGGGGAAGGAGAGGGAAAGGGAGGGGGAGGGAGAGGGAGGGGGAAGGGGGGAGACTGAGGGTTTTGGCAAATCTGTGACATCCTAGTATTTCAGAATTAGAATACAATTTCTCTAATCCTGTTTTCCTGTGTGTAAGGTTGGCAGGAGGAGAAACACACAAGAGAACAAGTGACTCAAAGACAGCACAGGCTTTATTTAGGATTAACTCACAGATGGGGGGAAACCCTCTAGAGCAGGGATTCTCAGCCTTTGGGTCTCGACACCTTTGGGAGTTGAACAATCTTTACACAGGGTTGCCTAAGACCATGAGAGTATACAGATATGCACATTACAATTCATAGCAGCAGCAGAATTACAGGTATGAAGTAGCAGCAAAAATAGTTGTTATGGTATAAAAGGGTTGCAACATTCGGAAGGCTGAGAACCTGCTCTAGGGTGAGTAACAGGAGCCATTACAGATTGGTAGGGTAGGAGCTTACAGGTTGGCATAGTTATAGGGAGGACACGTGGAAGATAGGAGGGAACTGATAAGGACTACGTCATACTGACTGTGTTCATTTGTCTATCAAATAGAAAGTAATAGAAAGCAAAACAGCTCTGACTCCACTTCAAACATGAGGAAATTAAAGCTCATAAATAAGAGACAATCTTCTGGAAGACACATTGCTAATTGCTAATTATCCTCCTATTTGAAGCTGATTTTAAGCCTGCAACTGTTGTCTAATATATTATAGTATGTATATTACAGTACAATTATAGTATATATAATATACAAATAAGATTTTGGCAAGAATATTAAGTATAATTTAGTTATGGTCATGACTAATAACTTTTTTATATGTTAAAGAACATTTATAGATATTAATCCAAATTGTAGTATATTAGTCAATGATATAGTGAGTTAATTTGTATCGATGAGATCATTGTTCATTTATCTAAAACTACTCCTTTAAGGCATATAGATGATATAATTAAAATAAGTTGTTTCTTTTTTCTCCCCAGCTCAGTCCATTTTTAAGACATTCTCTTCTGAAGAGAACATACAATGTCACTCTGCCATGTTCATCCTCTCCTAATAGAGAAAATACTGGTTGTCCATCAAAAAAGACCGGACAAAAATTTCAAAGAGAGAAATTACAGTATTCTAACTGGTAAGTATGCTGGACACACAGAGTACTGGCTAGACATGTATGTAACACACACTTTCACCGCGGTATAGATGTCTTGGTCAGATCCTTGACTTCCTTCAAGGTGATTAGCCTGGTTTATGGCGCTAAACGGTCATTAAGAGATTACAGGGAAAAATCAGCTTCATGCTTCTACATTAGACTGCTAATCTGGTTAATACTCTGTTTTTCTTTTTGCTTTTAATGGCAAGACAGAGGAGTTACCTTAACGTGATTAAGTTATAGAATCGTAATTAACTAGTTTTCTAATACAAAAAAATAAATTGTATTATAATAAATTACAATAAATTTATATTGTGTTTGAGCCACATAATTTGGAATTGTATGATATAGCAGAATGAATATCTTCTGGATAAATTGTACCTCTATGTACATTTAGACAAACAATAGATATTCTCTTATAAAGCATTAACAGATAGATTACTAGCTGTAAACTAACTGCTGAATTCCTCATGATGACTATGATAATAGCTTAGACTTTATTTATTTTGTAATGTAGGATAGGACTTAAACATATTTATGGTGCTGTATCTAAAGATTCTATCCCATTTCAGTGTTTATACTATTAAACAGTATTGTACTTCAGGGCTTGATTATTTTTATATTAATTATTACAGATTCTAAACTAGATTCTAAAAAAAGAAGTTATTTATCAAATTAATAGACATCTAAACCTGCAAGTTCTGATATATAATAGACTATTAGAGGAACAAATCAAATTCTTTATTGATATCACTGAGATCAAATATAAAGAACTCATATATATATATATATATCATACATATATACTGATATACATATATATATTTATGAAGGTTAAGAATATCAGAGTAATAGTGTTTTACATTATGTGCTGGAAAATATTTCAGACATCTTAAGCTAAATAAAATATCCTGTTATTTATTTCTTCACTTTTTGCAGTAATTATAAAGCATAAAAGTATCTGTGGATAAAATTATAATTCTATGCATCAGTGATGATCTAGATTGGAATATCCATATTTTGGATGAGTGACCACATAGGTATTTTGATCAGAAAAGTAATGTCCTTGTTTTATTTTAAGTTTTGGAAAATGTTTTTGCTAAATTAAAAAAATCTAGCTTGGAAAATATTTTCTCTCTGCATATCAAAATCGCCAGTATCTGTCTCCTAGTCTCCTAATGAGCTGCTTTTACTTTGAAGATTGTGTCTTTTATCTGCTTTCAGAACATCAGAAAAAAACAAAACAACAGCCCCCACACAGACTCAATGTTCCTACATTTTCTTGCCTTCAGCTTCTTCCGCAACCTTCTTTGATGTTTGCTAATAATGGTGTAATTTGATGGGGTTCTTTTTATTAGTCATAAAAATTATAGCCTATTATATTTTCAAATATTGCTGCTCTATATTCTTTCTCATCCTAACTTCATAATCTGGTGACAAGCATTTTTGCCCTATGTGTAATGAATCCCACATATTCTCATATGCATTGTAACTATTTTATTTATATTTTATTCCTCTGTTTTGCTAAGAACTTCCTGTAGCTCATCAGCCCTCCATCAGCTAACTTGAAGATAAGTACATTTACAGTGTTCTTAGCTTAAATTATGTTTTTATTTCAACTCCAAAGCTTCCCTTTGACTAGTATGTATAAGCTTTGTTTTGTTGGCATGTATGCATTTCACTCTCCATAATGTTTAAACCATAGAAGGCAGCCCTGGCTCTGATTGAGACTTGGCTCTGCCTATAGGATATGTCTGCCTTCTATTTTTCTGTCTCTTCACCATATCTAACAAAATGGCTAGTAGCTTGTTCAAATCATGTTACTTATGGAAACTTACCACATGGTTAATGTTCTGATGTACATGTTTCTCCAATGCAGAAACCCCTGTACAGGATGTGCATGTGGCTGACACCAGCCTCTTTAGAACAGGCTCCCTCATTTGTCAGGAGTTAGAGTTCTCATCACTCACTTCTCAGGCACTAACCCTCTGTCACCTCTGGGGTGGTCAATGGTTCACCATGCCTGTCACCTGTCTGTTTTCCTGCTTCTTGTGCAATGGTTAGACACTGTGCCCCTGCTGAGATGTTTAGCTGTCATTTTTAATACTATTTTTTGGTCTATTGGCCACATGGGTTTTGGCAAATATCTTCCACTAGAGAGCGGTACAATGTGGGGTTCCCACATGTTCTTCCCATCTCTTCAGGTTCTGCCTGTGGGACCCTGAGAACGGCAGAATATTAGCTTAGACTCTGACCCACTTTGTGACTGATTTCTCTCTTTTTATAAAGTTAGTTAATTAATTAATTTTTTACTTCTTTACCTTACATCTCACTCACTGTCCCCCTATAGGTCACCTCCTCCCACAAACCTTCCCCCATTCCCCTCCCATTCTCCTTTGAGCGAGTGGGTACCCCCCTGGGTATCGCCCCCTACTCTGACATACTAAGTCTGCGAGGCTTGGCGCTTCCTCTCCCACTGAGGCTGGACAAGTCAGCCCAGCTAGAAGAACATATCCTGCATACAGGCAACAGCTTTTGGGATAGCCCCCGCTGCAGTTGTTTGGAACCCATATGAGGGGAGGCCTAGGTCCATCTGGCACATGCTCTTTGATTGCCCGCATGTGTTCTTTGGTGGGTGGTTCATACTCTGAGGGCCCCAAGGGTCCAGGTTAGTTGACTCTCTTGGTCTTCCTGTGGAGTTCCTAATCCCTTAGGGGCTGCAGTCCTTCCTCCTAGTCTTCTGTAAGAGTCCCGAAGGCCCCATCCACTGTTGGGCTGTGGGTGGTTGTATCTGTCTGAGTCAGCTGCTGGGGGAGCCTCTCAGAGTGATTTCTTATCTCCTCAGCCTTGCTCTTTTGGCTCCCTCACAGATAGCACAGGGCTTGCCTTGGATTACAGGCTCCTTCTCTTTCTCCTTAGGTTCCGGGTTCTTCTGGCTATCTCTGTGGCCTCCTTACTTGATGTGTATTTTGACAAAAAAAAAATGTTCTTAGTAATACAATTTTTCAGATACATAGTCTATAGTATATTTCTCATTGCCGTATCTAAAATTTCTTATTATCATAACTCTCTAGTGTTTTTTCTTTTTCTCAATTCCCAAAACTCAGTATCTTCAATGGACATTTACAAATGAAGAAAGAGAATCTTATAAACTCCCAGTCTCTTAGTCTTCTGCAAGGATCTATTCCCTTTAAGTTAACATTTCTACTCACTAGTTAAATTCACCATTAAAGAAAGACAAGAGGATCCCCTACCATCCTCTCCTTGGTTAGACATGTTTACTGTAGTCAATGAAACCCTCAGAAAAACCTACCAGATTTCCATGTAGGAGTATTCAGTAAATATAATGCCACTTGGAGTCTTTATTGTTAATTAAATTTCTGGGAAAAAGAAAAGCACATGCTTAATTAGGACACAACTAGAGAGAAGGTTAATGCTCGCCTGAGCTACTATACTAACCCTCAAGGAGAAGAATGAGTTAATATGTCCAAATGCTGACACCAATCCAACCCAAGTGTGTGTAATGGGAGAACGCGAGACAACAGAGCAGTGCCTTGTGGTTGAAAGTTAGAAACAACCACCTCTTGGTTTGGAAAGTCCCATCAGATGGTCAGAGGGATAGAACCTGAACAAAATCTCATTCTCCCAGGTTTCCCTATATCAAGTCATCTGTATTAAAGGGTTCCTTGCCATACAAGGTAACAAAGCACTATTTGTTATGTGTAACCTCACAGACACAAAGCTTAGAAAAGCATTTCTCCACAGATGAATGCTAACAGAGCTTCTTTCATGCTGCAAAGATATTATACAAGTCACTGCACTGTGCTTACTTTTGCTGTAGCTCTGTAAAGGAACTCTGCTCCCAGACCATTTGTCCCCCCTAAACACCAGTGTATTCAGTTATACCATAAAGGAATTAAGAGCATATTTGCTGGTATTCCCTCTTGACTCTTTCTCTCTCTGGTTCATCTCGTTGGATGTGCTACTCTTGTGATCCAGCATTCACACGATTGCAGGCACAAATCACACACTCACATTCATTTTTATGAAGACCTCTCCAGCAGACCATTAGTACAACCCAAAGGCCACGTTTGTAGGGAGGGGCCACTTGAAGATACTTAGTTAATTGTTTTTAAATAAAGCAGCACATTTGAAAATGTATTCCACAGTTAGGACGTTTGGATGAACTGTTACACAGGCTCCTTGCATGAGATAACAAGACGTGGTCAGAAAGCATATTTGGTAGACGTCTACAATAGAGACACAACTTATTGAAACAACTTTTCTCTCCGTACAGATATATTCCAAAGGTAACATCGCACAACCCAAGGTAACCTGGCAGTCTTCTCTGAGATGAGCGTCCACTGTGGTGACATCCTTCATCAGCTGCTCAAAGAACAGTGTCCATTCTACAGACAGGAAAGTCTGTGGCTGTAGCACATTGAATTCTATTTTTCTATAAAATTTCTCCATTACAGAAGATTATATATAAATAAACATATACATATATATTCATATTCTCCATCACATTCTTTGTAAACACATACTTTTGATACCTCCATATGAAACACGGGGTTAAATAAAGACATCCAATGAAAGCTTTTCTTTTTTAACTTTAGAATCTGTCTCTCGCCAGAGCATTCAGTGATGCTCGGAACACAAAACATGCTAAAGTAAAGCAAGTGCTGTTATTGTGTGTGTGCGCTACCCTCCTGGCTAATCTTCTCAGGCTCCGCTTCTCTGAAATTCAAAAAGTATAAAATTAAAAGAATCACAAAAGACTATCACTATGTCTCACTTTGTGTTTATTTTATGGGCAAGTAGGAAAGCAAGGAAAAGTAATTAAATTGTCACAATCCCCTTTCCATGGCCTATTGTTTGGGAAGATGGATATTCATTTGTTTTTCTGTAGCAGATGTATATGAAAATTTTTATGGGTAGCTTATGGCAATTCTGCACATGTTGCAATGTGTGTTTCTATGATGGTGATTATTATCTTTAATTCCTATTACTCAATAAGTATTTCTGATATTATTGATCTGATGGTAATGAATTTTTTAAATTTATGTTTATTAAAACAGTATTTTTGACTTCAATTTTGAAGGCTGGTTCTGCTGAGTGCCGTCTCCATGGCTGGTAGGTTCTCAGGCACTTGATGCTGACCTGTGGGCTTTCTGTTGAGAACTTTGCTGTAAGTCTAGTGGGAATTTCATTACAAGTGGCTTGACTCAGGGCTCTTCGTGTTTCTAATTCTATCTTCTCTTATAATTTTGGGCACAGCATCCATCAATGATTGTCCATTTGGGGTAAGTCTACTTGGTTTTGTTCCTTTGAGTTGCTTATGTATCCGTATCTCTGAAACGTTCTAAAATCTCTAGGCTTCATTTCATGTGAATTTTTAATTCTTATTTTCTTAACCTTCTGAAATTCCAGTAATGGGGAAATTAAGTTAATGGTATTCCATCTCATATGTCTTGGGTTTTGTTTTGTTTTTGTTTTTAGTTTTTAAATTTCATCCCATCCCATCCCTTCTCTTCCTTTCGTTTCTTCTTTTGCTTTATCTGGCTCGATTAACTCAAAAGACGTGTCGGGTTCTGAAATGTTCTTCTTTGTTCTAGTCTGTCGTACAAGACAAGAACAAATGTTACCACACTCATTGCAAACTTGGCTCCAAAGTTCTGACATTTCAAAATACGTACATCTCTTTGTTGAAATTTGGATTCATATTCCACAGTATTTTTAACACTTATTTGTATTGCCTGTCTGCTCCCTTGGCATCTCAAGAGAGTTTCCTTAGAATCTTTATTTTGAATTCCTTTTTGGGTATTGCCATTTGAAATCTACTGCTAGAGAATTACCATCGTTCTCCTTTAGAGAGACCAGGTTTCCTTCCATGGGTTCTTCCTTGTGTCAGTGGTGTATTCTTATGCTCTGATGGTCATTTTTCCCAATTTTATGGAGCAGCTTTTGTAGGAAAACAGTTTTGCTTTTAGGTGGGATAGGACATCAGTGTAGTGGGTGCTTTAACTTTGAAATAGAGAAAAATCTAAGTTTGGTTTTGATATTATTTCATTTTTTTCAATGCAGTCAGTATCTTCAAGTGTATCATTTATCTAGAATAAGCAGGAAGTGAAGTTAGTCATACATGTTGCCATGGATATGGGGTTTTCCTCATGTACATCTACATTTTCAATGAAATAAACATTTGATGACATGTGGTTGTGTCCAGTAGCTGCTAAAGTTTCAATGTGTGGAAATACTGTTTATTCCCAAGTCCCTTGAGAAAAATATCAGTAATTCCAAATATTATAATGTCAGTTACTGAGCCCAAACATGTAAAGGACATTTTTTCCAGGACCTTCACAATGAATCACAAGTTGCCCATGGTACCAGCAGTTACAGCTCTGCAACTACAGAAGGGGCAAATGTGAGTAGGACTTAAGCTTGTGGCTAAGAATCCTGATGGACCTAAAACTACAAGATACTGAACAAGGGTGAAGCAGAACGTGGTTCAGTTCCATCAGGGCCCAGCTGCTAGCACCTAAAAGATAGGTGGCAATACAAGAACCCTTTACGGGGGTTTGGTTTCAACAGGATGAAAAATAGATAAAGTAGTTTTCTAGGTAGCGAAGCAGGTAGGAAACTCACTAGGCAGGTTCCCACAATGGATGCACTGTGAGACCACGGAATTCTCCA
Organism: Uromys caudimaculatus; assembly: GCA_028551405.1. Classification (NCBI taxonomy): domain Eukaryota; kingdom Metazoa; phylum Chordata; class Mammalia; order Rodentia; family Muridae; genus Uromys; species Uromys caudimaculatus. Next base: position 109,180,526 of record CM052704.1, read on the forward strand.
GCAGTTAAGTTCCCCGCCTGCTGCCATGATTAGCATTGGTGATGCTGTTTAACTTGCCTTTTACTGGCAGAATTAGGGAGGATCCCACTGGAAGATGGGATTATGGTGGGAATTTGTTGGGTTTTTGTTTGTTTGTTTGTTGTTTCTTTACATTACTTTTCTGTCTCTCCTTACTATTAAGCTTTCAGGCATTTCTTTGCTGATTTACAGCATTCTCCCTTTCATTCTCAAAATTCAGTTTTCTTGTGTTACTTTGGTTCTTGCTCTTACAGATTCATGTTAATCACAGCCTATTGTAAGTTTACATATTAAATCTCAAAAACTTAGTAGATGCCTTGCTATGAATACTATTCTGGAAATCAAATTAGTCACAAGGAATGACTTAAGTTATTGCTCATATTTCAGAAGGATCATTGACACTTTGAAATTTGATAAAAAAGCTATGGAAATTTCATAGGTAGTAATTAAGTTATCCATGTATTTGAAAATCAATATAATTTCAAAAAATTCAAGTACTTTGGAGATGTTCCAGCTCTAATTCAAGACAATCTGTTGCAAAACATCCTCATTAATGTATCTAAGATGAATCACTAATGATCAAAATAACAAAACAATAAAACAGGATAACTGCTCAATGAATAAGTACTCTTGTATTGAATTGAATAAATTGAACTAAAATGAGTTGTAGAAAATACTTCAAAACTACCAGTTACTGGAGAGAAGACTTTGACCTCAAATCCTAGTCATGGAATCCTAAGCAAATTGCTTAATCACCTGTATGTGTTTTGTGTCAGAACATAAATCATTCAGCATGGCCATCAGTTCTCTATCATTTATGCTCAATAGCTTTACATGTCACAGAATATGTTATAAAGAAAATAATTCAGAAGACAATGAAAATCTTTCTACAAAATGTGAAGCTTACATTTTTTTAAAGAACAGTTTCAAAGATGCTGTAAATTGTAGAATGCATTTCAAATATATAGAGTTGCCCGAATTTTCTGAAAAAGATCTAGTAAAAAGTAGTTGACATGGTTCACGTGAGACATAAGGAAATAATGTCTGAAAGAAATACCACAGGAATAACAGGAACTTTGAGATCTGTGAAATCGGAGCTTAGCTCCGAGAGTTAAATTCTTGGAGGGAATAGAGTCTCTGGAGCCCCATCCCTGAGCACATTCTCTATTGAGGAAGCAACTAAGGTGTTGGAAAATTTGATCATCAAGCAGCCTGTATGATGGAGAATGCTTGTAATCAGAGTAGGGCTAAACTCATTGTAATTGTGTTCTTATAGAAAGTGCAGCTCTGGATAGGGGGACATGCACAGGGAGACCAGCATGTGACAACGACAGCAAAGACGATAGTGATGTAGCTGAGGCTGAGCACTAAAGATTGTCAGACGTCCACCTGAAACCTGGAGAGAGACAGTGAGCATTCTTTCCTTCAGAGCTTTGGGAAATAAGCCCTCATGTTATTAGATATCAAAATAAGCTTTGGAAAACAAGAAAGCAATGCGATTTATAGTCAACCAAAATCTATATGTAATATTATAACAGTTTTATAAACTAATGTCAGAAATGGAAATAGAAATAAACCACAGGTGAGCTAGTACTATAAATTGATCACAGAATTTATTTCCTTTCCTTTTTCTGTTTTTCAATTATTTGTGCCTATTTTCAATTTTATTAATATTTCTTATTGTGTCTAATAGCAGTAAAGTACATGTGTACATGATGGAAAAACATTTTAAATTTATTAAGCAATAAATGACATTATTCACAGTGAACATGTGCTTATTTCCTTTGACTTCTCCATTTGAGTAGCTTGAATTTAATTCACTGTTCAATACTATCTATGCCTATTAAATAAAAAAATTCTCCCTATGATCTATTAACAGTGATTTATTTATTTATTTATTTATTTATTTATTTACTTACTTATTTCTTTGTTCTAATATTTCTCCCTTTTCTTTCTTCCCTCCAAATCCTCCTATATACCTCTACTTGCTGTCTTACAAATTCATAGCCTCCTTTTTGAATTAATTGTTATTGTATGGTTCTATGTATTTGTATATGTGTATACATTATATATATATGTGTGTGTGTGTGTGTGTGTGTGTATGTGTGTGTATACATATACATTCATATGTTTTTAGGACTGACTGTCACTGAACAACCAGTTGATGTGCTCTTCCCTGGGGAGGCCCACCTCTCCAGTTCCAACCTTTACCTGTAGTTGTTTTGTGTAGGGCTGAGAAGGTAGCAAACAATGGTCCTACCCAGCTATAGTAACAGAATGACATGAAGAGTGCAGTAGTGGCACACATATCTTGGCAGTGAACAATAATCCTCTAATTGGACTTAAGACCTAAGCCAAAAGAAGGACACTCTGCTTGGTACTGGAAACCTTGCTAATTATCTGGTGCTAGTGAAATCATGGGTATTGGATGAGAATCTACAGCTACTAACTTGCTAAACCCACACAGTCCCTAACAACAATCTGCAAACAGTTGTCCCATGCCCACAGATGTGTAGATCTCATCCCTCATCAAGAGAACTTCTCTTTGCAATGGACAGAAACCACTACAGAAAACCACAACCAATCAAAATGCCCACCACGGGCTTAGTCTCAGAGAACTTATTACCCTCCTGTTTCAGCCTCACAATGGATTGGTATTATACCAGATTGTACCAGAGACCACCAAACCCAGCTCACAGTCTTTCTCATATACTACAGATACATTTCAAATTTCCTGTAAATCTGACCACTGTGAATCTGCGTTATTTAAAAGAATCCCAGGGGGAAAACAGACAATAAACTGGAGGTAGAATAAGATAAAAAACCAATATCATAAAAGCAAATTAAATAGTAACGAATATATATTTAATAAGCTTTAAAATCTTAAATCAGAAAGCTAACTAGGTGAAAAATCATTCTGGATTCATGAATTTTAAATTTTAATCTTGTTTTGAATAGAAACCCTCTCTTGAAACACAAGAAAAGGTAGCATAATTACATCCAAATTTTCAGTGATTTGTGGACAAGAAAAATCTAAAATTTATGTGGAATTTAAAGTAGGTAGTCTTGAAAATAAACAACTTTTTCAGTTCCATTTCAATTCCATTTTTTAAAAAGTATTTAATCATTTTTTTTTTACACTCCAGATTTTATCCCCCTCCGGCCCACCCTCTGACTGTTCCCCATCCCATACCTCCTTCCCCCCATCCACCCCATATCCCACCCCACCAGACCTCCCCACTCCCTGGGGCCTCCAGTCTCTTGAAGGCTAGGTGCATCTTCTCTGACAGAACCCAGACCTAGCAGTCCTCTGCTGTATATGTGGGGACCTCATATGCGCTGGTATATGCTGCCTGACTGGTGGTCCAATGTCTGAGAAATCTCAGGGGTCCAGGTTAGTTGAGACTGCTGGTCTTCCTACAGGGTCGCCATCCTCCTCAGCTTCTTCAAGCTTTTCCCTAATTCAACTGCAGGGATCAGCAGCTTCTGTCCATTGGTTGGCTATAAATATCTGCATCTGACTCTTTCATCTGCTTGTTGGGTCTTTTGAGGGCAGTCATGATAGGCCCCTTTTTGTGAGCACTCCATAGCCTCAGAATAGTGTCAGGTCTTGGGACCTACCCTTGAGCTGGATCCCACTTTGGGCCTGTTGCTGGACCTCCTTTTCCTCAGGCTCCTCTCCATTTTCATCCCTGTAGTTCTTTCAGACAGGAACAATTATGGGTCAGAGTTTTTGACTGTGGGATGGCAACCCCATCCCTCACTTGTTGCCCTGTGTCTCTGTTGGAGGTGTGCTCTACAAATTCCCTCTCCCCACTGTAGGGCATTTCATCTAAGGTCCCTCCCTTTGAGTCCTGAGATTCTCTCACTTCTCAGGTCTCTGGTACATTCTGGAGGGTCCCTCAACCTCCTACCTCCCAAGGTTGACTATTTCTATTCTTTCTGCTAGTCTTCAGGGCTTCAGTCCTTTTCCCCCACCCAATACCTGATCATGTTCCCCTCTTCCCCTCCTAGTCCCCCTTTTCACCCAGAATCCTCCTTCCCTCCCCCCTCTTGTGAATGCTTTCTTCTCCCTCCCAAGTGGGATTGTGGCATCCTCACTTGGGCCCTTTGGCTTGTTAAAATTTTTTGAGTTCTTTGGACTGTATCTTAGATATTCTGTATGTTTTTGGCTAATATCTACTTATTAGTGGATATTATACCATGCATGTCCTTTTGGGTCTGAGTTACCTCACTCAGGATGATATTTTCTAGTTCCATTTATTTGCCTGCAAAACTAAGGCTGTCCTCATTCTTAATAGCTGAGTAGTATTCCATTGTGTAAATGAACCACATTTTCTATATCAATTCCTCTGTCATGGGACATCTGGGTTGTTTCCAGCTTCTGGCATCATAAACAAGGCTGTTATGAACATAATGGAGCACATACCCCTGTGGCATGGTGGGGCATCTTTTGGGTATATGCCCAAGACTGGTATAGCTAGATCTTCAGGTAGATCTATTTCCAATTTTCTGGGGAATCTCCAGATTCATTTTCAGAGTGGTTTTACCAGTTTGCAATACTACGAAGATATAGTAGTAAAACCAGTGCTGTAGTGACATAAGGAAAGATATCTAGATTAATGGAACATAATTGAGAATATAGACATAAATGAATATATATGTCATCAACTGCCTTTTCTGAAAGTACCAGGACCATTCAATGGGAAAAAATACTTTCTTTAGCAAATGATTTGGAAACTCTCATACAAAAGAACTAAATGGGGCAGTTTCTTCATATTAAATATGAACCTTAAGTCACAATTGAACAAAAAGACTTAAATGTAACCACTGAAACTGTAAAACCCTGGGGAAAAATTTTTCCTAATCTTGGATTTAGCATTGGACTCTTGGTACAGCACTAAAATATAAGTGAAAAGAAACTTACATGTGGTGGACAAGTAATCTATATCAAAGGATAAAAGGGAAATGGAACTCCTAAGAAGTTTCTGCACAGCGAAGGACACCACCTTTCAATGCCAGAAGTAGTCTGCATCATGGGAAAGGATCTTTACCTGGAGTCCATTCAACATGGGGCTACTACCTGAAATATACAAAAATTACAAATTTCAACATAATGAAAACAGCTCAATTAAAACTGACATATGGAAATAAAGAGATATATAAAAAGATGAACTACAAATGGCTGAAAGATAGTTTTAAAAATATTCAACATCAAAAAAAAATTCAACATCTTTAGCCATCTGGGAAATGCAAATTTAAAAAGAACCTTGAGTTTTCCTCTTCACCAATCAGAATGGCAAAGGTCAACAAAACAACTAGCAACAAATGCTGACAAGGACTTGAAGAAAGAATAAATTTCATTCACTGTTGCTCTTTTGCTAAGAATACTAATTGATGCAGCCACTGTGGACATGAGTATGGAGAATTCTCAAAAAAACAAAAAACAAAACAAAACAAAAACCTAAAGATGAATGCACTATGTGATCCAGCTGCACCTTGCTTAGCATATGCCCAGAGGACATGACCTTCCCCTCCACAGATGCTTGCTCAATAATATTCACCCGCAATTCATTCACAATAGCCAGGAACTGGAAACAACCTAAATGCCCTTCAGCAGAAGAATGAGACCATAGGACACGTATATTACAGAATACTATTCATTTGTAGGAAAAAGAAAGCATGACATTTTTAGGAAAATGGATAGACCTAGAAAAGATTACATTGAGTGAGGTAACCAGAGCAGAAAGACAAAGGCCACCTATTCTTTCTAATCTGAGAGACCCAGCTCCAAATCTTCAGATGTTAGTATAGAACTGGTAATAACTACAATACGGAATACGGAGAATACAGAATTAAAGAGACTCCACTGCAGTGGATGGGAGAGGAATAACTGAGAGGGGGATGGTGGGGTTGAGTGACTGGAAAGGGGGATAGGGAAAGGGAGGAGGGGCTTTGATCAGAAAGGAAGCTTCCTTTTGCAACATACAGAGACCATTAGAGGAAACCACAACCTATGAAAATGAGCTGCAGAGCCCAGTTCTACATGATACGTCTACAACACAGCTCTGGAACCTAAGGCTCTGGGATTAGTTTACAAGAGGAGGCAGAAAGATAGTAAGAACCAGAAGAACAGGGAGATTGATATGAAAATGTGTCTACTAGAAATATCAGAGAAACTATACCTGTGAAGTCTCACAGTATGGCTGCCTAAAGATGGTCTCAACAAGTGTAGCACCAATACGGAAAGGGGGAAGATCAGCAGATCTCAACCCTGGACAAAGAACTGCAGGCATTAAGGAATGCTGAGGGCTTACTCAGGGAAGAGCGTATCAACTGGTTATCCAGTTCCAAGTAGTAGCCCAGAACATGTATACTGACTAGTAACAGTATAGAGTAACATAATACAGACTGAGCAGGCTGTGTTTATACATTTAGACACACACACACACACACACACACACACACACACTTTAAAACAATTAAGGCATCATTATTTGTGCATAGGAGCTTGGAGGAATGAAAGGAAAGGGGAGAATGATATAAGTATATTATCTCAAAAGTAATAATTAAAAATCATAAAGATTGGGGCATGGCAGTAAACAGCTCTCTGAAGATGAAGTATAATGGTTGAGAGCCATTAAAAAAATGTTCAATATCCTTAGTCATCAGGGAAATTGAAATTAAATTGACTTTATCTCACCCCAATCAGACAGCTAAGGTTAAACAAACCTACTGTTGTCAATATCTGACGGTGTGGATGTGGAGATAGGGGAACATTTACTTAGTGCTTCTGGGAGTTCAAAGTCTTGCAGCCACTATCAGATCTGTGTGGATGCTCCTCAAGCAGCTAAAAACACACATGACCTAGACGTATTACTCTTGAGTATACGTATCTGAAGGACTCCATATCTACAAACATCTGCTCATTGCTGTTCTATTCACAATTTTCAGAAAATTGAAATAAGTCTAGATGTCCATCATCTTATGAATGTACAATAAAAATGTGGTAAGCTTAAAAATGAAATATTATTCACATAGTAATAAAAATAAAATTCATGGATGGAGCTGGAAACAATCGTTCTGAATGGTGTAACTCAAACCCAGAAAGACAAGTACTTTTATATTTTCTCATATGTGTGGTTGTTAGCATTGACTCTTAAGCTCTGAGTGTTTGGCTTAGAAAAACCAGTGAAGTCCAGAAATCCCTCAGGGGCCACAGAGAGGGATTTGAGAGGAGATTATAAGGAGCAAGAATACAGTGTTTAAAGGAATAACAGAACAAGAAAGTTTGTATCAGTGTACAGGAGTAGTAGAGGCTAGACCAGAGAAGGGATTAGGGAAGGTATTAATAATGCTAAAATACCTTTGAACAAGACACATGGAAGCCCTCTACTCTTACTTTCTAATTAATTAATTAATTCCATTTACATCTTGATCATAGTCCCCCCCCTCTTCTCCCAATCCCACCCTCACAAACCCCTCTCCCTATTTCCCTTTCCCCCCGCTCTCAAAACTTCCTAAAAATATACTAAATTCCACTTAGCTGCATATTTTTAAAAAGAGAAATTTTTATCTCAATAAAAATAGTCAGTGAAAACATGCCCTACCAATGAAGGGGTGACCTGGACTCTTTTGAAGTTTAGTTTTTCCTTCCAACAACAACTTCTGTCAAGTATTTGTGATAGGCAAGAGTCCGTTTTAACGTTGAAGAGGATTGGTGTCTGGGGGCTCCTATCTGGTTATCCTGTGGCAGAGTGGACAGTATCAACGGCATCATCTGTCAGGAAATTACTATCACGCTCTATGATTTCACTAAATCAGGAATTCTGTAATGTATTGAGGAAAAACAACTGGATGAGAGAATAAAATTCTAACGTGTTCTTTTTTATTAAAGTGTGTTTGTTGGAACAAGACTGGTATGTACCAAATTCCGTAGGTTTTGAGCATTTGTCCCCACGCTTGTCGGGCCAGCAAACCGTAAATTCAGTCTGTGCGTCTTTACAACAGCGGGACACCAGCAACTTCCTCATAATTAGCTCATCATATTGATTCCTAGCTCTTCTGCTTCATTGTGGTAAAAATTGATCAAACTCAAAAGGACCACCTCTCCTGTGCAGCTTGCTTTGAAAGAGCAATCATACTCTTAAACACCAGAGTACAGTCATTGATTTTAGAATCAATGGAACATCAGGGCAACCCCAGGTCTCTGATTGGCAGGGGGAAAATGGGTTAGAACATTTCAAGTAAACACTAAATTACATAAAATCACATCTCCTTTGGCTGTCTGTGTGTTTGGATTTAGCTTAAAATAGACATGACATATTCAACATTCAAACTTAGAAGTCTGAAATTCAGCCATGCACCTGACCTTCAGACCAACGCTCAGGCTCCAGTTGAGAATCAAATGTTGACTTACTCTGAAGGGTTTTTTCAGACACTTCATTTTAAATTTTTATCCCTTTCTAGGAGATAGGATCTTAGGCTGTGGGCTAGAATCAGAATGTACTCCCTTCAAACATGGCAAAAAGTCTGGCACTGTTTGACAATCAGAATATAGACAAATGCTGATTTTATTGGAATGCTAAGTCACAGGCTGAACGTCACATAAGTAACAAATTAGAAACCATGATATCTCCAAGTTCAGGTACTATTTAGATCCTTTCCTGTTTTTTTTCCCTAAGCAACCATAGACTTCGTTTGGACTATTTTAACTATTTGCTGCCAAGGCCACAGAAATACTAAAGAACGTCCTGAGTTCTCGGCTATCATTTCAGAGAGCCAATTCCAAGTTATCATATATTTCATTTTATTTCTTCATGCAACCCTAATCTTGAGCAGCTAAAATTTCAACACATGGGACATAAATTTGTGCTTTGCTCTCTGCCTACCTTCAGTCGTTGACAGATGGTTGCTGCCAAGAATCAGCTTGGGTGGGGAGCTAAAGTTCCAGAAAATGTACGAATCTGTATGCATAGCTGATATCCCTGTAGCTTACTCCTGTACTCCACATGATAAACAGAGACCTTAGCCTTGCCTTCTGGGATGGCCCTTACCAATGATGGCTTTGTCTCTTGTTTGAGTCCCAGTTCCCTGGTCTGTAAATCAGACATAATTGTGTTTGTCATCTCCTTTACTTCACTGGGGGATTTTAAGGACTGCAAAACCACATAGTGCTTGACAATATAAAATGTTATGGTAATGGTTAAAATGAAGAATGACCTTGTCAGGCCAATAAGCAATCTACTCCTAGGGAGAGAGCAAGGCATCTGGGATATGAATTAACTCTCTCTGACCACTGGGGCATCATTTTTAGCTAGTGTGCTAGAGGGCATGAAAGAAAGAACATAGCATTTCCCTTCCCACTGTGCCAGTCGGAATTTTTTAAATAACTGAAAATATACATGGATATCTTAAAAACTCTTAGAAAATTCAAACTATTAAATCTGCAAAGCCATCTTTCTGTTCCACATAATTATTAAAGGAACTAATCTCCAAATCTCATCTCTTTAAAATGTAAAGTAAATTCTGCATGCTTTCTATAAAGTCCTCTCTGAATTTAGCTTCAAAGCTTAGAATCGGGAACAATATTGCATTTGTCCTTCACAGCTCATTATGTTCCTGGAGTTTTAAGGCAGGAGTCCTGGCTTAGGGAGTCCCAACAGAGGAGGCTCAGCCACCTGTCCCAGTTAAGTCAATTAAAGAGATGAGCATTGGTGAAAGACAACCAAAGAAGATTTAATCAAGGTAGCCACTGGGAGAGGGACAGATAAAGGGCTATAGTCACCTCTAGTCTATCATTAGGGTACTGATTTGAGCTTCAGATGTAAATAGAGGAAGGGTTGTTGCTGGGCCCAAGATGTATGCACAGTTAAGTAGTCTGGTGGAGTATGGCCCAGAGGATCAGCATGCTGCTTCTGATGCTGCAGAGCCTCTCAAAAAGTGCTCATTTCCTGTGGGGGTTGGGGGTAACAATCTGATTCTCCTGAAATGACTGCTCCTGCTCCAGGGTGCAGCCCCACCACCTTACACAAATACTCTAATTTGGGGGGTGATGAATCCCACAGGGTTCTGTGGACCTTAGCGATTATCTTTCTAAGATGTTTGTCAGCCTGCCCTATCTCCTAGGAATCCAAAGTTAGGGCAGAAAAGATAGAGTCAGGGAGAAACACTGAAGAAGAAAAAATAGCCAGAGAAACTGCATTGAATTAATCCAGTGACTCCTTCAATGACAATGTTATGAACTATCCTTGTATGCAAACTCTTTTTGTGTACAATGCCTTAAATTATTTACATTTTAAAACTTATATTCTAAGCTAATCATTAATTTGAACTACCTTGCTATAGCTGTTCTTAAGAATGGAAGCATTTAGCATTCCGGTTTTGCAGGCAAGAAAACTGAGTTCCCTTTGCCTTGAGGGTTGTTGAAGGAATCCCACTAAAATCAAGGACTAGACAAGGCTGACCTCTCTTTCCCTATCTATTCAATATAGTACTTGAAGTTCTAGCTAGAGCAATTAGACAACAAAAGGAGGTCAAAGGAATACAAATTGGAAAGGAAGAAATTAAAATATCACTATTTGCAGATGATATGATCTTATACTTAAGTGACATGAAAAACTCCATCAGAGAATTGCTACAGCTGATAAACAACTTCAGCAAAGTGGCTGAACATAAAATTAACTCAAACAAATCAGTAGCCTTTCTATACTTGAAGGATAAACAGGCTGAGAAAGAAATTAGGGAAATGACACCCTTCACAATTATCACAACCAATATAAAGTATCTTGGTGTGACTCTAACCAAACAAGTGAAAGATCTGGGTGACAAGAACTTCAAGTTTCTGAAGAAAGAAATTGAAGAAGACCTCAGAAGATGGAAAGATCTCCCATGCTCGTGGAGTGGCAGGATTAATGTAGTGAAAATGGCCATCTTGCCGAAAGCAATCTACAAATTCAATGCAATCCCCATCAAAATTCCAACTCAATTCTTCATAGACTTAGAACAATTTCAAATTCATTTGGAATAACAAAAAAACCCAGGATAGCAAAAACTATTCTCAATAATAAAAGAACTTCTGGGGGAATCAGCATCCCTGGCCTCAAGAAGCACTACAGAGCAGTACTGAGAAAAACTGCATGGTATTGGTATAGTGACAGGCAGGTAGATCAATGGAATAGAATTGAAGACTCAGAAATGAACCCACACACTTACTGTCACTTAATCTTTGACAAAGGAGTTAAAACCATCCAATGGAAAAAAGACAGCAGTTTCAACAAATGGTGCTGGTTCAACTGGTGGCCAACATGTAGAAGAATGCAAATTTATTCATTCCTATCTCCCTGTACAAAGCTCAAGTCCAAGTGGATCAAGGACCTCCACATAAAACCGGATACACTGAATCTAATAGAAGAGAAAGTGGGGAAAAGTCTCGAACACATGGGTACAGGGGAAAAGTTCCTGAAGAGAACACCAATGGCTTATGCTTTAAGATGAAGAATCGACAAATGGGACCTCATGAAATTGCAAAGCTTCTGTAAGGCAAAGGACACTGTCAATAGGACAAAACGGCAACCAGCAGATTGGGAAAAGATCTTTACCAATCCGAAGTCTGATAGAGGGCTAATATCCAATATATACAAAGAACACAAGAAGTTAGACTCCAAAAAACCAAATAACCCTATCAAAAAATGGGAAGCAGAGCTAAACAGAGAATTCTCAACTGAGGAAATTCGTAGGGCTAAGAAGCACCTAAAGAATTATTCAGCATCCTTAGTCATCAGGGAAATGCAAATCAAAACAACTCTGAGATTCTACCTTACACCAGTCAGAATGGCCAAGATCAAAAACTCAGATGACAGCAGATGTTGGCCAGGATGTGGAGAAAGACGAACACTCCTCCATTGCTTGTGGGACTGCAAGCTGGTACAACCACTCTGGAAATCAGTTTGGTGGACCCTCAGAAAAATGGACATAATACTACCTGAGGACCCAGCTATACCACTTTTGGGCATATAACCAGAAGATGCTCCAACATGTAATAAAGACACATGCTCCACTGTGTTCATAGCAGCCATATTTATAATAGCCAGAAGCTGGAAACAACCCAGATGTCCCTCATCAGAGGAATGGATACAGAAAATGTGGTACATTTACACAATGGAATACTACTCAGCTATTAAAAACAATGACTTCATGAAATTCACAGGCAAATGGATGGAACTTGAAAATATCATCCTGAGTGAAGTAACTCAGTCACAAAAGAATAAACATGATATGTACTCACTGATAAGTGGATATTAGCCCAAAAGTTCAGAATACCCAAGATTCAATTCACAGCAACCTTTGGACTGAGCGTGGGGTCCCAGAGGGAGGAATTGGAGAAGGGACTGAAGGAGCTGAGGGAGTTTGCAGCCCTATGGAGGGAATAACAGTGCCAACTGGCCTGACTCCTCCCTACCCTTCCCCTTTGATCCTGGAGACTGGTTCACCAACCAAAGAATACACATGGGAGTGACCCATGTTGCTGGCTACATATGTGGCAGAGGAGGGCCTGTTGGCCATCAGTAGGAGGAGAGGCCCTTGGGCCTGAGGGTGTTAGATGCCCCAGTATAGGGGAATGCCAAGGAGGGAAGATAGGGGTTGGTGGGTTGGTGTGGGAATACCCTCACAGGGGCAGGGGGAGGTAGATAGGATAGGGGGTTTTCAAAGGGGAGACCTGGAAAGGGGAAAACATTTGAAATGCAAATAAAGTGTATATATATATATATATATATATATATATATATATATATATATATATATATATATATACACACACACACGCACACACACACACATACACACACACACACACATGTATATAAAGAAGTAGCCGTGGCCATTGCTACTCTTCCTTCTGGTAGTTAACAGACAACCTGTGGCACTTCAAGACTCCTGCTGCATCCTTTGATTTCTGTCTACAGCTCAAAGTGTGCACCTGTATCCACATCTGTATCTTTATTTGCTGTCTATAAAGCTACCCCTTCTAATGGATTAGGAGATCACTGTACTCCAATATAACATCATGATAAATCTACTAATTCTACAATAACCTTTTGCTAAGATTAGCAGACATTCTGAGGTCTAGAGGTTAGAACATTACCGGGGGTGTGAAAAAAGAGTTCAGCTCACAACACCATTTTCTTAGATCTAAGTGTATTTAATCAATAAGGAATAACTCACTATACTACCACAAATTTATGTGGGTGACTACTTTTTGAAGCTCCTTTAAGCATTTTGAGTGTTGCAACCTATCTTGCTCACATGTTTACCGATGCTTCTTTCCACACACTGTGCATTGAGTTCTGCCATTCCCACATTTATGTCAGTTGTTCTAACTACTGATCTTTAATCAAGGCCATCTGTGTAACCATGGGTTTGGAGTGAACAAAGAAGCCTCTTTTTAGAGACTCATGCTGCTCATTGTATTAAATATAATATTTGAATAAAATATATTAAAGTTATAAAATTTTAGAAAACTTGTCATTCCTTACACATTCCTATCCCTGAGTATTTCAGGTGTTAGCACCATCGACTCACTCCAGAGCTGACTAAACATGCAGATTCTCATCCCTGTTTTGTCAAAAATTCAGAGTAGAATAGAGTTTAAGGATGCATGTTTCGTGAAGCTTTCTAGGTAGTAAGGATCATTGAGTCATCAAGTTTCCAGATATCCACATGGTGACAAGTATTTAGTGAACAAGATGGACTTGTAAGGCGAGCTTTGGCCACCTAGCCACAGGGGTAAGATAGACCAGGGTTTAAGGTCTACTATAGGCAGGGTGTGGCAGCTCATGCCTTTAACACCATAAGTTTGGAGGCAGAGGCTATTCTAACTAGATGTCTGCATGGAGAAGAATCCAAATAGATCCATATTTGTCACCATGCACAAAACTCAAGTCCACATGGATCAGAGACCTCAACATAAAACAGGATACACTAAATCTACTAGCAGAGAAAGTGGGGAATAGCCTTGAACTCATTGCTACAGGAGACAACTTCCTGAACAAAACACCAATAGCTCAGGCACAGAAAACAACAATTAATAAATGGGACCTCATGAAACTGCAAAACTTCTGTAAGGCAAAGAACACTGTCAGTAGGACAAAAGGGCAGCCTACAGAATGGAAAAAGATCTTCACTAAACCTACATCTGACAGAGGGCTGATATCCATAATATATAAGGATTCTATAATCCACAGACCCAAATAAGTTAAATAACAAGGAGGGCCCAAGGGAGGATGTTTGAGTCTCACTAAGAAGGGGAAATAAAATAATTATCAGAGGTGGATAGAGGGAAGGAACTAGATGGGGCAGGGGATGGGGAGGGCAATGGAGGGATAAGATGTAGGAAGAGCTTGAAAGAGAGGGTTGGGAGAATGGACAGAAAGCAGTGGAAGTTCAGGATGGGGGTGAGGTGAGCTGTAAGCATCTCTAGGACATGCCAGAGACCTAGGATGGGGGAGGTTCCAGGTTATCTATGAGGTGTGACTCTAGCTCAGACTCTTAGCAGTGGGAGACATGGAGCCTGAAGTGACACCTCCTGTAGCCAGTCAGGATTCCCAGTGGAGATAAGAGATCAGGATGCCAACCCACCCATAAAACCATAAAAATTTGTCCAGCCTACAAGAAATGCAGGGACAAAGATGAAACAGAGACTGAGGGAATGGCCATCCAATGACTGGCCCAACTTGAGACCCATCCCATGGGTAAGAACCAATCCCTGACACTGTTTATGACACTCTTGTTATGCTTGGCAACACGAGCCTAGCATAACTGTCCTCTGAGAGGGCCCACCAAGCAGGGGACCGAAACAGATGCAAAGACCCACAGCCAAACATTACAGAGAACTCCAGGAATCTTGCGGAAGGGTTGGGGGAGGGATTGAGGAACTTGGAGGGAATAGAGATTCCACAAGAAGACCAACAGAGTCAACTAACCTAGACCCTTAGAGGCTCCCAGAGACTGAACCACCAACCAAAGAGCGTATGTGGGCTGGATCTAGACCCCCCCCCCCATATGCAGCAAATGTACACCTTCTTCATGTGGGTTCCCCCAACAACTGGAAAGGGGGCTGTTTCTGACTCTGTTGCCTGCCTGTGGCTCTTGTGCCCCTAACTGGGCTGCCTTGTTTGGCCTCAGTGGGAGAGGATGTGCCTAACCTTGCAGTGACTTGATGTAAAAGGCTGGGTTGGTTCCTCTCTCAGAAGAGAAGGGGAGGTGTACAGAGAGAAGGGCTGTGTGAGGGGGAGACTGGGATGAGAGAGGAGGCTGCAATTGGAATGCAAAGTGAGTACATAAATTAATTAATGGAAAAATAGATGCTGCCACACGTGGCCACTGGGGTGCTGTGTTTATAAGTATTGGGAGGCGAATTTAAGGAATGGAGATGGACTAGTGGAGGCTTACTGAGATGATCCACAGGAGGAAGAAAAGCCGGGTGTGCCACCTGGGAATGGGGTAGAGAGGAAGGAGAGACCACAGTAGGTGGTCTGCATCAAAACTGAGGATTATACTGGGTTTACAATTAGAGGACAAGAGGGAGAGGGAAGATGACCTACCTGAATCTCTGGCTGGTCTGGCTGGCAGTTTTCCAAGGACTGCCTCCTAGCATTGCTGGCTAAGACCATACATATAAATTATTATTATTATTTTTTTTTGGAAACAGGGTCTCACATATTACAGGGTGACCTCCACCTTACTGTGTAGCTGAGGATAACTTTTAACTTCCTGTTCTCCTGTCTCTCTGCCTCCCCTGTGCTGGGGTGGGTGCCAGCAAACCTGAGCTGTGCACTGCTGGGAACAGAAGAGAGGAGTATGCCTCATGCGTCCGAGGTGAGGACTCTTCCAACTGAGCTGTCTTCTCAGACCTTCAGAGAATACATTTGTGCACATTCAGAGAAAGAGTTAAGCCTGTATAGTGCATGAAGACCGGAGGTCAGTCCGCAGACGGAGGTCAGTCCACAGAGCCACAAAAAAACAGGGACTCTACGCTTAAAGTCCCAACACTCAGTATGAAGCACTGATTACATTGCACCAGTGGGTGGCTCTTCAATGTAGTTACAGAAAACAAAACAACAAATCACAAAAGTGTAATGCAAATAAAACTTTACAATTTTGAGCATCTCTTGTGTGACAGTTATTGTGAGGAACATCTTATATGAGTATTGGCCTAGCTATTCATTTTAACATTTAAACACAATAAAAATGTATTATCTACATTTATCTAGAATAGAAAACTGAGACATAGGAGTGATCAATATTAGTCCAATATTAATATATGTAAGGCCTAGGACAAGCAGTTCAAGTCATCTTTCAAACCAGAAGTCTTATTTCAAATACCTGAGTGATGTGTGTGTGTGTGTGTGTGTGTGTGTGTGTGTGTGTGTATACATGTAAAAGTAGTTTACCAGTACCAGAATCTTAATTTCTTAATGCCAATATGAAAATGATTCATTATACAGTTTCTCTGGAAATAGAAGCTGATATTAAGTTTCAAAGCAGATAGAACACAAATAATCATATTTTTGTCCTTTGGATATTTCAAGCTGCTGAAAATTTCATTTCAAAATTTGTTTCGAAAGCAAAACTAAGAAAAAATATATAAAAGAGAATAGAACCATAAGTGATAATTCTATGAGCAAAATAAATGTTATTCTTCAGTATGGGCTTTGAATGGAACAATGCTTATCTTTTGGCTATATTTTATTTAAAATATTATATCTTCTATTTTTGAGATTATAACATAAATACATTGTTTCTTCTTTTCCTTTCCTCCCTCCTAACCTTCCCATATATTCTACTTGCTCCTTTTCAAAATCATGGCCTTTTAAATTATTATATATATAATATATAAATGATGTTTATTTATGTATATTTAGACACATATACAATATTTCTAAGTATATAAATACAACTTGCCCAATTCATGTGATGTTACTTATATGTGCATGTCCAGGGCTGACCATTTTGTATTAGATAACCAATTTTTGGGGTCTTTTCTGGGGAAGATATTTCTCCCTCTCTCATCTTCCCTTAGCTCCCGATAGTTCTTTGTGTGATGTTGAATCCTCATCTTTTCCCGATCCACATTTGCATGCCTATTGCTGTGGTCCTTGTTCAGCTCATGCTTAAGCAGTCATGTTGGTAAGACTTTGTGATTGTAGTTTTTAATATTTATCACAATTCCCTTTTCCTCTGACTCTTATGATCTTTCTGCCTCCTCTTCTGCAATGACCCCTGGGCTCTAGAAGCCAGAGTTGTAGAGTAGATGCATCATTTAAAATTGGACTGTACATCTCTCCATTATGATGGTCTGTATCTGTCGCAAAAAAAGAGAAGTTTCCTTGATGAGAGTTGAGGATTACACT
The DNA here is from genome assembly GCA_028551405.1 of Uromys caudimaculatus. Lineage (NCBI taxonomy): Eukaryota > Metazoa > Chordata > Mammalia > Rodentia > Muridae > Uromys > Uromys caudimaculatus. The sequence continues at coordinate 109,197,955 of CM052704.1, forward strand.
TCTCTGTGGGTATAAGGACAGATGTTTACAGTACAGTTAGGGATTGTGCTGTTTAGTAAGGGTCAGTTTTGGGTTCACCTCCAAGATCCATGATTTCACTAGCCCTGAGCACCAATAACAAGCATGATTTCCCACTTGTTTTGTGGGCCTTAATAATTAAAGAACTGGTGCTTACTGTCAAAGTATGTGCTCTATTACTACACTCTTATAAGCAGACTGTTTTTGCTTTATAGGCATCATGGGTGGAAATATTTTTGGCTTCCTTCCTTTGGAAGCTCTTGCGGGGCTTTAATATGAAAGCTAGTCCTCAGGGAGAAAGTTTTGAGTTCAGTATCAGTTTTAGGACCTCTGAGCTCTGTGTCTCAAGGTGCATGGTTTCTTCAGCAATAAGAACTTACCTTCCCCTTGTGGGGTCAACCAAGGACAATATCCATGGCTTGGGAAGTTTTGGAAGTCACTTGGACAATCCTGACCAACAACTCAAAACAGAGTTCCTCACGGCCAGTGGGATTTTCATCTTTGGTTCTTGGAAGGAACATTTTTATCCTAGATGGGAAGTTTTCAATAAACTATGTATGTATAATTATACATCAACTTGAATGTATGATAGATATTAGGTAGATAGTTAATTGTATAATTATTTATGTCTTTTTTTTTTCAGGCATCCTTACTGTTGTTTTACCATAGAGCTTGAAAAAAGCAACACTCAATTCTTTCTCTCAAGGTGATTACTGTGTATGTAATCACATTGTTAGTTTGTGACAAATATATCAGCACCTCATATGTCAATAACACCAGGATATCCACTACCAGTTACTTGCCCTTCTTTTCTTCCTTTCATATTTAATCTTGTGGCCAATGAAATATGGATCCCAATGCATTAGATCAAGTCAAGCAATTTCCACCTTGGTTTGAGCTTATCCATGTCATTTGGAGACTTCAAGACAATGAGATATAAGAGATCCCAGAATGTACCTCAGGGTCCATCCCACCCAACTAACCTCATAAATTCTAGGAGTTACCACCAGAGAAGTTAGCCTCCCTTTGATTTCTTACTATTTCCAGTGTTTAGAATAGCTGCTTGCAGCTGAGCCAGCTAAAGACTTTTCTGATTAAGTCCTAGGCATCTTACTGTGGTCCCACTATGACAGCAAAGCAGCCTGAAAGGTCTTCTGTGGCACACCATGCATCTCCAGTGATTTATGTAATGCTACTTTGTTGATGATTAACCTGAATAAATCATGTTGGTATTTTCATCATTGGACGAGCTGCCCTTTATGTTCCTATCAGTTTTCAGGGCAGGAAGAAATTAGCTCAGTCCTCCCATTGATCTCACAAGGGAAACTGTACTTCACATCAGGGGTTCTACGGATAAACAATGAACTCTACAAATAACTTACCAGTTCAGTTTTAATCAATAAAGTTTCTGATGATGCACTATTCTAGAGTTCTGCTTAAATCACTACGAGTGTAACTGTTGTTTCTAAACCTTTTAATCTAATTGGAAAATCTTCCTTTATACTAGTAATAAACACTCACTAAACTGTCTGCACCTAATTGAGCCATAGTAATTTATGGGTGTTCCCCACTGTTCCTCGCCTCTTTAATCAGGCAGACTACTTTATGTCTTTAACTAATGAAACCTCAGCACCCACCCAGAAGATCTGATCAAATGTTTCTAGTGAGTAAATCTTCATTAGCACTGGAGGGTCCAAACCTGGTCTCCATCTTGACACTATTATTATCTCACAACTCTAGTCCTGTCACATGGCAAACACATCTCTTTCTGTTTCTTCCAATGACGCCTCCATCACCAGATCCATGCTAACAAGAGTCTATATACTCACCATAGGAATGGAAGCAAAGCTGGCTGTGGAAAATACACTCATGAGTCCAGCTTCTTCTGAAACTTTTCTGCTCCTTATCTTGCCAGGATATTAGCCCACCCAGTGTTCAAACTCTGGTAGACTACTGTAAGCTACTTACACAGAGGAAAGAATAATGCATCAGAAAGAATAATGGAAACAGGCAACCTTGGGGAGCAGGAAGAGGGGGACCCTCTAGAATGTACCAGAGACCTGGGAGGTAAGAGCTGCTCAGAACTCAGAGGGAGGGACCTTAGATGAAATGCCTAACAGTGGGAGGAGAGAACGCGTAGATTCCATCTCCAGTAGAGAGACAGGGCATCAAGTGGAGGGATGGGGTTGCCATCCCACAGTCAAAAACTGTGACTCAGAATTGTTCCTCTCTAAAAGAACTACAGGGACAAAACTGGAGAAGAGACTGAGGGAAGGAGGTTCATTGACCAGCTCAAATTGGGATCCATCTTAAGGGGAGGCTCCAAGGCTTGACACTATTACTGATGCTATGTTATGCTTACAGACAGGAGCCTAGCATGGCTGCCCTCTAAGAGGCACAATAAACAGCAGAAAGAGTCAGATGCAGGTACTTACACAGAAGCTGAGGACCCCTGTGGTTGAATTAGGGAAAAGCTGGAAGAAGCTGAGGGGGAGGGCAACCCATAGAGAGACCAGCAGTCTCAACTAACCTGGACCCCTGAGATCTCTCAGACACTGGACCACCAACCAGGCAGCATACACCAGCTCATATGAGGCCCCTGACATATATACAACAGAGGACTGCCAGGTCTGGCTTCAGTGAGAGAAGATGCAGGAGAGACTTGAGGCCCCAGGGAGTGAGGAGGTCTGGTGGGGTAGAGATGGGAGGGGTGGGGACATCCTCTTGGAGATGAGGAGGAGAAATGGGATGAGGAAAAGTTGGAGGGCAGACCAGAAGGAAGATAAGGACTGGACTGTAAAAATAAATAAATACATACATACATACATACATACATACATACATACATACATACATACATACATACAAACAATAACAAAAGAAAAAAAGAGAAAAGAATATTTTACCAACTGAGTCTTTATAGGAAAGTTTTCCTGGGGAGGACTCCATTGACTCTTTTAACATTAAGCTGATGGAACACTGACTTTTGCCTATTATTCTCAAAATCTGACAGAAGAAATTTATTTTCCAAGTTCTTTTATCCCATCTGCTTCATTTTATAGTGTGCCCTTATGATATCATTTATATAAACCCCCAAAGACATGCCAGCCAAATGACTTGGATACATGAAATTAATAAAAGAGACATATAAGCTAACAGAGGTCAAAAGACAAAGCAACTGTATCAGCCCCCCAAATTGGTTAAAATATTTGTTATCATACACTGTGTGCTGCTTATATAATTCCAGGCAGTGTTCTAAACATTTTACAAATGTTTATCTTTAGGACATCTCTAAGAGGCTGTTCCTATTGGAAAATGACATTTTTCAGAATAGATGACCAAGATACAGAAAGTTGAGTATCTCACAAGTGGCGATAAGTAGCTAACAAGAGACAGCACCAGCTTTTGAAGACAAACACTCAGGTTTTGTCGTTAATTGTTTTCTTCAATGCTGTGCTAACTCAGTGTGCAAACAGACCCATGAGTTGATTTTACGTCTTAGTACATAAGGCAGAAGTGTAGAAAATGATACCTCAGGATGTCTTAATGTTTAGTTATATAAATATGTCTTAACACTCATTTCATAGAACCCTAGTACTATGGTTTTTTATTTTGTTTTGTTTTTGTATCCTTAAAGGTTATGTATGTGTCAGAAGCTGGGCTTCCACATGTCATGGTGTTGGAACATGATGAAGACTTTTAAGAGGAAGAAACTAGTAAGAAGGCATTGGACTACTGGGGCCGTGACTTTGGAACGAGTCAATGCACTTCTCTTGGGCCTTTGTTAGGGCTCATGAGATAGATGTTTAAAAATCTGATCCTGGCCCAAGACAGAGTTGCCAGCTTCCTGTCATGCCTACGCACAAGGCCCAGCCATAACTGTCTATTATATAATGCGGCCAAAGAGGCTGTCTCCAGAAGCGAATAGATACTTGTGTGCTTCTCTTGAGTCTTAGAACTGTAAGCTACATAAAATATTTTTCTTCACAGAGTTGTCTTGATTCAGATATTAAGTTATAAAACTCACAAATTAATTAATAATCTCAGTATGTCACAATGATCATTCAAAAAAATGTCCTATGAATTTCAGAACTTTTATCCCTGCTACAATTCCTTTGAGCATTTACAAAACACACTAACATCTCCAAAAAGACGTACACAGAGACAAAATACAAGTTAGTGTAGCTAAGTGTTTTCAGACCCATTCGGCAGAACAGTGATGTTTCCTGGAAGATTCATTAAACTCTTCTGAAAATAGGTTTTATGGGAAATTCATTCTAGCATGGTGTTTGACATGGGTGTTTATAGAGCCACTAAATGATATATACAATATTTCTTTTATAAAATTCCTAAAAACAAGTGTCATACTTTTTATTGTTTGTCTGTGTTTCAGTTTTTAAAAATCTGAACATACGATGTGTTAAATATGGTCTCCAGGGAAGCTGAACTACGTATATTTATCCTGTGGTCTCTTCATAGCAAGAGCTGTCTGCTACACTTTAAAGATTGGAGATGATCAAATGTATATGTCAAAATTTCTGCCTCCTTGTTGATATTTGGGGAAATAGTTATTTGCACAGCCTTAAATCATATTTTTAAATGGGCATATAGTTTTTTCTAACACAATACAGCAATTTTTGATTTCATCATAAAAGTCAGTTCTTAATTATCAATGTGTAGATCATTAATTCTAGAGGTTTTCTTTTTCATATATGTATTTTTTCAATATTTATATATTCATATATATTCCAATATTTAATATATAACATAAAACATACAATATTATATTTCATATCATATATATATATATATATACACACACACACACACACATATTGTACTGGCTAGTTTTGTGTGTCAACTTGACACAAGCTGGAGTTATCACAGAGAAAGGAGTTTCAGTTGAGAAAATGCCTCCATGAGATCCAGCGGTAAGGCATTTTCTCAATTAGTGATCAAGGGGGGAGGGCCCCTTGTGAGTGGTACCATCTGTGGGCTGGTAGTCTTGGGTTCTATGAGAGAGCAAGCTGAGCAAGCCAGGGAAAGCAAGCAAGCCAGTAAGGAACATCCCTCCATGGCCTCTGCATCAGCTTCTGCTTCCTGCCCTGCCTGAGTCCCAGTCCTGACTTCCTTTGGTGATGAACAGCAGCATGGAAGTGTAAGCTCAATAAACCCTTTCTTCCCCAACTTGCATCTTGGTCATGATGTTTGTGCAGAAATAGAAACCCCGACTAAGACACAGACACAGACACAGACACACACACACACACACACACACGCACATATATATGCTTTTTTCATTTTGGGTCTGCACTTGCCTTTTAAAAACTTCCTTAAGTATTTCTACACAAAATTGGGAAGTTCTTCTATTTTCCTTTGGTTCATGAATATTGCTCAGTGGTTAAAAGGATAGGCAAGTGACTTTCTACCAGCATCTCTGACTCTCGGGCTATAAACTGGAGTAACAATAATGCTTGTCTACCTAGGTACTGTGAGGGTAAACTGAGTCAGGAGCTAGATAGGAATCTAGTACAGTGTGTGGCATTATCCATCAACTCACATATATTTCTATTGGCATAGCTTTTGATTTTAGTTGCTTAAAACTTTTTGCCTGCTATACTTCCTTCCCTGTCATTAGCCCCCACCTCTGACCCTTGGCCTCTGAACCTGCTTTGCCTAAGGTCCACTGGATAGGTAAGTAACTGAGACCCTTTCACATTCTTTCCAACTCCTGTCACCATCTCCACATGTGTAGGCCTAGCTTCAGACATGTGGTTTGCACCTATCTTTGCCTGATCCAATTAAGAAGGTTGTGTACTAGTTTTGATGACCAGTCTGGTGTCATGGCTCCTGCACTGGCTCAAGCTAAGGCATCAAACATCCAAAAAAAAGAATTGTAATGTCCAGGTCACATCACAAAACCAAAAACAATATGAAGGGCCAAGACAGTGTGCTTCCCATCCTTGGAGGACTGTTAAAACAGGTTGCTGAGGCTATCCCCTGGAGTTCTCGTTGAAAGGCACATTTCTAGTAACCTCCTACATTATGCTGAAACTGCCATTCTGAAGACTACTATTGAAAATTGCAAAATTGCTATTGTAACTAATTTGCAAATATCTACACAAAGATAAGCTTAAAGCAATCAAGTTGCATTGGGGACATTCTGCAGTGGAATTTATCAGATGCTTATATATGATAAAATCTTTATCAGAGTTATCTTCCGCTGTGAGTAAGTGGTTTGTTACAGGCTGTAAGATGTTTTCACTGGCTACACTGCTCTGGGTTGGTCTACCTCTCAATTGTGCTCTTTCCATGGGATATAAAGAGGCATCTGCTTGTCTCCTGTTGTTATGCCTTCTGTGCTGTGAATAATGAACATCTTGGAGACTGTCTTCTTTCTTCCATGTCTGTATGTGTGGTATCTAGGAGTTCTGTCCCTTAACCATTATCCAATATGAAGTCACACTCATGAGTCACTGTGGGCTCCTGAGTGCTCAGTCTAGACTCAAATCACTGAACAGTTCATCTTTTCACCATAGAGCAGATGGAAACAGCTAGGGTAAATGACAGACAGAGGGGAACAGACTTCATTATCCTCTTTGAATTATTATTGACCTGGGAAAAATAGGAAGGTCTCAAAATTTTCCCTGGTAGCTGAGAAAAACCTTCTTAATTAGAAGTAATGTCAAAAAGGTGGCCAGTTCCCCAAATTCTTGCTCACCTACCATCTGCTACTAATGAAGATTTGTCAATTAAGGAACGTTATTTCTGGTTAAAGAGTAAGTTCTGATTGCCTTCCTACTCCAGAGTTTTATTCCCTTGGTACCCTTTGATGACCTTAATTGAAGCTTGCGTGTGAATCATATCTTCTGCTATATACCTCTGCCTGGTTAATACGCAGAAGTCATCTTAATACCAGAATTGCCCTATGGTAAGCATCTAATGTTCAAAAACACAATTAGCCTCCCCCATTTTCTGTGGCTACTTATCATATTTCATGTGAATTCCTCTGAGTGTGATGTTGAAATCAGTCATAAACTTAATTTCCTTGAAATGGAGCTTGTCAATTAGTGTGATCTTCATCTTTGGTAAATTTGCTGATGTAGTGGAAAGGTAAGTCTTTCTTCAAAGTCACATGGATGGAGATTTCTGTGATCCTGATGTATTGGTATCAGTTGTTTCCTTCTGAAGTCATACAAGGACATTTAAGAATTGTTTTTTCCAGTAGAACACATTTGCTCTGTGTTTTGGGCAGTGCTGACATGAAAGAGAAAACAGAGTAGCATTATTTTGAAAGTAATTGAATACCACTGAGTCCCTATATAGAGAAGAAGGGATGCTTACCTCCCCCATGCTAGGTAAAAATGATGACGTCATACCTTTGTTGTTTTAGCATTAGGACAAAGAAGTTCATCTCACCGTACGGATCTGAAAAAGTACAAAATAACCCATCTAAGTACATTTCTACAAGTGATATGTGGGATTCAGAGAAGTTCCCACATGTCTGACTTTATAAAATCTATTTATATCCAGCATCTGTTTGATATTGTTTCAATAATTACTTTTGTAAAAGCTAGAGAAGCAGATCTTGATAATTTTCTACTTTATCACAAAAATTTAAAAAATGCAACAAAATAAGGAACTAACTATTCTTCATGAAGGAGTTTTCAGGAGAAAAACCATATGTTGTTCTTTTTAAGGAAAATTATAGATCCCCCAAAATATAAATGTTTATCTTTAAATCTGGTATCAACTACAAAACAACTAAACACAAGGAATAGCAATGTGAACACAGTTAATTGGGATCATGCATGTAGTCACAGAAACTGGCACAAATGGCATGGAAGTGCCCACATGAATAAGCATGATGGGACAATAAATTAACACACTTAAAAAATTCCCCCAGGGATTGAAGCCATTAAGATTAGAATTAGTGCTTCAAAGTCATCAGGTTCAGTGGTTCCTAGCCTGAAGTTTTTATTATTAGATGTGAAGTTCAAATGTATATGCCATAGCCCCATGTTCGAAACTCTTAATTATCATGGCTTTTCAACAGGTATCTGGTATGTATATATTTTTATATTGCATAAGTCAGTCTTGATGATCCTATATCACATCCCAGAGCTGCCATAATACATTGCATAATGATCAACTTAACATACACAAAACAATTATTCTTGCACAATTCTAAATCATAGAAATCCAAAACCAATGGATTGACAGCCTCACTCCCTTGAAAGCCTCTTGGCAAAGCTCTCCCACTCACCTTCCGAAAGCCCCTCCTGTTTCTGAAGTGGCTGCCAACACTTAGCCTTCCCAACTTTTCTTTGCTGTAGTTGTCAGGTAGTCATCTTACCCATGTGTCTGATAGTACTAATTTAGAATATAGAATTGAAGCAATTGAATAAGTTCTCTATGTGTAAGAAGCTATCCCCCAATTTAAATATTTGTTTTCCAGTGATATCTGAGGATCAAGAAGTAGAAGCAACATCATTGAGAGTCTGAAGCTCTGGCTCTCTGTGGAAGTTGTGTGATCTTAGGTAGAGAGAAAAGAGTTATTACTAAGGCTGAAGTCACAGACCGAATTGGCAACCAAATTTTTGGATCTACTCTTTTGTCTTCTAGACCTGCTCTGGTACAATGTTGGTCTATGTACAAATGCTAGGGATTTTGGATCAGTAGGGGTCATTTGGAAACTAGCTACCGTAATAGGGGGCAGCAGTTCTGACAACAGAGCTAAGAGACTAAACATCAAGCTGTGATCCAAGAGTAGTCCTAACTTTAGAACTGAGTGAAAATGCCTTCTCTCAATCTCATTTCAAATGTACTGAATCAGGGATATATTTTAATATGATTTTATGTGTGTGTGTGTGTGTGTGTGTGTGTGTGTGTGTGTGTGTGTGTGTGTAAAGAAATAAAGGCTAGAACAAATTACTCACCTGAACATACTGTCCTTTGCAATCTAAACAAATTGTCATTCCTTGAAATCTGTTATGGGATGGAGTATATCACACATGAAGAAACCATCACTTTTGGTGTGACCACACTACATTCCTGTAATTGTAACAATATTTATGCCCTTTGGACATATTATTAATAACAGTATTTATACCAATATATGTTACTGAAATTTTTGAAAATTTTTTTGAAACATGAAAAGATGTTTAAGTAGTGAACACATGCTCTTCAGTAAGAATTTAAGACATGGGTTGCATATTTGAAAGTTCACACACAAATCATAATGCTGTTTTCAAAACAGTACCATGCATTTCTAGACTCTACTTCTAAAGGGGAGTTCATCACCTTACCAAGTAACTTGAAGTTGGTCATCACTGCATCTAATTGGAAGTACAAGAAAGTACAAACCAAAATCAAATGCATGGTAAATTAATTCATACATGCAGCTTTATAGTAAAAGAGGAATAAATATTCCTGAGTTAATACATGCTATAATGCAATATTGTACTATTTTTCGTGTTTTAATTCCTGCCCTGTGTGAGTTCCAGTCCTGACTTCCTTTGGTGATGAACAGCGGTGTGGAACATTGCAAGGAGATCAACTGTGTCCCTAAGGCTATAAAATAATGCTGGCTATATTTTGAAATTTAGGTTCTTACCAGTCAATTATGACAAACTTACCCAGGGGTCTCTTATTCTCTTATTTTGTCCCTTGCCCCTATAGAGAATGAATATTCTATAGTGATTGCTCCAAACCTTGGTGGCATTCAAGGTCTTAGGACATTTTTCATTTCATTAAGTCAGAAGCTTTGATGTACTGGGCACGTGATCGATGATGGAGCATTATTAACAGTTGTCCTTAAATAAAACACAGCAAAGAGGGAGGGAAAATAGTCAACAGGTATTCATAGTAGAGGCTGGTGAAACCACATACGTAAATACTGGCTCTTAAGCAGCACAAAGATGGCATCATCACCTAGACTGGGGCCATCATCCTAGACTGAGGCTTTCAGCCAGATGGAGTCTATCACCTAGCCTGAGGTCATCACCTTCCCTGGAGCCATTGTCTCACCTAGCCTAGCCAGAGCCAGGTGAGGCAGCAAAGAAATCTTCCAGGAGCAGATAAGCAGCAGTTGGATTTGACTGCCAGAATTATCCTATTGTAAGGTCTCAAGTCCCAAGTACCAAATCCAACACATGTCAGAAGATTCCCAGGAAGCCTAGATGCACCTGGGTGTCTTTACTGGTAATAACCCCAAAACAATCAAATGGTGAGTATTTCCTCTCTGAGCAATGGAGCAGGGATCCAGCCTAAAGTCAGCAGGTATTAGCAGGATGTTCTTCCGTCTGGTTATTGTATGAGATTGCTTGAATGCATCAGTTCTTCCTGGCTTGTTCTACTGCTGTGTGGTATGGCACTATCTTACTTCCATGTCTCCTGGAACAGCCACTATCCCCAGTTCATGTATACAGAACAGAGCAGATAGGGGTCAGATTCTTACTCTTCCACAGCAGAAGAAAGGAGGGTGTTGTCAGAAAGAACTGCAAGGACAGAGCTTAGGTGACAAGGATGGCCTGCTCTACAGAGACTGAAATTTAAATGGTCATTGAGGGGGAAGGGCTGAAACCGGGAGGGAGGAGCAGGGGCTTCCCTCTTAGGTTCCAGATGTCACACAGGGAGTTCACACTTTTATTTCTCTTGGGGCATTAGAGAGCTAGTGAAGAGTGGTAAGCAGGGAAGCATGTCACTGAATGCTTCACTTTCATTCTAAGAAATACTGCTCAAGTGACAATGTCACAAGTGGACTTAAAGAGGCAAGACAGGAGTCTTAGAAACCACTTAGGGAATTGTTACCTTAGTGGTCTACAAAATAACGATGGCATAATTCAGGGTGTAATGCTGGGGCGCAGAAGAACGGGCAGACTCCAGATGAACAGGTAGCACTTAGTGGTTAATTGGACATGAGACATGACAGAGGATAATTATGCCCTTTTCTCCTTTCTCATTCATCACAGGGCATTTTTCTAACAATGTACGATCCCCTCCAGCATTTTCTACTCCTTCATGAAAAGCGTGCATTTTTCAATTACCTTGTTAAAGCCTGAAAATGTTCATCCATTATGCTGTTTCATTTTTTTATCGTCAGTTCCTAAGATAGTAAAAATAAAATGTATATCTGAGAAAGGATCACATCACTTTCCCGCACACATTCTGAACATAAAACCCAGGCATAGATAGCTTAATGCAAGAAGCAATTCCCATCTATTGTGATGGGGTGTCACATGCTTACCTCAATGGAACTGTGACGAAAAGAAATACAAGACTAGAGATGTTTCAAATTATATTCTGCTTGGCCCTACACTAAACAGTATTATTTTCCTATATGAATATCTATTGTTAATTTCTTTGAAATTAAATGCATACTCCCTTCTTTAATAATTATATCATACGAAATAACTTATTTTTATGATTCTAATATATTTTTATACACTTAAGCCATTATTGTAAATATCAATGACAAATTGCCCTTCAACTCACTCTATAATCAGTAATGACTTGATCCATTAAGCAAAGCAAAGGAAGAGGGAGATTAAGTTTCCTTAAGAAATGAATAATGGAGTATACAAAATAGCTTAGCTTTGGGGGCTTTTTTGATTTAGCTGGTATGCTCAGAACTTGACAGGGATGGTGTGTATGCTGAAGGGGAGAGTGGCACTTTCACCAGGGATGGTAGGGAACAGTAGTGCAAAGGCTGAAGCCAGCCATGCCTGGACCATCCCAGGAATAATGCAGAGGTTAAGTAAGGCTAGAAATGAGAAAGAGGCAAACCAGATAAGGCCTGAGAGGTGATTACTGCAGTGGTTTGAAAACATGCCTCTAAAGGAATTTCAAACTCTTCCCGTTGGGGAAGAACTTGCTAGATCTGTGACTTCTATATAGGCCTCTCTAGTAGTTTTATGTCAACGTGGCTCTATTCCAACGTGCAGGGCTCTCTGTCCATTCTACTTTCTGCCTCCTGAGACTTTTCTTCTAGAACACAGCTTCCAAGTGGAGTGGGAAGAAGAGTACAGATGGAGGAGTTACCTCAGAGCCTTCTGACAGCTGGCAGCAATCTTCCTGCTAGTCATGGTATCTCCACCTCTCCCCCAACCCCCACCACCAAGATTCTAAATGTGTCACAGGACCTATGAAAGAACAACCTGCTGGTCACATCAAACCCAGAGCCCTGCAGCCTGGCAAGATAGATGATGATTGTCATCTTCCTCCAGGCTTTTTAGGGTGAGCAGTTGTTACACAGCAATATGAAAATGTCAAAGCAAAAGTCAGCAACCACACTCAGCAACAACCTTTAGGGAGTGTGAGTGTGAACTGCAGATAGTTTTTCTTGCATTTGGGTTTTTGAAAGAATCATAAAAAGAAAGGTTAAAGTGTAGCAAGAAAGGCAACTGAAAGACTGATGGAATTGAATCACAAGCTAACAGCGGTTCAGACCAAGCCGATTGCCTAAGTCTATCAGGACATATTTTAAGGAAGACTTTATGTGTAGACTGAAGGATTTTCCAAGGGAGTTGAGGTGAGAAAAGTCTCAGTCCATGTACAGATGCTTTTTCCCTGGAGCAAACCTCACATATAAACATCTGCTTAGCTGAGACTGTGTACTCACATTTCCAGCTTCTGTTAGTCTTTTGTGAGCACATCTAAAGGAAGCTTTGCTGTTCAGCCAGGAGTTTTCTGTGCATTCTCACTGCTTCTATGGAGTGTAATTGACCTGGCCACTGGAGAGCGCTTGCATAGCTGTTAGATGTCCAGAAGCAAGTCCTCCTGATTCCCTCTTTGTTTAAAGTAAGATGGATTACAATTAGAGACAGAGCAGACTGGGTGCTATCTGGAGCCCACTTATATGATTTCCCTCAGTATCCATCACCTAGAGGAGAATTTCCTTACGTGGCTTCTGTTCCTATAGTAATATTGGGCAAATGGTGTTATAGCAGATCATTTTGTTTAGTAGAAAAGAAATACATAATTAAGGCCTCTGGGAAGTTTTATATACTTGGTAGGAGATTCTGCATTTTCTATATTCTTGTAAAAATGTAGAGTGCTAAGGCATTGGTGTGCCGTCTATTTTGACCAAAAATAGAGGGGAAAAAAGCCACCTAAGGGCAAGAGCTTAGGAGATTAAAAAATGATATTGGGATGAACACATAAATAATACACAATGACAGAGGAAGGAAGGAAGGTTTGATTTGAGGTATAAGTATGTTTAGGCACAAGGAGCTAATCAAATTATGACCTGTCATCAAAAGATTAATAACTAAGCCTTTTGAGGCCAACTGCTCGAAAGCAGTCCTCTGACACTGAAGGACAAGCATGAGACTTGAGAAATTGTCCTGTCAAACCAGAGCTCAACTTGTCCCATTCACCATGATTACCAAATCATTTCCACAATTATTCACAAAACTTTAAAAACTCAATTTCCCAACCAAGAAAACTACCAGCCTGCTAAGTAATTGCTTAATTTTTCTAGGTGAGATCTCAGAATTCAACCCCTAGTGCACCAAATGAGAAGCTCCGCCACATTTGGCATCTGTCACCATTAATCACAGACAACAGGAACGTAATCATTTGCTTTCACTTTGCAGCTAAAAAGTGCCTAAATTAAAATTTCTATAATACCACATGTAAGAGAGAAATTTTGGTGTTCTGTTGGCATAACTGATGGGTTGTGAGGAACAGCATTACAGAGGGGGAGGGGTATATGAAAGGAAGCTTGAAAATATGGTGGGGTCTTCATCAGGAAGCCCAAAGAACCTTTAGAAATTATAACCTAATTAGGCCCCTAGGCAGAGAATGCCTCTCTGAATGCAGGTACTCGTCTATCATATTCTGAAATACCATTTTCTTCTCTTCTTTATCCAAATGTGTATGTGGAGAATAAGCTTTGTAATCTTTGTCAATTAAGACAAATAGGAAACACCATATGGTAAGAGAATTATTAGAATTCTGAACCTTCACAACTCACAACTTGTCTTATCAGTTCCCCTAGGAATAACACTTCTTTTTTAATATCCTTTAAAAAAAAAAACTCTCCCTAGTTGTCTGTTTGAGGTTAGCTCATTCTAGGCATGTATTGGCAGTGCAAGTGGGGTAATTGATTGATTCACACAATGTCCAGATTCTTTGGCCCTCATGACAATCTGGCTCTATTGCACAGGACTTCTCCATGGTACATTCCTCTGTCCCCTCATCTTTTCATTTCTCTGTCTCAATCTATTCATCCATCCACCCCCCACCCATTCACTGAGAGGCATTTTCACCAACATAATATTTTTATTATTTATTTGGAAATGTTATACAGGGCACCCTGATTACACTCAGTTCCCATTCTTTCACCCTTGTGCAGCTCCCCCCTCCCAGAAAAAAAAAAAAAAACCGAAAAAAAAAAAAGAACAAAAAACCATATGCCAAGTCCAATTTGTCTTGCCCAAATAGTCGTTGGAGCATGATCAAACTCCCGTGGCCAACCCTTAAAAATAACTGAGCACTTCCCCACCTCTTCTACCCCCCACCAGAAGCCCTCAACTGTGAAGAGCTACACTTTAGCATCTCTGTCACAACTTTTAAGGACCCACTTTAATAGCTTCCTGTACAAGGTGGAGTCGGGTAGGAAAAGGTTGTCATGGAACCCTACAGTGTCCATGACACTGGAATATTCTCAATTTTTGAGTCTGTAGACATTGATGCAGCTACAAAAGAAGCCTCCTTTCCCCTAATAACAGTGCAGATTGTGAACTTCCGCATGGTTTCAGGCAGCAGTCCAGACCACAGACATCAATATGGCCTCCTCTGCCATCGTTTCCTCAACTCCATAAAAGCATTTTCAACAGCGTCTTTCCATAGAGAAGCCGTTTTAAATTGTTCCAGAAATACTGTGCTCTCTCTATATTATCTTCTATAATCTATATGTATTTCTATCAATCATTTATTTGTTATCTATATACCTATCTATATATCATCTATATGTCTATCAGTTATCTATCATTTATCTACAGTCAGTCAATATACAATACAATATTGTAAGCCATGTATTTTTGGGTTGTAAATAATTCATCTCTCTATCCATACTTATCTATCATCTATCTTTCTATCTATCTATCACCTATTTATTATGTATATATGTATTATCATCTATCATCTATCATCTATCTATCTAGCATATATCAATTATCTATATCTATTAATCACCTATCAATCTTCTATCTATCATCTTTCTGTATCTATCCATCACCTATCAACCATCTATCTATCACCTATCAGCCATATATATATATATATATATATATATATGTCATTATTATCTATCCATCACCTATCAATCATCTATCTACCTATCTATCTACCATCTATTACTTATCAACCATCTATCACCTATCAACTATCTATCTATCTATCATCTATCCATCACTTATCAATTATCTATCTATCTCTCATTCATCTGTGTATCTATAATCTTTTCCTCATCACACACTGACTTTTGTGAGAGGCACTGTGTTTCACTGCTGGCTGGGAGAGAGCATTACATAGCTTTTGACTGTGACTGTCAGGCAGCTGTTAGCATGGATGTCCCATGATAGCACAAGACACTGTCTTCTATGTACTCTTACAAGTCACATTTTATTCCATTATAATGGATATATACGACTACTTCAGGTAGTTGGTATAACTGTGAGATTTATTTTATTTTATTTTATTTTTCCTCTTCTTTCAACCCAACTGAACAAATTTTGCAAAACAATTTCCAACAAAAGTAGTATGGTAACTCCAAAGAGAAATTAAAAGGCCAGAACTAGTCCTTCATGAATACCTTTTTGGAC
This sequence comes from Uromys caudimaculatus, assembly GCA_028551405.1. Lineage (NCBI taxonomy): Eukaryota > Metazoa > Chordata > Mammalia > Rodentia > Muridae > Uromys > Uromys caudimaculatus. The sequence goes on from CM052704.1 coordinate 109,213,803, forward strand.
ATTCATGAAGTTATATAAAACAAGTCTTTTGTGTTTTTGAAAAAAAGAAAAGCAGTTATAACTGGTATATCAATTACTTTTGTTAACTCTATTGTATAGTGTGCAGAAATGTATTATAAAGTAACAATATATTATATAGTGTAGTATATAGAAACTCAAACATATGAAAATCATTTAGAATTGTGAAAACAGGGAAACTCAACATTTATAACAGTAGGGAGATGGAACCTAAAGAAATTACCATCAGTAGATAGACATGACCCCCATTTGAGGCATGGGGCCACCCACCGATCTTCAAAATTTTTGACCCAGAATTGTTCCTTTCTAAAGGAAATGTAGGGCAAAAATGGAGCAGAAACTGAAGGAAAGGCCATCCAGAAACTGTCACAATTTGAGATCCATCCCATACACAGACATCAAACCCTGACACTATTACTGATGCCATGTTGTCCAGACAGGAGCCTAGCATGGTTGTCCTTTGAGAGGCTCTATCAGCAGCTGACTGAGACAGATTCACATACTTACAGCCAACCATTGGACTGAGGTAGGAAACCCCTATGGAAGAGTTAGGGGAAGAACTGAAGAAGCACAAGGTGATTACAATTCCATAGGACAAATAAGAGCATCAACTAAGCGGAACTCCTCAGAGCTCCAGAGACTAAGCTACCAACCAAAGAATATTCATGGGCTGGTCCGTGGCCCCCAGTACATATGTAGCAGAGGACTGCCTTATTTGGCCTCAGTGGGAAAGAATGTGCTTTATCCTGTAGAAACTTGATGCCCCAGGGAAGGGGGTGAGGTAGGAGTGGGTGGGAGGAGAAGCCAAGGGGAGGACAGATGGGGTGAAGAACTTGTGGAGGGAGGACCAGGAAGGGGGGCAACTTTTGGAATATAAATAAAAAAATAAATTAATAAAAACTATTTATAACAAGTAAATGCTTAAACATTAAAATATGTTATATATTCTTCAATATATTTTATGAAAATCTTTAAAGTCACAGAAAAATTCTTATAAGCTAATTCAAGTTGAATTTATCAATATGGGTCTCTATTTGTAACAGTGATGTAAAATGTGCACGGATTTTAAGAACTTTTGATTACGAGCAAAATTATCATTAATGGTTTTCATCTTTTGACTAATAGTAGTGTGAATGATTTTATTCGTTATGCTATGTTTGTTAAAATAACCTTTATATCATACATATCTAACTGCAAATAAAATTAGGCTACAAATGAACGCCAAAGAAAACAGCCTTAAGTCTCCAGTCCCCATGTGGCAAGTGTGTTGGACCTTGAGCTATATGCTTTCTTTTCTGATGCTGTATTTTATAAAAGAAGATGACAATATGCCATACTATTGGATTATAAATAGCAAAGTGTTAGATTTGTTATAAAGCTCTTGTATTTTAATGGTTTGCTTTGTAATTTATTTTATTTTATTTTATTTACATTCCAGTCATTGGTCCCTCCCAGTCTCGGTTCCCCCCTCCCCAGTTTCTCATCCCATTCCTCCTCCCACTTGGCTCCGAGATAGTGTTCCTCTCCATGGGGCCTCAAGTCTCATAAAGATTAAGCCCATCCTCTCCCACTGAGGCCTGACCAGGAAAACCTCTGCTATATTTGTGCCAGGGGCCTAGGACCAGCCCATCTATGCTCCTGGTTGGTGACTTAGTCTCTGGGAGCTCCCTGGGGGTCTGAGTAAGCTGAGACTGCAGGTCTTCCTATGGTGTCACTCTCCCCTTCGGCTTCTTCAATCCTTCCCCTCATTCAACCATAGGGATCCCTGACTTCAATGGTTGGGTTTAAGTATCTGCTTCTGTCTCAGTCAGCTGCTGGTAGGGCCTCTCAGAGGACAGCCATGCTAGGCTCCTTTCTGCAAGCATAGCATAGCATCAGTTATTGTGTCAGGTTTTGGTGTCCTCCCATGAAATGGATCCCAAGTTGGGCTGGTCATTGGACCACCTTTCCTTCAGTCTCCATTTTTGTCTCTGCAGTTCTTTTAGGCAGGAACAATTCTGGGTCAGGCATTTTGACTGTGGGTTAGTAGCCCTGTCCCTCCATTTGAGGCCCTGTCTATCAACTGGAGGTGAACTCTTTGAGTTCCCTCTCACCAATGTTGGGTATTTTGTCTAAGGTCACCCCCCACTGAGTCCTTAACGCCACTTACATCCTGGGTCTTCTTCCATTTGCCTGAATAGGAAATTTCATTACAGCGGAACAGGATCCCAGTGCCCCTGCAAACCAAGTACTTGATTCTCCTTTTCTACTTTAACAGATTTCTCTGGATATACATGGTTTTCAACTGTTCTCTATAATGTTGGAAATTCAATGCTTTGTATTGGTGTGTGTGTGTGTGTGTGTGTGTGTGTGTGTGTAGCAATAAGGCAATTCTGACCCATAAATAGCTTCCTATTTACTTTGCCATCCAGTCTTTGAATAGGCACCAGGATGTGGCAAAACAGGAGGCAAGGGTACAGTCATCTGATAGGCTATCCCAGCCTTCAAGATTTACCGCATATTAGAGGTTCTGATTAGCTGCCTCATGCTTTCTGATTACATTCTTCATAGTCTCTACTTTATGAAGACTACAAAACTTATTGCAAACCCATATAGTTTTATCATAGAAATGGGATACAAATTAGAACCAGCCAAGAGAAGAAATGTAGGGGCAAGTTTAGGAGAGGTTCAGGTGCAATGTTTTCGTTGTACCCAGAGACATCTTCACATTTCATATCAATTGCGAGCTCTTTTAATTTCTGAGGTTATATCTACATATGACCAATTTCACACACACACACACAAACACACACACACACACACACACACACACACACACACACACACACACACACACACAGTGGAAATGTTCTGAGACAAAAAGCTAGACTCAGTCATCATTCAAATACCACAGGCTGCCCATGTGGCCCCTATGCTCACAATAGTTACGTTAGTCTAGACCTGAGCAAAACTCATCTAACACAAGGCCATTGTACTGAATATTACACATAACTTACTAAATGCTGTATTGAAGAAGAAACAGAAGGCTTGTATGATTATACATTCATATGACTATATGTTGAAATATCATAATTTAAAAGTGTAGAAATTAGAGACTTGGGATTGACGGTCAGAGTAGTTCATTCAAGCTTCAGTAGACAGACCTTTTTGAGACTTCATTTTGCAGGCCATGACTGACTGAAATATTGGCCAGAGTTGAGTCTAATCCCTAGCCACGTCTTACCTTCCAAAAGTAGGACCCACTTGGTCAAAATCTTGACCTTTAATCATATGGGGTGATTTTATGAGATGGGCCTCTCCTGTCTTAAGTAATTTTATTGGCATAAATTATTTGATGTCATTTTATAGTTTATATTGATCCTGTTAGTACAACGTGTCCAATGTAGTTGAGGGGTCGATAATGGATCGCAAATGAGTTATCTATTATTCATTACATTTCGTGAGTTTTCAGGTTATCCTATGATTGGGTGAGTATCCCCCTGTATTCCATGTTCTGACAATTTCCTAGACCTTATCACTAGCAGCATGTTGTAGAACTCCCTGGAGATGGGTCCCAGACATAGGTACTTAATACATCAGGGTCATCCCCTGGAAGAGATCATGTTACCTTTGTTTTTTTCACTTTTCTTTGTTGCTGGTTCACAAGATTTGTGAGTTACTCCATACACATTCCTTCTGTTGTTTTTCTTTCCTCACCATGGGCCCCAAATAACACAACCTTCAATCAAAGCTTTACAGTTGTCAGAAAAAAATAGCCTGTTTTAATTGTAGTTAATTGTCACATATATTTCATTATAGTAATAGGGAGCTAATACAATCGTATTTAAGGTGCAAGTTAGACAAATTCTTAACCATGCAATAACAAATATTTAAATTTAAGAAATTTCTTATTGAGAGAAGAAAATGTAGATCCCTTTCTCTTCATACATCTCAAAACCATGTAAGAAAAACACTGGGCAGCTAGAGTTTAAAAGTCCATGATCTCTATTCTCTAATTATTATTAAAATGGAGAAAGTACAATAAAGAGCAAACTGTTCATTCTTTAGGTTTCCCTTTGAAACAAAAGAAGAATTTTTTTTTATCTGTGCCACAGTATTGCAAATAACAATGCCATGAATAAAATATTTTGTTGTTTGATTTTGAATCTTAGAGAAATAGAAGTTGAGTCAGTAAGATGGCTCAGGGGATGAAGGGGTTCACTGCGGAAACTGATGACCGAAGTTCAATCTCGGAATCCTTGTAAAGGTGGGAAGAGGGCAAGAAGCCCACAGAGTCCTCCGCACCCATGCCATGCCCAACGCACCCACATGCACACCACACACGGGGAGTAATGGTGATAATAAATTATATTCTTAAAAAGAAAAAAATAGAAGCCAGTATAAATTGTTTGTGGATCAAAGAAAGAACTTTATATAAGAACTAAATCTATAACATTGCTGTGGAAAAAAAGATTTTTAACCATTATGATTCTGGGTTTTGCAATAGTTTTCAAATGTGGCACCAAAAATTTTACAATAGAGGCAATGTTTTATGTATCAAAAGAGCACATTGAAAGAGAAAATAAAAGACAACTCACAATGACAGGAAATTATTTTAAATAATTTATTTCATGTGAGTCACATGCTAATAATAGGCAAAATTAACAAAGTGAAACAAACTGATTTTCAGAAAGAAGAAAAGACTTGGATAGAAATTTCCCCCAAGAAGATAGGCCAGCCAATAAGAAACACATAGAAAGACACTAAATGCTCCCAGTTATCCTAGTCTCTTAGGCTACTTTAACAAGATACGTTAGACTAGAAATGAACGTAATAGGCAGATGGAAATGAATTGAGTATGAGCAAGGATGTGGAAAAATTAAAATATGTTCTGCTGGTAGTAATGGAGAGTGTTGCAGCTGTCATCAAAAACAGTTCCTGGGAAAATTAAGCATAGAATTTATCACATAATCTAGAAGTCGCTAATTCTAAACAAAATTATAAAAGCTTACTCCCATCAAATAAATATGGAAAGTATGCTATGTACATACTGGAAAGAATATTATTGTCTCATAAAGAAAGGTGAAATCCTGTTGCTTTAGTTACTTTCCTAGTGATATGATAAAATACCAAGACCATGGCAAGTAACAGATGGAAGCCTTCTTTTGTCTTACAGTGCCTGAGGTATAGACTCCATCATAGTGGAGACAGGGTGGTGTCAAGTGGAAGGCAGGGCCACAGATACTGAGCGCAAACTTTAAATGACAAGAAAGATCAGGGACTTTTAAAACTCTAGCTGCCCAGTTTTACTTACATGGTTTCTAGATTCATGAAGAGAAACAGAAGGATCTATAATTTCTTCTATCCATAAAAAAATGTGTAAGCTTGAATACATTACTTACTTACTATTGCATAATTAAGAATTTGTCTGACTTTCTCTGGAAATAGCCAATGAGCCATCTCTCTAGCAATGAGCAATCTTTTATATTAAGTAGAAGAAAAGTTTGATAGAAAGGTTACATTCCTTACTCTAGGCCAATTTGATCAATTCTTAATCAAGATTATCAAATATAAATAATAATATTCTTTTGGAACAATGTTTCCCAGAGTTTGAAGATTTTTCTGGTTCCCTATAGCTGTTTGTAATTTATGTTGCTATTTATATCTTATTTAAGAATCATATGATAGATGGAACAATGACTTCCTAAGGTACCCTCTCCCTTATCCCCAAACCTGTGACTTTAGTATATAATCAGCTGCCAAAAGGAATTTGCTTATGTGAAGAAGGGCACCATCTTTGAAATGGGAGCTTATCCTGTGGATGTGTGGTCCAGTCACATCACCCCGACAAACTGAGGAATTTCTCTGTCTAGAGTCAGAGAGATTCAGTGAATGAGAAAAGTTGGAGAGAGATGAAGAAGGTAAATTTGAAATATGAGAAGCCTTCAAGGCACTGTTTCTGGCTTTGGAGTTGGAGAAAGAGGCAATGAGCCAAAGAATGCTGTCAGCAACTAGAAGCTGAAAATTACATCTAACGGCTACAGGGAAAGAGGATACTAGAGCCAACCCCATAGCACTGGGCTCTGTTGATAGATGGGACACTGAGTGAGCCAAGGGATGAATTTCCCCCTAATATCCCAATAAAAGCAGGCCCAGGATACATTGGTCTTAACCTTATAAACTGAGGACAAAACAACTCCTAGAGCTAGCAGACTGTTTACCCATGCATACATAAGTTAATAATGTTTACCCATCCATCAGCTAATGTAATTATGTTGTAAGAAGCTAGTCTTGTGCTCTGCTATGACCATGTGAGAAACTGGACATGAGGCATCAAGTAACTGTGCACTGCTTGTCACTATATCTTGCTAAATTTGTTCTGAATGTTCTTCACAACTTTACAACGGCCAAAGGTTTGTAATAGTAATTTACTAACACTTTTACTCTTCCTTCCAGATGATTCTCTGACATTTAATAGTTTATGTAACTAGGCAACCTGGCTCCCAAGTCTCTGAAATTCAGTCATTTTTCCCTGGGTATGTCTTGACTTTTTATAAAGGGCACCCAAGAAAATCAAGGCACACAAGGAAAACAAAAGAATATTGTTATTTTTTTCCCCCACGAGTAAGCAAAATCTCAATTCAAACATTTCATCTTGATGCTGAATAGTAATGACTCAGGAGATGATTCTCATTTTCTGAATTAACATACTTGAACTTGAGAAGAATGAAAACTCCTGTCCACTTGGCAGGACTGTCTCTGAGTTCCAATCCCTTCTGGATTTGTTTCAAAACCCATAGCTGCAACAGCTGAGGAAACACTAGCTGGGCAGAGTAGTTCTCCCGAGGAAACAGAAGTGTATTCTTCATGTCTCCCCTTCTGGAATATTCTGACCAGCATTTTTTTCCCATCCAGGGTTTTATATTACTTCTTCCCAAATTGTCCCAACACTAGTAGTTAAAATAACACATCATTATGATCTCACAGTCTACATAGATCAGGAGTCCTAACAGCTTGAATGGCTCTCCAGATACATTCTCGCTGGATGAGAGCCAGAGAGAGTTGTGTAGCATTTTCATTGGAAGGCTCACATGGCAGGATACTCACATTCAGGCCACTGCAAAATATAGCTCTTTATGTCTGTATGCAGTGAAGGCTTTGATGCGATCTGGCTGTCACGCTGAACTGGAAGCTGTAGGCTGTCAGTAGCAACTTGCAATGAGGGTGAGTATTCTCAACACCTCACTTTTTGCAGCCTTCATCGTCCAACGAGAATAAATCAGCCAGCTTATGCAAGGGTAGCCGTCAGAGGAGTGACTTTTCTCAAGTAGTAGAGACAAGTCATTTTCACCCCACTTCTGCGGAGAGGATTCTGGGAGGGTATGAACATCATCAGTCAAGATATTTACAGTGAAACTCCAGCCAGCCACTGTTGGGGAATCTACAGAAAGATCACGTGACTTCACATAGCTTCTCAATTCTTTGAAAAATGAAGAGATAACTAGGTCTCTTTCAAAGAATGAGTATGCTCATGTAAAGGCAAATGTAGCTAATGTTAGCTTGGAGCACAGGGAGAAACTGTTTACAGAGACAAAATCAATTGCCAGAACAGATGTGGGTGTTTTTGCAAACAACTGCAACCTAGGGAGATAAGTATGATATGCTAAAATATGACCAAAACACTATTGATTAGGCAATATATATATATATATATATATATATGCAGTTAATTGATATAAAATTTGGGTTGTACACAAACATGTGCCTTAAAATTAGCTTTGTACTTCAACAAAGTCTATGAGGTAAATGAGTTCACAAGACATATGAAAACCATAGTAGTTAGAAAAATCGGACCATTCACTGACCATTGACTTACGTATTTAAGGATTTAACACAATTTCATATACCAAGCATCACTGAAAGGGGAAATCAATGAAAAACAAAAGTAAATGTGCTTAGATGTTCAATTATATTGTATATCTGTTAAATAAAATATTTAAAAAACCCATATTTAAATCAAGTTTAGATAAGAAAATGTTTTATCGTGAACTTTAATTTTGTTATTTTAAAAAAAAATTTTGGTATTTCCTAAAATAGAAATTCATGAAATTTAAATTTTAAACATTATATTAACTAATAAATAATACCTTAAAATAATCATGACACTTTCTTAATGTAGCACACATCACATATGCTTGGCACTGTTACAATACAGAGACCAGAGGTAGCATACATGCTTTTGTCTGGTATTCTATTTTTAACTCTTGAATGTAAACAAAAACTATAAAAATGAATCTTTATGTCTCCAATTTTATTACCCCCTTACAAAATATGTTATATGTATTCTCCCATTTAATTTTCACAGAAAAGATCAGTAAATAGGGAATTTTCATTGTCTTTTTTATATGCATAAGTCAAAATATACAGGTGACACACAACTAGTGCGAAATCTTATATCAGATTCATTTTGTGCATGGCTGTTTTCCACAGAGGAAGACATCGGATTCCCTGGAACTGGAGTTACTGATGATTACAAGCTGAACCTGGTTTCTCAGCAAGATTGTCTTAAATGCTGAGCAATCTCTCTACCTCATACACTAGTGTGTGTGTGTGTGTGTGTGTGTGTGTGTGTGTGTGTGTGTGTGTGTGTGTGGTGTGTGTGTTTGTGGTGTGTGTGTGTGTGTGTGTGTGTGTGTGTGTGCGTGTGTTTGGTGCTTGTGTGGAAGAGCACAACTTTCAAGAGTCAATACTCTATTTCCATATGACTCTCCAGGATCTGACTTAGCTTGTAACTTCATCCTGTCATGACTCTCTTGCAGTGACTATTTTCACTTAAGTCATTATTGTAATCAAGAAATATTTCTTTTTAAATTTTTATTTGTAACTCTATTCATGATAGATGTATAGAAAATTAGAAATGTATGTAGGTAGGCAAATTGAAAGATTATGATAGATAAATATTTACATAAAAATTTATGTTATATCTTTATGGTAAATGAGAAATCTTAAAATTCCCCTACTGATAAAATTTGCTGATATAAATTTTTACTAATCAGAAAAAAATGTATGTAAGCCTTAGGAATCAACTCTAATTACCAATTCCACTCCTGAATGGGTTTTAGCTACTTTTTTCTTTATGTTTCTTTCTCCTTTATTTTTAAAAAACATAAATTTTAGGAAAGGAATTTAGTCTGTAATTGAGTTCTGTATTTCACTATTTCTGATGATGATTGGATTTCTATCCTCAGTGCCCTCCTTTGCACAGGTTTATCTAAGACTTACTTCCTTACCACGTACCAGTTTAAAATAGTCTAGCTGTGCATTCAGTGTGCCACCAATATCTGACTCTCATATCTCTCAAGGTTCTATAGGTTTAAACACGTCATGCTGTGAGCAGACAGCTGAGCTTGAAATTAATTTTTCGTATGAAAAATATGTGCAGCTTTAAATTCTACTCCTTACTACATTGCATTAGCTTTAGTCAACTTCTGTTACATATTCAGTAAAATTTATGCCTTGCAAAGATGTGCTTAGGCTTTAAGAATTTTCTGGCATATGGTTATTTTGTAAATGCAAGTGCTTTATAAATTAAAAATGTTTTACACATCTGAATTGCTGTTATAGATAAATAAAACTGGGTAGCATGGCCTTCCTCTGAGTAATAAGTTAATGATATTTTATTTCTCTAATAAAAGAATATTCATGGATGAAATTTAGGAAAGCCATAAATATATGATAAGATGATAAATATGAATATTTGATAATGGCTAGTCAAAGTATATTCTAAGTGTTTATTGTCAATGGATAGAAGCATTTTTTAATTTTTGTGAGATAAATATATTTTAAGCAAGGTAATACCAAGTACTTCCTGCATCTTCTTATGAAATAGCAATAGATGCTGTGTTATCAAATGTAGTGAGCCCGTTTACTTATCATAAAAAAGAAATTGAAGAGCACAATTTAATAACAATTTAATTTAAATAATCCAATCTTATCAACAGTTTTCAACATTATTTCTAAAGTCAGCGTGTATATTAACTTTTGACACTTAAGATGAAGGATTGTTCAATACATAAAGTCACTTACTTTTGTTGTGGGGAATCTATCACAGTATTCACTCCTATTAGCTGCCTGTTGAAAGTCTAGGATTATGTTGATTTCCAAATGTGCACATTTATTCATACTCATTGTTCACCCAAGAAAATTTCATCTTAGTGAACATGTAAATATTGCCACTTGACTTATGTCCACAGGACTTCTTTGCATTTCAAACCCATACAAAAATCGAAACAGGGGTGTCTGCAGCATACAGGAGGTCAGGTATCCTTAAGAGTTAGATGACTTGTGTCTCCAATGCTATTCTTATAAAAATGGCTTTCCAAGGAAGCAGAACAATTTGATATATGATACAATAAATAGAAGAGAGTGCATAAATATGAAATGGAGAGAATTTACAAGGTGGCTATATTCTTTCAATTTTTATGCTTCTACATTAGACCATTATGAGTCCATCCAGCAGCTCATTCTTTTAAAGTTGGTTAAACTGTTCCATTTGTAGATTTATGTACTAGGTTTCTTACAAATATGGAGCATAATTGTGTGTGAATTATATTCTGAATGGAGCACTCCTGAATCATTGTGATATGGGTTTCAGAGATGGAAATAGAAGGTCATTTGTGTTTGCTTGAGCTCACTGTGTAGCAGATGACTTTCATAAAATGTAGTGAAAAGTACTAGCTGATGATCTTATGAAATATAAAACTAAGTAGAACTTTTAAAACTCATTTTCTAATTATTTAGTCCCATTTTATAACCTCAACCCTGATGGTACAAATCTTCTCCAAAATTATTTTCAGCCCAGTAAAAATGCCTTCCAATGTAAAAGACTCCAAGGACTGGTTTTATTTTTTTCTCTTGGAAATATCATCATTATGTAAATTTGGGACACTGCAATGTGTACCCTTATAGTCAGTTATGGCTGGAAAGCCTCATTCCTAATTCATGCATCAACTGGAAAGGCTGTGATTAGAGCTGTTTGGATGTGGCAGTTTTGTCAGAATCTACGGATGGGAAAAGGCTTGGTCTCTAAAGAGATTTTGGCAGTGGGACTGGCAAATAAGAAAAGGGAAAATATAGTAGGCTCATAGTGATTGGTTATTCCTACTTATTAAGCCATTTGATAGGAAAAATAATGTCTATGGGCCAAAAATGTACTTGACCAATCTTCCGCCCTCCCCCCTCTGTCTCTCCCTCCCCCTCTCCCTCCTAACCACTCTCCATTCTTTTTTCTTCCCTCGTTCCCTGCTATTTTCCTCCCTTCTTGTATTTCTTCTTTTTATTCTGCTAAGGTTTTCATCTAGTCCTTTATTATGACTTGTATGTGTATTAATTTACTAAATATTTATTGTGTGTCAGCTTTCTCTCCAACATCTTTGTTTGACACATGCAATGCAGCAAAACAAAGATATGCTGCACTCATGGTGCCTGTGGTGGTAGGGGGTAGAGATGGATGGTAAATAAATTACATAAAAGTTGCAAGAGAAGAAAGTAAAGAAGGAAGGATGGGGGACAGGGACACAGAGAGAGACAGACACACAGAGACGGAGACAGAGACAGAGAGGGGGGGAGGAAGGGAGGGAGAGAGAGAGAGGGAGGGAGAAAGATTTTAGTCAGAAGAGCCAAGGAAGTTCCCACTGAGAAGAGGTCAATTTGAGAGGAAGTCAGGCAACAGTGGGTGATGGTTATGAACAAGAATTCCAGGCAAAGTATAAATGCCCTGTAAGTCAGAAGTTAGAGTATGCTCTTTAAGGAAGGACAGTGCACCAGCTGAGAGGTAACAAGACATGAAGGCACAGAAGTGATGGAAGAGTCTTAAAGACTATGGCTTTTGCTCTGAGTGGAACGGGACACCAGAAAGGAACAGTTTAGAACTATTTGACTTAGGTTTTTAACAAGATTACTCTTGTATCTTTCGAAAACAGAACAGGAGACTATGGTTCACATAAGAGTTGGGTGATAACAGAGAAAGCCGAGAGACACTGGGCACATTTTGATGGAAGAGCCAACAGGATTGCCTCAGAGATTATCTACCTGAATAAAAGAAACAAAACAGAGAGCATCAGGACAACTCCCAAGATTTGGGCCCAAGCCTCTGAGGAAATGGAATTAAGTTGCATGTGTTTAGCTTTGAAAGGGAGGAGTTTGATGTGGGTGCTCAGCACCCAAGGGAAAAGAAATGAATAGCATAGGACTCTGGATGAAGCTGAGGCTCAATGATCAAACACTGCTTACCATGTGCAGAGACCTGGGTATTATCTGCAACATCCAATAATATTTGATTTCAGTAATAATAATAATGATAATAATAAAACAAGGAAGTCATCAGGTAGATGATAAACAAATAGGATTAGCTATACAGGGAAAATATTAAAGGATTTTTTTCTTGGAATTCAATAAATATTATTGAATAAACAAACTATCTTGAATAAAAAAGTCTCCTGGGGGGGGATTATATGAATAGACTAGTCAAATCACAGATGAAGAATTTACTACAGGTTTCCCAATAAGTCAAACATAAATAACCGGGTAGACAGAGCCACCCTCCCTGGAGCCCTCCTAGTATTGTGGGTGGCTATCTGCAGCATCCTGGCAGTTTATAGCATTCTGGCTGCATGTAGAATTCTGTCTGTCATATGTAGCATCCTGGATGTCTGTAACATCATGGTTGTCTGTAGCATCCTGGCTGTCTGTAGCATCCTGGCTGTCTGTAGCATCATGGCTGCCTTCTATAGCTTCCTTCTCTTTTATTTATCATCACTTTTAAGTAACTTTCCATGGCAAATTTTTATTTGTATGAAAATTTTTTCAATCTCAAAATCATCTACAAACTCAGTTCCCATTTGCACTTTCTATCACCCATGCATTTTTCATATTTCCTTTTAATGTACAATTTTCTAACAATGAGTTATTACAGAAGAATGGATAGCTATGTATACAGAGAGAGAAATTTGATATAACTTCTGTACCATTTCTTTAAGAATTACATGATGTATATACTAATTATTTCTGAGACCTGCCTAATCATATACGGCAGTAGAAAAGTTTTTTAATTGGTAATAGCCATGGTGAATAATTATTCCAACACCAAGATTTGACACCCAGTGGATAGTCAACAAGCACATATAAGGAAATTGACTTAGTAAGGTTGAATTGAAACTCTGAGAATTACTGTTTGTTCATTTGTTGTTGTTGTTCATTTCCTGGGACACTGAACTACATCTCAGCCCAATCGATATGTATTTAAAAGAGTTTGTTGTAAACTCCATGCATGAGCACTGCTTTCGCATCCCTCCTGCCCCTTTGTCTTCTGTGCCTGTGCGCGTGCGTGTGCATGTGTCCCCATGGCTGAGTCTGAAAATGGCCAAACTCTGTGGGAACTCAGCTCTGGAGGAAATGGATCCTCTCTCTCCCAGCAGGCCTTAATGGCATGTAACTCTTCATCTAGGTTGAGATACTGTGGAACTTCTTCTGCATTCAGAAGGAAGCTGGAATTGCCATCATGCAGGTCTTGCTGAAGGAATTGTATTGTTGAATTTGGTGGATGCGGTTGTCCTTGCTGAAGGAATTGTATTTTTGAATTTGGTGGATGCAGTTGTCCTTGCTGAAGGAATTGTATTGTTGAATTTGGTGGATGCAGTTGTCCCATCGTGTCCAAGATGCTCAAGAACCCATCTAGCAGCAGACCTTCTGGTCCGCTGGTTCCTATAACCCATCCTCTCCTAATTTTGTCATTTTCCTTGAACCATAAGTGCATTGCAGATATATCAATTGGGGTTGAGCACTTTATGGTCAATTATTCTCTACAGTTTAACCAGTTGTAGGTCTCTGTAATTGTCTCCAGCTGTGAAAAAAGAAGCTGTTTTGAAGAGGCTTGAGAAATACTCTTCCCTGTGGATATGAGAATTAAGTATTTAGAATAAAGTTAACTTTTTTCTTTTTCTTTTCTTTTCTTTATTTTTCTTTCTTTATTTTTTTAGGAAAATGGCAGTAGTAGGTTTTCCTCTAGGGTCTGACCTTTATAGCCCTGGGTACTTTTTTTAGGTTTACAGTACCTGGCATAGAAATCCTCTCTATTGGTGACTCCCAAAACAAAAGTACCACTATTTCACCTCTGTGTACATCTTGCAGATCCAGTTATGATTGTGTTTCATAGGCTCTGCAACTGGGTAGAACTACACCTTCTCTCGCTTAGCAGCTTGCATAGCATCCTTAGGCACTACAACAGCCAGTCATTAAGGAGGAGGTCTCCAGGTCAGTTTTAGCTCTGTTCCTGTAAGTCTGTGTTCCAAGTGTGCAGTGTCTGCTGTACTACCATGTAAGCATCATTCTTGTCTGTTCATTCCTTTCTAATACTATGCATATATATATATATATATATATATATATATATATATATATATATATATATATTCTAATACTATGCATATATATATATATATATTCTAATACTATGCATATATATATATATATATGTCCCTTCATATCTGCTTTCTGCCCCTGCCATCTCCCCACCAATAGAAACTAAAAAACAAAACAAAAGAAAAGAAAAAGCAACAACAAAAACACCTTGCTGAGGAAGCTGTAGGGTGCCAGTGTGTCACACAGTATGTCCTTTTGTCTACACAGCTTTACTTGCAAATGTTCCTTGAAATGAGTCATTGGTCTGGTTTCAGGCCTCTGGCTTCTGCTATACAGTCAAATCTTGATCCTCATTGAGACTCCTCTTGGATATTCCATTGTTGCCTGTGTCATGGTGATCCTGCAGCTTTGGATATGTAAGACAAACCCCATTCATGGTCTCTAAAGTTCATAAATGGGGTAGGTGTTAGGGTAGACCAACTGGAAATCTTAGATCTGGGCCTGGGTGGTAGCTGAGTTGGTCAGCCCACCAGCTCTCTTGCACGCACAATATCAGAACCAACTCTCCAGCACTGCTCCAGAGAGCTCACCCAAGTGCCGTGGATAGCAAGGGGCAGGGCCAACTCTCCCTTTCTTATACATTAGGGTCCATCCAGCTCACCTACCTAGAAAACAAGGGCCAGGGCCAGCTCTCTAGCTCCTGTTCTCATACCCTTAGGCCAAATCACCTGACCGCCCCTCCCCATCAGGGTCAGCTCTACTGTGCTGTCCAGGCAAGGTGTAGGGCTCACATTCCCAAGTGCTGCAGCCAGTGAAGAGCAGAGCCAGTTTTGAGCAACCCTTGAACATCAACGTGATCCCAGGCAACAGCCCAGACCAGGATGTCCCTGTGGCTTTTGGTGGTAGCATGGGCTATGGACATCTGCACAGAGTCCTGCTGCTGAATTGCCATGGACTCAGACATGGACCTCAGCAACAGCACAGGCTGGGACTTCATCATGGCCTCAGGTGGCAGCACCAGCTGCTCACATTAGGCTGACCCTCATCACCCTTACATCTCTAGATTTCCCCTTCTTATTGGTGCTCAAATTGTTCCACTTCTATTGCTCTCCCATCTCTCCATGACACACTTGCACATCTTGTTGGCTCTCTCACCAGTGGGCCATATGGCAGGCAAGTCTCTAGGTGTCTTTACCCACCAGCACCACCCAGAAAAAATTTTAATAAGAAAATATTGACCTAAAGGAAAAGGATTTCAGATTGATTTTAAAAGAAATTTCTCCATCTTTGCAATAGTTTAGCCTAGTGTTGGGGTAATAGAACTTAAGAATTTATATAAAAGGTAGTTGGATAATCCATTTGGTAGAGAATTTGCTTAGTATATGGAAGGCCATGTGCCTAATGTATTTTAATGAGGAGGTGGGGGAGAGATTATTCAGAAATAAGTAGCTTCTGTTCGTCCACTGCTTCTGGCTATTACACATTCTGACCTCTCTTCTGTAATGATTCATGAGCCTTGGGATAGGACATTTGTATAAGATGTTTCATTTAGGTTTGATTATCTCTCAGTCTCCTATTTTATGCACCTTGGACAGCTGTGAGTCTTTGTGTTAATTACCATGCTCTGCAAACAGAAGCATCTCTGATAAGGAATGAGAGGTGGATTACTCTTTGAATATACCAATAAGTCATTAGGAGTCATTTTAATACTATGTCCAGTAAGCAGAATAATAGTAGTGAGTTTTCCCTCAAAGATCTATGACTTGTCTAGTCATTGGTTCTTTCCTCCATAATAGTGCCAGGTATGGGGTTCATCTTGTGCAGTAGGACTTCAACTAAATCAGAAAGTGGTTGGTTATATCTATGATATTTGTGCCATGACTATAGTGGTGAGCATAGCTTGCAGGATTCACGACTGCATAAGACTGATAGTTACTTTCTCCTCTCACAGCCTCCATGGCACTTTTCAGCACAATAAAGAAAGCCAGTAGAAATGATGCTTCCAGGTCAGTATCAGGTTTATAACTACCTGTCCTATGCTGCAAGAATGTGGTGTCTTTAGCAGTATGGTCTTAACATCAAGTTCTGAAGAGTAACTTTTCTTGTTAGGCTTTTATCGTGATAAAAACCACGACTGGAAGCAATATCAAGATGAAAGGGTTTATTTCAACTTGGGGTTGTAGATCATCATGAAAGGAAATCAGGGCATGGACTCAAGGCAGCGATCTGAAGTCAGAAACTGAAGCAGAGACCATAGAGGAACACTATTTGTCAGATTGCTTTCCTTGGCTTGCTTAGCCTGCTTTTCAATATGTCCTAGGACCATCTGTCCAGGAGAGGTAGTGCCCACAATATCTGGGTTGAGACTTTCTACGTGAATCATTAATCAGGACAATACCCTATGGACTTGCCTATAGTCCAGCCTTATGAATGTATTTTATTAATTAAGAGTCTTTCTTCCCAAACATGTCTAGTTTTGTGTCAAGTTGTCAAAAGCTGATCAGCACAATTGCCCCATTTGTCAATTTGATACACAAACACATCACTTTTTAAACCACAAACCTGCCTTTCTTATTATTCCCAATGTTTTAAATTAACATCAGAAAATAAAACAAAATAGAATGCTAAAAGTTTATAGTCTTTAAAAAATTCTTTTAAAAAGTAATTTTGTTGGAAATATCCAGCATCTCTTTGAAAGTCGAAAGTCTCTCAACTGTGTAAAACTAAAAACAAGTTAAATACTTTCTTAGTCCAAGAGGGACTAAGAAAATAATCCAATAAAAGACCAAACTTCAACAATGTCAGAAGCTTAGTGCTTAGTTCCTGACACCAGTTCACAATCTTCTAGGCTCCATAAGCACTGGGTAGCTCCACTTCTCCAGCTCTGTCACCTAAGTGCTGCTCACACACCTTGTCCCCTAGGCTCAGAATGGGTCCGCTCTGTAGCTTCTGCTGTGCTTTGGGGTCATCCCACAAGCATTTCTAATAGGCTGGTGTCTTCACAGGACACGACTTCACCAGTGGCTTCCTGGCCTCTCTTCAGGGAATCAGATATATGGTGCCAAGCCCAACGTTCTTCTGGGCCTCCTTCAGTCCTGGGATCACCACTGCAACTGAGGCTGCACCATCACCAATAGTATCCTCTGGCTTCTCTAGGTGTGCTGATCCTAAGGAAAGACATTCAAAAGATTTCAACTCAATAATGTTGGTACTAATCATTGTCCCAGTTGACCAGACCAGATAATCTCAATTAAAATATCACATTAGCAAACTGATAGAGTCTTGAAAACTCTAAACTTCCTTCTAAATGTTCAGAAGCCAGGTCTCCATTGTTTGAATAGCACTCATCATTATCTTTTGTTTTCACAGCAGCTAATTAAACTCTGAGCACTCAATGATTTTCTTAGCCCAAAGTTTACCAACACACATCATCCTACCCCAAACCTATGGGGTCAATTCTGTGACAGCATCCTAGTTATATTTCTATTTTTGTTATTGAGACAAATGAACAAATGCAACTTGGGCAAGAAAGGGTTTGTTTCATCTTACAACTATAGACTACTATGAAGAAAATCAAAGCAACATCTCAATCTCAGGGCAGAACACTGAGGCAGAAACAGAAGAGAGTGATGCTACTTCCTGGCTGGCATGTTAGCCATGGATTCCTCAGCCTGTTTTCTTATACAATTCAGGAGCACCTACCTAAGGGAGGCACCGCCCACAGTGGACTATACCCTCTCACATCAGTGATCAATCAAAACAATGCCCCCACATCTTATAGGCCAATCTTAGGGAAATATTTTCTAGATTAAGATAACAGTTTATGTCAGGTTGACAAAAACCAACCAGCATAGTAGCCAATAGCACTGGAAATAGTCTGTAATGTTCGGGAGGTATGTGAGACCATCCAACAGCCCTCCCCGCAAAGTTGCCCATTTCTGGCACTAGATTTCTATATCTCTCAGCCTGTGGCATCTAGTAGGGGCATTGTTATCATATTACAGGATAACTTGTCCAGCTGATACAAAATAGAGCAGTCCTCTAAGGGCATAGTGAGGATTATAGGAAAGACCAAAAAAAAAAAAAAAAAAAAAAGACTCAGAGACAAAGGTTAAAAATTGGGAGGGCTGTCCAGTCAGTACTGCATTTGTCTTAGGCTTTATATACTTTATAATATCATGGGAAACAAAGTCACAAGCCAGCAGAGACAATGGCTGACATACATTTGATATCTTTACCCATCAGAGGCCTCGCTATTCATCCCTGTTCCTTCCTCCAAGATTAACAGAACATTGAGCCTTTCGCCTTGAACCTCTTATGGTTCCAGGCATCAGTCAGCCAAGAAATCTGTCAACAGACCTTGGACTGACTTGACAGGCAGGCTTTCACGGAAGCAGGCAAAAAAGCTGCCGACAGTAACTACATTATAACTGGTTTTGTGTATGTGTATATATGGATATATTATAGAATTTTGTTCCATATTAGACTTTTATAGAACACAAAAGGGCACCTGCACTTGGGAACTCACAAAGATTGTTACAGAATGCAGAAGATTTATGAAAGCTCAAGTCAGACCAAATCTCAGAGCATAGTGGATAGGTGGGCATAAAGTCCTATTTCAAGTGAGGCACCATTACTAATTGACAGGTGGTAGAAAAGGGAGAGTCATTTTTCCCTCAGAGTGTAGTCCATGAGAGTGGGCCATGCTTTGCAAAAGCCCAGACATCCAAGAATATGTGGCTAAGACACATTGGACTTGATGGATTAAAACGACAAGAACACAAAGCTATATACACAGGGAAGGGAGGAGGAGTTTTGGGCAGTAAATATAATCAAAACACATTGCAGGAAATTTAATTTAAATGTATATTTAATTTAAAAAATTATGAAATGAGTATCTCAATAGCAAATTAAAAAAAAATAATTTGCCTGTATGTATATAGGGTAGAAAACTTCCTATTGAGTATTTAATAATTATATGTTAAGCTGAAAATAAATTAACAGGGAATGACATAAAAAATTTAAATGTATTGAAGACACGTGCAATATGAAACTCAAAGAAAGATACATCAAGTTTGTTGCACTTGGACAAAAACAAAGACAAACAATTTTAGGAAGACTTTTTTAAAGGTCTCCTCCTGGGTTGTGTGGCTCTGGTGATTTCTGTTGATAAAGCACAGTACGGTGGGAGCACATCATAAAGGAAATGCTTACCTCAGAGAGGCATGGCAACCAAAACGGAGATGAAGAGACTTCCATCCCACTGTCCTTTTGAAGGACATGCCTCAAAGTGTGCCCTACCTCTTAAGATCCTACCACAATCCAGTAAGACCAGAGGGAAGTGAATGACCAAGCCTTTAACACACGGGCCTTTGCAGGACAGTTAAGATCAAAGCTAAAGGTGAGATGGCTGCTCTCTAAATGTCCTCTTTACAGTGTGGGATACAGAAGAGTTTGTAAAAATCTCAGAAGGATAATAATGGCTTATCAGTTAAGCATGTGTCCAAAGTACATGAAACTTTCAGTTTACACTCAACTATAAGTTTAATGTTTTGTCTTTAGTTGCCACCTCAGTGTAAGTCATTTAATGTCTTAGGTCATAAAATTTCAGTGGACTGGAGGCAATTGCATTTCTCTTTGGAGAAAGTTTAAAAAGATAAGACAACTTTAGGAAAATACCTTCTCATGTGTTTGTCATATGTCCTGATAAAAAACATTCTTTTTTTGAGTTAATCTGGGAGTGACGGCATGTGCTCATAGTCACAGCACTTATGGTGTCAAGTTATGGACAGCCTAAGTTACCAAGAATAATTGCAACTTGGTGCATTTGATTCATTTAACATACTAATCATCATAGCTAACTAAACTAGATTATCAGCTATCTGACTCATTGCCAGTATGCCTCAACCCAACAGGTAAGGAAGTCTGTTGCGTTTAGACAGCCTGGAAAAAGATTATCATTCAAAATTTGAAGTGTTATTTCTACTGGATGCATATTCAATTTTTTGAGCAGATGATTACTTATATCATATGGTATGTTTATTTCTCAAAAATCATAGAAACGTTAGCTAGTATTTTTTAAATCTTTGATTAAACCATCAAATTAACATTGTTCACGTAATGTTCATTTTTATACTAAATAGCAATTTTTAAATTCTTGCCTCATGGCAGTCTAACATGTTTTGATATGTTAATTCACATAGAGCCCTGTGAGGTAAAAACAAACATAGTGTCAGGATTTGGTGTGCATACATAGGAGGGATTCCAAATTGCGGTCGTCACTGGGTGCCCTTTTTCAGTCTTGTGGCAGGATTTTCCTTGTCCAATCTATTTAAATAATAGTGCGGCAGGAGGCCTGTGATTGGACAGGGAAAAGGGAGGCAGCGCTAAGAATTGCAGAGACAGAGAGAGCATCTCAGGAAAGAAAGAGGGGAGCCAGATGGAGGTGGCTGGACAGGATGATTCAGAACCAGTGTGGCTTTAAATAGCCACAGGTAGATATGTTATTATATAGGAATAAAATTATTGGTAACTTGTTTAATCTAGGTGGGCAGCTCATATCATTATCGTTTGGCATAGAAATTATTGTGTGGGCATCTTGGGAATTTATTGATATATAAATCTGTCTGCTTAATTATATGTTTCTAGAGTTTTAATTTATTGGGTGTTGTTGCAAGAACCTAGACCCAGGAACAGAAACAGAGGCCCTTGGGGAACATTGCTCACTGGATTCTTATTAATGGCTTCATCAGCTTGCTTTATTTTTTATATACAACTCAAAACCACTTGCCTAGTGTTTCTACTGCCCACAGTGGCTGGGATATGTCCCCAAACCAATCTGATGGAGGCAACTTCTCAATTGAGGTAGCTTCTTCCCAGGTCACTCTATTTTGTGTTAAGTTGACAAAAACTAACCAGTTCATGATTATTAAATTCCTTTGTAATATACTGAAAAACAGGTGACTGATATAAGTTTTGAGCAAGTAAGGAGATCTGCCTGGTCACCAGATTAGAAGTTCTGTGTATGAATTAGTGCACAGGAAGGGAAATGCCTGGCCACATGGGTCCCAAGAACTACTTACCCTGCATGTGACTTCTTAAATGCAATTTCTAGACATAATTAAGGTTTTCTCTTATTGAATGCCAGCTTAAGTTTATCAATAAGCCTCCTGAATTTGTTGGGTGGGAAGCAGCTTTCTTGTTCTGTTATCTGCAAAGATCTTGGGGAAAGTTGTTCAGTTGTTTGTCTTTGGGAGAGCCTATGAAGAATCTTGTTCTGTACAGCATTATTGGTAGCCTCCTGGAAGAGAGAGCTGGCTTTGATTAACAGCTCTCTAGTGCAGAGCAGGCAAGCATAACACACTTTGGGACTTAGTTATCCATTTTCCCCACTTTTCAAGCAGGTATTCTTACCACAGAGGACGTATCCTGGGAACTTGGTTTTAACCATAGAAGGGTTACAAGGAACTTGAGGTCTCCTTTTGAGAGCACTGATTGACTTGAAATCTCAGTACCCCAATTCAACCACATATATGCAATGGTGCTCTGAAAGAGGTAAAAGAAGTTCAAGTCCTCCTAGGGAAGAAAAAAAAGAAATAAATATCTCACACGAAAAGTTGCATATAATAATAGTAATGAAAGAAATGATGATTGAAGATTTGTTTTTTTTTAAAGTATTTGGATCTTCAAGGATAATTTTTCTTATGTAGACCTGCAGTATTTTAATCGATGAGAGTCACAAAATAATCACACTGAGAACTTATACCACTGAAAAGGAATTCATTAGTTGCATTTTCTTGAGACAAGAGGGCACACCATGCACTCCAGGGAGGAGCACATTAGGGAATAGTAGGATGAAGGAGGCAGAAGCCAGAGGTGCCAGAGATGACATAGTCAAGGCTCTTCTTCCTCCCCACTAAGAGTACTGATGGAAAGATCAATAGCAGTGGGCAGGGGTCCAGACTCAGCTAGTCTGACTGTTGTAGTCTTCATTTACCATGTTTTCAGCCTTGGGAAGATACAAGGTAGAGGGACTATTACCTTAGTGTACATACTATGAGAGTTGGATATGGATGCATTTGGGCCTAGAGATGCCTCATTGTTTGATTCCACATAACAGATGTGTTCTTAAGTAAACTGTTTAATATGCTTTATATTTCCTTTCTCGGAGAGAGGCACTGTTTTTAGATCTATAAGGCTCCCAAGGGTCAGGGAACCAAGAATGTAGATTGTAGTATTGATTAAAATAAGTTTAAATGACCACAAGTAGATTAATTCGATAAGCTAAGACATATATACTCAGAGCAGGCTACGAGGTGGGTTCAGAAGAGTAAGACCCTCTGTTACTCCGTGTGATATGAGCTTTGACCACTCAGCTGAACTCTTTAGTCTTCATTTCCTCATGAGTAAAGTAAGGCAATCATTATTGTAAAGGAAGAAAATCAGCGAGTCTTTGTGAAGTACTGAGAAAAAGACCCAGCATACAGATATTGTAAATGCCAGATATTACTACCTACAGTGCTTCCTGAAACATGGCTGTCTTATATAGCTGATAATGTGAATAAATTAGATTGCAAGTCAGTATAGTCACAAGTGCATGTGTGTATGTGTGTGTGTGTGACAATTTACAAATATGAATAAATATATCTAATTTGGTTATGATCCAAATATAGTCAATATTTAAATGTAATGCTAATATTAAATGTAAAGATCCCTAGGGTGACTCAAAGAACTCCACTTTCATTTCACATAATTCTTCAACATCCACTTTTCTGTATAAGACATGTATAGAAATCTATTTAGAAACATGTTTAGAAAAGTGCATTGCTTTGTATAAATAGAATAATGAAATTATTTTTTATATGAGCAGTTTACAGAGCAAACATTCTCCAAATAAAGAAAGGTAAATTATACATAAAACATACCCATTGCTTACTGATAATGTAATAAAACCACTTGTGATCAGATATTATTTTATTGAGGCGGATATCAGAATCTGAAACTTAAAAAAAAAAATGTATGTACTGTAGTGGTTTCCATAAAATGATCTTTAAAATTTATTTCTTGAGATTATAATGTAATTACATCATTTCTCCCTTACCCTTTGTCCATATAACTCCCTACCCTACCCTTACAAATTCACGCCATCTCATTTTAAACTCTCTCTCTCTCTCTCTCTCTCTCTCTCTCTCTCTCTCTCTCTCTCTCTCCTCCCTCCTCCCTCCCTCTCCCTCTCTCTCTCTCTTTCTCCGTCTCTCTATCCCTCCCTCTCTCCCTCCCTCTCCCCCCCCCCCGGTATACTTTCCTGAAGTATAAAAAACAATCCACTCAGTCCAGATAATATTATTTGTATATTCGTAGGATAACATTTATAGAAACCCACAACTTATCAAAATACAAAGTTGTGAATAGTCCCACAGGATACAAGAGCACAACTACATCCAAGGCTCAAGCATCATTGCTGACAAGGAGGCTGTAAGAGCCAGAGGAACAGGAAGTTTGCTGTGAAACTGTGTCTCCTAGAAATGTCAGAGAAGCTACTCCCATGTAGTCCCACTGTCATGGCTGACTACACATGACCTGAACAAGGACCACAACAGTAGACATGCAGTATGAAGGGGAAAGCTCATGAGGCCTCAACTCTAGACAAAGAAGTACAGGCAATCAAGGAATGCCAAAAGAGGGAGAAATAGTCTTCCCCCAGGGAATAGCACACCACCTAAGGAGCCAAAACCAAGCGGTCAGTCTAGTAAGTATTCTTAAGAGGGTCAAAGTAAAAACTTTTGTGTATATTTGTTTCATAAAACATGTTGAAGAAATCATTGTGGGTTTTCCAATAGTCCTTCCTAACTGTATATGCTTAGCAATACTGTGGGCTTTGTCACGTTCGTTCCTTATTCCGCTAATCTGAAACATGTTTGTACCACATCTCACTCATGTGTTGTTTAGTAAACACCACATATTTCACTATGTCATTTTATCACCTGCGTCAGCTTTATAGCCATAACTTCTCATGTCACAGTAGCTATCACTAATTTATAATAACATGCATATAAATAGTTCCCTATTTTATTAACAATGTAAAAACAGCACCACATAGAATGTGATCTTACTATCATATGTTTTATTTCTACATATACTAGAGGCATTGCCTTAATAAGTCATTATTCTTTTAAGTATATTTAAAGTTAAATTTACATGTCCATGTAAATAAAAACTTTTATAATATTTACTCATTATTTTAGACTATCTGGTTATTTATTCTGAGTCCTTCTAAACATTACCATTTTATAGAGGCTATGTCAGTGTGGTGGGCAGTGCAGGTAGCCTAGGGAGAAATTTTCTCAGCTTCTGTTACTCTGAAAATCTCTATCGTTTGCCTTTGGGAAATATTTTCATTTGATGGAGAATTCTACTGCAAAGCTCTTCTGTGTCTTCCTTCAGCACTTTAATGATGCCATTACGTGTTCTTGACCCTTCCTGTGTTAGGTGAGAAGCCAGTGATAGCCATAACTGTGTATGCACTCATTTCCTCTGCTTGTATTTAGTTTTTACTTGCTCACTGTGTTGAAATGACTTAAATCATTTTCCTTGCACTTATGCCATGTGGCTTACTGACGTCTTTCTCAGCTTATGGATCATCATGATTTATTTCTTTGGAGAAAATTGAAGCCATAATTTCTTTTGGCACAGTATATGTTTTATTTTTAAGGCTTCTTTTTTCTTTTCTTTAAATATGTATGGGTGTCCTGCCTGCATATATGTCTATATTCTCCCATGCATACTTCGTACTCATAAAGGCTAGAAGAGGACATTGGATAACCTGGAACTGGAGTTATAGGTGGTTGTGAGCTACCATGTGGATGCTCTGAGTCAAACTTGGATCCTCTGCAAGAGTAGCCAATGCTTGAAGCTGTAGAGCCATCTCTCTATCCTGCCTACTCTCCAGGAATATATTTTCTAGCCTCCGGTATTCTAATTGGAGATTTAGGGCAAAGATCACTTGCTCCAAAAACATCAGTAGGCTAGGCTTGGCCACTTATCCTAACATTCTAATTAAATAGAGGAGAGATCGTGAGAAGCAGAGAAAGGATACTGTGCCATCTGCCATTCAGCATTCACCGTTCATGGAGACCAAGGTGACTGTAGGTGTAACACATCACTAGAGAGTTTCTGGAGCAGGACTTGCAAAGGCCTGACAGCCGGACACCTCTGTCACTCTAATCTTTACCTTTCAGCTTTAAGAAAGATAAGAGATGGGCAACCTATCACCAGGTTTTAGGAGGCATGCATTGAGTAATTAACAGACCTGTTTGCAAAGTAGCAGAACAAAGTAGAGTAAGCATGCCAAAGGTAATCAGGGTGGTTGCATTTGGCTTCCATGGAGGCCAGTGAGGGCCCAGTGGTTTTCAGCACCAGCAGATTTTAAGTGTCTGTTCTGGGATCTCGGGGACCCAGGCATCGCACTCTTTGATGGTGACCCACAAATTTCAGATGTTCTGACCCCTTTCATCTTGTTTTGCTCTATGGATAATCTCTGCACAGTGATATTTAAGTTCACCTTTTTTATTCTAACTGACGTCAGTTTTGTAGGAGAATTCTGATTCCGTGTTCTATACTTCTTGACTTTTCACTCTATTTTTATACAGTGTTTGCCTCTCTGCTAAAAAATCTGTGTTCATGCATGTTGCCTGACTTTTCCTGTACACATGTTTCTCCTGGTTCATTTTAAGCTCCTGTCTGATAATTACACCTGCAGAGGTATCTATAGCACTGTTTCTTCTCTTTTACTGAAGCTCCATGGATTGTTTCTTTTCTATTCATTATTATTATTTTAATGAGAAAAACAAGAAAAAAAGAAGTGATCTGCTTTAGTTACTTTCTTTACACCTTCCTAGGTATTTACACACACACACACACACACACACACACACACACACACACACACACACACACACACACACACACTAACGCACACACTCACACATACACACAAGTGTTATTATCCAGAACGGAATTGCCTTTTATTTAGTTTTTATCTTTTAGTGAGGAGGACTCCATCAGATTATTGTATATTTGACCTGCATCTGGGTTTCCATGCAGTTTTAGTTAAACGCCTTTCAGTAATCACTTAAAATGCTCTGAAGACCTGCTGAAGATGCCCTTCTGCAGCAAGGCTGGAGATGAGAACTGGCAAGTGGTTGATAATCTCCTTTTCATTTGCTCGTTCTCTCCAGCTTTCTAGGTCACTGCAGAGCTCTCCCTCCGCTGGCTACTCCTGCTCATCAGAAAATTCAGTCCAGAAGCCTAAGTCTCAGGCTTTTTGGCCCACTGCTGGACCTGCATGTAGGGCCAGTGTTTCTCCGAGAAGCGGCTCTCTGTCCTCCCCCCATGCTACAGTGCAGTTTACCAAATTTATCTCTGGACCCTTTCTGCTCCTCTCATTGTTCCATCAGGGTGAAACAGCTGGCCAAGCATGCAGAGTTCTGTGAGCCTCGATTTCCTTTTTCTTCTTTTTCATTTTTACATACTCAGTTCTCTGATTTCATTTCTTGGCTGTGCTGCTATGACCTTTAGCTTACTTACTTTTCTAGTTGTTTGCATGCTATGTCTTCTATTGCAATTTTCTACATTTTTTAACTCCAGTCATGACTTTTTGGGTCAGAGCCATCAGAGCTAGTTAATTTGAACTCTATTGCTCTGGGACACTATAAAATTCATAGCCAACTTCATGAAATTTTGAGAAAAATATTAATCATGTAAATTAGTCTATTCCCAGTCTCCTCCTTTGTTTCATACCATGCTCTTTTTCCACACTCAGCCTTTATGGATGCCACTTACATTTTCAGTACAATTCTTTGTGATGCTGTGATTAACTGACTTGTATCGGCAGCTCCTTCATAGCAGGCTTTCTTTGTGAGATAGACACACATGTCTTCTTGATCTTAGGTCTGGGATTAGAGTAAGACCCTTGGAAAACTCTTCCCATGTCTCAGAGCATGATGCAATTAAATACCCAGCACAGGTTCTACTCCTAATTTCATGTGTTCTGCTTCAAATAATGGCCATATAGGTCACCCATATAGGTGGACTGCTATAATCTATCCATACATATTTTCACAATAGATTTTCTTTGACTGAATTACCTTGAAACTGTTTGCCAAAGAATCATAACAAGAGAAAAAGAAGTGATCTGCTTTCGCTACTTTCTTTACACCTTCCTAGGTATTTTCACACATACACACACACACACACACACACATACACACACACACACACACACAACACACATACACAAACACACATACTCACACATACACACAAACACACACACATGCATACAAACACAAATGCACAAACACAAACTGTTTAATTTTTTGAAAATTTATAATTTATATTTTATTTGCAATATTATTTTGTTCAACAGTGTAAGCTAGGATCATTTCAATCATTTTATAGGTTAAATCAAGCACGAAACAGATAAATATATCTGCTTATTGACTTCAAAATGTTCTGTTGGAGACTTTACTATGTGGAAACCTGCTTCTGAAATACAATACCTAAATTTAGTGACTAAAGTATGAACAAGATATAGTGCTGTCTGCATTGGTAAAGTTACATAACTAGATACTAAATCATGAGTGCTTTAGGAGAAAAATTGGGTCATATAATTCCATTCAATAAAACACCATTTGACTAATTTTCAATAAATATTGAAAACAGAGTATTCATTTCTTTTGTAGATCTCAATAATGCAGACTTGGTCAATGTAACAATTCCAGTTATATTTCTAATATTTGTTTTTATTTTTAGTTATGTATACCAATGTGTGTGTGTGTGTGCATGTGTGTGTTTGTGTGTGTGTGTGTACATGTGTGAGTACAAGTGCCCACAGTCCAGAAGAAGGTATCGGATCCTTTGGAGCTGGAGCTACAGGCAGTCATGATCCATGTGATATCTGTGCTAGCAATTGAATTTTTGGTCTCCTAAAGAGAAGCAAATGCTCTTAACCATTGTCTCCAGCCCCTTATGCGGGTATTTTTAGAATCTGAAGAACCATTGGCAAAAGTTTGAAATTTTATTACTTCCACATTTGAACAGTACTGTTACTAATCAAATAGGCATTTGAATATGTGCAATGTATGTATGGATTTTAATCACATTGTAGTACTGGGCTGATCAGAGAACAGGGTGTCTCCTCCAGCTAATATAATAATTTTTAATCCCTCAGTGTTTAGAAGAGGGAAGAACAGTCCCCTTCAGTTATGCTGAGTGGGTCATTTTAAGATAAACAGCCTCCTAGTGAAGCCTGGAAGGAGGTCTGCCATGCATTCCCGTCTAGGGAAATATCTCGCCAGGGGAAGTAGAACTTGTGGAAACATCTGGGTTGGATTTTTGGCACAAACAACCAAACATTGCTTTCCCAAGGAACAAGCCTTCCCAAAGGAAACACCATTGAAGCTGTCTGTTTTTATTAATGGGCCTCACTGGTGAATCTCCCGTGATGATGGATCGCCCTCATTTAAGGAATGATGTGCTGGAAAAATGCATTACTTTTGAGAATAAGGGAGTAGATTAATGCAAGTGTGTGTTGAAAAGAATGCAGAACTTGTGCATGGTGGAGGCTCGTTTTGGGGTGTCACCCACTTGCACGGCTGTTTAAGCAAGCACTCTAAATGGAAATGCACTTGACATTTTTGCGACTGGATGTAATCAAACAACGTTAGAATTTAGCTGATTTTTCAGAAAATGATTAAACCAATTTCTTATTCCTCTTTAACACTTGCAGAAGAAGAAAAGGGATGAATAAAATATACATTAATAAAAAGGACATTGTAGATGGGAAAAGTGCCTAGCAACAATTTAAGAGGTTGATATCTCTTTTTCCTGGCTCCCCTCTCTTCCTTTGTCTGTCATAAGAGTCCTGGGCTACATGCATCGTCAGAGGAAAGTGTTCATCACCCAATTGCAGGCCTTGGCAAAGCAATTCAGGATAAATGTTCCTTAAGGTACCTTGAGACTGAATTATGCTCTCCATTAATGCTTATGTCAAAAGTACTTGTTAATATAAAAATATTCTTAAACATACCATAATAAATGATTTGGGCCTTGCAGTTCCTGCCAGTAGACAACTGAGTATTAAATCTGCCAGGGGATTAGAGAGAACACAGTAAGACTGCGCCTACCACCCCAGACCAAAAAGTAAGTGCTTCTTATGAGATCCACTTCAGCAACTTAAGTGGCATGCAAAGCAGGGAGATAAGGGGAAAGGTAATTGGTAAGCATGCTTGCACCTTTGACACAGAAGGGAATTCTAATTGTTTTATTGGGAAAATAGATGCATAAATAATTGCTTAGTAAGCTGTTATTAAAAAAAAATTATAATAAAGTTAGAGGCTTACACCGCACATATTTTTAACAGCCTCTGTTGTTAGGAGTCATACTCGGGCTTACTTAGGGCCTCTGTGTGAGGATTTCCCATCAAGCGATTTCAAGGTGAATGCCATGACATGGCTGGAAGCTCTCTGAAGATTCCAAAGGAAAGCTCCACATCCACGATCATATGGCTGTCGGCACGATCCCCCCTCTTCTGGCTGAACATCACGATCACGAAGCCCTAAAGCAGTTCTCTAGATTTGGACCCCGTTACATTATAAATAACTTCATATTCCCGCTTAAGAAACATTCCTGACTATTTCTGTGAAAGAGAGTTTGTAGGCCTGAGGAGTTCCAAGTGATATATTACTGACTTCGTCCAGGAATCAAAGCACATATATATTATTTCAATCCTGCTTATATATCTTTCTAATCCCCCTTTACTCTGTGCCAGCTATGGAACATGGGGTAATTAATTCTTGGCTTTGTATGCTCGTTCTCAATGTGGGGGATAATAAAATTCTTGTTATTCAGTCTATTCACAGATATATTCTTGTGATTAAATGATGTAAATAAAAAGTGGCTTAAACAAATAAGTTGCTTATAACTGTCACATATATTCAGGTGACCTAAATTTTCTGGGCTTTACTAGTCTGAGACCTCATGTAGAAAAATGACTTTTGTCTTTTGATCTATAGCTCGCAGGATCCTACAGCCCCTCCTGAGAGTTCCTTTCTGAGTTTTTTTTTTTTTTTCTGATTTCCATCTTTTTTATTTTCACTTAGTAACAATTGCCATTTGCAGTTTCTTAGTTTCTCTTACTCTGGTCATCGTCTTTGGGGTCCACCCAGCTCTCCTGTTGTCATCTATGCGAACAGTGACCCTGGGCATGGAAGATGAGAGAGCACTGAGTGGAAACTGCTGTAACTTGTTCTTCTTCCCTTCACGTTTAGAGCTGGGGGAACAGTGTTCACTTAGATGGTCAAGCTTTATTGCCCTGGGCATGCAATACTACCACAGCTTAAGGCTTTGATTTGTCTGAACTGCCACCTTAATGGCCTGAGTCCCCAATTAGGACACTGTGTTCCGGAATGCAGGGAAAGTAGACAGTTCACACAGATAAGTTACAATTAGGCACATTAGAGTCCCGTGTCCATCAAGTCCTGGTTGTAGAGATGGGGGATTAAAGCCTGGACCTCACTAACCTTTTGGGAAAGAGGCTGCCAAGGATTCAAGACCCTCCTTGTCTCACTAGTCAAACCAGTCAGTTCTTTATGGAGAAGAGGAAATGAGGGGAGGCCATTCTGTCTGCTGGAAGAGAGAAGCTCCTGTTAGCATCCCCCCACCCCGCCCCCCAGCAGTGCTTCACAGTACTCTTGAGTTGTGGGTGAGAGTTGTCCTTACTTATTTGGTGTCTCTACGGCAGAAGGTACCTAGCAATGCTACCAACTGAACTGAAGCATTGGAGAAGCACATGCCCGCCAGGGGCTGGCTCTATTATTCATTTTCCAGGAGAAATGAAGTCATACATGAGTAGACTGCTATGTAATGTTTACTCGCTGTGAGACGGTCCATGCCCAGGGCTACAACAGCCAAAAAGCACCATGATATCCCAACAGCAGCAACTTCGTCTGATACAGAGGCTCTACTGTATACAAGGTACTGTTTTTCTTTTTGATTATTTAAGTTGCAAGTTGTTTCCTGGGCCTCTAGAAGAGTTTTGGGAAAACCAGAACACAGGGATGAAATAACAAATTGAGCAGTAAAATAAAGCTGGATTCATCACAACCAAATTATGTTCACACTAGCAGGTGTGGCTGACAGAGGAACTAGAAATTAACTCAATTTTAAGACAATACAAAGAGAAAATCTGTCTTGTCTCGTTTTGCCTCTGTTAAATATGTACTGGATAGAAGTTGATTTAAGCTTATTTGAACAAAGAACAAGTAACAGGAAACTTGCAGGTTTCACTTTCTCTCTGCTTGTGTTTTCCCAGATTCTTAGGGGAACAGATTTTGGTTTAGTTTGGATTTTACATTGGGGACACCCCACTTAGCTGCTTACATGTTAAGCACAAGTTTCTGGCTGGAGTACTTTGTTGTTCGCCTCCAAAGCACAACAGCTGTCTCTAAGTCTGATTTATTTCATGAGAAACGTTAGTGTCTCATAAAATCAGACATCTCACTTGCTTGGTTATGGCTGAGTTCTAGCAGCCAAGCTCCAAGCCAGAAACAACCCTGAAATTAGGAAATCAAGTGAACATGGGCAGCCAGCAGGTTTCCTATGGAAGGGCTTGAGAGAAAATGGAGGCTCCGTCATTTTAAAGAAGTAATTTTTTTTGAAGTTAGTATATAAGCAAGTCAAGGTCTCCATACCCTAAGAAATTCTCATATTTATCTTGTTTTCTTCCTGTGAAGTCTGGCGACAGGTGTTCCACTAGATAGTCGCTGTCATAAGGACTCCACAGAGCTGCCAGTGGAGTCTAACCCAGCTCTTTATATTTGTGCAAGGTGATCTTACCTTTGAGATTCAAAATGAATTCTATGACAGGCATTGCCCTGTATACTGCCAATGCAGAGGGAATATACCCCGTAACAGGAAAGAGCCAACGGTGCTCCCTGCTGTGCTTATAGGTCTGTCAGCACCGCCCATTAGTCTTGTAGATGGCATTATTGGCTGCTTTGCTCCATAACTCTTCTGCTAAGCACTTCTTATCTCAGAAACAACTTAATCATCCACCTGTCCATCACCCATCATGAATCCCATGTGTCACCACAAGATGGAAAATTGCTGAATAAAATACCTCACTTTCAAGGGAGACCCAAAGCAAGACAATGGACTGAATTTTGATCGATCCTCACAGCCACTGATTCTAGCCAGCCCCTCTAACAGATATTGCAGCAGCTGAGACTGTCCGCTAACTGTAGAGCTTGGTGCACTGGCCTGCTAGTTTACAGATCACCCCCAGTGGCAGACAGGCCAGTCACAAGAAGGTCATGCAAAATGGAAAGAGCAATTTTATTTGGGGTTTCAGCATGCTCACTTCTTTCCTGTCACATGCATTCAAAAAGCACTAAGGTGGGCCAGGATGGTGTTGGATGAAATATCACTTTTTATAAAACCAATCATGCAGTGATTTTTTTGATTGGATAAATGTAAATTAGAGTACCAGGAAGAATGAAGTAGATTCACAATAGCAACCAAAGGTTTGATTTTGAATGAAATACAAAATGAATGAAAACAAACCTCACTTTTATTTTTAACACGGATCACAGATCTTATGGTTTATGATATATGTGCTCTCGTGCCAAACCTTCTTTGCTGCAAAGGACCGAAACAAGAACGCAGCCCTGAGAGTTGTAGAACCTGTGACAACAACAGTGTATCACACCCGTGTACCGCAAATTTCGATGTTAGTTTTAGTCACTGCTGCCCTGACATACTGGCAGTGGGCAGAAACTTGCTATATATACTGGAAAATGCAGTCACAGCACATGGCTAAGCAGCTGTGGTCTGGGAAGTCATTCAACTTGCTTAAAATAAAGATTATATTTTTTTCATTGAAGGGTTTTTAAACTCTCAGCCATGAGATTCTTACAACAGGTCTGCTTTGTTTTGTTGCCTTTTGTGACCTGAGATCCTATTTAGCACTAAAAAAAAAAAAGGCTTTGTAGGGCTAAGGGCGCAGCTCAGTTGACAGAATGTTTGTCTATCATGCGCAAATCCCTAGGTTCAATGACAGCATCATACGAAACTGGATGTGACAGTGCATTCTTGCACTTGGGAAGTAGGGAACGGGTGATTAAGGGATCCTCTGCTCCGGAATGGATTTGAGGCCAATCTGGGATACATGATGACCTGGCTGGTTGTGTGTGTCAACTTGACACGAGCTGGAGTTATCACAGAGAAGGAGCTTCAGGTGAGGAAATGCCTCCATGAGATCCAGCGGTAAGGCATTTTCTCAATTAGTGATCAAGGGGGGAGGGTCCCTGGTGGGTGGTACCGTGTGTGGGCTGATAGTCTTGGTTCTATAAGAAAGCCAGCTGAGCAAGCCAGGAGAAGCAAGCAAGTCAGTAAGCAACATCCCTCCATGGCCTCTGCATCAGCTCCTGCTTCCTGCCCTGCTTGAGTTCCAGTCCTGACTTCCTCTGGTGATGAACGGCAGTGTGGAAACGTAAGCTAAATAAACCCTTTCCTCCCCAACTTGCTTCTTGGTCATGTTTGTGAAGCAATAGAAACCCTGACTAAGACACATGAGAACCTGTTTCAACCATGAACAAACAAAAATAGAGACAAATTAAAAGTATAGCCTGGACTGGAGAGGTGGCTCTCTGCATAAGCGCGTTTGCCACCAAATCTGATGGCCTGAGTTTGATCTCCTGGATCTAAAGTCAGAGAAAACCAGCTCATGCCCACTTTCACATACATATTAAAGGCACACATATGCATGTGTAGACACACATACATACACATACAAACTAATAAGATTAAGCATATATTTCCAGTATGTACTTTTAAAGTCACCTTAATATGACTTTCATGTGGATGTGTACAAACAATATCCCCTCTACTAAAAAGAGATGTATGTCTATACATACACGCCCATATGCATGCATATGAATCTAATGATTTGTGTGCCGGAAGTATGTTATGAATAAAAATTGGCCAATAATTATTAATGTATTAATTAATTACAGAGTACACAATAACACTTTGGTGCAAACCACCCTCTTGTTTGGAGGTTTTGCTCCTCTGTCGTTGTTTAGAATCCCCTGATAGTCGATGTTGATGCTTTTATTCTGTCCTGAAGAAATAGGGTCAGATATCTCTCTTTTTTTCCTTTTCTTCAAATCTCATGGGCTTTGGCTTTGTTTAATAGATTCTTTTACAGGGGTGGGATCTCACCCTTGGTTTCTAAGGCAGCCTTTTGTTAAGTTCATGCCTGGTAATCACAGACAGTGGAGGAAGTAATGGAGTGCGGGAGAGGCAGTTTGCTCTCCTAAGGATTCCCCTTGCACTTCAGTTTTTATTTGCAGTAAATGAGAATGCCTTGAAAACTTCTCATCTGGATATAAAAGCAAGTAAAAATTGGAAGAGAACAGGGGCTAAGGCTGCAGTGTTTGTGACAGAACCCTCGAGTGCACTGGTCCATGAAAGAGAAATTCGTTTTTAATATTTGCAGAGAAAAGCACTGCAGATTACAACGTGCACCACGTATGTTCAGTATAGATAACTCGGAAAGCATGTTGCATGGTTCTGGAGTCATAATCAGCACTGACTGGTGCAGAAGGGTATGCCATGGTCAACTGTGTAGCCACACTGTCTTTTCTGCCCTGGAGATCACAACTGCCCTCCAGCCCCACCCTAATCTTTCTTTGTCCACTGGGCATGGACTTCTAGGGCTCCCTGCCACAGGCAGGACAGTCTCCTCTCCTGGGACATAGGATGCTGTCTTCTTGCCAGGATTTTAAAGTCCCAACAGAAGTTCCTTAGCTTTTGCTATCTGTAGAAGTCTTTCTACCCTCCCTGCCTCCCTCTCTCCTCCCTCCCCTACCTTCCTCTCTCTCCCTCCCTCCCTGACTGCCTCTCTCCATCTAGTTATCTCTCCCTCCCTCTATGCTTCTCTTTTCTTACTTCCTGTAGTTCTGGGGGTTAAACCTGATTCCATGTGTTATATCACTGAGCTGTACTGTCATCATGACTGCAGATTTTTTTTCTACACCACAAGTCTCCTCAGAAAATAATGGAGACAAGCAGAACTTGGAATATTCTTCTTGGGGCAGAAGTAGGCATTGCTAACCTTTCACCTGCAGGACTTAGAAGTCTGTAGAACCATGACCACCACCTGGTGACAAACTGAGAGCACCATGTCAGGTTGTTCCCTGAAGTGTCACATGCTAAGCATGGAGGGCCTCTGCTTTTCTGTTGATCCCTAGGCCCGTTTTTCTGTTTGTTGACCCTTAGGCCAATCTTTCTGTTTTCTGAGTTGAACTCATCTGGAACAGACCTCTGGGATATAAAAACTTTGAGCTGAAGGAAACTGAGTTGTTGAAATCATTTCTCTGTACAAAAGCAGTGCCCGTCCCTCAGAAGAATTCAAGACAGAATTATCATGAATTCCTCTTTTACTGAGGGGATGACACAAATATACATATAGTCTCAGAAACACCCTCCTCCCCTCTTTTCTCCTCTGCTCTCCCCTCTCTTCACCCTGCCCTTCTCTCCTCTCCTGTCCTAGGGGCTCATTTATATCTCTAAAATGTGACTTGATTTCCTGTAAGTGTGCCCTCTTTTCTTGCCTCTCACCTTCTATGAAGCCATTCGTCTTTCTGTAAGTGCCCTTGCTCACTTCCCTGTGCGCAGTGAGAGGGCGGACTGGCCCTTGCTCACTTCCCTGTGCGCAGTGAGAGGGCGGACTGGCCCTTGCTCACTTCCCTGTGCGCAGTGAGAGGGCGGACTGGCCCTTGCTCACTTCCCTGTGCGCAGTGAGAGGGTGGACTGGCCCTAGCCTCTGACCTTTGTCAACACTCTTATGTGCATGCCACTTTAAAATCTGTCTTCTCTATTATGAACCATGCTTTTCTCAAGTTTCATGTGCAAACCACCATTAAGAATCTTAAAGGTGCAGAAGAGAAGTTTGTCCTTCTATAATGTTTTGTGCTCATATTTACCAATTTCAGCAAAAGTTTCTGTCAATGTTTTAGTTGGCTCCCAATAGTCTCTCTCCCTCTCCTCTGCCTCCCCCCCCCCATGCACATATACTGATTGGTTCTAAAGTAGGGTTTAAAAATGTCAAGTGCATAAAAATACTTTGTATTCAATTCACATTAATAAAGTGTCTTTGAGTTCATATGTCCTCTTTCCTTTTTCCATAGCTTGATACAGGTGCTGTAGACTTGGCCCTCTCTTGGCATATTACCTGTTTTGGACATAACCATCTACTTTATGGATGTTGATAAAAATTATTTCGAGTAGCATCCAGCCAAGGCCATATTCTAGGGCTGTATGAAAGCCTGGACTAGTAATGGCGATGTGTGGTAGACAATGCATTCTGACGAACTCTTCAATCTGTACTACATTCTCCCCACGAGCTTGTTTTTAAGGGGAAAAAAATGTTCAGTCATTTCCCATGACTGTATTTATAATTATTCCATGTCATTTAACACAATATGCAAGTTTCAATATTTATCTTCTTTACCTGTTTTACCGCGCCATCTGAACAACTATCCTGTCTCATTATGACAACCAGTTTACTCTTCTGGTCTTCCAGACACAAACACAGCTTACATCAGCATGCTAGTTCCTAACCTCTATGTTTATCACACAGCAGGTAATCAATACATGTATGTGGAATGGCCCTGTGTTTAGGATGTCTTCTCTGATCCTTCTTCGTGCCTAGCTTTCACACTTCCACAATACTGCATAAAGATTGTCTTGCATTGTTTTGCTTTATCTCACAGGCTGAATGAATTGCACCTGAGTCTGTGTTCCCAGGGAACTCTGCCTATACCCTGAGTATTATACTGAGTAGACATACTGTGTTTAACATATCTCCTTTAGGCAAGAAATAGGTTTAGCTCATTTTTACTATTCAGAACATGACATTTTGCCAGAGAAGATGGCTGAATAAATAAATTGAATAAACAAATAATTTTCATGATTGAAAACTTATATAAATGTATTGTCAGAACGTGTGGTTTGAAATTTCCCCATAAATTAAGTTCCAAGTTGGTATCTCAGACTGTGATCTGATTTGGGAAAAAAAGCTATTTAAAGTGAAGTTAAAGTTATGTCACACTGAAGGAGGATCGTCCCGTAATCCTATGTGACTACTATTCTTTTATTTATTTATTTATTTATTTATTTATTTATTTATTTATTTATTTATTTGTTGTTTGTTTGTCTTTTTCAAGACAGGGTTTCTCTGTATAGCCCTGGCTGTCCTGGAACTCACTCTGTAGACCAGGCTGGCCTCGAACTCAGAAATCCACTGGCCTCTGCCTCCCAAGTACTGGGATTAAAGGCGTGCGCCACCACTGCCCGGCTGTGACTCCTATTCTTATAAGAGAGAGACAGACACAGGGACAATGCCATTTGAAAGCAGGAGGAGATGGGAGTTAGGTGATTATATGAGACAAGAAAGAAGGTGAAGAGGCCTCTGGGAGAGTGTGGACTTGTCAGTATTTTGGCTTGAAATTCAAGCATTCAGACCTGGGATAAGATAACTTTGTGTGGTTCAAAGCCACACATGGTACTTATTTAGGAAAAAAAGGAAACAAATGTGTTTAGTAAACATTTTTGCATTAGCTTTTAAAGTTTGTGCATATGTAGTATATGTGTGTACATAATGTGTGTGCATTAATGTATGTGCATGTGTTAATGTGTGTGCATGCTTGCATGTGTTAATGTGTGTGCATGTATGCATGTGTTCATGTATGTGCATGCTTGCATGTGTTAATGTGTATGCATGTATGCATGTGTTAATATGGGTGCATGTGCACACATGGATAGGGATGCATATGAATTCATGTGCATGTGGAAGCATGTGGAAGCATGTGGAAGCATGTGGAAGCATGTGGAAGCATGTGGAAGCCAGAGTTCAGTGTTGAGTATCATTCTTAATCTCCTTCCATCTTGCTTTATAAGACATGGTCTCTCACGAAACTTTGGGTTCACGACAGCTGGCCTGCAAGTTCTGGAATCCTCCTGTCTCTGCCTTCTCAGTACCAAGGTTACAGATGTCTTATGCCACACTTTCATTTTATTAGTGCTGAGGATCTGAACTTGGGTCCTCATCCTTGCACAGGAATCACTTTCCCAATTAAGCCGTCTTCCTAGGACCGTCCCAGCACATTTAAACA
This sequence comes from Uromys caudimaculatus, assembly GCA_028551405.1. Taxonomy (NCBI): domain Eukaryota; kingdom Metazoa; phylum Chordata; class Mammalia; order Rodentia; family Muridae; genus Uromys; species Uromys caudimaculatus. The sequence continues at coordinate 109,252,454 of CM052704.1, forward strand.
ACCATGTGTTTATTAGTAAGGTTTACATTTAAGTTTGAGAATTCTTAAGTAAGAGAATAAAGACAATTGTGATATTTAAGGTTTGCTTGTGGCTGGTGAAATGCCCAATGGAATTAATGGTCTCTAAGCGAGGCATCCACATATGCAGGACAAGCTTCTTGGTGAACAAATAGTTGAGCTTATGTGTGTATGTCTCATAAGATGGCTGACCTTTGTTTCTAAATGACTCCAAACTGGTAGCAAACTCTCTGTAATATGATAAAAATGTGATCATATTTTATGCATTTTTTTATATAAAGGAGAAAACAGCATGTTCACTTTGCATGTATTCATTTATTCATAAAACTGTTTTTAGAGATGAAGAAAAAAAAAGAAAATATTCAAGACTTCCTCTCATGGAGATTCCACCCTGTTGTAATTGAACATGATGAAAAAGAAATATACTTAAAATTATATAGTGTTATGAAAATTTAGAGTAGGGTTAGGAGAAAGAGAACATTGGTGAAAGGATCCTCTCTCTTGAGGTAGCATGCATTTTAACTAGTGAACCATGTCTATTATCTATCTATTGTCTGTCTATCTGTCTGCCTGTCTATCTGTCTCTCTGTCTGTCTATCTCTGTCTATCTGTCTGTCTGTCTGTATATTATCTGTCTATCTGTCTATCTATCTATCTATCTATCTATCTATCTATCTATCTATCTATCTATCTATCATCTATCCATCTGTTTGTCTATCTGCCTATCTATCATCTATTCATCTGTCTTTCTAGCTGGATATCCCATCACACCACCTTATCAACTCTCTGATATGATAATTGTTTTAAAGTCAGTTGAAGAAATAACAGGGAGGGCCAACGTTCCCTTATTTCTAACTGAAAGCAGAAGGTAACGTTGTTTGTGAAAGCTACCCAACTCATTCCTGGGGGAAGAAAGGCTGAGAAAAATCTCACAAGTAAACTTTGTTAAACACTCTTATCTTGCTTAACATTTTTGCCACAAGTAATGTCCTAAGTTGAAGTGCGTTGTCTTCTCAGATTTTCTACTACTCATTATAAAACTAGTATGTCAGGGCTGGAGATGGCTTGGGTTTTAGGAACACTTGCTGCTCCTGCAGAGAACCTTGATTTCATTTCAGCACCTACATGGTGCTCACAACTGTCTGTACCTCTAGTTCCAGATGATCTGACATCCTCTTTTGGCCTCTGCATACACCAAGCACATGTGTGGTAAACAAACATACATGTAGACAAATGTTTATACACTGTGTTCTCAGTTAATATATCTCATTCTAGTTCAGTTATAGACCTAGATAAAAATCTGTGAGTGGTTGTCAATTGGATATAGCTTCTGGGTTAGAAATGTAGATCTTGTCTACTTCCTCTTTCAGTGCTGTTACCCAATCTGACTTTGACCTTTGCAGGCTAAGTGTGCATGCTGCCATAGTCTGTATGTCAGTCCTGTTGGGTCTGGAAGACATTGTTTCCTTGGTGCCTGCCACCCACGCTGCTCTTACAATCTTTCTGTCTCCTCTTTTGCAAAGATCCCTGAGGGGAGAGGTTTAATGAAAGCATCCCATTTAGGACTGAATGTTCCAAATATCTCTCAGTCTGTGCAACTCATCCAGTTGTCTCTGTATTAGTTCCCATCCCCTGCAGGAGAAGGCTTCTCTGATGATGGCTGAGTGAGACACTGATCTAGGTATAGAAGATGCCATTAGGAGTCATGTTATTATTATGTTCCTTTAGCAGAACAGTAGTATTTGGTTTTCTCCTAGGTCCCTGTCCTATCTAGTCTCAGATTCTTGATCATTTGGAACGTGTTAGGCATAGGTTCCTTCTCATGGAGTGGACCTTAAATATAATCAGATAGTGGGTTGGTTACTCCAAAAACTTTTGGTCCATTATTGGACCAGGGTATCCTGAAGACAGCTCACCATTGTAGATTGAAAGGTATGTAACTGGGTTGGTGTTTAGTTCTCTCATTGGTAGCATGCAGAGTACCTTCTATGAGCACCAGTCAGTAGTAATGAAGAATATAGTTAGACAATAGCTCGACTTCTCCATGTTCAGTGTGATATGTAGGTGTTGTCTTAACAATAGGCCTTGCAATCAATCTGTAAAGAGCAACCAATAGTAGTGTCTGTCTATCTATCTATCTATCTATCTATCTATCTATCTATCTATCTATCAGCTATTTTAAGAAGCTTCTTTTACATAGTAGGTGTCTATATGACTCCACAAATGATACTAACCATTAGCTGTCCTAACCCATGATCTCTCTCTCTTCCCTTTCTCTTCTCTCTCCTTCTCCATCTAAACCTCCTGTTCCAGTCTCTCCTGCCACACCTCTCCATAACTACACATTCTATTTCCCCTACCTTCAGAGTTCCTTCCTTTCCTCCCAAGTCCCTTACTCTATACCTAACTTCTGTGGTTATATAGATAATAGCATGCTTACTGAAGGCTTAAAAGATAATATCCACATATAAGAGAATTTAAACCTTATTTGTCACTTTGAGTTTGTGTCACCTCATTCAAGATGAAGTTGTTTATTTATTGTTATTAATATTGTAATAAATTTTATAATCGATCTGTATGTTTAGGAAGAAATAAAAGATTTAAATCGGTGTTCTCTGCAGTTCTAAGCATCTTGAGGACCTTGGAATGTATCCTTCCCAGACACATACTGACTTGGTCTGATTTGACATAGGACTTTAGGGACCATTTTTGTTGCTCTTGTTGTGAGTCAGATCAACAGATGGCTAGATGAATATACCTCAAGCTGTTTGGACCATCATGGAGGTGGTGATTTTAAGCAGTGACAAGGGCTGGTATGTGGAATGGGTTGGATGGAGGGAAGGGGGAATATAATTATATTTCAGTTAAAAATAGTTAAGATCATGATTACATGAATATGACTGATAGGAAAGAGTTAGTAAGGAGTTGTTGATATCTGCATGTGCTTGAAAATGGAATTTATGAGGTTTGAGATAAGTTGTCTGTGGGAACCTAAGAAGAATTTTGGTAGACTAGCAGACATTGTGGAAAAGAAAGGTTTGAAAATGAAAACTATTCTACCCAGTTTGGAAGGTATACAGGCTTGATGAGCTGAGATGTGCTTGAATAATTAGGAATCCCTGGAGACTTAAAAAGAAGGAAAGCAGAAATAAATAAAACCCCAGAGCTCCACTGGACCTTGCATGCCTTGAGTTTATTGCTTTGCTGCGACAGGTGGAGTTTATCCTGAAGGTGGTAAGGGGCCATTGAAGGACTTTTGAGGAGTAGCACAGTGTTATATTTATATTTAGGGATTTAGTTTGTGATACTGGCATACATTAGACACAGAGTTGGAGACTTTCATATGTAAGAGACACTGGTAGAGCCAGAGACCAATAGATAAGAGATATTTGAAGTGTAGAAGTGAGTGCTCAAGCATGTTGAGTATGGATTATAGTTGTCATAGGAAGCAAGCAATGAAAATTCCATATTTTCCTTCAAGTAATCATGTTACGGTGAGCTATGACTAGAACTGCCTGCAAATAGTACTTGAGAGTGGTAAATGCTTGCTGAGGCATAGACCAAAGACCATAGCTGAAATGCAGAAACATCAATAATGCCATGGTGTAGAGGTCAGGGTGACAGAGTAACCACAGGTGATAAGTCCTGGTTTCTGATGCAGCAATAGGTACAAAAGCTCACAAGACAGAGTTCAGCTATTATATGCCTCATAAAATGTCTGCTTTTCTGTGGAGAAATAAAAACACCAACAGCTGAGCATTTCTGTTCATTAAAAAAAAAAAGAAGAGTATGCACTATATTCACTAGTCGTCTCCTGTGTGCTTCTTTATAATGAATTATTTTATTTTTAAATCATATGTATGAATGTGTGCCTGTGAGTGTACATGATTACATGTGCCTAAAGACTGCAGCATTGGTTGTCAGAACCCCTACATCTGGAATTATAGGCAGGTAGGAACTTCCTGACATAGGTGTTGGGAACCTGATTCAGGTCTTCCGCAAGAGTAGTACATAGAACCTTTTAATCACTGAGCAATCTCTCCAGCCTCTTTTGTACTTCTTATTAGCATTTCATTAACGGATCAAAGAAAAGTTCATCCCAGCCAGGGTCAATTCCTAACAATTTCTTGTCTTTAAACATAACCAGACTTTATAATCTGACTCGCTTATTGGTGGATACTGATACCATTAATCAGGTCTGTGACTAATAAGAATGGAATATATTTCTGTGTGGGCATACAAGGTAGGGCAGGGGAGGCAGGCCATTTCCAAAGGTTTATCCTGTCTGTAATGGCTGTACAAAATCTTGTTTCTGGAGTGCAAGTGAAGACTTGATCAGTTGCTACTACAGAACATCCAGATCCCAAGAAAATATCAGCATAGCTGGGCTCCAAGGGTTGATCTTAGAAAACACTAGATTTCACGCCTTAAAGAAAGAAAGAACATACTACAATCGGGGAATTAAACAGAATTGCCATTAGGATAGGAGAGGGCAACAAGAGAGTGAATCTTGAGGTTGCAAGACGTAACTTGTAGAGCTTCAGTGATATTAGCAGAGGTGTGTTTAGCAATTGGAAGGTGGCAGATGATTTTGAAAGTGACATACAGGACTCCGCCCGCTTTCCGTGGGCCACAGAGACTGATGGTCAGCAACTTCCGCAGGCGGCCGGGAACCTCAGCTTGGGCCACAGGGCTCCACAGCTAATCAGCGCCGGGACAAAGATCCCTCTCAGGAGATCACAAGATCCAGGAGAGGGCCAAAGACACACCCCACAGCTCACCAGGTACTGCCCCGAACCCGCCAGACACAGGGACCGAGGTAGGTGGGCTTAGAAACCCCCCTGGATCCCAAAAGCCGGAGGCTGAGGCAGGAAACTTTTGCCTGGGACACTAGGATTCCATAGACAAGCAACTCCAGGAGAAAATTCTCTCTCCCAGGAACACAGAAAAGCCCCTAGCAGGGGAACACGAGCCCCAGAGCTCACTGACTCCACCCGCTTTCCGCGGCCACAGAGACTGATGGTCAGCAACTTCCGGCGGCAGCCGGGAACCTCAGCTTGGGCCACAGGGTGCCACAGCTAATCAGCGCCAGGACAAAGATCCCTCTCAGGAGATCACAAGACCCAGGAGAGGGCCAAAGACACGCCCCACAGCTCACCAGGTACTGCCCCGAACCCGAGAGACACAGGGACCGAGATCAGACCTGGTGCCACAGCTCTCCAAACCCAAACACCTCTCAGAGAGAGCTGGTCTTCAAGGAGTACTGACACAGAGACCTGCAGGAGGGGCA
>CM052704.1:109258261-109343609 GCA_028551405.1 Uromys caudimaculatus
ATTTCTTTTGTCTGTTTGATTGTGTTTTCCTGTAATTCTTTAATGGATTTTTGTGTTTCCTCTTTAAGGGCTTCCAGTTGTTTATCTCTGTTCTTTTGTATTTCTTTAAGGGTGCTATTCATTTCTTTCTTAAAGTCTTCTATCATCAACTTGAGAATGATTTTAAATCTGAGTCTTGCTTTTCTGGTGTGTTGGGGTATCCAGGGCTTGCTGTGGTGGGAGAGCTGGGTTCTGATGATGCCAAGTAGCCTTGGTTTCTGTTCCTTATGTTCTTACCCTTGCCTTTTGCCATCTTTTTAACTCTGATGTTAGCTGGTCTTACTCTGTCTGGTTGTGGCTTGCCCCTCCTGCAGGCCTCTGTGTCAATACTCCTTGAAGACCAGCTCTCTCTGAGAAGTATTTGGGTTTGGAGAGCTGTGGCACAGGGTCAGCTCTGGGGTGCAGACAGAAACCAGGAGGATCTTATCCCTTAGTTCCTGTGTCCTGATGGCTCTGCATGAGTCCCTCTTGATCCAGTGAGATTGAACAGAAGTGCTGGTTTTGCCTGTGCTTGAAGGTGTGTCAGCACTCCTGGGATACCAGCTCTCTCCTGGAGCCCTGTTGCCCAGGCTGAGGTCCCCAGGCACAGATGGAAACCAGAAAATTCCTGGCCCTGAGTTTTCCTCAGTCCCTGTATCCCGCGGGTTCCAGGTGGGTTCAGGTGAATAGTGGTGCTCGCCTTAACCCCACTCACAGCTTTTCCATGCTCCTGGGATGGTAGCTTTCTCCTGGCACTAGTTGGCTATGGAACCCTTGTGGCCCAGGCAGAGGTCTTCAGCCACAGATGGAAACTGGAAGATTCAGAGCTATCTGGCTCTTGACATAACTAAAATACAGGTTGCTGAGCATTCCTGTGCAGGACTTTCTTGGTCAGATTATTTGAAGTCAAAAGACCCTCCCTACTGTGGGCAGTTCCTTCTGGTGGCTGAAAGAAGATGGAAGAACATAGAAGAAGGAAACTTCAAGGTTTTATGTTCACCTTCACTCTTACTGCTAAGTCCATCTAGCTACTGCGGCTATTGGGTTCTTCATTGACCATTAAACCAACTACCTCAGGCTTCTGACATGTACTGAAGACAAACAACTCAACAAGTATCCGTCAAGTCTTCAGTGTCCAGTGTCAGATAGAAACTGCTGAGACATCCATTCTACTAGACCAGGCCATTCTTGGCTTTGCCAGAGTGACGTCAATCAGTTTTAAACTACCTGAATAATATTGTGTAAGCCAATCAAATAAATTCTTCACATATATAATATTATATACAATTATATTATATTATAGATAATAATTATATATTCTATTCTATCAGTTCTCTAAAGTTATCTCTGTAGTGAATTCTGACTAATATTCACTAACATCATTTGAGATGAGTCTCTTATAGTCTTGTCTAGTCTGAAACTTACTATGAGGATGACTCTAAATTCCATCCTCCTATCTCTTTTGTCTCTGTGCTAGGACTGTAGATAAACCACACTGCCCTGTATTAATTATTGATGAGATAAAATCCAAGTCCTGATTCCATGCTAGCAAAACCTCTGTGTGTGTATTTAAATATATATTATAAAGTAAATACGTATTAAAATTATATATATAACATTTACATATATATTACATGTATTTTAAAAATTATGTTCCACAAAGTCTGGTCACTTAATGTTGACCTACGCATAGTATTCTCCTCTGAATAGTTGTTTATTTTATGTTTATATATAGGTGCACATTCTTTTCAGTGACATATACTCCCTTTATTGAAGCAAAGGTATACTTTGCTTCTATAAAGTTTATAAAATTGTATGGTTTTTTCCCTTATTTTTTTCTAGTTACTGTAGTTTTAGAAGTTCTGGGCTTCTTTTATATTTTTCAGCTATATTTTCTTGTAATATGATACATGAAAACCTTTTCAATTAGTTTTTTATTAGTTTGCATGACATTAGTAAACCCCCATGAGTATACATAAACACGTGTATTGTATCTGCTTTACATCAACTACTACCATTATGACTACCACCGCCAATTAGTCAGTCAGTTGCCACTGATGAAAATGTTTGTATTGGTATTAGACACTTCATGTCAAATCAGAGGGGATGATGAAACTGATAAAAGATTCAGGGAGGTGCCAAGAATGGGATAGCTTATTCTGTTAGTATTTCTAAAATATATTTTGCACAGAACACAAACATTACAGGTACTAATTTGATTATTCTACAAATCAAATTCAGTGATCATCAAATCATTAATATAAAGGGCATAGTAAAACTCCACAGTAATGGTGTATATATTGATATCATCTCTTATCTCGATGGGAAATTGGATTAACAAAAGGCAAATGGACCAGTGATCTCAGGATTGATTAGCTGCCCTGTATAGGTGCCTTTGGTAGCTTTCTTTTTGTCCCACATTCCAGACTTATAACAGAAGATGTTGGCCAACCAGAGTATCTGGCTGATAGAATAAACTTTAACATACTTAATATAATAAAGATCATACTATGAGTTTTCTCTAACCACTATGGAATCAAATTAGAAGTCAGTTAGAGAGGAATAATAAAAAACCTCCCAATGTTTGAGAACTAAGCAACACACTTAAATAATCCCTGACTCAATTCATGATATTAAGTCAAAATTAATCTATAGCATATTGAAATTTTTTGCTACAGCTAAGGCAATATTCCCATGTGACCAAAAAAAAAAAAAAAAAAAAAAAAAAGCCTATAACTCAATATTTAAAAATCTCCCAAAAGAAAGGTTCTAGATAAGCATGATTTTGCTGGGAAGCTCTACCCAAGTTTAAAGAAAATTTGCAATGAGTTTGGTGGGTATATTGCAGAAAACTAGAAAGGAAGGTGCAATTGCCCATTTAGGTAATTGCAGTAAATTTTAAAGAAAAGAAGAAAGGGGGAAAGATGTAGGCATATATTCATCAGACAAGTAAATGCATAATTTTCACATAAAATCCAGAATGCATAAAAAGAATTAGACTTCTTGAGGAAGACGTGGATTACTCCAGAAATTCAGTAATTGTCCACTATGAAAAAATAAAAACAATAATCAATCACAGCTGTCAATTAACAGTATTGGGTAGAAAAATCATTATGATTTTGCCAGTTTGCCATGGACTGATAGAAAAATTCAATTACCCATTCCTGATAAAAACTTTGGAAGGCATATTTCTTCAAATAATCATGAAAATGTAGAAGAGGGAAAACCCCCAACCAAAGCTCCCTGCAGTGAGCCTTACACTGAGCTTTGGAAGTGGGACTGTTTCTCAGAAAAAACTTCTGGTTAGCACATCAGAGGAAATGTTAGCTAGTATAAAAAAATAAAACAATGAATATGGAAAGGAAGAAATGCATGTTAGATGGCATGATTATCAACAACAACAACAAAAATTACAAAGGAACATACAGCACCTTCCTGGAAATATAGTGAATTATTACAACTTACTATCTCTTATAAGCAGTAAAGTCACAAAAATTTAGAAGTAACTTGTGACTCCATGTCCTCTGATTAGGCACTGAAATTAACATAACATCATCTGTGATCACTGATAACAAAATTTATGCAGGACTTAGACATTGAAAGTCCCACAAAAGCCAGGTAGGGTGGCACAGACCTTTAATCTCAGCATGTTGTGAGTAGAGGCAGGTGGATCTTTATCTATTCAAGGCCAGCCTGCTCTACATATCATCTAGGCCAGCCTTGGCTACAGAATGAGATGACGTTAGAAGAAAAGAGCCTCCTCAAGCACCCACACTCACATGCACCTATCTTTTCCCTTGTGCACATACATATAATTTAAAGAACAAAAGCAAGAAAATAAACAAAATGTCCAACAAGCCTCTATTTATAATCACAAGATTGTTTTAAAAGTTAATATAAACAAAGTAAATAGAATAACATAATGTTGTAAACAACAGAGAAATAGTTCTGCGCAAATTTGTCTATATCATACATAATACATATTTATTTGATCTCTTCCCATGGGTTTTGGCATAAAGACTGTAAATATGTTGCGGTGTTCTGAATTATAAGAACACATTTTAATCTAATGCAGTGATTGTGTGTGTGTGTGTGTGTGTGTGTGTGTGTGTGTGTGTGTGATAACGCAAGGGCACCTGGATGGTTCCAGGGTGAGAACCATATGAACAGAGCACTGGAACTTGGGACCTCTGTAACCTCTGTGGTGGGTGAGGGGCAGAAATTAAAGTTGAGCACCATGGCAAATATGTCATCAACAATGAGCATGCATTGGTACTTCCTTGAAACCCCAAGAAGACAATCTGGAGAATCTCAGCTTGGTAAGCACATGGAGTGGCCTGAAGGGTCCTGTTAAAAGAAAGTGGGAAGCTCTTCCTTTTTCCCCTATATTTGTCTTCAATCTGGCCATTCATTTGTTTCCTTGGTGCAGTCTCTAATAATAAATGGTCAAATATTAATAAAACATTTCCTTGGGTTTTGGGAGCCAGTTTAACTGAATACAACTATGGAAACGTGGGACCCTGGTTCATGGCCAGTTGTTTTAGAGGTGTGGGCCTCGACCTGGAGCTGAGATTGGTGTTTGAACTGGAAGATCAGTCCTGTGGGACTGAATACCGACCCTGTGGATCTTCAGACTTATGACAATAGAATTAAACTGGACAGCACTAGGGCTCATATCTGGTGGGGAATTTCTTGGTTTTGGGGAAAACTCTGACAAGATTTTGTATCAGAGTGCTCTGATGTGAAAATTAGGGGGTGGGGGGAGTGTGTTTTCTTTGGAAATACTCAACAAAATCTGAAGTAGACAATAGAATGCCCTTAATTTCTGATTTATTCACTTATTTAGTGATTCACTCAAAGCACTGCCTGTTCTGCCTGTTTGCCAAGCATGGCTTCACTTGCTACCTGGAACACAATGACCTGGAAAACTAGCTGAAACAATGAGTGGTTGCCCCTACCAACCTGCTGAGGGCCGGGAAAGCTTTTGTATAATGCTGCTTGTTTGCCTGTCTTGTTTTAGAGTGTAAACGGTGAATGTGAACTGGACCTGGGATGGAAACCTTTCAGGAGCTGTCCTGGCTTTGGTCCACTGGTGACCCCTCTTCTCTTCTGCTCTCATTAGCGTCATCCCCACAATAACACTTGACTACAGTGTAAACACAATTCACTGGAGAAGAAATGACATTTCAAAATATGGCATGGGGCAGTTAGTTACCCACTGACTCATTGAAAGAACAGCACAAACACCTCCACATCACCTGCCAGCTAGCTTAAGTCTCCTAAATCATGCAAAATCCCAGACCTAAATTCAGAATATTAAACAATGAAAATGTATGCTGCTTAAAATAGTTTCTGGATTTGGCACTAAAATATAATCCAGTAGAAGACACAGAGTATTTACATTTTACATATTGCCAATGGACCAAAAAGAAAGAGAGGAAAGGAGGTGGAGGGTAAGGATGGTAGGGGTGAGGGAGGGGGAAGGGGAGGTGGGGAAAGGGGAGAAAGGGGGGAGAAGAAGAGGGGAGAAAGAGGAGGAGAGAGGTGGGAGAGGAGGAGGAGGAAGGGGAAGGTGGGAAGAGAGGACCTAAAGAAACAAATATTCCACTTAGACCCTCAGCCAAAGGCAAACAGAGACATTTTATCAGACAACACACAAAGGACAAATGGCAGGAAAATGCCTTTAAACACAATTAGTTTGTCATTGGGAAAACAGAAATTAAAACTATCATGAGAAAAGCATGAATCCCTGTTTAAAAGGCTAAGATAATAATTCCACAAGAGACAACACTGGCAAGGATGTAAAGAGCTGGCTTTCTGATAGGAATCAAGAATAATCTAGCCTCTCTGTGAGGCAATTTGCCAGCTTCTTGACAAACTAAACTTGTAATAAGCACATGTTTTAGTTACTACAAGTACATATTAATTCCAAAGAAATTTGACCAAGTGCAGACGAGAGATGTGTATACAAATATTTTCAGCAATTTTAAGCTACCCGACCTAAGTACAGATCAAGCAAATTATGCAGGGAGCCCTTCCTTCCTTCCTTCCTTCCTTCCTTCCTTCCTTCCTTCCTTCCTTCCTTCCTTCCTTCCTTCCTTCCTCCCTTCCTTCGTCCCTTCCTTCCTATGGCCATATTACCATGGCCAGACCTGGGTGATGAGATCAAAGTCAAATCTCCTGTGGTGAAGCATTTAGTCAAAGAAAAGATGAAGTGCCCTGTGAAAAAGGGCAGAGCATGAAGAAGAAAAGTTTGGGAAACAGACATTGCAGATGGAAAAATGGTGTGGTTAAGATGCTGGGAGACACTTTTCAAGAGCCCCAGTTGCTGGTCTCTTGGATGCTACAGCCTCTTCCCATAGATAATGTTTAGTAAATTTGGTTGCACGGTCATGTCTGAGGTCCATGGCTGTTATGCATTCAGGTAACGGAGTGATATTTTTGCTATTCTGAGAATGAGCCAAATCCAAAGTGTTATTCCATGCACTATTCACAGAGCAAGAACAGGGAGAATAAATAGATACAGTTTCTCAGCATGCCAATAATTGATGGATTTCTGTAACTATACGTGTATGGATACTTCTTATCCATTATGAATAATTAAAAAGTAAGAACACAGATCCTGACTTCCTGCTGCTTTCCCCCACCCAAAGGTGGGCACAGCAAGGCAAGTTGGATAATGGCTTCAGAGGAGGGGCATCTGACTGGAGGAGCCTGGGTAAAGAGGCAAGGGTTTCTGAAGAGTTCTGGAGCTAAACTGCAGTGCATGGACTGAGTGAGGTCCTGGGAAGCCAAGTCCCCATGAGGCCATGATGAAGTGTGCCTGCAAAGCCTTGCAAAAGCCAGGGTCTGGAACACCCTGGCATTCTTTGAGAAGAGCGAAACTCCTCACAGTAGTCAAGTAGCATTTTGCTTTTGGAAAAGTTTCTTTGGGTTATATAATGACATGAATTATTTAAGAAAAAATTATTCATGTCTTGTTTTAGCATCAAATTTTATATCAGGTTTGGGAATGATAGGGATTTAGTAATATTATGAAATGTTCAGTAGTATTTTTTTCTACCAATTCATTTAATTAATTCATAATTTTTCTTATATAAATCAGTAAGCATTGTATTATGTCATAAACTTTAATATATCAAACTAAGCTGGGGAGAGTAACGACTGACTTCACAAGTTGTCACTTTAAAGGCTCCTTCTGTCCATACCTAGATATTTCTTCTTTCCTTTTCTTCTTTTGCTTTGCATACCCATGACTTTATTCATATAGACGCTTCATTTTTATTTTAAAATGCTTTGTTAATTAACATCTAAAATAACAGGCTTACTTAATTATGGCTGAATCCTCCCTCTCCCACTCCCTGGTCCCTTGGTCCCTACTGCACTCTTCCCCCTTCCTTCCACTTTCACTGACACAGACACTTCTGATGTGTCCAGGAATGATCTCAGAGAGATAGCATGCATTGCCTTGATAGCCTTGTTTTAAAGGTCAATTTGTGGTAGGAAATTTGCATAAAACTTCTCATGAAATAGTTTTGTAAACTTATATAGTAATAATTAATGCTATGATTTAAAACTGGAAATCTCCAGGAGACTCACTCTTTGAGCAATTGTTCTCTTGCTTGGTATTTTGTTAAAGGCTGTGGAACCTTCTTCAGAGTAAGGACGTGGCAGACAGGTAAGCCCCAGCAGCAGGCCTTTTAAGGTTCTACTTATGGCCAGTACCAGTCTGGATTCTCTGTTTCTATTCCAGCCTGAATTACCTGCTTCCAGTTGGAGCTGCATTATCCACTTCATGTTCCAGCTTGTATTCCCCAATTCCTATCTCAGCCTGTATTTCCCACTTCCTGTTCCAGCCTGTATTTCCCACTTCCTGTTCCAGCCTGTATTCCCTACTTCCTGTTCCAGCCTGTATTCCCCTCTTCCTGTTCCAGTCTGTATTCCCCTCTTCCTGTTCCAGCCTGTATTCCCCTCTTCCTGTTCCAGTCTGTATTCTCCACTTCTTGTTCCAGTCTATATTCTCCACTTACTTTTCCAGCTGCATTCTCTACTTCCTGTTCTAGCCTGCATTCTCTACTTCTTCATATATCTGGGAGTGAACAACTGCTACCAAATAGTGAACAGAATAAATATTTTCTCTTATTAGTTTCCTGTCTCAGGAATTTCATTGTAGAATTCAAAGCTGCCCAATACAAATTCTAACCTGTTTCTAATAAATGCATGTTGAATGAGTAAAAGTTGATTGTATATGTAGAGTTGGTCAGATATTTGATAAAAACAGTGAAACGCAGATTTATAGTTTTGTCTTTTTTTCTATCAGTTCTGACCTAGATCTTGTGACCTTGTTTCCTTTTTAAGACAACGCATAATAAACAATCATTCTTGGATATGTTAAGCTTTATAATTTAAATTAGCTTAAATTTCTAATGGTGGACATCTCTAATATCTTCATAAGTGAGTGCTGCGTTGTTAATATAAAAGACCATTAGGGAGCATACTACAAATACTAGTACTTAGTAGATAATAAGTAATTTACAGAATGAAATTTATATCTATGCTATATTTCTCATGTACTGTCTAATGTGTTTTAAATATTATCAATGCTATCTTTCTTCAAATCTCCATATAAATATATTTTTTCTTACACGCTCATGTTTCCCTCAAAGCATGGTACAAGGAACTTACTTACCTTGGTGAGTTTACACAGTAAGTACAATCTGGGATCACAGTGGTCCTGTTGAGCACACACACACAGCAGGTGCACTTCAGGATCACAGTGGTTCTTTTATAAACACATTATATTTCCAGGCTAATTATGCCTTCCTAGTTACAAGCTAGGTTTTGCATATTTAACCCATTACGAAGTATACATGCACAAATGTAGAGTTTTGGTTTCTTTAAAAACACAGCTATGTTATGTGAATATGTTTTTGTTTTAATCCCAGGTGTGGGATATGGAGCTGCTTCAGACTGTCCATAGCAGCTAACCAGGATTTGCCCCATGCTCTGGCAAGGGCATTATTCTGCCAGCTGAAGATCTCTTACTTTTGAAACTTTAGGGACTCTTGAGAGAGTATGTAAATGCCAGAACCCTGAGAGGATGTGGCAGTGGCTCCAGCTCCCTTGCTTCTGCCCCCTCTGCTACTGGTCCCTGCTGCTGCATGTTCCTGCTGCTGCATTTGTTTTTGCTTTTTGCTAGATTTCAGTTGTTTCCTGGTTTGCTGGATTGCTGGTTGGTTATCTTGAAGATGAAGATTAGACTTATATCAAGGAACTCAATCAGCAGGAAGTAGTCTAAAGAGATCTATGCCTCCTTTCCCCTCTAACCTTTTCTCATCTATCTAGTATTGGGGGTTAGAAGGGATTGGGGTGGAGAAGGGTGGTAGATAAAAGAACCCAGTAAGTAGCTAAAAAAGTTTGGTTAAACACAAAGCAAATGGTAAAATATTACGATATATATGATTATTTGCTATCTTTATCCTATCCTGTTTCTGTCCAGTGAACAGTTTAGTGTCTTAGACAACATCATTTATTTAGATAAAAGATAGGAGAAAGTGACTTAAATGAAGGTGGCATTTTATCTGATATATAAATCAAAGCTAAAGTACCACAAGAAACATTAGCACGTTTGTAGGCCTCCCTATTTGAGTTACAGTCTGATTTTTATGGTGTTTATTTTTCAAGGGCCTTAAGATTTTAAATATAGAAATGCTTAATGTTAAATACCTTTTATTGTGTCTAAGAATTAACAAACCTTCTCTCTGTCTATGTCTCTCTGTCTCTCGTCTCTCTTTCTCTCTCTCTCTCTCTCTCTCTCTCTCTCTCTCTCTTTCTCTCTCTCTCTCTCTCTCTGTTTATGTGTTTGTGTGATCGATCAGTAGATGTATCAAAAGACTTTCTTTCTTAATCTGTCTGGTTTCAAGAGCTTGACAATTGCAATGCATGCCTCTGGCACATTTGTGCGGTACATTCTACCTTTTAACTGATCCTCTCCATGACTAGTCCCCAGTGTCTGTGTTGTCAGCCTTCATGCTGTTTTCAGACTGTGCACAACTTCTGACTGCAGAAAACTAGAAAATCAATTCATGCATGAGCACAGATGGAGGAGCATAGTGAAAGTCTAATCAATCACTTCCTTTTGCACAACACTGCTTCCCAAAACCTAATAAAGATTAAGACAACTGTAGTATAAATAACGGATTCTCATGAAGGAGGTTCTTTTCAACTGCATTTTTTGAGTTTAATTTTATTTTCATGTTTTTCAGTTTTGGAATACTCAGCTGCCAAAAGTGAAAGATCTTACTATAGAAAAATATAATAATGTAATACAAATTTTAAAGAATTTTCTCAGGAAAATAAATTGTAAAAAGAGAAAGCCATTTTCGGCTTTTGAGTGTCATGATTAATTTATATTAAAAGATTCAATGATCTATCAGAAGTGTCTATAGTTACAAGAGTGACTATATCAGGTCCTCATAAAACCAGAATGAGTGCATGAGCTATGGTCTTAGGAACATACAGATTGCCTGGAGAAAATGTACATACATGTATGGTCATGCCACAGCACAGAGCTAGGAGGTCATTACTGCACCTCCATATGTCTAAACCAATATCTATGCATCTTAAATTTTGCTTTCTTTGGTTTTCTTCTCTTTTGTTTTCACTTCTGCTACCTGGAATGCTTGTTCCCAGATGTTCCCATCATGATTCTTTCTTATCTTTCAAGCTTTATTTACCTTGTCTCATTTTAGAGAACTCTTCCTTATGCCAGTTTGCCTAATGCTACCTGCTCCCCTATCTACCCACACTACTCATTGCTGTTGGAATCATGCTACATTCTATTCTAAATTTCTCCATAGTGTATAAGATCCATATTTATCACACAAAATGCAAGTCCAAGTGGATTAAAGACCTCAACGTAAAACTGGATGCATTAAATCTAATAGATGAGAAAGTGAGGAATAACACAATAGTACAGGAGACAACTTCCTGAACTTCTTCTAGTGCTCAGGCTCTAAGATCAACAACTGATAAATGGAACCTCATGAAACTGAAAAGCTTCTATACGGCAAAGGATACCATCAATAGGACAAAATGGCAGCTTACAGACTGGAAAAAGATCTTCACTAACCCTACATCTGACAGAGAGTTGATATCTAAAATATATAAAGAACTCAAGAAGTTAGACTCCAACAAACCAAATAACTCAATTTAAAATGAGATACAGAATTAAACAGAATTCTCAAGAGAGGAATCTCAAATGGCTGAGAAGCACTTAAAAAAATGTTCAACATCTTTAGTCATCCGGGAAATGCAAATCAAAATGACCCTGAGATTCCATCTTAAACCCATCAGAATAGTTAAGATCAAAAACTCAAGTGACAGCACATTCTGGCAAGGGTGTGGAGCAAGAGGAACACTCCTCCATTGCTGGTGGGAGTGTGAACTTGTAAGACCACTTTGGAAATCTATTTGGTGGATTCTCAAAAACTGGGAATAGTTCTATCTCAAGACTCAGCTATGCTACTCTTAGATGTTTACACTAAAGGTGCCCGACTATACCACAGGGACACTTGCTTAGCTATGTTCATAGAAAAATGATATTCATAATAGCCAGAAACTGGAAAAAACCTAGATATCCCTCAACTAAAGAATTGATAAAGAAAATGTGGTACTTCTACACAGTAAAATACTATTCAGCTATTAAAAACAAAGACATCATAAATTTTGCAAGCAAATGGATGGAACTTGAGAATATCATCCTAAGTGAATGAAGTAACCCATAGCTAGAAAGACATGCATGGTATGTACTCACTTATAAGAGGACATTAGCCATAAAGTTCAGGACAACCAGGCTACAATCCACAGACCCAATAAACCTGGGTAATAAGGAGGACTTAAGAGAGAATGAAGAAATCTCACTCAGAAGGGGAAACAGAACAGTCATTTGAAGTAGATGGACAGGCAGCATACAGGAGCTGGATCCAGGCCCCATACACATTTGTTGCAAATGCGCAGCTCGGTCTCCATGTGGGTCCCCTAATAAGTAGAACGGGGCTGTCTGTGTTTCTGTTCTCTGCCATTTGATCCCCTATCCCTTACCTGGTGCCATGTCTGGCATGGCTTTGGTGGGAACAGAGTGACACAATGACACATTTCCCACCCCTGGGACAGGGACAGCAGAAGAGAGCCTCCCCGGTGTTGATGACTGCCGTGGGCATAAGGCTTGTCTGTGTAATATGTACATATTTTCATGTTCCTCTGAGGAATGTCCTCCCTGATAATGTTAATGAGTCCATGATAATCTGAGACAGCATGAATCCAGGAGGCGAAGGTATGACTAATGTCCCAGCAAAATGGTAACCACTGGGACCTTTAAGGACAGTCTTTAATGCTGTGGAAAAGAACATGAGTTCAAAAATATGTAATTTCTCAACTATGCAAATATATAAGGATGTAATATGAATTGTATAAGAAGCTTCATCAATCTAAAGGAACAAGGGCAGCTTCATTAAGGAACCAGCTTGTCAGAAAGATACAAAGTCAGGCAGATAAAAAAGCAGGCAGATTCTTGAGTTCAAGGTCAGCCTGAAACACGGCAGGGTTAGGCCTAAGTGTGGTAGAAGTGATAATTTCAGGACGGGATCCCACCCAGATAGTTCATCTTCTGTGCTTAACAGAGGCAGGCAACTCTTGCAATGTTAAAAGAAAATTTGTGCTTGCTGTCTCTTAAGAAGTAAAGGGCTGGGGTCACTGGATGCAGATTTATAGGATAATCAAAGGGAAACCTGAAGTAAATGACTGGATTGATATATATAATAAAAGACTGGGCTTATGATCTGCAGGAGATGAGCTATCCAGAGAAAAAGTTTTAGAATAGCAAGAGAGAACGGCTTGGAGAACTGTCTCCAGTAGAACAAAGAAAGAGCTGTCTGGAGATCTCCAGAGAAAACAGATCAGAGAGAAAGAAAGCAGGATCAAGGGAAAGCAATCTGCAAAGCTTCTCCAGCAGAGCACCCACACTTTGACTTCCAATCCTTTGTTTTCACTGCTCCCAGACACCCAAGCTCTCAGAACCCTTCTCCAAGCCCAGGCTGGTCCTTGGCACCTGGACTGCCTGGTTGGGCCTCAGAGGGAGAGGATGTCCCAGGGTCTGGTGGTACTCAAGTGGGTCCCCCCTTCTCTGAGGAAAAGAGGAGGGGGTAATTGGGGGAAAGATGTGTAAGGGTAAGGCTGGGAAGAGAGAAAGCAGGGGCACTGTGATCAGGATTA
The DNA here is from genome assembly GCA_028551405.1 of Uromys caudimaculatus. Classification (NCBI taxonomy): domain Eukaryota; kingdom Metazoa; phylum Chordata; class Mammalia; order Rodentia; family Muridae; genus Uromys; species Uromys caudimaculatus. The sequence continues at coordinate 109,271,552 of CM052704.1, forward strand.
AAACGAATAATAAATAAATAAACCCCATTCCAACTTATTGAGGAATTATACAAATAACCAATTGCACATTCAGTCAGTGGAAAAATTTAATACTTGCTTGCAAACTTCAAGATGTTTCGATGTTAGTTTTATCAATATATAATTACAAACTTGACACTTGTCTAACAACTACTGTTAGTAAAATGCAAAGTGAAATTCTAAGTGATATTTGTGTCACTCTTTTTGGACATGAGACAAGTAAAGTCTTATAATTTCTCCTTAATCTCAATATTTATTGCATTGGAATTCTTTGAGAGACACATTACACGCCGTTGAAAGAAAAAGAAGTTTCTGAGATATACTCATTTTTGCAGCCATTTATTATTAGAAATAAATAAAATACGGAGAAAGGATAAGCTCAGGAAAGGAATGGTAGAGCATTCGTCCCTTAGCAGAACTGTAAACTTGAGAGTTGAGGCTATCCTGGCCCATGTAGAGAATTTTAGGACAGTCTGCGCTATGTAACTAGACTGTGTATTTCTGCTAGAAATAAAGGAAAAATGAGGGGAGAAGAAGAAAAAAGGAAGAAAGGAATAAATAAAATGGAAAATACACTAAATGTTATTGAAAATTATTATTTCTCAAAATTAATTATAGCTTTTAATCTCCAAAGAGCACCAGAGGAGAAAAAAATTATTCGAAGCAAAAACTGCTTTTTTAATGTCTGCTGCCCAGCCTGGTCTAAATCCAGCCCTAGACTATGTAAACAAAACAGACAACACTTCACATTGAAAGACTCGGGAGGGACATTGTGTCTAAAGAATCTCATGTGGTATTATCATTGTTTACCATATTTGCTTTGTTTCTAATATCCTGCATTAGCTAGGATTTCTATCTGTGATAAAAGGCTGTTCTTTCTCACCACATCTCTCTCAAGTCTGTGCTTTAAGTTGTGGGTGTGCCATCAATCCCTGGTGGCATCTTTGCCAACAACAATTTAAAGGCTGTTTTTTACATATCACATACATGTTATAAAGCCTTTAGGGAATGTGACAAAGATACCTAGAGATGTAGTATAAGAATCCTTGAAATATGGTAAAATTTTCAGTAATACTTGCCACGAGCAGCCTGGCTATCTCACAAAGGGAAATCAGAGAGAAGAGAATAGCAGTGAAGGTTTGATGACCTGAGACGTTCTGCAAGGAGCCCGTGCCAAGGGACGATACTTAGGACACCACCTGCACCAGGGACCCTAGGAGCTGATATCAATGGAAAGCTAGATGCACACACAGGGTGAGAACACGCAGTTACAGGGACAGGGAGGCCAGCTGCACACATCTACACCTTGTGAACATACAAACAAACCTGAGGTATCACAGCAGACTGAGCCAGAGGGCAACACCCAGGGAGGACAGTGTTGGGATCCAGTGGAAACTGCAGAAAGTTAACATCTCAGGAAATAAGTGCTGAGAGTTTTCCTCTCCTTGCCCTTTGTCTAAGAGGTTTTTTTCCCCCTGAGAGAAACAGTCCCGGGCAAAGTACAATGTCAGAGATCAAATGAAGTATTCTAGGAAAATACCAATTCAGACAAAAACTGTGATGATATTGATTTTAAACTGAATAAAAGTAGGTTCTTTAAAAAAGAATCCCATACTGCTCAGAGTGTAGAATTTGATAAGGGTTAAGGTGAACTTAGAAGGTGTTGTGATGGGAAAAACTGGGTCAGAGGTGACTGAGAAGGTTAAAATAGCAAAGATTTTGCCCCATTAGCTTCTTTTCACAAATCATATCCTAAATCACCTGCAGGTGAGGCCTCTGAGCCCTGGTTCCTTCTCTCAGTGAGCAATAATCAATGTAGTTGGTTGCAGTTAGAGGCATACAGGATCATGCTATAATGCATATATATGGTAAATATACTATATAATACATATATAGTACATATAGTATAATAAAATACTGCATTTTTACAATAATGATACTATATATATGTATATATAAAATATAATAATGATGATGCATTGACACAATTTTATGTACTCATGATTTAATATATATAGTAAATGTGATTCCTTTTTATTACACGTAAGAACTGCATGAAGAGCTCTTAAAATTTGATAATGAAATGTAATTCAAAAAAGAATAAAAGTTCTGAAAAGAAACCCTAGAAATGGCTAATAAACACATTAGACATCAGAGAAATGCAAATTTAATCCACAAGGAGAAACCACAGTGACTACATTTCTTTTAAATGATATCAAGCATTGTGGGGTGTAGAGAAATTAGACTCTTTGTATTTCACTGTCTGGAATGAAACAATGGTGTAGATTTCTTTAGAGAATAGTCATATAGAGTGCTTCAATGTGTGAAACATGGAGACTCTTTAGCTCAGCAGTTCCATCCTAAGTATGTATCCAAGAAAGAAGCAGACATCAACACACAAACCCCCAACACTGATACTGATAATAGCGATACTTACGATAGGCTTATATCCATATTTATTTATATGCAAAAATAGCCAAATATCGTTAAACTCAAATATCGATAAATATAGAATGCATAAACAAGAAATATTATTCAGCAATTCAATTAAATTAATTAAAGTGAACTAATATATAATATGTACGAACATTTATGATTTGATGTCAACCGAAAGAAAAGAGGAACAAAAGGTCACAAAATGAATATATGCCCATGAGGCACCATACGATGAAATCCATACAGGCAGATGTTATATAAGAATCATCTAGCCCTGAGGAGGTTGGACAGAAATTAGAAGTGAGAAATGTGTATGAGTTTTTTTTTATTTGGCGTAGTTAGTTGAAATCTCAATTGTGTCAGTGGACAAACAATTGTGAATAAGCCATTGAACACTAAGAAGGTAAATTTATGTACTGTATCTCAATAAGCTGTATCGCATCACTTAATGCAATGAGAAAATGGACAAGAGAAATAAAGCAGTAACTTTAGTGATTAAGTGAACAATTCTCACAAAACATAAAAAAAAGAGAAAAAGATAAACTTTGGGAAATTATAAAATGAACAGAAGATATCCTGAGTAATGCCAATATCAAAGCACAAGAGTCCTAAGAAAAGAAGCTTAGGAGTGTCAAGACGTACGTGAAGGGAGGGAGGAGCCGAGGGAGTTGAACCTGCCATGATATTTGTTTTCCATATAGAAATAGGAAAAAGTGATGATGCTGATAAGCATATATGAGCATTAAAAGTCACGGGAATAAAAATAAAAGATGTCATTTAAACTATCGATAAAACATCTCTAAAAATGTAAGGAAAAGACGAAAATGGAAGCAAAACCTAAACAATACACAACGTATCAATGCAGAAATACTTCTAAAATAAGGAAAGAAGAGAGAAAATATAGAATAGTCCAAGGGAAACAGATAAGGTGAAACGAGATGTCAAAACATACCCCAAGCTGCATTAGTTACTAAATATCTGACAGAAGCAACTTAGAAAGGGTTAGTTTTGGCTCATATTTTAGAGTAGAAAATGTGTCATGGAATTCATGACAGTGGGAGCGTATAGGAGAGACTTGTTCACATGATGGCAGATAGGACAAAGTAAAACCAGGACTGGGTGTCTTATTCAAAAGCTCAACCCCAGTGCCATACATCTGCCTGCCAAGTCTCATGTCTCTTCTTTCAAAGACTTATTTTATATTACTCTGTGTGTGTGTGTGTGTGTGTGTGTGTGTGTGTGTGTAATGTGTGCATGTATGTATGTATGAGTGGAAGCCAAAAGAGAGCATGGGAGCCACTGGAACTGGAGTTAACAGGTGTCCTGAGCAAGTCACTGTATGTGCTATGAACCTAACTAAACTCCTGCGGAAGAGCAAAAGTGCCCATAATTGCTGAGTCATCTCTCCAGCTTCAGACTCCAGTTCTGAAAGGCTCCACATCTAAATATTTCCAGAACCTGCACAGCAGAATTAGAAACATGCTCTCTGTTGGGGACATGTTAGATACCAAACAAAGCAGCAATAAAAACATGATTACAGTAAAATAATATATAATAAATCAAACAACAAAACCTAGAGATTCTGTTTCAAAGGTTAAATCAAAACATAATCCACAGGTTAAGAATTATCTGATAAGGAAAGTTGATTATCATTTTATTTTCTTGCAAAATGTGTTGTATGATATTAAGTTTTGTCTGAGCCATTGTAGGTCAAATAGATGACTGTTACGTTCAATAACATTCTGCTACCTCATCTTGATTTACATTCACATAAGATTTTCAAACAAGATGAAATATCAGGTTTTACATATCTAAGAGACTGCTTGAGGGAAATCCATTCTTTAATACCGTCTTAACAGAATTTATTAACAACACTGTGTGGCTTGCATAAAAAGCAGGTGGGCCCTTGTTTCCTGCTGAATTTCCTTCGCTGTGATAGTTCAGACTTTTCCCCCCAATCCAGCTCTACAGGCTCTCTTGTCAGAAGATTCTAATGAGTTCTCTCTATACATTTCAACATATTCTATATGTGACAATCGTAAATGTATTAGAAAATATTTAGAAAACGTATTCAAAGAGTTTTCAAAGCTTTAGTAGAAATGTATAAACGGTAGCTTACAAACTCATTGTCTAAAACTGGATTTTAAAGAGCCAAAGGTTTTCAGTGTGGTAAAATGAGGTTTCCAATGTTACCACGCACAGAAGCCTGTCATATGTCAATCTATTCTTTCTCCCACTCCTGCCTTACTGCCCTAGCATTCCTCTACTGAGCCTCCACAGGACCAAGGGCTCCTCTCCCACTGATGCCAGAAGGCCATCCTCTGCTTCATATGCAACTGGAGCCATGGGTCCCCTCATGTGTACTCTTTGGTTGGTGGTTTAGTCCCTGGGAGTTCTGGGGGGTCTGGTTGGTTGATATTTTTGTTCTTCCTATGGGCTTGCAAACCCTTTTAGCTCCTTCAGTCCTTACCCTAACTTCTTTATTGGGGTCCCTGTGGTCAGTCAAATGATTGGCTGCTAGAATCTGCATCTGTATTGGTAAGGCTGTGGTAGAGCCTCTCAGGAGATAGCTATACCAGGCTCAGCAAGTGCTTCTTGACATCAGCAATAGTGTCTGAGTTTGGTGCCTGCTGATGGGATGGATCCCTAGGAGGGACAGTCTCTGGATGGCCTTTCCTTCAGTCTCTGCTCCACTCTTTGTCCCTGCATTTCCTTTAGACAGGAGAGATTCTGTCTGATTAATATTTTTCAGATGGGTACGTGGCCCCATCCCTCAATAGGGGGCGATGCCTAACATCTGGATATGGTCTTTACAGGTTCTCTTTCCTCTCTTTTGGGTATTTCAGCTAATGCTATCCCTGTTTGGTCCTGGGAGCCTCTTGCTTTCCTGGCATCTGGGACTTTCTGTTGGCTACCCCCAGTTCCCCATCTTCTATTGCTACACACCTCCATTCAATTTCCTGACCCTCTGTACTTCTCCCCCACCCTGTCTCCTCCCACACCTGATCCAGCCTCCCCCTTTTTCCTCCCCCTCTTCTCTCCCTCCCAGGTCCCTACCTCCTTCTACCTCTTGTGATTATTTTGTTCCCCCTTCTAAGAAGGACTGAAGCATCCACATTTTGGTGTTCCTTCTTCTTGAGCTTCATATGGTCTGTGAGTTGTATCATGGATATTCTGAGCTTTGGGGATAATATTCACCTATCAGTGAATATATACGATATATGTCCTTTTGGGTCTGAGTTACCTCACTCAGGATGATATTTTCTAGTTCCACCCATTTGCCTGTGATTTTCATGAAGTCATTGTTTTTAATAGCTTAGTAGTACTCCACTGTGTAAATGTGCCACATTTTTTTGTATCTATTCCTCTTTTGAAGGGACATCTGGGTTGTTTCCAACTTCTGCCTATTATAAATAAGGCTGCTATGAACATAGTGGGCCATGTATCCTTGTTATATGTTAGAGCATCTTTTGGGTATATGTCCAGGAGTGGTATAACTGGGATCTTAGGTAGAACTATGTCCATTTTTCTAAGGAACTGCCAGACTGATTTCCAAAAGAAAGCATAGTAGGTCATGAAAGTGAAGATGCACTACATAGCGAAGATGTTCAGAGGGTGGGTTGTTAGGTGAGCAATGGAGCAATCGGGAGCATGGGAGAGAAATAAATACCACAGATTTTCTCTCACACATATGCAAAATCTATAGTTAATCCTGTTCGCTTGTCTATGTATATGATATAAAAGCAGCAAGGGAGCTATTTGAGGAAAGAAGCTGGCATGACAGCAAGGGAACATAAAAGGGTAGGCAGATGAGCAAAGAGCAGCATTCAATCCCATAAGGAAGCCAAAATATTTGGGTGTAAATGAGATAATATTAACACTGTGGAAATGTACAACAATAGAATAGGCATCACAAAATTAGAGAATGAAACCTTTATGGTGACTAAACGGGCATTAATTTCAGGGTCCAAGTCAATATCAGACCATATTTAAGATCACATAGAAATAAATTAAAATGTTAAATAACTAAATGAATTAAAAATATTTAATTTCAAAATATTAACCACACAAAAGGCTGTTATCTTCCAAATTATAATGTTGTGTCCGGTGCTCAGGTAAGAAATTCTAAATTCGACATTGAGTGAATACATAACTCTCTATCTCTAAGCAAAATTGTGTTATTTGTTTCTACATATTGCTATCTGTTCAGGTTTTTTTCTTTTAAAACAACAAAAGCCTCTCCCCTCTGAACCACCTTAATTCTTTTAAGGCCATAATTCATCATGTGGTGGTAAATTTTAATTAAAACCATCTTTGAATTTTTACAAATTAGTTTAGAATTATATTCCAACAATATCCCCAAATTTCACATACAATTGTGTAATGCCCTTAATAAATATATTCTCTTATCTCACAATGATTGCATGAGAAAGTGAAACCAGCTACAGGATTGTCTATCCTAGATTCTGTGTTCTGATTGGGTACTACAAATGGGGTAGGCACAGATGTGCCGCTTGCTGGTTTACATGGTAGAAGTGCTCCCACAGGCCAGTGTTAAATTTGCAACAGTTTATAAGGATTCCTTATGGCTTAACTGCCTCCCTCAACACCCACAGCCTGGAATGCCACTCTATCTGCTCAAAGCGCACTCTCTTCATCACTTAGGAATACATGATCCAGCTCTGGTTAATAGAGGTGCCAAGATATGTTCTTGCCAAGTATCTCACATTCATGTTTGACAGGAACAACTGTGTAAAAAACATCTGAGATACTTGAAACTTATAATCAATGAAACGATACCCTTAGTCACTGTTTAATTTAAAAGAAACTTTAATGTTTGGACAAGATATATGCAGAGGTTTTCTATTTGTAATGATGTGTTTTCTGCATGTACACAGGTGGAAGTTTCATGCTTTGGAGTCTAGCCCTCTCTGAGAGAAATCTTTTTTTTTTTTTTTTCTTTTCTTTTTTTTTTTTTTGGTTTTTCAAGACAGGGTTTCTCTGTGTAGCCCTGGCTGTCCTGGAACTCACTCTGTAGACCAGGCTGGCCTCAAACTCAGAAATCCACCTGCCTCTGCCTCCCAAGTGCTGGGATTAAAGGAGTGCGCCACCACTGCCTGGTGAGAGAAATCTTTTATCTTCTCAGTATCCTCTGGCCTAATACAGTTTTCTCAAACAACCAACCAAACAACCAAACAAGCAACCTTTTTTTTGTCATACTCACTTGGAAAAATCCCCCAGTGTTTTAACAAAAACCCAGCCCCTAGCGGTAGATCACCTTTAGATCCTTCAGCATGGAATTATTTTTGACATGAATATTAGAGAGCTCAAACTAAACTTAATTCTTGGTGGCAGTTGTAGCCCTGATGCTTCTGCGTGTAGCTTTGGAAGACCCATCTGGGCTGTGCTGGGTCTTTATCATCAGTATGTGTGTACCACATGCAAATGGTAGCATCACCATCTCTGGGCTTGTGTGTTGTGTGTTGAAAGTGGGAGGAAGTGTGGAGAGTTTGACTGTGTGTAATTCTTCCTCTCTACTTCCTGTATGTGAAAACGTACATTTGACCTTCATATTATTTTAGGTTCCAGGAAAGAATATGGGGGAACTCTTTTATGTTATGAAGAGTTTCCTATTAAGCCTTTTATTAAGGCCTCCACTGTTTAGGCCTCATGCTTATCTATAAATCACCAGACTACCAGATAAAAGATATTATCTATAGAGTACATGGTAGATATTAATGTGTTCACAAGTAATAAAGATTCAGATTTAATGGCAGTAAGAAAATGTTCAGGAGTGCAGTGAAATGAGTTTGTGTCAGAGACCCATTTTAATTGTTTAACTTTGATATTAAAGGAAAATAACCCATTTATTTTAAGGGGCCCCACCAGAAGATATATTAAAGCTGACATCTCAGAGCAACAGCTCCCTGGAAGAGGTTTTTTTGTTTTGTTTTGTTTTTTTGTACTGTGGCACAGACTAAACCAAGTTAATAAGAAAAGGCATGATTTATCAAAAAAGGTATAAAAGCATGGGGAAATATTTTCATTCCTTCAAAGACATTACTTTATAGAATTAAGGTGGAAAACATGGCCATTCTTTTTTAAGTTGAAGAGTAATTATTATGTAACAGATTCAAATTATTCAAACTACAGGTTGAATGGTGACCCCTGGTTCGTGTGCACCACACACTTCGGACCATCAAGAACTTACAGTTTATCAGGGAAACAAAAAGCACACAGAACTAGTTTTGCTGCGTGTCAGAATCTGACATGAACTGTGCAGTAGAGCAAATAGGTTATGAGGACCTAGGGCATAACATCATTTGGGGAAGAGAGCACCTAGGAAAATATTGGTGAACATCTGGCTTTGAAATGGGATATGCAAGGGTCCTGGGAGGGTGCTGGAGAGATGGCTCAGTGGTTTAATGCACGTGGTGCTCTTGTAGAGGACCTGTCAGGTGGTGTGTCTGCCCAGGTTTGATTACCACGTGGTGACTCACAGCCATCTGTAATTATAGTCCTGTGTGGTCCAATGCCCTCTTCTAACCCCTGAAGGCACCAGAAATGCATGTGGTACACATACATGCATGCATACAAAACATTCCACAGAACAATTAAAATATTAAAATCCAAAGTTTTTAAAAGGAGCCAAATGAGCTATATAAAAGCTATATCACTAATTAATTACAAAAAAGACCATCAATTTAAAAGAAAGCAAGGAAGGGTCATATGGAAGAGTTTGGAGAGACTAATGAGAAGGGATAAATGATAAAATTGTAATCTCAAATAAGAATGATAAAAGGCTGAAGTTCTCTTTTTTATTAATTTATTGATCACATTTTATTGTTTCCTTTATTTGATGACAGATGATTGCTTCAGTGCTGGGGATGAATAAGACACAGTTTCATCTCCAGAGGGTGACCATGTCAGTAAAGTAATTTATCATACTGCGTTTTCTCTTATAGTATTACAACATGTTTATATATTGGCATAATTAAAAGAGCCCATGCAGTTAGCACTATAACGGGAGTGATAACAGAGAGAGAGTAGAGCGAGGGAGAATATGGGATGGCAGGGTCTGGAAGGCAACCTTTTGTTGCCAAAAGAGTCCTTGAAACTTAGTGCTAGTTCTGGTGATGAAGCATACTTCACGTTCTGCCCCCAGCCCCAGTACTCCCCTCACAGAGTTCCTATCTCTGTACCCCCTCCCCTTCTCTGAGAGGATGAGACCCCCGAGGATATGCCCTACCCTGACACATCCTCTCCCACTGTGGCCAAACAGGGCTGCCCTGTTGCGGAACCGATTCCACAGACAGACAACAGCCTTAGGGAGAGCCCATGTCAAGTTTCTGGGAGGCCTACATGGAGACTAAGCTGCACATCTGCTACATACGTGCCGGGGTCGTTGGTCCCGCCTGTGTATGAGCTAAAAGAGTTGCTTTCAGTTTTAGTCATTCCACCGCAATATTAGTTTCCTACAGTCTTGACTGCCCACCGCTGTTGTAACAGACCACTGCTCGCTGACCAACTTGACAAACATTGTCATACAGTTCTAGAAAGCAGAAGTATATAAACCAAGTCCTAAGGGGCCAATGCCAAGCTTCTTAGAGCTGAGTGCCCTCAACGGCCTCTGTGGGAAAACACCTGTGCTGCCATTTGCCTGCTTCTTGAAGCTGCCCTTGACTCCTCTAAACACAGCCACCTAATGACCGCAACCTCTACTGTCCAGTTATTTCTCCTTACCCTCTTCTGGACCTCTCTCGATTCTAATGACACTTGTGAGGACATGGTGCCCCGTGGATGACTCAAGGCCATTGATTTAATCACACCTATAATGTGCATTGTTCTCTGTTAGGAAGTATTCATAGATTCTGGGAATCAGGGTCCTAGTATTTCTGTGGTCTGTCAGACAGGGGATATTATCATCCCCTCGTTATTCAAACCAAAGTGCTATGTATTGCATTTCTCCCCTTGTATAGCTATTTGTTATTTTATGCACAAATACAAACTTTAATTGCTCACATGAATCCACAAAAATGCGCAAGCTCACGTTCTACTTCTGTGACTTCATAATCACTGTTCTCTGTTTGTTCACGTCTATTCTAACAAATTACATTCAAGAATGTGTTTAGTTTCAATCTCATTAAACAGAACAGATTTCACAAGAATTAGAAAGATGAACTATGCCAAAATCTAGTGTGAAAAACTCTGAACTGCTCTGGTACATATACGGAGCTTGCACACACACACACACACACACACACACACACACACACACACACACACACACACACACACTATCAATCAGTGCAAGTTCCATAAGTAGACTTTGCCTGAAGTTACTTTAATGCAAAAAAAAAAATTGTCATAGGATAAGCAATAACAATGTGATAAGGCTAAACTTATTTATAGATGAGGAAAATTGCCCTATCTGTTGCAAATTTTTAAAATTCAGGCTACCAAAAAATCATTTCCCATAGAGGAGCAATTTCTTATGTCATTGCCTAGAGTCCCTGGTGCCTGTTAATGTACTGCTAAGCCTCCCTTCATGGCCTGAACAACTTTTGCTGCCGCACCTTGGCATGATATTAAGTTGGTTGCATTCTTTTATGCTATAATTCTAAAACTTGATGATGGCAACATCTTATCTGGCTTTTCTGCACTCTGAAGAGGATGCCTTGAAAAGATACTTGCATTCTTAAAAGTAATTTTTCAAATTCTCAAGAGCCATTCCAATTCCTCATTAAGAATAAGGCTTCAGGAACTGTGGTAGCACTCCTTACACAGTTGGATGGCTTACAAATAATGGTACAATATCATACTTTATTTTGATAAAAGCTGATTTAGAAGCTGTGCAAAGTGGTGCAGTGGAGATTATTATTGGAATCTGCCAGGGAGCAGCAATGTCCTATTGGGCAGGTAATGCTCTTCAGGCATGTTGTGAATGGAGATGACTGATATTTCAGGAGTCACTATTTGTCTATTTTCGTATATCTGGGTGCCTCCATTTTGGGGGACGTAACATTCTCTGCCTTTACTTGACTGTGTTCACTAATGAAATGAACCACGAACTACATGACGCTCAAATCGTTCCTTAGCATATCTATCTTACTGGAAAATTTCTTGTTTATAAAGCATTGAAGTTGAGCTCATTGCTACATCACGCCAACTGTGAGTGGCAAAGTGGAAGGTCATAAAACCTTATTTTCCTACATACAGATCAGAGGAGCAGCCTAGGAGACCAAATGATCCTGTGACAGTACCACAGCAGCCCTGACAAAACGGATCCCTTCTGTTCATTAACATCTGTAGACTCTCCTTCCTTGGTCCTTAACTTGACATACATTTCCTTTAAAAGACAAAGTCCCAGAAAGCCTCTACCAACCCTCAAAATAGACAACAAAATAGGCAGATGATTTTATCATTTTCATTAATACAGAAGAAAATAGTTCTAAAGTCATTTAGACTTGGGTTCAAATGGCTTAGACTTGCCTCTTACTTGTATCAAAGAGTTACGTAAACTCTGGTCTATGTTCTCTCAAGTGAAATAACCTACTAATGCCGCTACTTCAGATGAGATTGGAATGTCATGGCTATTTACTCTGCTGCCCTCTTCAGATGGTGGTTGTGAGCCTGGAGCCCAACCATAAAAGTAGAGAACTCAATACAATCACTGCATCTGTCTGCTTAAAAATAAGTGCTCATAATGGGTGGTGTCAATGGCTCAGAAGTTAAGAGCATTTTCTGGAAGACCCCATTTTAAGTCCCAGCACTCATGTCCCTTGGCTGGTAACTATTTGCAATTCAAGCTACAGGGAGTCTGGTGCCCTCTTCTGATCTCCATGGGACCCTGAACTCATGCAGCATACATTCACATATACATGGACAAACACATACAGATGCACATTAAAATATTTTTTGGAAAATGACCTTAAAATCCCTTTGATCAAATAAGCAAATGAATCAAATTGGCTTGAGCCTTAGAGGGTAGAGAGGAGAAGGAAGCATAGCACTAAACAGAAGTGAAAACAATGACTGTCTCTCAGGGCGTGGCAAACTGTGACTTGTATTGGAAGGCAGACAGATCTGCTGGAATGTTGGCAACCATGGGCACGTGTGCAAACCTCGGTGAAGGTGAAATGCAGATCCTTTGGGAATTTGGTTCTCAATTCCTGCTACATGCTCTAACCTGATCAGACAACTTTATAAAAGACTCTAATGTGAACAGAATGTGTAAGTTATTCCTCATGATGTCATGTGCATATAACATGGGATTTATGCTAAGTCCAAAGATTACGATGCCAGCAGAAGATGTCTGGTCCTTTTCTGTCTAAATATGTTGATGTTTAAACATGGACATCAGACTGAAAGGTTATCAGCATTCTTCAACAACACCAGTGTTCCTGTTGATTCAGGAAATAATGAAATAGGTAGGCATTAAGACAAGGTTTAAATGTGCTAATGAAAGCCAGTCTGCATATTTCTTTCAGACAAGTCTATTTGAAACTGCTTCCAATCTGGTCAAAGGTAAGACCTCTTGCTTTAGCATGCCAATTGCCCAGCTATAGATTTTGCTATCAAAGGAGTTACCACATACTAAAGGTTGTTTCCTCTCAGAGGCAGAAATCTTTTCTTTTTGTACTGGAATCTGTAGACATAGAAATTCATGTTCATAAACATATGCACAGTAACAAAGCTGCCCAGGAAAGATGAAACAGAGCTGGCAGAGAGCAGTGTTGTGTCTGCCATGGCCATTCCAGCTACATGGTGCCCACTGGAGTTGGCTGAAGCTGTGATTCAATTCAAAGAATTAAATACCAGTGAGATTCATGTTCTGGTAGGAAAATGACTCTATGGGCTAAACTCAAACAAGTCAGAGTTTCAGAAATGTGGAAGGGGAAATGAATTTTGGTGTAAATCTATGCTAAGTCTAAGTTCATATTATATTTACCCTGAGCTTAAATTGAGGAATCAGATATATTTTCATTAGTGAAGAAGCTAATACTGATAAGGAATGTGTGTGTGTGTGTGTGTGTGTGTGTGTGTGTGTGTGTGTGTGTGTGTTGCAAAAACATTCAGTTGTACTCAGTTCTTTTATGGAATAACACATTTGATGATCAAGTGAAAATATTGTATCACTCTGATTTCTCAGCCTGACCAAAAGTCATAATTGTTTATGGCTGATACTATTGAAATCATACTTGCTGCTCATTAAGCTAATAGTTCTTCCAAATAGTGAAATTGAATTTCACTCCCCTGTTTAAGTAGTTAGAGAACATGGATTCATCTGGTAGCTCGGGGCTTTGGGATAAGCAGGGACACTCTTTGACTGTTCCAAGATGCCTACAGTTCTGTTTTCCTGTCAGTGATAACAGGTCTGATAGAGGGCCACAAATAACTGGTAGTTGGTGAAAGAGGCCCCAGCATCCAATGAAATTGACTTCCTGCTGAAAAATGTCACGTATCTGGATTATCCAACTAAACCCAGTTAATTTGCCATCTGGTTCTATAGTAGAACTGCCACAGTCTTTATGAGAAGACATACCTCCCTCATATAATGTCCTTTGGGATGCAAAGCTAACTGACCACGACAAGTTAACTTGATTAATTTATGATATTAGTACCAAATTTACCCCCCCACTACACATAAAAATCCGTGCTAGAGTCTCATTATTTGGAATTTGTTAATTTCTGGATATATTTGCTGAAAATAATAAGATAGTCTGTGTTCTATTTTCAAAATGTACTTTCTTTTTATTTTATTTTATTTTTATTTTTATTTTTTGATACTTTATTTACATTTCCAATGTTTCCCCCTTTCTAGGTCTCCTCTTTGTAAACCACCTATCCCCTCCCACACCCCCACATCTATGAGGGAATTCCACATCCCATCCACCCGCCCACCCACTCCATTATTCCCACCTTGACATTCCCCTTTACTGGGGCCTCTCCTCCCCCTTGATAGCCAACAAGGCCCACCTCTGCCATCTATATGGTCCGAACCATGGGTCCCTAGATGTGTATTCTTGGTTGGTGGTCCAGCCTCCAGGAGGACCAGGGAGGGGGCGATAGGTCAGGCCAGTTGATACTGTTGCTCCTTCCATGGGGCTGCAAACTCCTTCAGCTACTTCAGTCCCTTCTACAACTCCTCCATCTGAGAACTTACTCTCAGTCCAGCGGTTACTGTAAAGTGAAACTTGAGTATTTTGAACTTTTGGGCTAATATCGACTTATCAGTGAGTACATACCATGTTCTTTCTTTTGTGACTGAGTTACCTCACTCAGGATGATATTTTCAAGTTCCATCCATTTGCCTGCAAATTTCATTAAATCATTGTTTTTAATAGCTGAATAGTACTCCATTGTGTAAATGTACCACATTTTCTGTATGCATTCCTCTGATGAGGGACATCTGGGTTGTTTCCAGCTTCTGGCTATTATAAATATGACTGCTATGAACATAGTGGAGCATGTGTCTTTATTACATGTTGGAGCATCTTCTGGGTATATGCCCAAGAGTGGTATAGCTGGGTCCTCAGGTAGTATTATGTCCATTTTTCTGAGGGTCAGACAAACTGATTTCCAGAGTGGTTATACCAGCTTGCAATCCCACCAACAATGGAGGAATGTTCCTCTTTCTCCACATCCTCGCCAGCATCTGCTGTCACCTGAGTTTTTGATCTTAGCCATTCTGACTAGTGTAAGGTTGAATCTGAGACTTGTTTTGATTTGCATTTCCCTGATGACAAAGGATGTTGAGCATTTCTTTAGGTGCTTCTCAGTCCTATGAATTTCCTCAGTTGAGAATTCTCTGTTTAGTTCTGTTCCCCATTTTTTGATAGGGTTATTTGGTTTTCTGGAGTCTAACTTCTTGAGTTCTTTGGATATGTTGGATATTAGCCCTCTATGGGACTTAGGATTGGTAAAGATCTTTTCTCAATCTGTTGGTTGCCATTTTGTCCTATTGACAGTGTCCTTTCCCTTACAGAAGCTTTGCAATTTCATGAGGTCCCATTTGTTGATTCTTGATCAGAGCATAAGCCATTGGCATTCTGTTCAGGAACTTTTCCCCTGTACCCATGTGTTCGAGGCTTTTCCCCACTTTCTTTTCTATTAGATGCAGTGTATCTGGTTTTATGTGGAGGTCCTTGATCCATTTGGACTTGAATTTTGTACAGGGAGATAGGAATGGATCAATTTGCATTCTTCTACATGTAGACCGCCAGTTGAACCAGCACCATTTGTTGAAAATGGTGTCTTTTTTCCACTGGGTGGTTTTCGCTCCTTTGTCAAAAATCAAGTGACCATAAGTGTTTGGGTTCATTTCTGGGTTTTTAATTCTATTCCATTGATCTACCTGCCTGTCACAGTACCAATACCATGCAGTTTTTATCACAACTGCTCTGTAGTACAGCTTGAGGTCAGGAATGCTGATTCCCTCCCGAAGTTGTTTTGTTGTTGAGAATAGCTTTTCCTATCCTGGGTTTTTTGTTGTTCCAAATGAATTTGAGAATTGCTCTTTCTAAGTCTATGAAGAATTGAGTTGGAATTTTGATAGGGATTGCATTGAATCTGTAGATTGCTTTTGACAGGATGGCCGTTTTTACTACGTTAATCCTGCCAATCCATGAGCACGGGAGAGCTTTCCATCTTCTGAGGTCTTCGATTTCTTTCTTCAGAGACTTGAAGTTCTTGTTATACAGATCTTTAACTTGTTTGGTTAGAGTCAGACCAAGAAACTTATATTGTTTGTGACAATTGTGAAGGGTGTCATTTCTCCAATTTCTTCCTCAGGCTGTTTATTCTTCGAGTATAGGAATTCTACTGATTTGTTTGAGTTAATTTTATATCCAGCCACTTTGCTGAAGTTGTTTATCAGCTGCAGCAGTTCTCTGGTGGAGGTTTTCGGGTCACTTAAGTAAACGCTCATATCATCTGCAAAGAGTGATATTTTGATTTCTTCCTTTCCAATTTGTATCCCTTTGACCTCCTTTTGTTTTCTAATTGCTCTAGCTAGAACTTCAAGAACTGTATTGAATAGATAGGGAGAGAGAGGGCAGCCTTGTCTAGTCCCTGATTTTAGTGGGAGTGTTTCTAGTTTCTCTCCATTTAGTTTGAAGATAGCTACTGGTTTGCTGTGTATAGCTTTTACTGTGTTTAGGTATGGGCCTTGAATTCCTGATCTTTCCAGGACTTCTATCATGAAGGGATGTTGAATTTTGTCAAATGCTTTTTCAGCATCTAATGAAATGACCATGTGGTTTTTTTCTTTGAGTTTGTTTATGTAGTGGAATACATTGATGGATTTCTGGGTATTGAATCATCCCTGCATCCCCAGGATGAAGCCTACTTGATCATGATGAATTACCATTTTGATGTGTTCTTGGATTCGGTTTGCGAGAATTTTATTGAGTATTTGGCATCGATTTTCATAAGGGAAAGTGGTCTGAACTTTTCTTTCTTGTTGGGTCTTTGTGAGGTTTCAGTATCAGTGTAATTGTGGCCTCATAGAAGGAATTGGGTAGTGTTCCTTCTGTTTCTATTTTGTGGAATAGATTGAAGAGTATTGGTATTAGGTCTTCTTTGAAGGTCTAATAGAATTCGGCAGTGAATCAATCAGGTCCTGCGCTTTTTTTGGTTGGGAGACTTTTAATGACTGCTTCTATTTCTTTAGGCATTATGGAACTGCTTAGATGGTTTATCTGATACTGACTTAACTTTGGTATTTGATACCTGTCTAGAAAATTGTCCATTTCATCAAGATTTTGCAGTTTTGTTGAGTATAAGCTTTTGTAGTAGGATCTGATGATTTTTGGAATTTCCTCAGAATCTGTTGTTATGTTCTCCCATTTCATTTCTAATTTTGTTAATTTGGATCTGATGTCTGTGCCCTCTGGTTAGTCTGGCTAAGGGTTTATCTATCTTGTTGATTTTCTCAAAGAACCAACTCTTGGTTTTTGTATAGTTCTTTTTGTTTCTACTTGGTTGATTTCAGCCCTGAGTTTGATTATTTCGTGCCTTCTACTCTTGGGTGCATTAGCTTCTTTTTGTTCTAGAGCATTCAGGTGTGCTGTTAAGCTGCTAGTGTATGCTCTCTCAAGTTTCTTTTTGGAGGCACTCAAAGCTATGAGTTTTCCTCTTAACACTGCTTTCATTGTGTCCCATAAGCTTGGGTATGTTGTACTTTCCTTTTCATTAAATTCTAGGAAGTCTTTAATTTCTTTCTTTATTTCTTCCTTGACCAAGTTATCATAGAGTAGAGCATTGTTCAGCTTCCATGTGTATGTGGTCTTTCTGTTGTTATTGTTGCCATTGAAGACCAGACTTAATCCGTAGTGATCTGACAGGAGACATGGGATTATTTCAATCTGCTTGTATCTGTGGAGGTTTGTTTTGTGGTCAGTTTTGGAGAAGGTACCATGAGGTGCTGAGAAGAAGGTATATCCTTTTGATTTAGGATGAAATGTTCTATAGATATCTGTTAAATCCATTTGGTTCATAACATCTGCTAGTTTCACTGTGTCTCTGTTTAGTTTGTGTTTCAAAGATCTGTCCATTGTTGATAATGGGGTGTTTAAGTCACCTAGTATTATTGTGTTAGGTGCAATGTGTGCTTTGAGCTTTAGTAAAGTTTGTTTTATGAATGTGGGTGCCCTTGCATTTGAAGCATAGATGTTCAGAATTGAGAGTTCTTCTTGGTAGATTTTTCCTTTGATGAGTATGAAGTGTCCTTTCTTATCTTTTTTGATGAGTTTTGGGTGAAAGTCGATTTTATCTGATATTAGAATGGCTACTCCAGCCTGTTTCTTGGGACCATTTGCCTGGAAAATTGTTTTCCAGCCCTTTACTTTAAGTTAGTGTTTGTCTTTATCACGGAGATGTGTTTCTTGAATGCAGAAAATGCTGGGTCGTCTTTATGGATCCAGTCTGCCAGTCTTTGTCTTTTTATTGGGGAATTGAGTCCACTGGTGTTAAGAGATATTAAGGAATAGTGATTGTTGGTTCCTGTTATTTTCAATGTTATTTCTACGTTTATGTGGCTATCTTCTTTTGAGTTTGTTGAAAGATTACTTTCTTGCTTTTTCTAGGGTGTAGTTTCCCTCTTTGAGTTGACGTTTACCTTCCATTATATTTTGTAGGGCTGAGTTTGTGGAAACATATTGTGTAATTTTGGTTTTGTCATAGTTATTTTTGTTTCACCATCTCTGGTAATTCAGAGTTTTGTTGGGTATAGCAGCCTGGGTTGGCAGTTGTGTTCTCTTAGGGTCTGTATGAGATCTGCCCAGGATCTTCTAGCTTTCATAGTCTCTGGTGAGAAGTCAGGTGTAATTCTGATAGGTCTGCCTTTACATGTTACTTGACCTTTTCCCCTTACTGCTTTTAATATTCTTTCTTTGTTTGTGTATTTGGTGTTTTCACTATAATGTGATGGGATGAATTTCTTTTCTGGTCCAATCTGTTTGGAGTTCTGTAAGCTTCTTGTATATTTATGTTCATCTCTTTCTTTAGGTTAGGGAAGTTTTCTTTTATAATTTTGTTGAAGATATTTACTGGTCCTTTAAGTTGGGAATCTTCACTTTCTTCTATACCTATTATCCTTAGATTCTGTCTTCTCATTGTGTCCTGCATTTCATGGATGTTTTGGGTTAGAAGCTTTTTGCACTTGCATTTTCTTTTTCTGTTGTGTTGATGTTATCTATGGTATTTTCTGCTCCTGAGATTCTCTCTTCTATCTCTTGTATTCTGTTGGTGATGCTTGCATCAAATTCTCCTGATCTCTTTCCTAGGTTTTCTAACTCCAGGGTTGTCTCCCTTTGTGACTTCTTTATTGTTTCTATTTCTATTTTTAGCTCCTGGATAGTTTTGTTCATTTTCTTTGTCTGTTTGATTGTGTTTTCCTGTAATTCTTTAATGGATTTTTGTGTTTCCTCTTTAAGGGCTTCCAGTTGTTTATCTCTGTTTTCTTGTATTTCTTTAAAGGTGTTATTCATTTCTTTCTTAAAGTCTTCTGTCATCAACATGAGAAATGATTTTAAATCTGAGTCTTGCTTTTCTGGTGTGTTGGGGTATCCAGGGCTTGCTGTGGTGAGAGAACTGGGTTCTGATGATGCCAAGTAGCCTTGGTTTCTGTTCCTTATGTTCTTACCCTTGCCTTTTGCCATCTTGTTAACTCTGATGTTAGCTGGTCTTACTCTGTCTGGCTGTGGCTTGCCCCTCCTGCATGCCTCTGTATCAATACTCCTTGAAGACCAGTTCTCTCTGAGAGGTATTAGGGTTTGGAGAGCTGTGGCACAGGGTCAGCTCTGGGGTGCAGGCAGAAACCAGGGGGATCTTGTCTCCAGTTGTCCCTTGGTTCCTGTGTCCTGATGGCTCTGTAAGGGTCCTTCTTGATTCAGTTTGTTTGAACGGAAGTGGTGGTTTTGCCTGTGCTCAAAGGTGTGTCAGCACTCCTGGGATACCAGCTCTCTTCTGGAGCCCTGTGGTCCAGGCCGAGGTCCTCAGGCACAGATGGAAACTGGAAAGTTCCTGCTCCTGTCTTTACCTCAGTCCCTGTGTCTTGCTGGTTTCAGGTGGGTCCTGGTGAGCAGTGGTGCTCTCCTTAACCCCTCTCAAGGCTATTCCATGCTCCTGGGAGGGTAGCTTTCTCCTGGTGCTAGTTCGCTATGGAACCCTGTTGGGCCAGGCAGAGAACCAAAATCTACTTTCAATAAAGTACTTCTGTCATAAATCCTTGTTACTAATGCATCAAGTTTATGAAATTATTATTGCATACTGCAAGGCTTTGAGGTAGAATGCTAATTCTGTACTCCTCTGATCACAACACACAAACACTGATGTGAATACATCGGGTCATTTGACTTTTCTGAACATTTTGAGAGATCTTCACTATAGGCAGTTATTCCTCCTGTGAGAAAATGACTTTTTAAACTATTGCCATTAATCCATCTCTGTGTAGTTATTCCCAAGCAGTTGTCTTTCTGAGGGATCAGCTTGAAAGTTGTAGGGATGCAAGAAGGGATTCAGACTGTCATTGTCATTGATAACATAAAATCATCTTCATGTACTTCTCAGGCTATGGCTTGACAACACTTGGATTGTACAGTCACCAGGGCTCTTTGTGTTCCCTCAGCATTCATCATGTGTTGTAGTTATATCTTTACAGGTCATGGTTAGCTTTTATTTATAGCTACTTCCTTGTTTAACACTATGCTCATTGGGGCACTTGAATATTTCCTCAGATTGTACTTAATATACTTTACCTGTCTTCTATTTGTGTTACATTTAAATTCTTGTATTGGCTTCTTTATTATTTTTTAATGGGCCTATGTTTCATTTCATTGACAGGTGTTTGTGTCTGAAGGCAACTCTAGTTTACAAGAGCGATAGGACAAAACAAATATGAATGACCTTTGGTCAGTTGTGTCCAGGTGTACCCACCAGCTGCACATTGAGAGAGCCATAATGATGAGGTATGTTACAGGCTCCTTGACTTCAATTCCATCAACTGTGGGAATCACTGAAGGCAATTAGGTTTGATCTGATAGACCTTCATATCCTAAACTCTAGGAGGGGGGCATATTTCTATGCCAACTCTTTTCTAAGCAAGATCCTTCACCTTTCCTCTATAATGCCTGGGTCCTTTAAGAATTTTCAAATGAAACCTAAGCAAGTTGATGTGGGATTTCTGAAATGTAGCTTTATTCTATGAAAGTATGAAGATGGCCTTTGGATGGAATGGAAAAATGGCCCATCTCCAGAAAGCGTTCTTTGGGAACTTGCAGATCTTTCCTGGAGAGGAGCGGATCTGAACGCAGATCTTCATCTCTCTCCTTTTGCTCCTGCAAATCCAATTCATCAGTCTCATCCCCAGTCTTTACGGAATATCTCCTGCAGCCATCCACCCCAACTGTGGCTCCATCTCCACTGGATCCCAGTGATCTGCTCCCTAAACACCTTTGCTCAATTTTAGCTCCAAACTCCATTGGGCACTCCCTGAGAATCCACAGGTGACTCCTGCCAGGGAAGCAGGTAGGTGACCTACAGAGCTTCACCTCAGCCTCCATTTCTCCAAATCTAATCTCCTAGTCTCATGCCCATCCCTGAAGCAGAGCTGCATTTGCAATGGCCTCCCTCTGCCTCACCTCTGGTGGATCCCACAGATCTCCCCCTCTTAATCTTCCTCTTCCCAATCCTTGCTTTCTCCTAATCAGGCACTTCCTACTCACAGGGCACTCCATCCAGAGAAACAGGGAGGCTAACTTCAGATCTTCATGTCTCTCTCTGCTCTTCCAAATACAATCCCCCAGTCTCACCCCCAGCTCTGTAGTGACTTTGTGCTGTGTCCTCTCCTCATCATCTTTATTAATACCCAGAGGACCAATCAGCTCTGGCTGAAACACCTGCTTCTTTTCTTCCTGTGGACCTCTCCACCCCACCAACCTATCCTCATTCCTAAGTGTTAAATCTCAATCCCCAGAGACACATTTTACATCAAACCATGTGTGGACACACCTATCAGGATCCAAGAAGATTTTCCTACCAGGAAACTCACAACCACCATCTTCTTCTAAGAACCAGAGAAGAAACAAAACCAAGGAACAGAACACCAACCTCCGAAAAAGACAAGACCAGATGTCATCACCTAGAAGTCTTCTCAAACCCAGATGCCTAGACACCAGCATAAAAACACAGTAACAGCTGGGACAATGTGTCTCTACTAGAGGCGAGCAACCATATCAGCACAGCTCCTGAGCAATGCAACAGAGTTAATGCACAAGAAAAAGACCTCAAACATCCTTAATGAATGTGACAGAGCTCCTTAAAGAGGAAATAAATAGATTTCTTAAAGAAATCTATGAAAACACACAGAAGGAAAAGAATAAAAACAGTTCAAGACATGAGTAGAAATAGAATTAATAGAATTAATAAAGAAAAGCTAGATTGGTAGAAGTCTGAAAATGAAACATTTATGAACTCAAATGGGACCTGTCTTAGTCAGGGTTTCTATTCCTTCACAAACATCATGACCAAGATGCAAGTTGGGGAGGAAAGGGTTTATTGAGCTTACACTTCCATATTGCTTGTCATCACTAAAGGATGTCAGGACTGGAACTCAAGCAGGTCAAGAAGCAGGAGCTGATGCAGAGGCCATGGAGGGATGTTCCTTACTGGCTTGCTTGCTCTGGCTTGCTCAGCCTGCTTTCTTATAGAGCCTAAGAGTACCAGCCCATAGATGGTACCACCCACAAAGGGGCCTTGATCACTAATTGAGAAAATGCCTTACACCTGAATCTCACAGAGGCATTTTCTCAACTGAAGCTCCTTTCTCTGTGATAACTCCAGCTAGTGTCAAGTTGACACACAAAACTAGCCAGTACAGGACTCACCAAAAGAATATAAGACATGGAAAAGAGAATCTCAGTCATTGATGACATAATGAAAGATATATTGGTCAATGAAATGTTAAATCTACAAAACTCATGACCCATTTGATAAACAGTCAGGAAGTCTGAAACGCTATGAAAAGACCAAGGCTAAGAACAATAGGTATAGAGGAAGAAGAGGAAACCAAGATTACAGGCAAACAAAACATTGTCAACAAAATGATAGAAGAAACAATTTCTAACCTAAAATGGAGATGCTTATTAAGGTATATGAAACGTACAAAACACCAAATAGGTTATATCATAAAACAAAGTCCCTTAGGCACATAATAATCAAAACACTAAATGTATAGAACAGAGGAAGAGTAGTAAAATCTGCAAAGGAAAAAGACCAGGTAACAAATAAAGGCAGACATATTAGTGTAGTAAGAATTTTGGTTTCCTTAAAAACCCAGTTATGTAATGTAAATATGATTTTGTTTTAATCCCAGTTGTGAGATACAGGGCTGCTTCAGATTATCCACAACCACTAACTATGGTTGTCTCATAATCTAGGAGGGGCTTGATTTTTGCCAGCTGCAGATAGTTTATGTTTGGAATTCTGGGGACTCTTGAGAGGGTATAAATTTGAGAGTCCAGAGGGGACCTGTGGTGGCTGCTGCTCCCTGTGTTGCTTCCTCTTTTGCTGCTTCTCCTGTTGCTGGATTGCTAGATTTCTTGTTGAAGATATTCCACCTCAGTCCTACCTAGTGTTATGGGTTTGGAAGGGGCTGAGGTGGAACAAGGGTTGGAAAGATGGTAGATAATAAAACCCAAAAAGTAGTCTCCCCAAAATATGCCTACAAATTAGCTTTATACCTGGTTTTACAAACCTGAATGCCCTGGACAGATATGCAACAGTCTCTAGTAGACCACAGATGCCAGGCCAGACTACTGTACCCAGCAAACCTATGAATCACAATAGATGCAGAAAATAAGACACTCCATGATAACTAAATTTAAACAATATCTATCTACAAATCAAGCCTTATGTATATGCTAGTGCAATGGTGGCACAAAGCTTGTGGGAATAACCAAACAAAATCTGACTTAAGACATACTTAGCAAAATGGAACTCATACCGAATACTGCTTGTATGATCAAGAACCTGAGACTGTAGAGCCCAGGTATTGAGGGAAAACCCAAATACTTCTGTTCAGGGGGAAATGGCATCAGTAAAATGATTCTCAATACATTTTGCTATTCTCATAGATCATGAGTACAGATAGTGGTCTTGTCAGCCATCATCAGAGAAGCTTTCTCTTGCAGCAGATGAAACAAATACAGAGACCTACAGGCAAACAGTATACAGAGTGAGAGACCTTGGCACACTCAGGTTTAAGCCAGACAGGATAGAGAACACCAAGAAAACAAAGACCTGTAAATCAATAAGACTGACTGACATACATATGAACTCAAAAAGACAGGCAGCATGCAGGGGCCTGCATGGTTACACACAAAATGGCATTCTATAGTTAAAGATAGAAAGAAACACAAGACCCCATGTCTAACCCAGAAACAATCTACAACTGATAACCAACTGCAAATGAAAACTAATTTTTCTCCAAAGGAAATTCTCACTGTTGAAACCAACTACTCTTGAGGGTAGGCTGCTAATGTCATTCCTGTGGGGTCCTGAAAACCTCTCACTTCCCTGGCATCTGCGACTTTCTAGTAGCTACCCTTGGTTCCCCATCCCCAACTGCTACAGACCCTCTGTATTTCTCCCCCATCTACTCCCACACCTGATCCTGCACACTTTTTTTTTTTTTTTTTTGCTTCCCCTCTTGTCTCCTTCCCAGTTCCTTCCCTCCCTCTTACCTCCTGTGATTATTTTGTTCCCCCTTCTAAGTAGGACTGAAGCATCCACACTTTGGTCTTCCTTCTTCTTGGGCTTCATATGGTCTGTGAGTTGTATCGTGGGTATTCTGAGCTTTTGGCCTAATATCCACTTATCAGTGAGTACATACTATATGTGTTCTTTTGTGATTGGGTTACTTCACTCAGGATGATAATTTCTAGATCCATATCATTTGCCTAAGGAATTCATGAAGTCATTGATTTTAATAGCTGAGTAGTACTCCAGCTGCATATGTAGCAGAGGATTGCCTTGTCTGGCATCAATGGGAGGGGAGGCCCTTGGTCCTGCTTAGGATTGATAATCCAGTGTAGGGAAAGAGAGGCAGGAGTAGGAGGGTGGGGGAGCACCCTCAAGAAGTAGGGGGAGGGGATAGGAGATAGGGAATTTGTGGAGGGAAAACCGAGAAGGGGGATAACATTTGAAATGTAAATAAATAAAATAAACAATAAAAAATAAAAGAGAAGCATGCAGTCCAACAAAGGGGAGGTGTGGGCTGCATGCCCAGCATTTGATGGCCAGCAGAAAACGAACTCAGTTGCATCTTCTCCAGTTCTTTGTTTCATAAGGTTGTGTCAAGGCTTTTAAAAAGTTTTTTCTTATTTTTATTGTTAATATATGTATAATATATATTCTTATATATTATATATGCAATTATATAATTATATGTAACATATAATTATGTTTTATATGTAATTGTATATAATATATAAAAATAAATATATATATTACATAGTCCTATCTTATCTCAATGTATATACATGTACATATGTGTGTGTGTGTGTGTGTGTGTGTGTGTGTGTGTCTGTGTGTGTATCTCTTTTTACTCTACAGGTCCTCTGTGTACATATTATGGCTTCCAGTTTTGTGGTTTTATGTGATTCCTGGGTGTGTGAACAAATGAGGCTCTATGTCTATTATCTTTTCCTTGTGTGTTTTCTTGGGCTCTCCTCCTTTGGTTTCTCTGTTTTATCTTATTATATTTTATTTTATTTATATCCCTTAGAAGCTTGCTCCTCTTTTCTTTTCTCTTTTTTCTTTTTTTAAGACAGGGTTTCTCTGTGTAGGTCTGACTGTCCTTGAACTCACTCTGTTTGAAGATGGCTTCAAACTCAGGGATCTGCCTACCTCTGCCTCCTAAGTGAGCCACCATGGCCTCACTACCTGTGTGTTTCCAAATGAGACAGAAAGGGGGCAGATTCAGATGGAAAGGGAGGTGAGAAGGAACTGGGAGAAGAAGAAGAAGAAGACGAAGAAGAAGAAGAAGAAGAAGAAGAAGAAGAAGAAGAAGAAGAAGAAGAAGAAGAAGAAGAAGACGAAGAAGGAGAAGAAGAAGAAGAAGAAGAAGAAGAAGAAGAAGAAGAAGAAGAAGAAGAAGAAGAAGAAGAAGAAGAAGGAGAAGAAGAAGGAGAAGAAGAAGAAGGGAAAGCTGTAAACACGATGTATTATGTGAGAACAAAAAAAAACAAAAAACAAAAAAAACTATTTTCAGTAAAACCCACCCCTACCCCCAAAACATTCAGCTTACTACTAAGTTGTGTAATGTATTGGTAAAGTAAGAGGTAATTCAAATTTGAACAATGATTAAAATGCCAATCTCTAAAGTAATAGTCTAAATGCTAGAACATGCTCACATGATTTAGTCATAACAAAGAATGCAATCCTAGAACTAGGCAGGATTTAATACCTCAGGGCTTATAAGGAGGCTTGTATTAAGTTTAAAATAAAACATTTTCTTAATTTATATAGCAGCAAAAGTCAAAGTGATACATGACATTTGTCCTTTAATTCAGTATGACGGAACATTTTCGATTGTTATTTGATTGTTTTTTTCTGGGATTCAATAAATCAGGAATCATAACGATGAGCAATTAGCTTTCTTATTTTTCTGGAGGTTGGCCAAGATCTCATAGAAGGTAGATTAACTTATAGATAACAGCGTTTTGATAGGTTGCTCACTTGATTTATCTTGATATGTAACACACATGTACAAACACACACACACACACACACACACACACACACACACACACACACTAGTACACACTCTTGAATAACAGTATTTTAGTGTTCTTTCTTATGAAGACACTAATCTTATTGGTTAATGCACCACTTTATGGCCACATTTAACCTTATTTCTCTCTTTTAAGTCTTTCTAATGGGTAGTGCCTCAATATAGATATTTAGGGGTAGGCGTTATCCAAATATTAAGATAACCAAACATTTTCTCTCTTAATAAGTATTCTGTGTCACTATGTAAATATAATATAATGAATGATAGCACCAGTTCAAAGGAGGTGGCACAGAAAAGAAAATGTCAGAGGAGGCAGAAGAGGAAACATAATTAGTTCTCTTTAGAGTCTGCTGCCAATAGGTAGATACAGTTTCCTCAATAACTCAAGAAGCCTATACATCTCTATTTTGATTTCTTTCCTCTCCAGAATTATAATTATGTCCTGTAATTAATGCTTTAAATGCAATACAATTTTCTATGAAATAATTGGCCTGCCATCAGTTGTTTCAATTCCAGTTGGTGATGTCAAAGAGACTTCTTAAACCAACAAGAATGCAAAGTGTCTTTCAGCTTATGTCTATTGGGCATCTACATACTTCATTCTCTGTGCAGTTAATGTACACTGAAAACTATTACAGAACACAAACACGATTTTCATTGATAGGCGTGTCTCCCCTTAACATGGAAAGGAATATTGAATACCATTTTCATGGGAGATTAACAAACGTCTAAGGAGTGTTACTTGAGCAGAAATATGAATGGAAAGAGGGAAGATGACATGAAAATATAAAGGGAATGATTTTCAGACCATAAAATAGCAAGCTCCATTGCCTTGCCCTGGACACCTGCATGTTGAATCTCAGAAACAGCTTGAAATCATAAGAAGGAAAGGGATTCAGAGTTCATTCACGTTGTCAGGGCTTGCTTTTTAACCTTATCATATGTCCTTTGCATATGTGTTATGATGTGTGGTTATGTGTTTTTATGAGACTTCTCTGTGTATGAATATGTATGTCTTTGTATCTATATATGTATTTCTTGAATTTTTTATTTGGCTTTTTATCTTCTGTTTGTTTGTTTTTATTTTGTCTTTTTTCTTTATTATTATTCTTTATTATTATTATTATTAGTTATTATTGTTATATATGTGTGTAGTGGGTCTAGGTCCATCCTCATATACATATATGTAGGGGGCCTAGTTCCCCCATCCCATGCATGCTCTCTGGTTGGGGTTCAATCTCTGTGAGCCCCTGTGGGCCCAAGTTAGTTGATTTTGTAGACTTTTTTTTTATGGTGTCCTTGACTCTCTGGCTCCTTCGATCCTTCCTCTCCCTCTTTTACAGGTTTTTCCAAGCTCTGCTTAACGTTTGGCTGTGAGTTGCTGTCTCAGTTTCTGTCAGTTGCTGGGTGAAGACTTTCTGGTAACAGTTCTGCTAGGCACCTCTCTGCGAGTATAGTAGAGTATCAGTAATAACAGGAGGTGAGGATGGGTTTCCTCTCATGGCATGGGTCTCAAGCTGGGCTAGTTGTTGGTTGGCCATTCCGGCAAATTCTGTTCTCTCTTTACCCTTCCACATCTTGCAGGCAGGACAAATCATGGGACTAAGATTTGGTGGCTGGGTTGGGGGTCCCAATCCCTCCACTGGAAATCTTGCTTGGTTACAGGAGATGACCATTTCAGGCCCCATATCCCCCATTGCTAGGAGTCTTAGCTACGGTCACCCTCATAGTTTCTTCAGTTTCCATCATCCTAGGTTTCTAGCTTGTCCCAGAGATACCAGCCCTCTCCAATCCAGTTGTCTCTTCCAGTCCTAATTCCCCCTGTCCTCCCCCACGCCGTTCCTCCTACTCCCATCCCTACCACTCCCCACCTCGTCTTCTCCATTATCCACCCCATATGCCTACTCTATTTCCCCTCCTCAGTGGGATTCAAGTGCCTCCACCCTTTGACCCTTCCGGTTATTTAGCTTCTTTGGGTCTATGGATGGCAGTATGGTTATCCTGTACTTTATGATTAATATTCACTTACAATGAGTACACACCATGTGTGTCCTTCTAGGTCTAGGGTACCTCAGTCAGGATGATCTTATCCAGCTCCATCCATCTGCCTGGACATCTAGGCTACATGTTTTAAAGATGTTTAGAATACACAGTAAGTTTTTAACCTTTTACTCTTTGTGGATATATCTTTGAGTTCTTTTGTTACTGCAAAGTGATTAATTGTATAAATTAACGTCCTATAGTTTTACATTAAATACATTAAAGCAGTTTTGTATGCATGGAGTATTATATAATTCAATGTGCAATGTATCATATGTAATTGATTTTACGTCATTTTCTCTGAAATATTTACATGTATGCTAATGAGTGAGTTTCTTTTCCAAGCGTCCTCCAAAGCTGTCAGAAACTGAAGCAGGTGCTTTTAAATTAAAGCACATTTTGAAATCTTAAACTGATTAATAAATATTTGAAGTTTGTTAGCCGATACAAAATGGTCAGGCCTGAAATCCCATGCATATAAGTGCCTTTATATGTATCGTATACATATAAACATAATAACATAGAAACATAATAACACAAGCAGGTTGTGTTTATATTGTTAGGATATGTTTGTGGGTATGTATATAATTCTATGTAACATTTTATATTTTAAATGTATGCATTATTTTATTGATAATTTTAATATCTATCAACAATTATGAAATAGAGGTCATGAGTTTGCGATAGAGCAAGGTAGGCCATGGAAAGGTTTGGGGGGATGAAAAAGAAGGAGGGTGATTTTTTTTTATTTTTGATACTTTATTTACATTTCAAATGTTTTCCCCTTTGGGGAAACCTCCTATCCCATCCCCTTCCCCCTTCCTCTATGAGGGTGTTCCCCCTCCAACCCACCCACTCCTGTCTTCCCTCCCTGGCATTCTCCTATACTGGGGCCTCTAACTCTTTCAGACCCAAGGGCCTTTCCTTGCACTGATGGCCAACAAGATCATCCTTCGCTACATATGTGGCCAGCACCATGGGTCATTCCATATGCATTCTTTGGTTGGTGGTCCAGTCTCTGGGAGCACCAGCGGGCCTGACCAGTTGACACTGTTGCTCCCTCCATGGGGCTGCAGACTCCCTCAGCTCCTTCAGTGGAGGGTGATATTTCAACTATATTTTAATTATTTAGAAAAATAAAAGGAGAGTTGAACTTGTCTTAATTACTCTGATTTGAAATTTTGCACGAAGTAGTGAGAATAAAGTTTTGTATGTAAATCTACATTTGGATTATAAAGACATATTTTAAAATGGATTATGTTTTAATTAGTATTATTCCCCTTTCCTGCTCTATAGGAAGGGAGGGGTTATGATTCTAACTTCTAAGATGTGAGGGGATTTGGTAAAATTGCATCTTACTGATGTAGATATACTGATTCTTTTTTTGTTTTTATAAAAGATATGTATTGGTTTTAGTGCGTATGTGTTACCGTATGAGTACATGTGCATAGTATGTGTGGTGGTGCCTATGGAGACCAGAAGATAACAACCACCTCTCAAGCCCTGGATTTACAGGTGGGTGTGAGCCACCTGATGTGGGTGCCAGGAATTGAACTCTGCAGGAGTACCAAGTTCTCTTAACCAATGAGTTAGCCTTCCAGGCCTCAGCAGAGTTGTTCTTTAGCAGAATAAAATCCCAAGCTGGTGAACGAATGGACAGAAGGATGTAATATATACTCAGCATATTTTTTTGAGAACCATTTAGAATAGAGAGCACCACTTACAGCATTATATTATCAGGACAACTTTTTCTTCTAAGTTTGCCGTGATGTGTTGATAGCCAATACACTGAAGTGGCCAAGAACCCCCAGAATGCTGCCATCACATTCCATCTTTATGTCTTATCACACTACAATCTCTGCTACATTAATGGCTCACACTCTCATCTTACACAATAGGTTTTGACCAGGTTCCTGGCTCCCCCATATACATCACCCCCACCTCCCATCTCCCCCAGACTCACTTTTCCTTCCTGCATACTGTTTGACTGTGGATTTCTGTATCTGTTCACATCTGCTGTGGGAGGAAGCTTCTCTGATGACTGTACCAGGCCCAAATCTGTGAGCAGAATATTATTAGGATCTCTCTCTCTGTCTCTCTCTCTCTCTCTGTCTGTCTGTCTGTCTCTCTCTCTCTTTCTCTGTCTGTCTCTGTCTCTGTCTCTGTCTCTTTTCTTTCTTTTTTACTTTCTTCCATTCATATGTGTGTGTGCATGTGTGTGTGTGTGTGTATACATGTCCAGTCATGTTTGATTCTACCCTGTGTCTTTAAGCTGTCTAGTCTCCTGTTCATGGCCATCCAGTCAGTGTAGGAAATGGGCTCCCTCTCGTAGCATGGGCCTCAAGTTAAACCAGATGTTAGTGGACCACTCCCACAAGTTATGTGCCACCATTGTCCCAGCATATCTTGCAGGCAGGACAGATTGTGGGTCAAAGGTTTTGTGGCTAGAATGGTGTCCAGGTTTTCTCTTTCGTTAGCCTTCAGAGTACCATCCCACACCGAAGAGACTGAAACGTAGGGACAAAGGCACTTTTATTTTCTTAAAATGAGTTAATATGCCTTGGTTTTATTGTAAGTGTTAATGAAATTAATGAAGTAAGGCAGAATATTTCTTGTTGTAGAATGAGAGTTTAATAAATGTTCACTTCCAAAGATAGTAGAACTATTGTTAGCTGCATGGTATAAAATTCACTCACACTTAGAGGTTGCCCAACAACTACATTATTTTCCTCACAGTAAACTTATAAAACACAATCAGAAAGGATGCACTAAATAATGTTCTCTATCAGCTCAGTGTTCTCTTGTAAAAGAGATAATGAATGTTTCTCACTTTGCCCAGTAACTGGCCTGTAAGTGTTATGGTTATTATAAGTGCATTTAGCTAAATTAAGACCCACATTATTTTAAGGCTACATGTTCATTTAAATACATAAGACTGTTGGAGGCATCTCCAAGGGAAGAACTACTAATCTCTACTGCTGTAGACAGTTCTTGTCAAAGCACAGCTTGCTAAAAGCCTAAAATCCATTCAACCCAGTTTTCCTCTCAGTGTCCATATGGATGATGGTATTTTGCAATGTTACCCACCTGACCAAGAAACAATGTCATTTCCAGAAATTGGAAAGGGCTGTGCTATCTGGACAGCATTATTTGTGGCTCCCCTATGTCCATCAGGAAGCGTAGCAATAGGGAGGGCTGCATACTGTGGCACCTGCAGGACCAAAAGCTTTGAGTCCCCTTCACTCAGGATGTGGAAGCACGTCCAAGTTTTAAATGCCACATAGCAGCTGGGTGGGAGGAGGAGATAAAAGACAAGGCAGGAAATTCATCCCAGACCACCTGAAGATGGATTTCTAAGCATATCCCTTGACCTGAAAATGTTTTACCTGAAATGAATGCAGACGCTACCTCGCACGAACGGGTATACAGCACAGCTCATTCTTCTATAATAGAACCAAATTTAATGTGAGGATGCGAACAGTTAGGCATGCTCAAATATTTGGCAGTGCTAGTTATAGTTGATCTTACTAGAAGCTGGCATTTGGAAAGGTTGTTAAATTTCTGTGCACGTGTCTGCAGGTGTGAGTACGTCTGCGTGTAATTTTTGAGCAGATACATGGCCTCTTTGTTTTAGACTGTGGTTTTTAGGGGTCTGGCTATCATTTTGGAGTTGTTCCAAGTTGATTTTTTTTTTTTTTACTCATTTTCTTGTACTGAGGTACTCTGTCTTTTATGTTAAATTCTTTACAAAGTACAATTTGGTAACTACTGATAGGGAATTACTGCATTTAATTTGAATTAATAAAATTGGAAGCACACATAGGTCAAAATTGCCATGTTAAGGCCTAAGCACACACATACAGAGAGAGAGAGAGAGAGAGAGAGAGAGAGAGAGAGAGAGAGAGAGAGAGAGATACAGAGATAGAGTTAGATAGACAGAGACAGAGAAAAACAGGTACGGAGAGACAGAGAGATGCTAACATTTATTAGAGTTCATATCCTTTTGAAATACATTTGTACCATTATACATCCTTCTCTGTAGAAAAATAATTTATCTAATATACCCTTCTGCAGAAATAAAGAGTGCCTCAACTACATAGTGTGGTTCTTTTAGAATTTAGAAACTTCTTCTGCTCTTTGAAATGCCTTTGTTAAACCAGTTTTAGTCATGGGGAGACTGGATGAACTCGTGACTAAAACTCCTCAGACTTTAGCCTTAAGTGTTTGGCATCATATTTCCTGGGCAGTTTTTCTGCCTCAGAAAATGATTTATTAAGCAGAGTTCAGCTGCTTTTTGCTTTTCTTGTGAATGACAAAAGGCATGTTTAAGCATGTTAAATTAGCTTAACACAGTGGACAGAAAGGATGGGTTGCCCCAGGAGAATCTGCTGCCAATGCATATTTCTTCTTTGTGATGCATATAGGAATAGTTAATCTGACCTCAAAGAAAGGAAACATATGCTCCCCCAGATAAGGCTGTGGAGATGAATGAGTCTGTCTGCTACATGGCATTTGTTGATCTGGAAGAAGGGGGAGAAACGGAGGCAGAACATAAGCAGAAAATGAAACCCATGGAGAACTTGCTTTCAAAGGAAAAGGGGAAGGGAAACAGAATTCACACCTAAAACCAACTGATGCAGGGAAGGAGTGGACCAGCACCGTGGCCAGAGCTCAGGTTTGTGTTATTGGCGATCTCCCTTATTTGTCCTGCAGCAAGGGATTGAAGAATGTACAACAGTCAATGTGCTTGCTCTAATGAATTAGGCTGTCAACAATAAATAAAGCTCAATTTGGGGGCCATGGCCCATCAATTATATGATTCTAGTGGGCACAGCATCGCACAGGTTCTGTTTGGGGCCCTGTTTGCTTGTACTGAGTTGAAGCAGCAGCGCCCTCGCTCAGCCGCTGCTTCCTGTACCTGGAAGAGGCGATTCACCTCACGCAGCCTTAGGGCAGCTCTGGATGGGTTTGTGCATGCTGCGTGACTGCTCCGTGCCATGGCACCACTTCATTCCGTACCCCCAGCTCTTGTTAACACCTTCGTCATTTCTAATACTTGACTCCCTTTCCTGAACAATTTACATTTCTTGAGAAATAGTGACCCTGGTCAAACTTTGCATTTCCACAATTACTTGTCTATTAGAAAACAACTTAATTTTAAGACTGATCCTTTTCTTTTCAAGATGGTTTTTATACACATTTTCTTTTTACCTCTAATTACTTAAAAGAAAAAAAACTCATTTTCCTTTCTTAAGTGTTTATGACATAATAATGACTAACGAGAAAGATGTTTTCAGTCAAAAACATTTATAAGATACTGCATATTTCATCATCCTCAAACTTCATTTTTAAAATACAGTATTTTTGAAGTCCAATAATGAAATCTTCTTAAATATGCTTGTTTCTACTTATGCCAATATTTGAAAAATTAATTTTTTCTCGCTTTACAATTCTCATGATTCTCATCTCCAGCATCTATATCACAAACCATTTATTTTAATATATATTAAATTAACATACTATATATTAGTATAGTATATACTACAAGATATATAATTAATATATAATATATAATATCATAAGTCTCATATAATATAATCAATAGACAATATATTTATATATTGCATGTTAATATTAACATATATTATATAATTATATCTTGCTATAACATATTAATTTACACATTAATATACAATAATATGTATATCTTACTGTGTGTATGTGCATACTTGCATGTATGTGGATGCACATTTGTGTACGAGTGTATATGTATATATGTGTGTGTAGACTGCAGGTTGTTGTCTTTGACTCCTCACTTGGTTTGTTGAGGCAGGTGTTGAGCCAGGAGCTCCCTTATTCTGATAAATCTAGATAGCCTGCTTGGCTCTGGACTCTCATGTTTTTCTGGGGGAATGCTGGGTTTATCGGTGGTGAGCATGCCTGCCTTGCTTTCACATGGTTACTGGGGATCCGAACCTTGCTCTTTGTGGTTGCTCAGTAAGTGATGACATTAAGTCATCTCCAGATGTGAACCACAGTTTCTAGCTCAAGCTGTAGCCACTTTCATACAGGCATGTTTGTCTGGATATTGGGTCAGAACTTTGAATTCAGCATTTCCAGGCCAACCTTGTTCTTTAGAGAAAATGTCTATCACTGTGCTACAGAATGCGCAGCTGGGCGCTGAGGAGGAAGCAGCCAACAGGGCAATGTTTCTGTGGTGGCCACAAGTAAAGGGAGGTTGAGGTGACGCCTGCACGACTGGAGAGAGAAACTGAGGTCCAATCACGAAAAGTGCTGACTGTGCAGTTTGAAGCTCTCTTTCACATCCAATGGAAACTGTAGAAGGATTTTAAATAAAGCAGGCATCTGAATTTTATTCTTAACATCATTATGAATTCAGGGTGAGGGAAACATTAGATAAGGGAGGAGAGGTGGCCATGAAGCCACTGTCAATAAGTTGATTACTTTAGGAAACTTACCAGAATCTGTCTCATAGTATTCTTTTGTGTGAGTGTTTTCTTATTTTCCTAAATTATAAGATCTTAAGGACAATAATTTCATCTTGTGCATTCTATGCCTGCCATCCTGAGCACATTTCTTTGCATATCGTAGATGCTTTTATTTTGGGTACTGGAGTTTGAACTTCAGGCCTTATGCATACCAGGCAAATTCTCCTCCACTGAGTTACATCTCCATCCCCTTTAAGTTTGAGACAGGTACTTCCCAAATTGTTCAGTGTGATATTGAACTTGTAATCATTTTTCTTCTGACCCCTGATACATCCGAGTGCAGACATGCCCCAACCACAGCTGGCTTTTAGTGCCTTTCTCATATTCCTTTGCTAAGCAAATGAAAATGAACTTGTTACTATCAAAAGCATTTTGTAATGCATATTTCCTCAAAGGACCAGTAAGGAAAAATAAATGTAATAGAAAGAAAATAGTGAGATCACAAAGAAATAGAATCAACGATGGATGAAATATAATTATAATGAAATAAAAAGAAACTTGATAAGAATTGCCTACTTAGGAGCGCCCTAGTATTCGGCTGATTGACAATTTAATATAGACTTTCAGCTCACAGAACCCAGGTCCTCTGGTGGTGATAACATTACTCCTTATGGGCAAAGCCAGAAGTAAGGCTCTATATCTTCCAATGATCTTTTATTTTTAATCTCCTATTTTTAGTTTTTAAATTATGGTCTCAGCCTCTGGGTGAATACAAGTGCAGGGGAGATTGGTTTTGTGTATCATATTTAAAGAAAACAAACAGGCTGCCTTAAAATGTCACCAGAGGTGTCTGTAAAGATGGTGAGTCAATTATTCTCACGATGGGTAAAGAAGTCAGTCTGGCCCGGACGGGCATGGTAAAACTACCCTCATCTAGAATCACAAACAGCCCTGGGAAAATCTCTGATATCTATCCTACAAGGAAGGAATAGCTCTGTCATATTTTAAAGGAAAAGCATTGATCCTGGTTTTTCAACCTTGAAACACATAATAAAGTACAGCAGAAGAGAAAGGGGGATCCATGGTGATTAGTTTTCCTGAGAAGGGGGTGGAAAGGCCTGGGCCTAAATAGGCAGACTGTCTTGAAGAAACTATGACTGTTTCAGATTCAAAGCGGGGTGAATAGATGGCCAGCCTTGGCAAGCTTGAACGAAGCACTGTAGGATGCCTAGAAGGCCAGGAAGCACAAACAGGAGACTTAATGAACAGCCTTTTCGATGCAGGAAACCTGTATATATTATCTTCAGTTTTCTGCTGAAGCTGAAGGCCAACGCAGAATAAAAATAAATAATGTTTAACTCAGTCACGGCCAAAAAAAACTGGGATGAATGAAGCTCATTTTGAAAAGTATCAGAAGCAAAAGGTTTAAGTCTTAGCTGGAAAGGAGTTGCAGACAGGGCTCTATTAAATAGATAGAGCTGGAGCCAAGACCTGGGAATTTTGAAATCATGGTTCTAATCAGATGAGTTTTATAGGAGAATTTTCTTACATAGGCTGTGCAACTTTCAAGTTGTATCCTGGTCAATAGAACTCTATGATTGTTTTAAATGAAAACATCATAAAGTTTTGTTTTCCCGATTAAGCAAACTGCTTGAAAAGCCATTCACATTAACCTAATAGCAATTCCTCTCACTTTGCAGGTTGAAAGTGATGAGCAAGACAAGATCAGAAGATTTCTGGGTTTTGTGAAGGATAGTGGGTAGGAAAAGTACATAGGAAACAGACTATTAGGGTCTTGGAGACAACTCAGTCCGTCCAGTGCTTGCTGTAGAAGCTATGAGTACCTAAGATTGGATCCCCAGCACCTATGTAGCAAAGTACTATGTAGTGGCAAGCATCTGTTACTCCAGCTCTGAGAAAATGGAAACATCTGGATCCAGGGAGCTCAACTGGCTAGTCAGCTTAGCCATACTCACTAGCTTCAGGTTCAGTTAGAAACCTGGTCTCAAAAAAGAAAGGTAGAGAGTGACTGAGGACAAGCTTAGATGCATAATTCTGCTCTACACACACACACACACAGACACACACACACACAGACACATACCTAGATACACACAGACACACACATATACACACAAATCACACACAGGCAGACATACACACACACACAGACAATCTCCCCTACATAACATACACACACACCACAAACACAGACAACACAGACACACAGACACAGACACAGACACAGACACAGACACACACACACACACACAGACAATCTCCCCTACATAACATACACACACACCACAAACACAGACAACACAGACACACAGACACAGACACAGACACAGACACAGACACACACACACACACACACACACACACATACACACACACACACACACACACACCATATGAGGAAGGAGGGTTTTTGGAACTTGTAAAGGGCATTCGACATTTCTCTAGCATTTGCAGATTTTTAGAGATATTTAACATGGAGAGGTTTGTGTGCTGCATTCATGTCAGGGGATAGAAGGACCAAGGCCACAACTCGTTTCATCCATGTTCACAAAACTCAGCTTTTCTTCTTTGAATAATATCCTCCTTTAATATTATCAAAATTATAGAGATAAACTTATATCAGCATAACTCCAAGGAGATGTCTTCTCATAGTGGTACCCCTTCGAAGAAAGGAACTGTAGCTCAGGACTTGGAGAGAAGGCTCACTTCCCATTCCCCAAACCCAAGTTCTTGCATTGCTCACCTAGGAAACATTTCTCCCCTATAGTCTTTTAGAATGTAATAGGAAAATAATAGCTCAGCCATGCCTTTTGAGCTTTCTTTAGATGATACTAATAATTTAATTTTGGTTTTATTTTCATCTGTAAAAGCAGTCACATGAAGGTAAATATGTAGGAATGGTCTAGAATCATATTACATTAAAATGCGAATGTAGTTCTGAACAACTCACCCCACGTGCTTTTGTACTTAAGATAGAATGGGTCTCCAAAAAAGTAGTATGAAAATTTAACCTCTGAGTTACCATTTGCAGCAGCAATTTGTTCTATAGTCTTCCAGCTGGTGCATCTGGCTCCATGACAGGGTACGTCACAAGGAATCAGTCACCGTGCTTCACATGACCACCACATGGAGCGAGAAGGGCCACAGTTTCAATGCATGATACAGGGTCTCTGCTGAAGAGAGCTGAAATCCTTGCTGCTGTTATTACCTCCTATCAGGAAAGACAGAAGCAGGATCCGGTGCTCAGCTTAGTTGACTCTTTGGATTTTTTGTTTAAAAATGTTATCTCAAAACAAACCACCCAGATCATGGGGGAACAAACTGAGATTACAAAGTTGAATTAAGAAAACTGAGTTTGGTGCTAGATTACAGAGTTATCTTCCTGTCTCAGGTCAATTTTCATTTCAAAACCATTTGTTACATTATTAATTCAATTGAATAGTACTTTGAAAATTATTTCCAAGTAGTATTCTCCAATATGAGATGATCTATTTTGTTATTATTTAAATAAGCATAGAAGGACTACCATTCAGAGACAGTGGATTTTGAGTTCATAGTTTGCTTCAATATTGTTGCCAAATTCTCCTATGATCTCCATGCTGTCTGTGCATATGTGACATGCCTGCAGGAAACTGAGTCTGAGAAAGGCACCATGATCTAAAGAGAAATGAGATTCAGTTTGTAACATTATGGCCATAAAACTAACTACTTTTTAATCTTCACAGATGTAGAATAGTGTTCCTGTAATGTGTTCGGAATGAATCTATTCCTTACCAAGGGGATAGGAAATCTTTTTCTTTATGTTCTCATTGAACTAGATTCATCATCTTGGTCTATTACATGGTCTCAGGTATAGTTTTACATTCTATGTAAAAAGCTGCTTAAACTAGTTTGTTTGTAGTTTTTGTGCTCACTAGAGTGCTAGTGAGATGACAAATGAAGGAGCTTGGTTCTGAATCCTTTGTTATCCATTCACTACTTTGTCTGGAAAATGAATTAGTGACTCTAATCTTCAATTTCCTTGTCAATTACTCCTTAAGTGTAGGATGCTGATATTCCTCATGAAGGGTTAGTTAGAGGCAGGGATTAAGTAAAAGGAATAGAAAAGAAAAGAGAGAAAGAAAGACAGAAAGAAAGAATGACAGAAAGAAAGAAAGAAAGAAAAGAAGGAAGAAAAAGAAGGAAGAAAGAAAAGCAAAAGAAAGAAAGAAAAGAAGGAAGGAAGGAAGAAAAAGAAAGAGTTGAGCCCTTGACCCAATAGTGCTTCAAGAATACTGTGTCTTCTGTGAATAGTTTAAATTTCTTAAAGTCTGTGATGAAAATTTCACATTTCTGAGATGCGACTACATTTCCTGTGGCTATAGACACCAATGTCTAACATGGGAGGGAAATTAGAAAGCAGTGGTGAAATTAAATGCCATCTTTGAAATTCATGGTCAAGTTTTTTGACTTTAAGTGTTGCCCTTTGCCCCTCATGGGTTGATCATGTTTTATGAGCTGAGGATCAGGTTGCAGAGTAACCCTAAGAGAAAACAACTTGTAATTATATAAGTTAGGTTTGACTTCTATCTGAGTTAACACTTCTAGTAGCCCATGCTTCTGCAAGTAACCTCAAAAGTTAAGCTGTGTATTATAATTATTGAAGTGTAATTCCTTTTTACCTTGGGAGATTTTTAAAATAGTAAAACCATCAAAAGTTTGGTTAACGAAGGACTTAGCATATTTTGCTCATGTCTCAAAGTCTTTAAACGCATCACAGTGAACATTATTCATGGAAATGCTGCAAGCTATGTAGATAATACTCATCTCAGATAACGCACCATGTTGTGGGTTTTGAGTACTTAATTAAACATTTGCACACCTTTTAGTATTTAATAATTCATGGTAAAAGAAGAAAAGGACACTTTTAATACTAAGTAAAAAGGCTTTAAAAATATATTCTTAATTCCAAATTCCCAGCAATTTATCCAGCTGCTTTTCTGGAGTAGCCCCTCCCCCAAGTACAAACCTTCAGGGCATCTATCTGCCTGTCTACAACTGTTGGTTGGTGTAGGTCTGTCCAGATATGGTAAAAGTGCGAGTGGACCCAACAGGAACTAGAATGAGTATCATCATTTTAAAGTATTGGCTCTGACTTTCACATAGGCTAGCTGAAGAAATATGTGAAGCTAGTCATGAACTGAGTTTTAAATTTCTTTCTATAAATCATCTTCTAATGTGTTTGGGGTATAAATAAATGTAGTGGCTAATCTTGGTTGCAAACTTGACTCAATGAAATAGAAGGAAACCCTCTGATTATATGGTAAGGCGATCTAATAAATTCCCTTTAAAATATTATTTTATTCACTTTTTAATAGAGAGTTCTGTCTAATAAAAGAAGAAACTTTAACAGGTGATATTCAGGAATCAAATGATCAGATTGGTACTTTGTAAGATTTAAGACGATTGGCTTTTTAAATAAAACATGATATTGATCAGAAATGTAAATACAGTTCAAAATGTTTTATGTGCATTTATTATTTTAAGTTCGTAAGAGGTTACAGAGGTTACCTCTGCCCAGCTTGTATATTTTTTGCAGACAATAGAAGATAAGCTGGCTTAATATTTATTGAATTGTGAGGCAATCCTTGGAAAATACTTTTTTCACTTTTGCAACCTCATTTTGTGTGTGCCATTCATATTTATGCAGATGTATAGGCAACTGTGTGCATGCAGAGGCCAGAGGAAAAACACAAATGTTGCTCCTCGGGTACCATCTACTGATTTTTTGAGATAAGGTGTCAAACTGGCTTGGAATTCACCCAGTAGGCTAGGTTGGATGGCCAGAGAGTTCTAGGGATGCTCCTGGCTCGCCTGCTTCCCAGACCTGGGATTACAAATGATCCCCACTGTGTTCTGTTTTTTACATGTGAGTTCTGGGACTTGGACTCATATCCTCATGCTTGAAAGGCCAGCACCTTAATAAATAAACTATATCCATAGCCCCAAAATTTTACCATTTAAATTAATTTTAGGTTCACAGCAAAACTGAGGGGAAATTTGTTGAGTGTAGTTTTAAATGCTACGTCCTTTGCCCAGGATTGGCCACAATACCAACTGCTCCTGGAGGTGACCTGCTACCAGCTTCTACCCAAGACCTCTGAATCCACGGATAAAAGACACACACACAGACACAGACACATAGACATACACACGCACGCGCGCGCGCACACACACACACACACACACACACACACACACACACACACACACACAGACATACACACACACGCACACACACACAGAGTTAACTCCTTTACAATTTGCCTTCTTGGCACAGTTGCTGGCTGTAGATATCTCTTGCCTGGAAAAGCATGCCCTCACCAATTTATAGTTTTGGTTGTGAGCCTAGCCTTTAACAACTGAGTCATCTCTCCAGCCTACCCTTACCAGTTTATTATCTCTGTCTCTCCACTTGTCCTAAACTTCAGTGGCTAATCCCAACTAGCCCCCCCACCAAACATCCGTGGCCACCCGCCTATAGCAAAGGCCATAGGCCCTAGCTACACTCCCCCCATCACCCCTTGCCCACCCAAGACCTTACATGGTTGTTGCATTTTTCTTCCTCCAAAGCATGGCAGAAGGATTCCTTTCTTCTTCCCTGCATCTGCCTTTTCCTCCTGGGACCCTGAAGTCCCGGCTGTACCTTCAGCCCCACAATTGCCCCCCCCTTCTTTACTGACAAATCAAGAACTAATTGGAAAACAGGATGTTAGAATCAGAACCTCCCCTTACAGAAACAAGTAAGACCTTTCCATGTGGTCAGTAGGTGCACGCATTTCTAACCTTCATTCTCATTATCATGTAGCACAGTGATGACTGGTACAGCTAACTCTCTGGTTGTTTTGATCATAGTTTCTCACTATTCTACCTTATTGGGCACATGTAAGTCCGTGAGTCTATCATTATAGAATCAGACAAGCTAAGAGACTACGTATCCTTTTATGGTTTTCCTAGTCTGCTTAAGCAAGAAGATCATGGAATAATACAATCTGTAGTGTTTCCCACTTATTATGAATTTTTTCATATGCTTGTTTCTTGGTAGACATTTCCTGATCATGGTTCATTGAACTGATAACAGTTCATTGTCTCTTTGGATATGTTCCAGTTCATTTATTCGTCCACCCACTAAAATACATCATGGTTGCTCCAACATTTTAGTAACTATGAACTAAACGTCTACATGGATCTGTGAGCAGGATTTTGTATGAAGAGGTGTCCAACTCTTTTGGCTGAATGCCAGGATGCATGATTGCTGTCTCACATAGGAGGGGGATATTGATTTTATAGGAAAATTTCAAACACTCTCTAAGTAGCTATAGCATTTGATTCCCTCCGCATTGGATGAGTTCTTGGACTGCTCATCCCTGAAGGCATTTGGAGTAACACTTGGTGTTCTGGTCATCCTCACAGGTGCATAACCCTAGTTCCCTGTTGGTTTAATTTAGGAATGAATGATGAATGGCGTGGGGCATGTTCCCATATGATTATTTTTTCTTTTTCTTTTTGTGTGGAGATGTCTGTTAAGGTCTCTTTTCTACTTTTCAGTTGAGTTATTGCCTTTATTGGCCAAGTTTTAATAATTCTTCATATATTTGGACAATAATATGCTGTCATGTGCGATCTTCTGTTTTCATTTTCTTCCAGCCTGTGCCGTATGTTCTCATTCTCTTTGGTGTATTGTGCAGAGCCATGTTTGTAACCTGAGTGTAGTCTGCTTTATGGATTCTGTCTTTCACAGATCATCCCTTTATTGTTGAACCTAGAAGGCATCACAAACTCAAGCGTCTTTTAAACTTTTTCCCAGGCTTTACTTTGGGTCCTTTGGAGTTTTATGCTTGCATTTAACTCTGTGCCTTATTTTAAGATGATTTTGTTAAGAGTCTTTGGCTAGACCTATTGACATACATATGGATGTCTGAATCTTCTGTGATTTGTTGGAAAGACTATAACTTCATTTAATTGCTTTAATTTTTGACAAAACAGCCATTAACTATATGTGCACGGCTCTCCTTCTGTTCTCGGTCTCTTCTATTGACATAGGCCTGCTTCTTGATACATACCACGTGATCTATTGCTTAGGCTTAATAATCTGTTTGAAACCAGAAAACTCCAGCCTCCTCCCTGCTGTGTTCTTCAATATTACATTAGAGTTTTTTGGCTTTTGGTTCTTAAAATAAATTTGGAATTAGTTTTGCAATATCCTTATACTAGGCTACTGGTGTTTTATTTGAGATTATATTGGCTCTATTCGTAAATTTACATTAAGTCACACCCTGACAATATTCTGATCATAAATGAGAACTGTCTCCCAATTCATGTCATTTTGTGAGTTCTTTCAGCATATGGTATATGTTCCTTCTGTTTATTATGTTTACAATTTTTTTTTTTTTTTTTTTTTGGTTTTTTGAGACAGGGTTTCTCTGTGTAGCCCTGGCTGTCCTGGAACTCACTCTGTAGACCAGGCTGGCCTCGAACTCAGAAATCCACCTGCCTCTGCCTCCCAAATGCTGGGATTAAAGGTGTGCGCCACCACTGCCCGGCCACTTTATTATTTTTGTATAAGATTTTATTAACACTTTGTTGTAATGTTTTATTTGTAAATAATATGTTAAAATTAATATTTTCAGCACTGAAAGAGATGAAATTCTTTGTGTATATAGGTGATTTCACCTAAAGTCTGAGTTTGCATATTACAAGCTGAAAATGTGTTTCTAATTTCAAGTTCCCCATGTTGAGTCCCAGTGTGTATGTAAGCAGTTGCCCTTGGTACTACTCTTTGGTGCTTCAAACACTGCTTATGCATTACTTCTATTTTTCTTAGTGGATATTTTATTTATTTACATTTCAAATGTTATCCCCT
Organism: Uromys caudimaculatus; assembly: GCA_028551405.1. NCBI lineage: Eukaryota > Metazoa > Chordata > Mammalia > Rodentia > Muridae > Uromys > Uromys caudimaculatus. The sequence continues at coordinate 109,315,713 of CM052704.1, forward strand.
TTTCCGATTTCCCCTCTGGAAACCCACTATCATCCCTCCCTTTGCTTCTATGAGGGAGCTCCTCCACCTACCCACCCACCCACTCCCCCACTCTCACCTCCCTACCCTGGCATTCCCATACACTGGAGCATGGTGCCTTCACAGGACCAAGGGCCTCTTCTATTGATGCCCGACAAGGTCATCCTCTGCTACATATGCAGCTGGAGCCGTGGGTCCCTCCTTGTGTACTCTTTGGTTGCTAGTTTAGTCCTTGGGAGCTCTGGGGGGTCTGCTTGGTTGATATTGTTGTTCTTCCTATGGGGTTGCAAACCCCTTCAGCTCCTTCAGTCCTTTCTCTAACTCCTCCATTGGGGACCCCGTGCTCAGTTCAATGGTTGACTGAGAGCATCTGCCTCTGTATTTGTCAGGCTCTGGCAGAGACTCTCAGGAGACAGCTATATGTGTCTGGGTTTGGTGTCTGTACATCGGATGGATACCCAGGTTGGGCAGCCTCTGGGTGGCCTTTCCTTCAGTCTCTTCTTGTGCATTCTCAAGGCGGAGGCTGATTTCATCTGTGTTGTCATAATTTGCTGGTGTGGTTTGCATTGTTTCTTTAATGAATTCTTTTGTAGAAATTCTGTTCCCCCTTTGACAATATTGAGGTGGGTCCTTTGACAGGTATGAGAACTCTGGGGTAGAGTCTTCATGCCTGGATTTGTGCTGTATTAAGATGGCTAAAGAGCTAGTAAGCCTATCTATCAATCAAAAACACCTTAAGTTGGTACAATCTGAAAACAGGAAATAGCTTCCTACTAGACATCAAATCTGCCAAAAGATAATATTTTTTACTGATAAACATATTGTTTATAAAATTTTGTTATAGTAATCTGAATGGACTAAGACAGGCATACAGAATTTTTCATAAAGGTTCCATTTTAATATCCTTGGAAACTGAAGTAAAGTTTCATTTTCACTTCCAATTTTCGTAATTTGTGTCTTCCTTTTTTACTTTGTTAGCCTGGTTAGAGGCTTATTGATTTTAATCATCCTTCAAAAAGCCAGCTTTGGATTTGATTTTCTTTATTGGTATTCTGCTTTAAATTTCATTGGAGTTGACCTGATTTTTATTATTTTTTGTTCTGTTTGCATTTGATTTAATTTGCTTTTATTATTCTGGTTTCACGAGGTAAAAACCATGATAGATTGTAGAATTTTATTATTTTCTAATGTTTGCATTCAGTGCTGCCATATCCCCCAAAGCATTGTTTTAGTATATGTGTACAAAACTAGAGGCTATATAGTCTTGTCACCTATTTTTAGAAATTTTTTGTTAAATTTCTTCTAAGATCTTTTTCTTTGACCTTATGGAGTTTTGTGTTTAAACAGATCTGAAACGCATGACTATCTTGTGCCAGGCTCCTTAGCCTGTGTTTCCACTCCTGGCTGTGGTTGTATTTTTGTGTCTCTCTTTTTTTTCTCACTTGCCTTCTGCTATTGGCTTCTCACTAAATACTACTGCTGTCTGAGGACAATCATCGTATGAGTTCTGTTCTTTAAAGTTCCTAAGTCAAAGTGATAGAGCATGGGACCCTGCCTGAGCTTGGACAAGATGTTTGCTCTACTGATGTTGGGTGAAGCTCATTAGGTATCAGAGATGTGTAGGTGATTAATGGTGGCTCCCAGTGCACCTGTGTCTTCACCATGCCTCTGCTGTAGGATCCGTCTATTTTGATAGATGAGTATTGACATCTCCATCTACCTTGGTGGGTTGACCTATTTTTTCCCTTCAGATATCTACCATAAAAAGATCTTAAGCTTTTATTAACTGAGAAGTAAAATCAAAACGACCTAACAGCGAGATAGTTTGAGACTTGTTTGTAGGATGTCTGATATGTACATGAACTTACACACACCTTAGATCTCAAGCATGCCTCATTTCTCATGATGAAAACTTTCAAGGCCCTTCTTCCTTCCAGGTTTTCTTAGGTGTCAATTCATTGCTGCCATCCATAGACACCGGACTCTGCAACTGCACACAGTTTGTTGCTGCATCTCAAGGTGAATTCAGCCACCCTCCGCTGACATGTTATCAGGTTCATTTGTGAGTATTCATGTGAAAATCAGTGTGTCTTTTGGAGACTTGACTCCCTTATCGTAGTGTAATGACCAATTGTATTGCAATGACTTGTCGCATTATAATGACTACTTACTTTTACAGATCATAACTTTGCTTGCTCTGGAGTCAGCTTGGTCTGAAAGTAATAAACTAATTTTACTCTCTGCAGGCTGTGGCTGCCATGGCTTACCCGTTTCCAGCCTTTTCATTTATGTGTGTCTTTATGTTTAAAGTTAATTTACAGTGGACAACACATATTTAGGATTGTGCACGTGTGTGGACTCTGGAGATCTGTCTTTTAATTGATAGTTTCACCAATACCATTCCTAGTAACCATTGGCATATCTAAATTTGTATAAGTCATTTTTTCTCATTGTTCCTAATTTTTGTGACTCCTCCCCTGCCTATTATGTGCAACACTGAGCACTTTTAGGGGTATATTTTCTTTCTTTTATCACCACATTGGTTGTATATTTCATTTCATTTCTTGTGTAGGTTGCTTTAGTATTTACAGTATGTCTACAATTAGTCAAGTCCCATTTTCAGAAAACCATGCGTTGTTGGCTCCTTGCTGGTAGGTCCAGGTGAGAGGAGAGAACCGGGTTCAGCATGGTCTGTCTGGGACTGAGCGGTATGGCAAATGGCCAGGAGTCTTGTGGAAGCAGGAACTCACTTTATGAAACTAGGCACTTGCTTATATAGAGAAGGCAAGGAGGTAGGCACTTAGGTATGGGAAGAGATGACCTAGGAGGCAGGGAAGGGTGACGGAGGGTAAGGGGTAACTGACAGGGCCAATAAGTTCATTTTATGTCAGCAGTAACTAGACAGGCACGGGCTGGTGCAGGTCGTGCTGAGTCATCCCTGGGGAGGAAGTGAGAGAGACAAGTCTTGAAAATCAGGCCAGGCTTACGTTTCCCCACAGGGCTGCAGAAACTCTAGCCAGTCTCAGATTTGTCCTCACGGCCCAAACCAGGGCCAAAATGGCGCCCAACACTGTGTGGTTTCGTAGGCAGTGTATTTCATCATAGGAAAACTATCAGTGTTACTCCCTCTCTCCCTTGTATCATTTCTGCTGTTCATGCCACACACATAATATATGTCTGTGTATTAAATGTACTGTGATATCATTTTTGAATAAATTCTTAACGGGTAAGATTAATTAAAACAAAACAAATTTATTTTTCATCTATCTTTGTTTATTTGTTCTTGAACATGCCACATTCTTTTTCTTTTTTTAAAGATTTATTTTATGTATGCGAGTACCCTGTATCTGTATCATTCTGTATATGGCTTTGGGCTTCCTTCCTTTGTGCTGCTGGGACCTAGCTCAGGGTCTTGTGCATGGTAGGTAATACTCTACCAAGGGTTAAAACCCTAGCTATGGGTTTCTAATACAGATTGTGTTTCCTTTCTAAAGTGTTCTTTAGCATTTCTCTAAGGCCAGAGTATGAACAACAAACATCTTGCTTGAGAGATTATTTCTCTGACAGTTTTGAAGGATAGTATCACACAGTGTTTTTTCTTTTGTTTCTCTTACAAACTTTCAATATGTTGACTGTTCTTCACACTTTAAAACGAGAAGATGTGCCTAATTCCCAAGAGACTTGAGGCCCCAGGGAGGCCTGGTGGGTTGGGTTGGGGTGGGAAACATCATCTTGGAGACAGGAGGAAGGAGGGATGGGATAAGGAACTGTGGGGGGAGGAGGGGGGACCAGGAGGTAGGGCAATGGCTGGACTGTGAAAAAATAAAAATAATAAAAAATGATTTTTGCTGCAACTTGGAATCTGAGTGAGCCTTCAACACTCATACTGATAACTGGTCATGAGCCTGTGTGTGAAGGCTTTATTGAAAGTGGGGCTTGGTGCATGTGAGTTAGGTTTTTGGACAATTGTTCTCTTGAGGGGCAGGAAGGTTTAGATCTCAGTTTGTACAGTTCTTAAAATTTCCTTTGTTCCCTGTACTACCTCAGCAGGGTTAGCAGACCATAGCATGTCGGTCCTCTTAACATAGATTAGCACAGTTAATTTTTTATAAGTAAAATGGACTGTCTGACATGATTTCTGAGTAAAAGCCGGATTTATTTTTCTTTCAAAGCTTATGATTTTTATTTTATGTGTATGAGCATTTAGCCTACATGTAAGTGTACTACATGTGTGCTGTGCCTGAAGATGCCATAAGGGGGGGGATCAGATCCATGGGACTGAGCTATGTATGGTTATGAGACACCATGGGGGTGCTCGGAACTGAACTGGCTTCCTCCCCGGGTTAAGTAAGTCTGCTGCGCCTTGTCTGCAGACTCTCAATGCAGCTTCCTTCCATTGCTCTTCTGTAGATAGGTTGCTCCTTCCCCCTGACAGCTTCTTTTCAGTGTTGCTTCACCTTGCTTTGAATTCTTGTATATTGGAAATGATATCCTGACATCCACCATCCATGCTTTTATTCTACCTGATAATTTATGAGATTACTGGATTTGTCATTTTCTCTGTGACACTAATGTGGGGGAAGTTCTCTTATGGTTGTTTAAACTTCTTGATTTCTAGAGATCCTCAATTTTCATTTGTTGTATTTTATGTCTGTTTCACATTCCCTGAGAGTGGTTTTTTTATTTCATTTGTTTGTTTGTTTGTTTGCTTGTTTTGTTTTTTCCTGTTTGGATTTTGTATTTTCTATTAAAATTTCCTCAGGCTCAGAGTCCCTTTCCTAGCTGAGTCCACTCTTCTAGCGAACCTATCAAGACATTCTCCACTTCCAATACAACAAGCACTATTGGTTTCTACCATTTCCTTCTGGGCCTTCTTGGAATGTCTGTCTCAGTTTCTGTTACCCACCTCTTCCTGTAGGGGCTCTTTCTTAACCATTGGTCCCTTTGAGGTAATAATTACAGTCAGAAAAAAAAATCTTGTAATTTTTCCCCTTCATTTCCTTTTATTTATTTATTTATTTATTTATTTATTTATTTATTTATTTATTTATTTATTTATTTATTTATGCATGCGTTTTACAACATAGCTCAGGCTAGCCATGAACTCCGGAGCTTTCTGCACATCCTCAAAAGAGCTGGGATTTAGAGGTGAGCCAGGCAACCTAGTCAGTCATAACATCCTGAGTTAAAAGGCACTTTTAACTGGGCTTTAAGGCATGTGACAAGACGGGACATATTGCAAAGTCCAATGATTGGTTCTTAGTTTCTGGTTAAGAGTGTGTACCAGAAGGGTATAAAGGTCACAAGTACTTCTTAGTGTTCTTGCCTGTCCTTACTTGAGATGTGATATGTGATGTTTCTGTGAGGTATTTCCTTTCCTCAGTTCAGTTACGCTCTGATAAAACACAGTCATAACATGAGACTTTCTGTAAAACGTTTCTCTTGAGGGCAGACCTTGTTAGGGAAAACAGGATGCTCTGGCTTATTTCAAAACGGCTCGTATTTCACTCCGTGCTAGAAGAACAAGAGAGTCTTTCTCTGATATGCATCGTGAGACCCTGTGGAGCCTCAGAGTAAAACTCACAGGGTTGATTGAATGGCGCCTTGTGGCTAGGTCTCCTGGGAATGCAGACCGCTAGGCTCTGTTGCACTAGGCTTCCAGTAACTTACCAGTCTTTGTTTCAGATATTCAACTGGCTTTGCTGGTTCTCCTTGAGGGTTCCACATTTTGACAACTGCTCTGGGGACTTTAAATGACTGAGGTATTTTAAAATACTGGAGCATTGTCTATGGGGTAGACAGCAAAAGTAGTTCTTGCCTTCAACGGTGATCCTAAAATGTGCCTACCCCTCCCAGACCGATGCCTAGATAAACACAAAAGCAGCCTGTGCTTATTTGGTTCTTAGTTTCTTTTTATTTCTTCGTGTGTAATAGTACCTTTATCCCCACCTGCTTGGGATTGTCCATCGACTCTCAGTGTGACTGAGTTCCTGAAAGGTCCAGTCATCATGTTGAGGACTGAGGGTCTGATGGCCTCTGGTCTGAAGCCCCTGCAGTGTTGCCTGAAACCCGATTCACATTAGCTCTGAGTGACTTCCAGAGAGACAACAAAGGGATTTAACCCTTTGTAGACGCGGTCTGAGGTAAGTGTCCCTACTGGATTCCACTTTCTCTACCACGCAGTCCTGCAGTTTCTCCCAAGCAGGCCATATTTCCTCTCCTCAGACTGCGAGCTTCTGTTTCTGCCTGGCTGAGCTCACCGCCTTCCTACAGCACCTCAGGGAATTGCCCTCTTATTACCACAATTACAATCTGTACACATTTCATTAAACTAATATCGCTCAGCACAGGCTTTCTCCACAGAACAGCACAGCTGGAGGCCCATTTCTTTTCCTCAGCTTAAACACTTTGACAGGTTAAGAAAGCTATTATGGCTGAATAACAGGTGTTGCAAAACAATGCGCATTTGATGTTTAAATGAGAGAGCTTCTTTATTGACTGCCTTTATTGCAGCTCGGGCTTCCCTTCTTCCACAATGGCTGGATTTTTATTGTCTTTACTGCTTTTTAAAGTCTATTCTGTTGTTTCAGAACAGATCCAAAGTGCCTGGGTATGCTTATTTGTTATTCTGCTGGCCTGCCTGTATTATTATTATTTGTGCGCCCTGCTTTCTTTTCCAGGTGAAAAATGCTCACAGAAGTGGAAGGATTTTATTTGGTTCTTTCTCTAATAGAAGCACATTCACTTCCTAAACACTGTAAATGGGCATCTAAGGCTCTTTTTCCACCACTCCACCCCTGTCTTTACTGTCTTGTTCATCCACCCAATCTACTAGTGACCCTAAGAGCTGTCTGCCGAGTGAGAAATGATATAGACACATGGAGGGATGGCTCGGTGTCCAGCTTCCTGGTTTGACTATTTCTTCTTTGTCTATTACCATTACCATTTGTCTTTACCATTTACGGGGGTAAAGGACACATATTGGTATGTAGTTTGGGGCATTTATTCTTCTCCCTTGGCATTTTGTTTGTATGCACCCAGAGCCATCAACCTCAGGCACACCACTGTTCCTTCCCTCTGTCTCCTTGCAGAGTATCATGCTCAGCAGGAGGCAGTCTGTTTTATTATTTCAATAAAATGACTTTTGCTGAAGAGACAGTCGAGTGTTAAAATACCATTTTTCAAAAGTAAGTGCTCAGCGAGCGAGAACATTACGATTATGAAAGCATAGAAATGGATGGAAATGAAAGAGGGCCTTGAACTCTACCTATGCGTGCGTCTGTAGCATGCGGGAGAGTGCTCTTCACATCAGTCACCCAAAGCTGTCGAGCTCCACTGTGAGCCATAACACACTTCTTAAAGCAAAATTTAGTTTTCACATTTTCTTGCTGTGTCTGATAGTGAAAAGCAGGAAAGAAAGAGAAGGATTAGAAAAAGCTGGTTTAGCTTCATATTTTCAATGTTTTTTACTCCACTAAAAATTGTTATTTTTAGAGTCATTTCTTACCCATATTTGCCCAACACATTGACATCATTTCTATGAGGGGATGTCGTTGATGTCTTCAGGTGGACCCTTGGCTTTTTCTCTATAATCTTCAGTTTCCTGAGCATTTCTGAGCACAAATCAGTGCTCGGTGAATGACTGTTGAAAGAACTGCCCTTGTTTCCTTTGGAGAATGAGGCATATTTTTGGGTGGAGATTTAAAATGAACGAAGGCCTCTTAAAATTCAAAAATTCAATTTAATGTTGATGCTACTGAGGACAGTTAGAATTCTTAGATATTTTTTGATTCCCAAGAGTTTCTAAACTGCTATCATGGATAGATAAGCTTCCTCCGTCAATTGGCAAATAAAAGATTAGGGAAGAAAATAGTACACACTTTCTCTTTTGTAAAGTTAAGTGCAATTGTATATAAGTCTGACAAAGTCTGGCTTTACTGGCTTAAAAAAATATATTGTGAGACGTAAAGTTGGTGAAGATCTTTTCCTGTTCTGCAGGCTGCAGTTTTTTCCTATTGACAGAAGCTTTTCAGTTTGAAAAGCAAAAGCTTTTCAGTGTCATGAGGTCCCATTTACTAACTGTTGATCTTAGTGTCTAAGCTATTGGCGTTCGGTTCAGGACGTTGCCTCCGTGTCAATGCATTTATGGCTATTCCCTGCTTTCTCTTCTATCAGATTTAGTGTGTCCAGTTTTATGTAGAAGTCTTCGATCCACTTTGACTTGAGTTTTGTGCAGGGTGATGAATATGAATCTATTTGCCTTCTTCTACATGTAGACATCCAGTTAGACCAGCACCATATGTTGAGGATGCTTTCTTTTTTTTTTGGTTGTATGGTTTTGACTTCTTTGTCAAAACTCAAGTGTCTGTAGATGTGCCTATTTACTTTTAGGTCTTTAATTTGATTCCATTGGTTAACCTGTCTGTTTTTATGCCAATACCATGAGGTTTTTCTCACAACTACTCTGTAATATAACTTGATATCAGTGATGGTGATACCTCCAGAAGTTCTTTTATTGTACAGTATTGTTTGAGTTATCCTGGGTTGATTTTGTTTTTCCATATGAAGTTGAATATTGCTCTTTCATGGTCTGTAAAGAGCTGTGTTGAAAGTTTGATGCAGATTACATTGAATCTGTAGATTGCTTTCTGCCAGATGGCCAAAAGTCAGACAGAGAGCTGATATATGAAACATCAACAAACAAAATAATCCAACTAACGATGGGGTCCAAATCTAAACAGAGAATTTGCAGCAGAGGAATCTCTAATAGCTGTGAAGCACTTAAAGAAATGTTCAATATCTTTAGCCACCAGGGAAATGAAAATAAAAATAACCCGAGATTCCATCTCACATTCATCAGAATGGCTAAGATAAAAACCTCAAGAAACAGAACATGTTGGAAAGTATGAGGAGCAGGAGGAACACTACTCCATTGCTGGTTATAGTGCAAATTTGTACAACCAATTTGGAAATCAATTTGGAGGTTTCTCAGAAAATCGGGAATAGCTCTATCTCAAGACCCAACAATACCATTCCTGGCATATACCCAAAAGATGATTCAATATACCACAAGGACACAAGGACACTTGCTCAACTATGTTCATAGCAGCTTTATTTGAAATAGCCAGAAATTAGAAACAACCTAGATATCCCTCAACTGAAGAACAAATAACAAAATGTAGTACATTTACATGATGGTATACTATTCAGCTATTAAAAATGTTGACATCTTGAAATTTGCAGGCATGTGGATGAAAATGGGGAATATCATCCCGATGGAGGTAACTCAGTCCCAGAAAGACACACATGGTATGTACTCACTTATAAGTGGATATTAGTCATAAAATACAGGATAACCATGCTACAATCCACAGATCCAAAGATGCTAAGTAACAAGAAGGGCCCAAGGGAGGATGTTTGAATCTCACTGAGAATGGGAAATTAAATAGACATTGGAAGTGGATGGAGAGAGGGAACCAGAGGTACAAGGATGAGAGGGAACATGAGAGTTCAAGTCTGGGGAAGACAGAGGGAGAATTTAGGACAATGGAAACTTCCAGAAATCTATGAGGGTAACCCTAGCTAGGACGACTAGCAACAGGGGATGTGGAACATGAAATGGCCACCTCCTGTAATTAGGCAAAACTCCCAATAGAAGGATGGGGACATTAACCCAGCCACAAAACCTTATATCCACAATTTGCCCTGCCTACAATATGTGCAGGTGAGACCCACACCATGAGAGAGAGCCCACCCTTGACACTCTTCATGATATTCTGTGATATTTGCAGACAGGCAATTCTATGGAAGAGCAGGAGGGAAAATTGAAGGAGTCAGAAAAGTCAAGGACACCACAAGAAAACATACAGAATCAACTAACTTGGGCTGTATATGCTCTCAGAGACTGAACCACCAACCAGAGAGCATGCATGGGAAGGATCTAGGCCCCCTCCACATATGTAACAGATGTGCAGCTTGGTCTTCATGTGGAATGCCTAACATCAGGAGTAGGGGCTGTCTCTGACTCTGCTGCATGCCTTTGTGTCCCTCTCAGTAAACTGGGCTGCCTAGTTTAGCCTCACTGGGAGGAGATGCACAGTTCTTCCTCAACTTTATATGCCAAGGTGGGTTGACATCCATGGGAGGCTTATCTCACCCCCGAGGAGAAGGGAGGGGTTGTCTGGGGAGTCCTTGTGATAGGGTGAGACTTGGAGGAAAAGAGGAAGTGGAAGCTGGGATCAGGATGTTAAGTAAATAAACAAATTAATTAATGAAAAAATACTGTTAAGTTGCTCGAAGATTTTCCTCAGAGCTAGGGAGTATCATACTCAGCATACAATTGTGACACAGATATATATTTTTAATAATAGTGCCCAAATCCACACTTTCTTTAAACTGTGTAATTTAAAAAGTGATTTCTCATTTGAAACACTCAGAGTCCATCCCAGTAGACTCCTGAGACACCCTTCCCTGGGAACAGGAAGGCCAGTCTTATTTTCAAGGTTTTCTTGATACAAAATGTGTCTTAGTCCCCACTGTGTATAGCACAATTATCTTCTTAAAATGTTAGCAGCCTTGCATTTATGAAGCACATTTCTCCTGAACATTTTAATAGACGACCTACTATAAATCAGGACGATTACTGTCCTCACTTACCAAACAGAGGAGCCAAAATATTGTACTATGAGTTTTTGTGGCTATTGGAATCGTGAGGGAAAACTCAATGAAGATATTAACCCTGAGGTTTTAGTTAGTGGGTCGCTTCTTTAATAAGCACAGGAAAATATATTATGCATATATATTTATAGACCTTAGGAAAATGTTTGCAAAAATATCTCATAGAATGTATCTTGCTTCTTGGCTTCAAAATTAGAAGCTTAATTTTAAATGAAAGGAAAGAAAAAACATTTTTACAAGTGAGCCAATAGAGTCACCTAAATGTATAGAGACCTATTGACATGCAAAGATACATTAAAACAGCAGGTCACGCAGCAGCTTATGGTAATCTACGATGGTAGATCTTACTAATTATCTGCTGTCTTCATATAATTCCATAGATAACACAAGGATTTAGAAGATATTGTGTTTGCCTGAAAGATAGCTATCAGATTGAGAGAATTCTGATACTTTATGTGTCAATTATGCTAATTAAATGCCTTTATGAGAGATGAGTACCATGTATTTACCAAGGTTTTTAAGCTTGGGACATCCTGAACTTTTGTAGACTTGGAAATTATGTGAAAGAGTAGAACAAAGATAAACGGAGAAAAGTTAAATTCAGTTCTGCCTCTGTGCTTCTGTCCTTTTTGAATACCATTGCAAGGTATGATGCTTTTGGGCATATTCTCTGCTTCAGCCTATTGAATATAATAGAATCAGTTGCCGGTAACAGTCTGTCAATCGCATTGTGTTTCTGCTGTCTTCTTGTCCTGGAAATTCATCTTGTTGAAAGCATTTGTGTTATTGAAAGCAATGAAGCCTGGTGGCGCTGGCCATTACCTCACCTCATTTACATCTTGCCCTGCATCCTGCCAGGTCCTTGCTCCCCTCTGAAGGCTCCATCACGCCAGTGCATCTCATCAGGCACCATCTCAGCCACACAGAGGGGAGCTTGCTGTGCACAAATGAGTTGCATACAAAACATGGGTTCTGGGGAGTTTAGAGCCTGCTGGGCTTGTTCCCAAGCCAGCAGCAGCTGGGATGACCCAGATCCAGGACTGGCTGTCCCTGCTAAGTGCTTTGCCACGTCCAAGAAGACCATTGTTGCATTTCCATCAGGATGGGAAAACGCAGCATGCGTCCTGTGGGTGGTGTAATTTCCTCTGTTGGAAGAATGAGGGCACAATGGGGCATTTAAAACTCCAAAGAGCAAAAGGGTGAGTGTAACAAAGCAGAAAATATGTGCTTGGTGTTCCATTATGCTAGCAAGTATTGCTTCCTGTGTGTGTGGGAACAGTAAGAAAATTATATACTCACCTGCCTGGTTATAGGTAACAGGCATAGCTTAATGCAGCCATCAAATACAGTAGGGAAAAACTTCAGGATTTATTTAGTCTAAAAGTTCAATCAAAGCAGAAAACAAACAGTCATAAATTAAAATAAATAATCATTCAATTGTCTGGTCATATATTTAATAGTAAGTGACTTCTTATAACCCAGTAAATGTTTTAAAACATTAAAAAAAAAAAGCCCTAGTTATAAAAAAAAATTTCCTGACTTCTGTTGGAAAATTTTCTTTCCTGTTAATCAATATCGCTAAATGATGATTTATCTAAACCAGTGGTTCTTAAACTAGAGCATCTGCTAAAATCATCTGCAAACTTGCTGTAGCTACAGTCTTGCCAAACCTATGTCAGTGAGCTGGGTCTGCACGGGCTCTGTCAGGCCTCAGGTGGTGCTATGCACTCAAGAGAGAGCTACTGGTCCAGAATTTGAAGATGACCCAAACTGATTTACATTGATCTGTTCAGATGCGTGGTGTCATTTTAAGGAACCAGATTAAGGGACATGGAGCCACCTTCAACTCTTACTGTCATATCTCATTGCTAACCTAGGCTTCTTGGTCTTATTTTCTTTAATATGAAATGGTAAACCATATTTTCACACATGTATGGGATACACATGCGGTTAAGATCCATGTATTAAATACTAAATCAAGGTGACTAGCATGACTATCATCTCTATTTAATATCTCAACTATTTTGAAACACTTGAAGCACTGGATCTTTGTCTAACATTCCCCAGTCTGTCACCTCCCACCATCTGCATTGCATTCTCCTCCCCCAACATCTGTACTGCCATTTTCTCCCCACCAGCATCTGTACTGCCATTCTACCCCCCCAGCATCTGTACTGCCATTCTCCTCCCCCCAGCATCTGTACTGCTATTTTCTCCCCCCCAGCATCTGTATTGCCAGTCTATTCCCCCAGTTGTTTCCAGTTTCACACATAGTGGGAGCGTGTGCTACTTGCCTTTCTGTGGCTTGCTTATTATTTAGCATAATGATTTCTAGGTTGATCTCTTATCTCTTATCACAAATCCATTTGTTCTTATATGTTCCATCGAAGTGAGGCTTTCCTATCATGTGTTAATTCTACTTTTGTTTTGAGGTACTAAAAATATCATATCATACCATATCACACTATATCAATCATATCATACAGTGATAGTTTTCTTCATTTAATAGTGGCACATGCATCTTTCCCTGTATTCTGTTAATGTAACATGCAACGTATTTTATCTGTGTGCAATGAGACATCCTTACATGCCCAGTGTAAACTGCACTTGATCATACTGAATCATCCTTTGAGGGTGCTATTGGCTTTGACCTCTAGTATTTTCTGAGGATTGAGTTCTCCTTTTGATACTGAAGACATCTGACTCCTTTTCACAGTCTTTACCATATATGTCCTGTTGTCACAAGCAAGGCTATCCTCCTGGCACACCTTCCACGATTCCATCTCTCTCTCTCTCTCTCTCTCTTTCTCTCTCTCTCTCTCTCTCATGGTTGACTTGTGTCTTTTTTCTTTCTTTATCTTTTCATTCATACATTACATCTCTCCCAGCACAGTCTCCCCTTTGTGTACTTTTCCCAGTCCCCCCTACCTTGCCCCACCCCTGCAGGGAACATGAATGACTCGACTCTGTTCTCTTTTCACTTAAAGATGTTTTACAACTGTCAGCATAATTATTTAATTTTTACTTATTTTAACACTGATCTCTGAGTTGGGATTTTTAAGTCTCAGATCCTTGGTTAAAATACTATGAGGCAGAAAGAGCATATTGATGACACTGAATATAAGCAAAGCAAGAAATGCATTGCAGATTCAGCACTGGGGTATCTAAATTGACTAAAATTAAGACTGTAGATTAAAATATAATTTCTTAATAGCAGTTGGGAAGTAAATAATAGTTGACTTTTCTTCTAAAAGAGGATTTTCACATAGTGATAATTTGATTTATAGAGGTCTATTCCTAACCCTGAATCAATATCTTCTATTGAATCTATTTAGAGGAGCGATGCTGCAGTGTAGACATCACATTGGAACTATTTTCAGAGTTAGGCCAAGAGCCTGCTAGACGCCATATCACCTGTGCAAGCACTTGACCTGAGGTTTACAGAGCAAATGACCATTATCTTCTAAGAAAGTCAGAATTTGTCCTTTAAAAATTATAAACTGATTAGAAGAACACCTCAGATAAACATTTCACACCAAAATTAGTAAGTGCCTCAGTCTATGCATCTCCATGAACTTCTGTACTGTTAGCCATTCTGAGGTTTACATTGGATATCTCACTTTTATGATTGAATATATATTTTAATCACTTCAAAATTTAGGATATATATATATATATATATATATATATATATATATATATATATATATGTGTGTGTGTGTGTGTGTGTGTGTGTGTGTGTGTGTGTGTGTATAATTCTATTTTATTTTTTACTTATTCACTTTATATCTTGTTCACTTCCCTCCTTGTGGTCACCTCCTCCCACAATTCTTCCTTCCTCCCTTCCCCCCTTGATATTTCCCCACCCTGGCACATTAAGTCTCTGCAAGGCTAGGCTTTTCTTTTCCCTCTGAGGCCAAAGAAGGCAGCCCAGCTAGAAGAACATATATACCTTGTGCAGGTAACAGCTTTTGGGATAGCCCCTGCTCCAGTTGTCTGGGACCCACATGAAGACCAAGCTGCACATCTGCTACATATGAGCAAGGAGGCCTAGGTCCAGGCTATGTATGTTATTTGATTTGTGGTCTAGACTCTGAGAACCCCATGGGTGGGAAACACCATTGAATACATTGGTACAGGGTACAATTTACTGAACAGAACACTAATGCCTCAGGGTCTAAGATCAACAATTGATTAAATGGGACCTCATGAAACTGCAAAGCTTCTGTAAGGCAAAGGACACTGTCAGTAAGACAAAATGGCAGCCTACAAATTGGGAAAAAGATCTTTACCAACTCTACATCTGATAGAGGGTTAATATCCAAAATTTTCAAAGAATTCAAGAAGTTCTACACCGACAATGCAAATAACCCAACTAAAAATGGGGTACAGAGCAAAACAGGGAAATCTCAACAGAGGAATCTCGAATGGCTGAGAAGCACTTAAATAAATGTTCAGAGTCCTTAGTCATCAGGGAAATGCAAATGAAAACAAATCTGAGGTTCCATCTTACACTTATCAGAATGGCTAAAATCAAAACCTCAAGAGATAGCACATGTGGGTGAGGAGGAGAAGCAAGGAGAACCTATTCTATGGAACACTAATATCATAGAAACTAATGACAAGTAGTAACAGATGGGGCTGTGTGACAGTTAAAGGCTTCCGTAGAGCAAAAGCTATGATCAGTAGAGTAAACAGACATCCCACAGAACAGGGGAAAATATTTACCAGCTACACTGGAGACAAGAGGCTAACACCTTGAAAGTGATAAGAATAATAGAAAGTAAACAGCAAGTGAATAAAGCTATCAATCAGCAATTGGGCAATTGAACTGATTAGACAGTTTTCATGTAAAGAAACACAAATAGTCAATAATTATTTTTAAATTTGTTCATACCTATAGTTATCTCTGCTAAAGCTACTTTGAGATACCTAATTTGGCATGGTTATCATCACTAACTCTGACAACGGACATTGAAGAGGATATGGGAAGAAAGTCACACTGATTCACTGTTGGTGAGGAGACAAACTCATTCAGCCATTGTAGAAATTAGTTAGAAGAATCTCATATGTTTAAAAGTAGAAATATTGTATGACAATTGTTTCATTCTAGAGCATCTACCCACCAAACTGTGTAACCAGAGATATTTGTACTCCTGTGTTTATTGATGCTTTATTGACTATAGCAAAGACTTGGAATTAACCTATTTTCTATCAACAGGTGAATGGATAATGAAAATTCGATACTATTAAGTCCTAAAGAAAAATGAAATTATGAATTTTGCATGAAAATGGATACACTTAGAACTTTTGATATTAAGTAAGGCCAAATAACCTTATAAAGAAAAAATAAACAAATGTACATGTGGGTACATTATAAAATGTAAAATAAGAGCAATAATGGCTATTAGAGTCTGAGCAAGGACTGAACATAGGTAACTGATATGAGTTCTGAAAGAGAATACAAAGCTAATTGCTTTTCTAGTTTTAATTTTGTCATGGACATTGCATTTTGGATTGTGGATAAGTGCAGAATTAGACTTTGCATTTCTCTCTTTTCTTCCACTAAGCATATACAGTTTCAGTTCATAAAATGTTGAGTTTATATATTTATATTAGATGAAAGAAAATACATGAATAAATCAAATTGTAGGAAAACATCCATGAATGACAACATTTGAAAGGGGACAAGGCAAAAATGAATGAACAAACAAAAGGTAATCTTTTTTGCAGAATAGCTGCTAATAAAATCTTATATAATTGTGCATTGGTGTTTACTAAGAAAAATAGCTTTTAAATAGAATAAGAACTCTCTTTATTCCCCCATTGAGCATCAAATATATAAATACCTTGCAGTGTATATTTCACAATGTTGTCCAAAATGTTTCCTTGTCTGAAATATCAACAGGAAAAAAAAAAAACATGAAAAGCAATTAAAAAGTAGGCTGTGTTCCTCTCTATTCCAACTGCAATTATTCAACTCTTTCCACGTATCACTGAATAAAGTACTGCTTGTGATAGTAGTTAATTACCTTAGATAATAAGTTTTAGGTAGCCTATCAAGCCTTGTAGTTCAAAAATTAGTTTAGCTTAAAAAAAAATTAAAAAGGACAGAGCAAAGTTGGCCATGAGTGCTCTGTTATCCCAGATAGCTGGGCAAAAGCAAGATAAGTAGGCAAAGAAATTAAGTATAAGTAATTGTTTGTCAAATTGATAAGATTCCTTTTCTGCCATGCATTTCTAGTGTAAGAGTCTGGTGAGTTGTAGTTTTCAAAGATTGTGTAGTACCATTTCCACTCACCATGTGCTCTTTGTGTTTGCCACCATCTAGTCCTGAGGTGGGAAGATTTACCCTCTGCTAAAATTAATCAGAGCTTTATGACTATTACAGTAAATGAAATGTAGTAGATAAAATACTGTATAAATTCAAAGCCCAAGCCAGACAGATGACACCACTTACTGTCTCTAAATTCTCTTCTTCCTCTTGCTACCTTTTTCTCTCCCTTCCTCTCTTCCCTTTTGTTTCCTCTCCTCCTGCACTGAGCCTAATAGTTTCAGGCCTCATTTACATATCTTCACTAATATGCCTAGCTATGGTTTTTAGTGAGTGACACTATTGATTAGTGATATACATAGAGCTACATATGTCAAAACTTCATATGATTATAGGTTCAGGCTCTTAGCTATTCCAACTGGTGCTCAATAGAAGGGATACAAGTTATTCCTTCATGATCCTATGTAAGTTGCCTATTATAGAGAAAAAGTATTGTCTGAGATTTTAAGATTTGATCTGGTTTGTTTTATAAGAATAGTCAACTAAAATAATTTGATAACCAGAACCAATGTCATAAACTCCACATTATTTTGTATATTGTATTATCAATTAATATATGGAGCTCTCCTACATCTGTTGACATCTAGACAGAATGAGTCAAAGGTCTCTAAAGAGATGTCTTCTGTCCTTAAGCTTGTGCTAGATAAATTATAATATTAGTGCCTTTTTGGTGAGATGTGAGATTCAGCACTGAAACATTTTCACAGTACAGCTTTAGAAGGAGACTCACACATTGACAAAAACTAAGGACAGACTGACAGAGAGTAGAAATGCGCAGCTGCTATATCTCACAAAGAAGAATGCAAATCCATACACAGCATGCCATATCAGATGGATTATACAACATAGGTGCTGAAATACACCACAGGTTATTCTTTGACATTTCCAGAGGATCTGTTGTTTACTAAAGCAATTAGAAGTGTATTTGTGGTGAGGAAGTCATACCACTAAACCCTCAATTCTTTTTCATTGGGCTAAGGTTTATGGTGAGCTCTTCCTTTAAGAACTGTATTCTCTGCGAGCAATGAAGGTGGTCGAACTTTCAAACAACAGAGAAGACCTGTGGAGGACTAACTTAGAGAATCCAGGTGTATACAGCTGTAATTAGCTGCTGGGTCATTGGTGGGGAAAAAGATGGTGTTTCTCACACACAGTGGGTTGTGGATAGTTAAGGGAACGTGGCTCCCATAAAAGCAAGACGTGGTAGCCAAGAGTATGACTTAATATGAAAAAACAGAAACAATAAAGCATGATGCTGCATTAATATTTCATTATGCCGTGAAGAGTTTTCAGACCAGGAGTGTGCTGCCTATTCACATCATGCAGTACAGTGTGCAGAAGCTTCTGAGAAGAATGTGGAAAGGCCACCATGATAGACTTGTCTGTTGATCATATTTAAAGTGTCAGTGTGAGTATTAAACCTTAAGGTCATGGGGAATCATCCCAGGGATTCTTTCAATGCCTTAAGTACTGAATCTCTACTAGGGCGATGTATGGATCAGATGAAGCTGGAGATGCTTCTTCGCCCCGATCACTTTGAAAGTAGAAATTTCACATTCCATCACCTTTTTACATTTTAGAGTAACATGTCTAATTTTCAAATGGATAGGATTTATACCAAGGCCCACAATTTTGCTGGTTAGTTTTATGTCTAGTTGATGCAAGGTAAAATTATTTGGTAAGAGGGACTCTCAACTGAAAAAAAAATGGCTCTATAGGGTTGCCTGTCTTCTGCGGGGGCATTTTCTGAATTGATTATTGATATTGGAAATCCTGCTCTCTGTGCGCTGTGCCTTCCTGGCGTAAGGAAGTCAGTAAGCAGCACTCCATCATGGTTTCTACATCAACTCCTGCCTCTCTATTCTAACTTGATTTTTTGCCTCGGCTTTCCTGGATGATGGACTACAGACTGTAAGATGAAATATGCTCCCTCAAGTTGCTTTCGATCACGGTGTTTTATCACAGACATAGATACCTTAACAAAGGCAGCACACACTGTAATCCCCACCATGTACATTAAGACTATGGTCTAGATTTGGCACTCTCCCTGTGCTAACTGCCAGGAGAGTTTCACCATACTGGTAAGAGCAGCTGCCTCTGCTAATCAGGATGATATTTTTTTTGCAAGTAGTAAGAAAGGAAAGTGTTTACCACTGTGATTCAGTTTAGTACCTACTACTAAAACTTTGCTCAGTTTTTACAGAGATTGAAATAGCACAGACATCATTTATGATCTTAGAAAGTATGCTCAGATTGCATATGGGTCAGCATCATTGTCATATTACTGGTTAAGCTGTTTAGTCTAGCTGAAGTGCTAGCTGAGGAAAGAATGTGGTACAATATTATGTAGCAGATAGGTCCTAAGTATGGTTCTGTGTCCTCTATCTGATTTCCCCCCTCCCCCGCAGTATCCAGACACTGCTGCAGGGATCCTGCACTGGCTGGGATTGAGTGGGTGCTGGTGATGGGGTTGCTTCTTCAAGGATCTTAGTGTTGTAGTTCTTTTAGACAAAGCAATTCAACGAAACAGCTCTCTTAGGTGATCTTAGCTTGTTCACATACTTTTATCTGGCATGGGCTTGTTCATACACTTTATTTGGGGTATTTATTTGAGCCAGGAGTATTTATGGACCTTGGAGAGTGGGAAGGAGTTTTCAGGGTAAATAAAAATGCCTCATTTTTATGTAGAGGCATTCCAGGAACCCTGCCTTGCAGATGTTGTAGGTCTGCCAAGGACTACTCAACCTTCCCCAGGTAGAGGATGTGGGGAGGTCAGAGAAGGGGAAGCCTTTTGGGTAAACAGAGTCCTCCATTTTGCACTGAGCTCAGAGGAGCTATCTGGTCATGGTAGACCTGAGTTAGCAGGGTATCCCCACATCTACGTATTATTTATACTTTCTGAACCCAATCTATCAGTGGGGCACAGTTTGACCCACTTTCTGCCTTTTCTTAAGGAAAAATCTGTTCTAAAAGAACAAAAAAGCTAGGTATGAGAGATACAAAGAATATACTGTAGGAAATACATCTTGGCTCTATATTTTCAAGGCTCAAAGACTCAACCTTGCAGCAACCACTCTTTGATATCAGGTCTAAGAAAATTCCCTTCCGGGCTGGAGAGATGGCTCAGCGGTTAAGAGTTCTGACTGCTCTTCCGAAGGTCATGAGTTCAAATCCCAGCAACCACATGGTGGCTCGCAACCATCCGCAATGAGATCTGATGCCCTCTTCTGGGGTGTCTGAAGACAGCTACAGTGTACTTACATATAATAAATAAATAAATAAATAAATAAAAATTAAAAAAAAAAAAAGAAAATTCCCTTCCTACAGGGAATCTTTTCTCAGTGTATGTGAGCCTATAAATCTACATGTACTCCTTCCTGTTTTTATAGGTCTGAAAGTTCATCTTAGCTTCAGAGTTTCAGCTATGGTCAAGTTGGGCTTTATAGACAACGGCTCCTGGCTTGTATTATACCTTTTTCTCTCCTTTTGTTTCTT
Source organism: Uromys caudimaculatus (assembly GCA_028551405.1). Taxonomy (NCBI): domain Eukaryota; kingdom Metazoa; phylum Chordata; class Mammalia; order Rodentia; family Muridae; genus Uromys; species Uromys caudimaculatus. The sequence goes on from CM052704.1 coordinate 109,336,237, forward strand.
GCCACAGAATGCCAGTTCCTGAGTACCCTCCTTCATTCACTTTCTGAATGCTCATGTGCTCATGATCATCTCTGCTTTATGGGTTTCTTCCTAGAAAATCCAAATGTCTTCAAATTTTCTGTATTCTCAAACCATCTCACCCATGCAGGTTAAGTATTTCCACCATTCTTCTAACTCATAACCCTTGCCCAGGGTGCCTGAAAACACTTATTTTTTTAAAAAAGTTTTCTAGATTTATAATTTTTATTGAGTATTTTGTACATGCATATGGTATATTTTAATCAAATCTATAACCATTCTGTTCTCTCCAGTTCTTTTCCTTTGCCCACAAACAATCATTTTCCCCTAATATCATGTATCCTTTCTTTTTAAAACTACAGGGTCTACCTAGTGCTGTCAGTATGTACATGGCTGTACAGTCCATGGAGCATGGGTAGCCCTTAAGGAGCCCCATCCCTGAGGAAAACTGCATTTCTACTCCAGCAGCCATCAATGTGTAATAGGCAATTCTCAGCTGGGGTGTTACTGTGTTAACTAACCCCTCTGTCATCCATGCTGGGATATTTGTTGGCTTGATCTTGTGTGTGTCTTGGGGATGCAGTCATAGTTACTATGAGTTCGTATGTGTATTGTCTTGTCATGCCTGGAAAACACTGTTTCAATGTAGTCATCTGTTGGGAGCCATCAGAGCACAAGCTTGGTTTCTGGTCTCACTCATTGTGTGAGAGCCTGACCTTTTGCTCCAAGATAATGTTTATGCAGGTAGCTTGGGAATCCTGAGATATGGTTAACCACAGGACGTTCAAGATAAGATCAACCATAAAAGATTCCATTAGCAAATGTCACCCATTGTTTAAGCCCGGTTACTGATTTACCTCTTCCCCTACCCTCCTGAACCCATTTTTCTTTCTCTTTACTCTTTATAAGCGGTAGCTTTCTAAGAATAAAACAGACCTTGACAAAACTCTGCTTGGTCTCGCTCCTTTCTTTCTCTCACCCATTTCTATTTCAGGTTAGGATCCCCTCGACCACGCGAATAACTAGGTCCTGCGGGTCGGGACAAGTGGCGCCCAACCGACTACCTCAAGATCTCTACCAACTCTGTCTTTCACAGTCTTCCCACCACTTGGGAAAAAGGAGGTATGATATAAATGTCTGTTTAGGAATGAACATTCTATACTCTCTTACTCTCTGTATGTTGTCTAGCTGTGGATTGCTATATTAACCATTATCTACTGCAAAAATAAACTTCTCTGATGATGGTTGAGAGCTACTAATCTATGAGTATAAAGATGTGTACTTAGTGGACAATATATTACTATGTCCACTCGGCAGAATTATAGTAGTAGACTCAATCCTAGGGTCTACTGAGTAAACAGCTAACAGTTCTTGGCTCAGTTAAGAGTACTCAGCTCGAGCTACATTTTGTGACACAGGCCCCAAATCTAATCAGAGAATAGTTGGTCACTCCCATAACATTCCTGCCACCATTGCGCTAGTGGATCTATCTTATGTATCTTGTCCAATCAGTTGTTATCTTAATGTTATTTTGGTTTACCATTCTTAATGATACTCTATTTACAAAAGCACATTTAAAGCTTCAATTGAGGTATTAAATTGCATTCCATTTTCTGTTCTTCTACATGATTGTTTTTATTTCTTCCTGCTACTTTACATGGGAGTGTGTGTGTGTGTGTGTGTGTGTGTGTGTGTATTCTGTAAATGATGAGTTATTTCTTAAAATACTATATTTTTAAATTTTAAAGATTATTTTTATTATTATGAGTGTGGATATTTTACCTACATATGGGAATAGAACATAGGTCCTCTAGAAAAATAGTCAGTGCTTCAAACTGCTGAACCATCTCTCCAGTCATCAAAGTCTATAGTTTTAACTATTCTCAAATTTTTAAATAAAGTCTGCACAAAACTAGATCAATTATAAAAGGGCAATAAGAATTGTTGATTCAGTTTTCTCCCTCCTCACATGTGTCCTTCTGCTATGTAGCTCCAGCCAATGAATCAATAGTGGGAGAAAGAAGCTTGCGTTGTGTTTCCCCCATACACATTCTCATTTATTAGCATTTGAATTTATAAATGAACCAGATTTATTTAAATACTCCTAGACCTACACTCCACTGAACCTGGATCCTAACTAAATCTGCACAGTTGCTCAAAGCCAGCTTGTCTCGCCCTCAGTTTCCTCACAGTCTTTTGTCTTATCTGTAGACATGTAGATAAAACATCCGATGTACTGAAAAGGAGGGTGATAAAGCAGAAGGAAGTCACGGCTTGTTCTACCTCGTGGTTATAGGATTTCCTTCCTTGCCCACTATAGGAAGTCCATTTGCTCTCCATTCTAGTATCACTGGTAATAAAACTAGAGGCCCCGTTTTAAATTTCATGCAGTGTGAAAGAGTTTGATGCTTCACCAGCCTTAGCGAATCATCTCATCTTTTACTCCAATTCTGATTGTCCTACTTCCAGCCCGTGTCAAAGGGCTTTATTTTTAATGTATTTATTTTTGGATAATATAATGACATTACTTCCACTTTCACCTTCTTTCCTCCAAACACTTCCATACACCTCTCTGTCTTAGTTAGAATTACCGCTGCTGTAATGAAACACCCTGACCCACAGCACACTCTGAAGGAAAAGGCTTCTTTGGTTTATACTTCCATCATTGAGGGCAGTCAGGAAAGAAACTCAAACATGGCAGGAAAATGGAGGCAGGAGATGATACGGAAGCCATAGTAGAGGTGCTTGCCTCCTACTGGCTTGCTTATAATGGATTGCGCCATCTGCTTTCTTATAGAACTGAGAACCACCAGCCCAGAGATGGTGCCACCCACAATCGGCTAGGCCCTCCTCCATCAATCACAAATTATGAAAATGTCCTACTGCTGTATCTTATGGAAGCAATTTCTTATTTGACGTTCCCTGCTTTCATATATCTCCAAGTTGACATAAAACTACCGAGAGCATTAAGCACATTCTCCTTGCTCTCTTTCAAATTCATGACCTCTTTATTCATTAATTGCTGTTACATAATTCATATATATATATATATATCTTTAATAATAAGTATAACCTGCTCAGTTTGTGTAATGTAGTAAAACTGTGTATATACGTGTGTTTTTTTCAGAGCTGACCATTTTGTAATGCATAACTAATTCATGTGTTCTTCTCTAGGGAAGAATATTTCTCCCATTATCAGCATCCCTTAGTTGTCTGTAGCTCCTTGAATAGTGTTGAGGCCTTATGGGCTTTCCCCATCCACTTAGGCATCTCTATTGGTTTCTTTCTTGTTCAACTCATGTTTAGGAAGAACTTTTTCTTCATTAAGAACTTCCCTATCATAATACAGAACTCTGGCTTATTTTAAATCCATTTGCTGCTTAACCTCCCTTGATAACTACAGGTCAGAATATACCTGCGACTCATGTCCTGCACATTGCCTGTCATATGCTCCTCGACACAGGGTTTCAAAGAAAACGCGCGCTCTTGTTTTGTTCTGGTTATAGGAATAAGGTGGAAGATTTTTGTGCAAGATGCTAGCTTTGTCAGTTGTATTCTGGATGACACTGATTTATAGCATGTTTGGGATTTGCTACTATATTAGATGCCTAAAGATGCCAAGCAATATCTAACAGCTCTGGAGGTTGGAAGCCCAGTTATAAGGGTCCCGCTGGTTGGTTTCTTTGGATTCTTCTCTCCATGGTTTACAGTCAGCTACCTTTCCTATATAGTCTTTCTTCTGAAGGCTGAGTGTGTGTATAATTATGCACATAATTCTCTGTTCCTTAAAGGGGATTTCAGCTTAAGTAAAGACTTATTTTCTTTTCTTTTAAACACCTGTAAACCCTGTCCAGATACACTCACATTCTGAGGTACTGTGTGTGAGTGTACCAATATATGATAGTTTCTTCTCTCATTGGCCACAGCATTTCCTGGTTCTGACTGCTCCATTTTTTTTTTTCTGTTCTCTTTTCTTCCCTACAATAGGCCCCTGTTCTGTTTTATCAACACGTCTTTTGAGGGGACACAATTCAGCCTGTGACATCACATGTGCACTGCACTACTTGCCTGCCTAGCAATTCTTACATTTCGGCTAGTCCAGAGATCATCTGATCTGCAAAGAAGTTCATTGCTATTGGAAAACATACAAAGCCGCTTCCTCTAATATGTGGAAGGCATTGGTACTTTTAGCACAGTTTGGTTTCTGCAAATGATTCATTTAATTTGCTAGCCTCTACTCTAGTCTGTCAAATACAAAGTGTTAAAAATCACAGATCCCTTGCTTCCTTCAGATCCTAAGCTAAGTACAGTTCAATCCCCTCAAATGTTAAGCACATCTACACTGTTTGTGAAATGTTGTGATTCCAGTGACAATCTAAGTTTTTACTTTTGACCTCTTCTCTTTGAAAGTTTTCCACTTCAAAGTGCCCTCATTCATACTTGATCCTCTTTGAGACTTTCCAACAGGAACAAATTGCTTGGGTTTAGATGATCAGACTGAAGCATAAGATATTATTAACAGCACAATGAGAGTTGAAGAGAGCATAGGAAGTTTGAAGATATGGAAATGCTGTCCTAAAATATTGTGTAGTCACACATTGCAAATTTATCAAAACTGGGATAAATTTCAATGTTATAAGACGCAGATATACAGACATGGAGAAGGCTATAATAGTATCTAGCCACAAGAAGGCCTAGAAAGAGTGTCCTTTGTTATAGAGATAAGGGAAGTACCAGGAGTGGTGCTGTTTTATCACAGCTCTGAGACTGGCTATTCTTGATGGTAAATTTTAGATGATAGATTTGTCAGGAAATTAAATACCTAGAAGTGGATATCAAGGGGCCATCTGAAGGAGCCCCATTATTGACACTGGAGAAGTGAAAGCCTGCAATGCTATATAATTTAATTGGACTCTTATGACAGGCTGACCATTTGCCAATAGCCGTGCTAAGGAAAAATAACATGATGGGCTGTAAATTTCCTATATGTCTCCAAGGTTGTGGAAAGCAGTGAGACAGTTTTTAATTTATTTAAAATGCCCTTTGTCCCAGGATTTTATCTTTAAAATTTCATTGACAAAAAAATAATATGCTCTGCCAAGCAACTTTGGAATTAGATTTTATCTGAGAATTAGAAGAAGCCTTGCATGTTTTCTCATTTTGATTTTTTTTCCCTGAAAGTTGACATTTATTATTGAGTGTCACCAAATCAAATTAATAAAATGAGTCATTCAGTGAACACAGGAAAATTTTGAATGATCAGGAAAGGGAGACTGCACAGATTGGGGTTCCTCTGTCGGCAACCCTCTTTTTCTTTCTTTCTTTTTTTTTTGCTTCTGACATGTGAATTTTATTTTACTTTCTAAAACATACATAGTAAATATAAAACTATAAAATATTTTAAAAGAAAAATATCCTATAACATATAATATGCAAACTAATTCTAAGAGTGATTGTTTTGAAAAATAGTTCCATGTTTTTTTGTTTTTTTAGTATCATTGTTTCTTTTTTTAATTTTTAAAAAATTTTTTTGGTATTTTATTTACATTTCCAATGTTTCCCCTTTTCTAGGTCTCCTCTTTGGAAACAACCTATCCCTTCCCCCTCCCCCACCTCTATGAGGGAAATCCACCTCCCACCCACCCACCCGCCCACTCCCATATTCCCACCTTGACATTCCCCTTTACTGGGGCCTCTCCTCTCCCTGATGGCCAACAAGGCCCTCCTCTGCCACATATGTGGTCCGAACCATGGGTCCCTCCATGTGTATTCTTTGGTTGGTGGTCCAGCCCCCATGAGGACCGGGGTGTCAGGCCAGTTAACACTGTTGCTCCCTCCATGGGGCTGCAGACTCCCTCAGCTCCTTCAGTCCCTTCTCCAACTCCTCCATCTGGGACTTCACTCACAGTCCAGCAGTTACTGTAAAGTAAAACTTGGGTATTCTGAATGTCTCGGCTAATATCCATTTATCAGTGAGTATGTACCATGTTCGTTCTTTTGTGACTGAGTTACCTCGCTCAGGATGATATTTTCAAGTTCCATCCATTTGCCTGCAAATTTCATGAAATCATTGTTTTTAATAGCTGAGTAGTACTCCATTGTGTAAATGTACCACATTTTCTGTATCCATTCCTCTGATGAGGGACATCTGGGTTGTTACCAGCTTCTAGCTATTATAAATATGGGTGCTATGAACATAGTGGAGCAGGTGTCTTTATTACATGTTGGAGTATCTTCTGGTTATATGCCCAAAAGTGGTATAGCTGGGTCCTCAGGTAGTATTATGCCCATTTTTGTGAGGGTTTGCCAAACTGATTTCCAGAGTGGTTGTACCAGCTTGCAATCCCACCAACAATGGAGGAGTGTTTCTCTTTCTCCACGTCCTCGTCAGCATCTGTTGTCAACTGAGTTTTTGATCTTAGCCATTCTGACTGGTGTATGGTGGAATCTCAGACTTGTTTTGATTTGCATTTCCCTGATGACTAAGGATGTTGAACATTTCTTTCGGTGCTTCTCAGACCTGAGAATTTCCTCAGTTGAGAATTCTCTGTTTAGCTCTGTTCCCCATTTTTTGATGGGGGTTATTGGGTTTTCTGGAGTCTAACTTCTTGAGTTCTTTGTATATGTTGGATATTAGCCCTCTATCAGACTTTAGATTGGTAAAGATCTTTTCCCAATCTGTTGGTTGTCATTTTGTCCTATTCACAGTGTCCTTTGCCTTACAGAAGCTTTGCAATTTCATGAGTTCCCATTTGTCGATCTTTGATCTTAGAGCATAAACCATTGGTGTTCTGTTCAGGAACTTTTCCCCTGTACCCATGTGTTCGAGGCTTTTCCCCACTTTCTCTTCTATTAGATTCAGTGTATCTGGTTTTATGTGGAGGTCCTTGATCCACTTGGACTTGAGCTTTGTACAGGGAGATAGGAATGGATCAATTCACATTCTTCTGCATATAGAACACCAGTTGAACCAGCACCATTTGTTGAAAATGCTGTCTTTTTTCCACTGGATGGTTTTAAAACGCTCCTTTGTCAAAAATCAAGTGACTGTAGGTGTATGGGTTCATTTCTGGGTCTTCAATTCTATTCCATTGATCTACCTGCCTGTCGCTGTACCAATACCATGCAGTTTTTATCACAACTGCTCTGTAGTACAGCTTGAGGTCAGGAATGCTGATTCCCCCAGAAGTTCTTTTGTTGCTGAGAATAGCTTTTGCTATCCTGGGTTTTTTGTTGTTCCAAATGAATTTGAGAATTGCTCTTTCTAAGTCTATGAAGAATTGAGTTGGAATTTTGATGGGGATTGCATTGAATCTGTAGATTGCTTTTGGCAGGATGGCCATTTTTACTATATT